>CM040120.1:367722724-368362295 GCA_022559845.1 Amorphophallus konjac | reverse complement strand
TTTTCATTCTTCTTCCTCTTCTTCTTAATCCGGCTCAAAGGTAGGTGATCTCTCGGGCTAAATCCCAAATAAAATGTTCAAACATATTCATCTACATGTCATTTTTCTTTCTGCATCATTTTGCCCAATTTATAAGGGCTATATTGCATGAATGTCATGAACTATGGATTGTATATCACCGTTTTAGGGTTTTCTCATCGGAACGATTCTCTGTTCAAAGTCGCGGCCCTGACAGGCACCACGGTCTTAAACGCGGCCCTACGATAGACCGTGACTATAAACTTTTATTTTAAATATCCTATTTTGTTTATAGATTTTTAAATATAAAATTATTACTATTTGCATGAACGCGGTTCTCTATCTAACCGCGATCTTAGTTAATATTTTATTTAATTGGGATTTTGCTCTCTGTGAAAAATATATATATAATAATTATTTTCTCTGAACGAGACCTTCTTAATGACGGATTTCTGGTCGCGGCCCCCATACTGACTGCATTTAGGCACGATTTCCAAGAAGTTCTAGTGCTCGTTCCAACATGATAAATGAATGATAGTGAGTCTAAATGCATGGTTTTATCTCTGCATGTCATATGAATCCACTAATGAAAATAGGAATCATGTTTAACCCTTAATTTTTTCATAAGTCCTCACGATCTATGTGTATAGTCTACCTTGATTACATCTCATCTCTATTGATATAAAGCGTGATTAAAAGGAGTAGATCTTCCTGTTAAACTTGAAATTGACTCATCATAGCATGATTTAACTTGATTTGCATGATAGTTATATTGATTGATGGTCTATGATTTTATGTACATATTGATTTAAAGTTTTTAATTAAGAGGTTTTATCACTCCGATGATATTAATCCATCGTTTATTATCTTGTTTCTGTAGTGTGATAGGAATAGATAATTCTTGGTGAAGTTATAACCCTCCGCCAGATATTCCTTTCGAATGGATTGGAACTTTCTTCATCGAGACCTCCGTAAGTCTCCGCGAGCCTTGGATTCCCACAAGTACGCCGAGCTGGTTGTACCATAAAAATCATGTAACCCACTGGAATCCTCATCCTACTATGTAGGATAGGGTTTGACTGGCCTTTGGACCCATAGAACAGGATTCTGTTTGGGTTCTATCAGCTCTGTTCTGAACGCGGCCTAGTCAGGAACCGCGCTCATCTCTTATCGCAGTAATCTTCATGGCCGTGTTCTGTGAAAGACTCTTGTTTAGATTCCTTTGCTCTGATTGCGACCTCACGACCAACCGCGTTCTTTATGGATCGTGGCACTGTGCATGACCGCATTCAACCCAGTGTTCCGAGTGTTTCTTTCATGATTGTGATATGCATAGACCGATCCTAGCCTTTCATGGCTAGTGTTTCCTGACATATCTTTGACCCTTTTTCAAGGGGTTATAATCCTCATTGACATATGCATCTAGTTGACTTCCTTTCCAATGTCATTCTTTAATGACCCATTACTTTGAATTGTTGAAAGTCCTTGGAATAGTCTTATTTTTAACTTCTACGATTCCCTTGATTACATGAGCATATTATTCAAATTCGGTGGCCATTATTAAATTGTCTGGAAAATATTGATATGGGACTTTGGGTCCAATATGACACTCAATGCTAGGCGATATTTGTAAGGGCCCGGATCTGGTCCTAGAGGCGAGGCAAAGCTCAAAAATATACCAGTATTATGAATGATCAGGTATGACATTGCACCAACTATACACGTGATTGGTTCTAGACAAATTTACATATTTGACATGATTCGTATATGTTATTGACATGATTCTGAATATTGAGGCCCAGAAGGGGTAATTTGTTGATATCAAAATTCTTCTATTAGTGATCTCTTGTACATGTTATTGACTAATCGTTCCTTATCTTGTACTTGTAAATGTCTCCTTGTCTACCTTGGATATTCATTTGATCTTGCCACTCTCTTGATTGTATTTGGGTTTTCCGTCGTGCATTATATAGCGATTTCCATACAATGTTAAATTGTTAATCACTTATATTTTACTTGATGATAGAGATGTAATTCCTACTGAGATTTTTGCTCACTCAGTCTCTTCTTAACATTTTTCAGGTAATAATGAAGATGTTCCATTTGATGGGGAGGGGCAAGAGTGAAAAGAGATCCTAGAGTTTTGAAGATCGTGTCTTTTATTTCTTGAGTCTAGTCCTATAATTTTGAGTCTTTTCTATTTTTCTCCTCTTGTAGTAGTTAAAAAGAGAGTCAGTAAAGTTGTATTAATGACATTTTGAATATCAATAAAAGTATATTTTTGTTCATTCTTGGTCTCTTTGTGTCTATTATGGTTAATTTGCTCTGCTTGTCATGACTGTCTCGCTGCCACGTTCCGAGCAAGTTTTCGCTGCTATCGGTTCGGGACGTGACAACTAGAAGGGAAAATACTAACAGAGGGGGCATGCTGATGCGGGACGGGATTCCCATCACATGTTGCTCGAGCTCTCGATTGAGAGAGGGGGTGGTGTATTTTATCAGTGAAGGCCACCAATACAAGAAGGTGGAGTTGAGGGTCATCAGCAACACAAGCTACCTTCGGTGCTTGGCCTCTCCTTAGCAGTCAAGAGGGGCTCGCGGCGATCCCGCCATGGCCTCAAGTAGTCTTGGAGCACAGCGGGCTAGGCACATCCCACTACATGGGGAGGGTGCAAGCACAATTTTTGGCTTACTAAGCAAACGTAAGCGACATGGCTTCTTGTTAGTTTCCCACATACGACACTTAAGTGTTACGAGTGTTATAACTGTACTACAACACTTACATTTATTATTGAGGAAACTAGGTTACACAGCCTGATATGGCAAGAATACAAACCCTAAGAAAGAAGATCAAGGCCAGGATGCAGAGCCTGAGAAGGAGGATGATGGATCTCCATTGGTGAGCTGAGCTTCAGGGCCGAGTGCTCAAGGTGGGTACCGAGTTGTAGTTGATAGCCTTGGATGGTGCTTCAGAGTGACTGGTTGTCGAAATGGCACTTGGGTGCCCGAGCTTGTTCTCTTGGGCTTTTGGGTTGTCAGAACTAATAGCTATATCATGTGGGGTCGAGGGTTTCTCTAGATGAGCTTCATGTCACCCACGCATGATCGGCCTTCATTGCCTAGCTATGCCTTTGAAGGATGAGAAAATAGAGAGGGAGGAGTAGGGTTGGGCACCTCACTGTCTCTTTGGATGACCTCTAAGAGATCCTGAGGTGAGGTAGAATGATGCAGCTCCTGGGACCCGAGCTAGAACTTGCAAGCTTGAAGGCTTGGCATCGGAGTCATCAAGGTGGAGGACACGAAGGCGGGAGCAGGCAGAGGGCCAAACCATCTTCCTACTTGGTGGGTAGAGGTTTCTTGCCAATGAAGTTAGGTTGGCTACATCACGTTGGATGTCCATGGTCGTGAGAGGACCTTGTCGAGCTTCTTCTCCAGGGCAGCTGTCGTGATTGATATCTTGAGAGGGTCTTGCCAAGCTTCTCCGACAAGAAAAAGTTCTCAGTGTAGTGAAGATTCTTAAAGAGAATCTTCCAATGCTTAAGTCAATAAGTGAGTAGGAGGAAGGAGGAAAGGCTCTCAATAGTGGGGGGAGCACAGGGTGCTCGGTGGCGAGTAGGGGGAGAGGGGAAGAGTTGGCATGGCTAGAATTCCATAGCCTTTGGGCCCCTTGCTTATGATTGAGTTGACTTGTATTCTATACATGGAGGAGGTCACAAAGACCTTTTATAGCCAGAAGCTAGCGGAGAGTGCCTGTGGTAGTAAGGATTGTGTACATAAAAAGATCATACGGAGCGGCACAACGACAAGAGCAGTAGAGGTTACATGATGGATAGCAGATCATGGCATTGATAAGGGACGTGAATATGCTGATGGTACCAAGCCATAGTGGCGCATTTGAAATCCCAAAAGCACACGGGAAACGGGAGTATGCGGTAGTCAAGCCACATGCATGTCTAGAAAAGGTGCATGTATTCACGTCAGTCATGGAGGACTGTTGGTCTTTACAATGGGTGGTAGTATGGGAGATGTGACATGTTATGTTTGGGTATGGGTAGTTTTTTTTTCTGAGTTGTTTAGGCCCGCTTTGATAGCGGGTTGGTCGGGCTGTTGTCGGCGGGTTACGCACCCGGGGTTACGGTGGGCCTCCCCTCCCCCTCACACAACTGGGCTTAATCGACCCCGAGGTGCTTAATCGACCCTTCGGAGTCGATTAACCTACGCCCACCCGATTATCAAAAGGGTAGAGAATAGAAAGGAAACACACTAACACTACCGGACCTATAGCACAACAAAGACCTACAATAAAAGGGAGAGAAAAACGAATCTTGCCAATCCAAAACAAAAACCTTACGGTGGCTCCCATGAGCTTTGACCCTTGTGAAGATTGGATTCCTTGTAGCAAATCTTCTCTCGTAGCAGTGCTCTCATTCTCAATGGTGTCTAAGACCTTGTTTGATAATTAAATGGGACATAGATTATGATCTAGGAATCTTCACCCATTTAAAGTTCCATCAAATGTCTAAATATCACATCAAATTATTCAAAAGTTATAATCTAATGTTTTAGAGAGAAATAGGGTGAAAAGATTCCACTTTTCATAATCTTCCAAAAATTCTTTTTTATTAGATTATTATCGCTCTAAAAGATTATGAAAAAATCGTAATCTTATTGAATTTTCAAACAAGATCTTAATTTTGGGACTCCAAAATATTTTGGATGACCTGCAAGTTGTCTCCTCGGGCAGTTGCTTCTTTCACTCTCTCTTGCTGGTTTACTTCTTAACGAAAGAACTACTATTCTATGATAAAAGAAAAGTATCCATTGAAAAAGTTAGGAGAGATGTAAGTCGTCGTCTTATTCTTCAGAAAAAAAGGAGAGATGAAAGGATTTGGAAAAATGTAGGGGTAAGGGCATTAATGAGATATTAAACACTTTTAGACAGTTTTTTTGTGCTCGGTATCCTCTCACTCGTTTTGATCGGATGTAGGAACTTCAAATAGAAATTGATTAGAAATTGCCCACTCTAGAAGATGTCCTTGTTCCAATGACTAGGAATTACCGTTCATTAGGCCAGTAGACATTGCGTGCAGTGGACCACTGGGGAAACCCGCTCTCCCGTTCACTTTGTCCCAGTATCCTCCCCATGTTCCTTGCTCCATCATTTCAATTACCAAGGTTTTTGTCATAAAGATTGTCCTCAGTTTTGATGGGTCTGTTCTGTCTGCAAAAGATCGACCTCTCCCCCTCTTGCTTGAAATCAGACGACTGCCTTCGTTACTGTTTAAACGTTTCATATTTTTGACATTTCTCAATGAGATTCGTCATCTCTCTCAACCACGCGGACCGAAGCATGCCTCCTGCAATTACACCTCGAAAGGCGTCAATAACGTATATATAGGAGTGTAACCATAGCAACAATATTAATTTAGAGGTTTATATCAGAAAAGACGTTTCAGCATTTCCTCTCTTTTTTTCCGGTCAATCGGTGATACGCGGTACATATCCGTCTTTCTTTCTCATTTGAAACTACACAACAAAAGGAAAGAAAGAGAAAGGTACAAGCGCTCTTCACAACAAGAGAAACCAAAAGTTAATCTTTTCTTTACTAGAGTCTAGACACACACACGGCATCGTCGCTCTCAAGAAAAAAAGACATACAACATCGTGACTGTGATCAGACCTCCTCCTCCTGAACTAGCCATGTAGGAAGGAATCAGACACTTCTTAACCAACGTTGTAGGGAACTGGTGACGGCTTGCCCTGCCGCTGGCCGTTGGTTTTGCTGCTTCAGGATTTAACCTGCATTGACATATAGATTCTGTAAAATTCCAAATTGATATAATCATCAAATGACCGATGAAGAAAAACTCGAGGAATGTGAAATGTGGAATTAATGAGGCGGCGTGGATGCCAGTGGCATAGGTACGTGAGAACCAGAGCCACCGTGTTTTAACTCATGTTCAAAGCTAGTGGCCTGTCCAAACCCGGCCCATCACATGGGTGCAGTGCAGACAATCCCATGGAATCGTTGCATGCATTTATAGAGCTCTTAAGCTTCCTTATAACTCGAAAGTACTGAAAGGGCTGGCTTCTTGTTTGTTGGATCACGCAATCACAGCTCAAATCCTTGCCAAACTCTCTTCAGGGTATCACCTCCCAACGTCACCTGCGCGCTGCAGTCTGTTGCCATGCAGCTGAGGAGGGGGGGGGTGGGGGAGGGGGAAGCCCTGGCGCAGATTGGCCCAGATAGCTAGCTGCAAAAGGATGTGCTGATTTCCAAATCAGCCGTGTCGTCCCCTCTTTTTTCTCCCTCCCTGCAAGCCAGCTAGCTTCAGACAAGTAACGAGACCCTGCCTGAACATGGAAGGGAGAACAGCGAAGTCCTCTGCACGCCGGCCCCTCTGATTTCCTTAAATCTCGATCCGAGTCCCGGGGACGGTGCGATCAGGTGGGTCCTTTTGCCTGTGGGTTCTCCTCGGGTCGGGCCGGAGGGGGAAGATCATGAAGGAGCAGACGAAGTGATCTCTCTCCCTCCTGCCTTGAGATAGCCAGCCAGAGAGAGCTCCTTCGCCCAACAGCCACCTGCACGTAGCATGGAAGTGGAAGGCCGCCCCCGACCGCAGGTTCACTGTCGAGTTGGGGCTCCCTAGGAAGATAGACAGGGATATTTTCTGGCGGTCGTTCGCAGCTTCTGTTTATTTCGAGGGACCGGGGGGGGGGGCTGCAGAAAGGGAACAGCCGTGGGCAGTCAACCCCGTTGGTGGCATACTTCTGTGGAGAGAGAGAGAGAGAGAGAGGGAGGGAGAGAGAGAGAGAATAGATGATTGCTTGGGACATGGAATCTTGTCCCATAAACACGTTAGTTTGCGGTTCACCCGCGGGTGGGAGAGAAATAGGGAGAGAGAACGGGGGGAGAGAGTTTTCGACAGAGGCGACGGGTAGAGAGCGACAACGTGTCAGCGAACTCACAGAGAGAGAGAGAGAGAGAGAGAGAGAGGAGAGAGAGAGATTGTGTGCGGATTTTAAGAAGAGGCGAAAGGTGTTAAGGGGGTGGGTTTTAATGCACGGCAGTGGCGCTTGCCCCCACTCGGTAGAGGCAGGAGTAGCAGCATCATCATGGATGGAGTGGTGTGTCGCCGTCTCGTCTTCCGCCTCGTACGGAACGTAACCTACCCATGGACGGCACGGGTGAGCATCTCGCCATTGATTGGATCAGACCCAACCTACATCGACGGCTGGGATGGATTATCTACTCCCTCCGAGGCTGCGGAGCCATGTATGTATCAGCTCGCAAGCCGAGACATAAGTCCATCGATAACATATGTACAGCGAGTCCCATAAAAGAGAAATACGCCCAGCGATAAAGTTTTTTTTTAAAAAAAATCTCACATCTGGACTCATCTAATTACATATTCTTATCATTTAATCGACGATTGAACGATTAAAAACAACTTTTATATGTCTCAAATAAGTCAAACATAATCTACCCATTATTTAAGGGGTATAATCTTTAATTATTTTATCTTTTTAGTCATCCAATCATGATTTAATTTACGGATATGTGATTAGAATAGGACTCGACATAAAAGTTTTTCAAATAAAAAAAATCTCTTCATCGTCACCCGGCATCCGTGACAGTGCAGCACCATCGCTCGTCTAACATGCAAATTAATGTGGATTTAGTTGTCCAATCCGTGGCGCTATTACGGGTGAACCCAATTCCCACTCAGTAATCATAAATTAGTTAGTTCACTTTTCAAATTAACTCCATTTTAGTGGTGTGTTCGTTTCATAATTAGCAATCTTTTTTCGGTTATATCCATCCAATTTTATCCCATTAAAATTGAAGGAGTTTTTTTGTTCAAAATATAATGGAGAAGGGTAAGGCTCAAAGACATGTGATCCGAAGCGGCCCAAATAGGTCCATTCTAGACCCAAACAGGTCGGACTCCTAAAATGATAGCCCCCCTTTTTTTGGGCCCACTTTATTTGAAGCCCAAAACTTGCTCGGCCCAACACTACCTAGGTGGCCTTTGGGTCCGGAAGATCGAGTAACGGTCGCTCGGGAGAACCCCAATCAGGGACCAAGTATAAACCATCCAATGATGTCCCCGTCACCCGGGAAGAGCCCTAAACGGGCGCCCCACGCTCGACCCAGCCGCTGAACGCCTATCCAGGTGAAGGTTACACCACCATCCAGAGCAGGGAACTCGAAAGGATAAGGGAGAGCAATAGTCCTCAGGCCATAAAGAGCCCACGACAAGAATGTAACTCCCCTTAGTCCCCCAAGCTTCCAAGACTCCTATACGGGACAAGCGACTATATAAATCCCAAGAAAACTCTCCAGAAAGATAAGGTGATCTGAGTACTCAACACCACATTCACTGTGGAGAGCGATCTCGTGTCTCTCACTTCTTCTCCTACATCCCTTCCACCTACGCTCTATCAGCTTGCTGACTTAAGCATCGGAGGGTTTTCCTCGGGATCTCAACCCTGGGCTCCTCTGATCCATTTCCTGCTTTGTACATCCTCAATCGTGGTGACGACGATAAAGGCTCATCCAAGATCGTGTGGCTCAGGATCCAGCGTGAGATCACCCCTCTTCATCTGGCGCCGTCTGTGGGAAACATACAAAGAGCCAACATGGTGCAAAAAAATTCCAGTAGGAGAAACGCCGACGACAAGGAAAAGGCACCGGCGACCGTGGAGGAACATGCGCCCTCCCGTTCTTCCACGGCCCCCTCTCCAACAACCAAGCCAATGCCTTACCCCCGCCTGCCGCGGGGGGACAACCCACCCCCGGGAACCCCAACGCCCTCCAAACCCTCAATGCCAAACTAGATATCCTCGCCGATTTGATGAAGACCCAAGCGGCCAGAGAGGAGAGGTCGCGACTTCCTCGGGTGAGTCCCCCCCCCCCTCGCGCGGAAGCCTCTCGACAAACGGCTGGAGGCCGCTTCACCCTCCAAGGCAGGCGGCTCATTCGCAACGGGCCAAGTGGGCCCTCGCAAGCCCTGCCTTCAAATCAAGAAGCCTCCTCCAACCAGAGAGGAAAAAAGTCCAGGTCACTTCGGCAACCCTCGGAAGCCGACGACCCCACCAAGGAGCGGCGGGGCAACTATCAGGGACATACTCGCAGTCCCTCGGCTCCACAACAGCCAGAGTTGTCCCTCGTCTTGCGGCACTTTGAGCGGCGTTTCGTCGAGCAGGAGCGCGCCCTTCATGCCCTACATAAGAACTCCACTCCGGAGGACGAGGAGCAATCCCCATTCTCCGACCAAATCTTGAAGGCTGAAGTCTCCCCGAGAGTCTCACCATCGGCCTTCAAATCTTACGACGGGCAGGGTGACCCGACCGACCATTACGATAGCTTCGACGCTCTAATGACTCTACACGGAGCATCTGACGCTGTCAAGTGCCCAGCGTTCATGACCACTTTGGTCCAGGGTGCTCAAGCTTGGTTCCGAGCACTCGCCCCCGGCAGCATCCACAACTTTAGACAGTTTGGGCGACTGTTCAATGAAAGCTTCGCCGGTAATGGCCCTCCAACGTCAATTGTGGGGTTGTTGGCACTAAAGCAGGCACATGGGGAAGAACTGCGGGCTTATATCAACCAATTTAAGTCGGAAGCCCTGCGCATCCCCCACTTGGACGTCGCCTCGGCCATCACCACATTAACCGGAGGCACCCGAGAGGAAAACCTCTAGCGAGAGTTGGTACTCCATCCTCCCTCCTCTCTCGCCGATTTGGTGACCCTGGCTCTGCGCCACGCAGAGTGCAAAGACGTTCTCAACGCTTGCCGAGACCCAGCAAACCAGAGACAAGAAGGAGACAAGAAGCGGCCATCCGAGCAAACCTCAGGCTAGGGGAAGAGGAAGAACCGGGACGGGGACCGCAAGGAGCCTCCCCGAAAGTTCAAGTTGTACACTCCTTTATCCACTCCAGTCTACGAGATCTATCAAGAAATCAAGGACTCGGGTCTTCTTCGTCGGCCCAAGCCTATGAAGGCTGACCCCCGACGCCGCAGTCACCGAAAGCACTGCAAGTTCCACAACGACCACGGCCACCACATTGGGGATTGTCAGCACCTCAAGGATGAGATCGAGAGTCTCATCTGCCAAGGGCGCCTTTCCCAGTATGTGGCCGAGCGACAGGAGGATCGCGGGGTCCCCCCAAAAGAGATCGACAACTGCTCCCGTGGGGTCCACATCAACGTCATTTCGGGGGGATCCACCTCTAGAGGGGATAGCAGCCGAGGGAGAAAGCATCACGCAGAGCAAGCCAGCCGGGCTTCCGAGCCCCCTAGAACCTCGCCGGAAAGCAAGCAGCAGGCCCTGGTGTTCTCCGACCAAGACCTGGAAGGGGTAGCCACCCTGCATGATGACGCCCTTGTAATATCGGTTACTATAAACCATTGTAACGTAGATAAGATTCTAGTTGACAATGGCAGCGCCCCTGATGTTTTGGCGTACGAATATTTTTTGAAAATAGGTGAAAACCCATCTAAGCTACGCCCGATTCGAACCCCCCTCTGCAGGTTCAACGGCCTGGCGACCTATCCCGAGGGAGCCCTGAGCCTTCCTGTTACTCTTGGTACCCCTCTTACAACCGTCACGTTTATGGCGAACTTCGTGGTGATTAAGGGGATGGCATCCTATAATGCCATCTTTGGCCGAGGTATCCTCGGTCAAACAAAGGCAGTGCCCTCCACCTACCACCAAAAACTGAATTTTCTCACCAAGAGGTAACCAGGCAACAACTAGAAGGTGCTATGTAATCTCGGTTGAAGCCATAAGGCCAGAGGGAAAGAAGAAAGAGGTCGAGGAAGTCGAGGACAAGATGATGGCAGGGAAACCTAGCGGGGAACTACTGTCAATCATCCTCAAAGACTACCCAGCTCTCGAAGTGAAAATTGGGGCAGATTTATCACCCGATGTACAAAAGTAATACAAAAACTTCCTTTCCGGGTACCTTCGAGTCTTCGCATAGTCTGATGAGGATCTCCCCGGAATACCTGAAGAGGTGGTAGTGCATAAACTCAACCTCGACCCATCGGTGAGACCCGTCTAGTAGCGGAGAAGAAGGCATTCCCCAGAAAAACATGCGGTCATTAAAGAGCAGATCAACAAAGGGAAGAAAATCGGACTATTTCGTCTGGTCCTTTACCCGACGTGGCTCGCCAATGCCGTCCTAGTACCAAAAGCTACGGACAAATGACGGATGTGTGTGGACTTCACCGACCTCAACAAAGCCACTTCGAAGGACTACTATCCATTACCGAGCATCGATCAACTGGTTGATTCAACCTCTGGTAATGAGCTTCTTAGCTTCCTGGACGCCTACTCCGGCTACCATCAGATCCGAATGGACCCCAAAGATATCAAGAAGACCGCCTTCGTCACCCACTTCGGCATATACTGCTACACCCGAATGCCTTTCAGGCTAAAAAATGCTGGAGCAACGTATCAGAGGCTGATCAACCATATTTTTGAAGACCAGATCGGGCGGAACGTCGAGGCCTATATTGACGATATGCTCGTCAAGACACCCCAGGCCAAGGACCATTTCACCGACCTGGATGAGACCTTCAACACTCTCTAGAGGTATAACATGAAGCTCAACCCAGCTAAGTGTGCCTTTGGGGTTAGAACCGGGAAGTTCCTGGGATTCTTAGTGACTCAGCGTGGGATCGAGGCCAACCCCGACAAGGTCCAGGCCATCCTGAACATGCGGCCACCCGCTTGCATCAAGGATATCCAACGTCTGACTAGACGAATTGCTGCACTCAACCGATTCCTGTCCCGAGCGGCGGAACGATGCTTGCCCTTCTTCAAATTGCTCAGGGGGCCCAAGATGGCGTCTGCCACCTTCGCCTGGGATGATGAGTGCCGAAAGGTGTTTACCGAGCTAAAAGAATTCTTGGCTTCACCTGCAGTGCTATTGAAGCTAGTCCCTAGGGAGGCATTATACCTCTATCTCTCGGTGACTCCCTCCACAATAAGCTCGGTCTTAGTTCGAGACGATGGAAGTATACAGAAGCCGATATATTATGTTAGCAAGGTGCTCCTCGAAGTCAAAAGAAGGTACTCCGCAACCGAGAAACTCGTGCTAGCGTTGGTAACCTCGGCTAAGCGCCTCCGGCCCTATTTCCAAGGACATTCCATCGTGGTGCTGACTAGCGAGCCCTTGAAGAAGATTTTGGCTCACCCCAAAGCTTCAGGTCGCCTCGTCAAGTGGGCCATACTGCTCGGGGCCTACGACATCTCATATCGCCCCCGCACGGCCATCAAGGGACAAGCCCTCGCAGACTTCATCGCAAAGAACACTGTCTTGAACGAGGAGACACCCCTGCCAATGTCTGACCCCACCTGGGACCTATTCGTTGACGGGTCCTCCAAATCGGCCGGCTGCGGTCCCGGTATCCTCCTTAGGTCCCCAGAAGGAGCAGAGCTACAATACGCCTTGAAATTCAGCTTCCTAGCGTCCAACAACGTCTCCGAATATGAGGCTCTCATCTCTGGAGCCAGGATGGCGCGGCGCCTGGGAGCCGAGCATGTCAGAATTCATACCGACTCCCAATTGGTCGTCAGTCAGATCAAAGGGGACGATGAAGCTCGGGAGACGCAAATGATCAAGTACCCTTAGCTGGTGAGGGGAATAGCCCAACTATTCGAAAGCTTTCAGGTAATCTAGATAGCTTGGAAAGAAAATTCTCGAGTAGATGCACTCTCTCGACTGGCCTCCTCCATCAGCCCAGAAGGCACTCGGTTGATCCTCCTTAAGGAATTAGAATGGCCGAGCATGGAAATCGAGCTCATGACCATTGTACAAATATCACCTAGCAACTGGAGGACCCCGTATATATCTTGGCTCTGGGACTCTCAAGAGCCTCCCAACCCTCGGGAAGCTCGGAGACTGAAGTATTAAGCCTGACGTTTTGTCCTCCTAGACGAGACCCTATACCGAAGGTCCTTTGTCGGTCCCCTCCTCAAGTGCCTCGATGCTCTAGAAGCTAGCCGAGCGATTGAAGAAGTCCAGGAAGGCATATGCGGTGCACACAAGGGGGGAAGGTCGATCACAAGGATCTTGCTACGACAAGGCTACTGGTGGCCTACCCTCCAACGCGACTGCTCGACCTACATTCAGAAGTGTGATCGATGCCAACGGTTCGATAATCTAGTCCACCAGCCAACCTCGGAACTCGTGACTCTAACCGAGCCTTATCCCTTCGCTCGATGGGGAATCAACATCCTAGGCCCATTTCCCATGGCCCAGGCTCAGAAGAAGTTCGTCATCGTTGCCATCGACTATTTTTCCAAGTGGATTGAGGCTGAAGTCACAGGGAGAATTACCAAAGCAGTCATCTGGAGTTTCATTTGGAGGTCGATCATTTACCGTTTTGGCATCCCTGAGTGATCGTGAGTGATAATGGTCAGAAATTTGACTCCACTTATTTTAAAAACAAGTGCGCCGACCTACACATTCGCAATCACTTTACTTCGGTAGTCCACCCCCAGGCTAACGGGCTGGTCGAAAATGCCAACAAAACTATCCTGAAAGACATCAAGACCAGGCTTGGGAAAGTCAAGGGTAATTGGCTCGAGGAATTACCGAGCGCACTATGGTCGTACTGAACTACTCCAAGAGTTGCTATTGGTGAAACTCCTTTCCAACTGGTGTATGGTATGGAGGCCGTGATTCCCCAGGAGATCGGTAGCCCGTCCCTCCGAGTCCTCAACTTCTCACCCGAGTCAATGAGCAGAAGTTGTTAGAAAACTTGGACCTGGCAGACAAGGTATGAGAGGTCGTGAGCATCTGAGCCACGGAATATAAGTGGTGCATGACTCGGTACTACAGCGCTAGAGTCTGAGACAGAGAGTTCCAATTGGGAGACTTCGTTCTGAGAAAAGCCGAAGCCTCTCGACCATTGGAGGCGGTGGGAAAGGTGGCCCCTAACTGGGAAGGCCCCTACCAAGTGATCGAGAC
This sequence comes from Amorphophallus konjac, assembly GCA_022559845.1. Classification (NCBI taxonomy): domain Eukaryota; kingdom Viridiplantae; phylum Streptophyta; class Magnoliopsida; order Alismatales; family Araceae; genus Amorphophallus; species Amorphophallus konjac. The sequence goes on along the minus strand of CM040120.1, from coordinate 368,348,291 downwards.
GCTCAGAAAAGGGGCATACCGATTATCTACCATAGAAGAAACACCTATCACTCGGACTTGGAATGCGGCAACATTGTGAAAATTCTATTTTTGAGCTTCTTTCATACATGTAAGAGACAAATTCTGATAATAACTTTCCTTTTCATTGCATCAACATCTTCGTACATCAGATAGGCCGTAGCTAGTACAATATGCAAACAAAAAAAACTGATACAAAACGAACTGATTACTCGGTGTGGATGAGGTTAGCAGCTCCAAGCCGAGCCACTGACTCCACCTAGTGTGGAAACTGGCTCGGGTAACGGGACGGCTGACTTTGTCTGCTCGGGAAGTTCGGAAGATATGGTATCAGTAGGAAGGAAAAGAAAAGGAAGGTATGCCCGGATGCCAGCTCCGTAGAAAATAAGAGAAGGCCTCCTCTGCCAACTATTTGGAAGATGGAGCATAACGAAGCCATCAAGAATTGATGGCGCAGGCAAGAAGAAGTAGGGAACAGAAAGCAAGCACCCTCTGAGTGGTGCGAGCAAGGAAAAGAAAAAAGAAGAAGCAGAAAATAGGCATCCTCCAAAGAGTGAGGATGGTAGAAGAACAAAAGAAAGAAAAAAGAACGAACACTCCCTCGAAGGGAGTGGGAGAGAAGGAGCGGGGATGAAAGAAAGGAGGAGCAATGATGTTGAACGTCTCCTCCCCTCTCAGTCATCCCCCCCCCCCACCCCGCGGGTGGGGCGAAGGTCCAGAAGTCAGGAGGGAGCACGTCGCCATGCACCATCCCTTCTTGTACAACGTCCGCCCACTCACCGTCCATTCTTCTATGCCGAAGTAGCATGAACGCCCCAGCAGCCGCCAAGGCCATCGTCTTTAGAATCGCTCTCCATGCTCCACCTAAGGACGATCACCAAGAAGAGGACGACCGCTTCGCAAAAAGGGAAGAAGAGGTAGAAACTGTATGGGGAGCCTCAAGCGGTGTAGAGAGGAGGATATGCCCTTCAGAACCTTTTATAGGCCGAAAGGGAAGATTTTTACCTTAATTGATTCTCCCCTCGAAAAGACGTAAGAGGCAGACATCCTTCCCTAGAAGCAGTTACGCCACCTCCCACACAGAACCTTCCCACTGGAATACGTGAAATGGCAAGTCATTTAAAGCGTGGAAAGACGAAAAGGCACCAGTACAACACCAACAACTTGGCCGATCAACACGCAAGACTGATTTTTCGGCTGCGAATCGTACAAGATCTCTGATTTACTGGCAATCGCAGATACGATAATCATACTCAGTCAAAGGCGGTAAGAAGCAGTCAATTGCGTTTTAAACACTATTGCCATTATATGGAAAGAAAAGTATTACACAGCCAAGTCCAAGTAGACATTGCAAAAAGTGAAAGAGCCAACAAGGCAAGTACGGTCCTTCCTAATCTATGGGAATAGAAGAACTTGGAGAAGCCCGTGGTCCCTCTTGAAGCTCGGCAGGTGGAGGGCCCTCAGCGCTCGAAGATTCACCCCCGGTTCTCTCGACGATGGTCGGCCCGGGCACTGACCCCATTCATATGGGAACTGCCCCGACCGTGCGCCCTCCCGAGGCAGTTGGAGTTGGTGATCTCTCCTCCACTAAAGCAGAGGCATCTTCGCTCCCCCCTTCGTCGCTCGACGACGAGGAAGGAGAATTTGAGCCTTCCTCGTTTGAGTCGTAGCGTTGCCCGGGAACGAAGACGAGCTCATCAAGTACCTACTGTCGGGCCTTAGCAACCGCCCGCTGGAAGCCTTGGGAGAAACCTTTCCATAGCCCCTGCCGGTAGCCCAGCTCATAACATGCGAAGGTGGCCTGCTTTAGAGCTTCATGGTACTCCTCCGAGCTCCAATAGCGCTCGACCGCCTCCGTCATGGCTCCTGTGGCCTTCTCCTCAAGCTCGGCCATCTTTATTTCAACCTCGGTTAGCTTCTCTTCAACTTAGGATCGTGCCACTTCAGCCTCCCTCTTGGCCCGCTCAGCTTCCAGGAGCTGGCCCCCGAGCTCTTCTTGCTCGGCCGCCTGTTGTCCCGAGCACGCCACATGAGCTTGATTCTCCTCTTCTAGGAGCTTGCTTTTAAGGTCAGCCGTATACCGAGATTGGGACAATTGCTCGACCAGTGACCGAGCTTCCTCTTAGCTCGCCCGATCTAGAGCCCGAAGTGAGGTCACCTCCCGCCGAAGAACTTCAAGCTAGGAGGTCAACCGCCCGATCCTCCGGTCGGACACAGCGCAGACCCAGTTGTAAGCACTCTCCTCACTCTCAAGCCGCGTGAAGAAATCAGTTATCTCGGCCACTAGCTGGGCTATGAACAAACCTCCCTCCATGACTCTTTCGAAGAGCATTAGGGGGGAACAACGTCGAAATTCCTACCGAACCGATGAAGGCACCAGAGCTAGGTGTAGACACGCTAAAATTGACATTACTTTGAGCATATCTCCTATCGCACTGCGATGCCCAACTTGACCCTCAAATCGACTTATTTGAGTAGTTTTCCCTATTTTTCTTTGATATTTAGCTTTCTTCAACTTTCCCTTATTTTTTGGTTTTTTCTTGGGCTTTTCTTCAATTTTCTGGAAACTTTTCTTAAACGCATCAGACCCCCTGAACGCGTTTTAACTGAGCGACTAATCGAGTGGATGATATTTCTTTTTTAATTTTTTATAATTACCAAATTCTTAAAATTCACTAATACGCGTCTGTACACCCGGACGCTATTTTATTTGCCAATTTTGGTAATTTCCATAAATTCAAGAATAGGCATCTTTCCATTAGGACGTGATTTCCAAATAATTTTTGAAATTCAGGAATACACGTCTGTTTGTCAGGACGCTATTTCTTCTTTTAATTACCAAATTCTTGAAATTCCATGATATGCATCTGCATGTGTGGACGTGATTTCCTTGTCCGTGTTTGGTAATATTTGACTTTTCTGAATAATTCAAGAAAATGCGTCCATTCATCTCGTCGCCTTTTCATTAATCCGTCCAGGCCAGAAGACACGGTCATTCCTTGCCTCAATTTGATATTTTAAATCCATCCAAAATTCATGAAATTGCTAATTCGTGTCTGGTACCCCAGGCGTGATTTCTTTATTAATTTTGGAAATTTCTAATTTGACTTGGAATCAGCGACTCTCTGGGTGGACGCCCATTTAATGGATGACCACACGGTCTGACGCCATTTCCCTAAAACCTTCCGTGTTCGACTATGGCCCCTTCCTTCCTCGTTTTGAGGTCCGTTTCAACTAGGGAAAGAGTCTCAGTGGCTTTCCAAGATAGGGAGGACTCTTCCCATGTTTATCCTATTGCCATGGATGATTATCCTAATTATTCTCGGATTAAACCCACGATCTCTCTATAAATAGCCCCTGCGGCTCTTGCTCATAAAGAGGCGAATTTCAATAATAGAGGGGAGGTGCTACCCGACTGCTAGCTGAAGGAGGGAGCTCCCTACGTCCAAGGCTTCATCCCGTCGGAGACTCCTTCCCGAACGTTCAATCTAAAGCCACGTCCAGCCATCCCAGGAGAAACACATGCTCTTCTTCTTCTACTCTTCTTCTGTTCTATGTTCTTCTTCTCTTCTTAATTGCATTTGCATGCACGTATCACCATCTTCTTCTTTTACCTTCTTTTCTCAACCGCGTTGAGACCTCCCATAGTGCAACACTTGCACGCACACTCTTACATTATCATTCATTATATCTCCCACCCTTTGCATAAGGGGTTAAAGGGGCAACACCCCAACAGGTGTGTTCATTCATATGTTTTTCATACCATATTATACATTTGGATTTGATACTACACTCATTTGGTTCTAATTCCATATTCTTTTTGTTGGTGTTGTTTCATGTTTTGCAAGGGTAATTCAAAGGATACTCTCTCCATCGGCCGGCCGATAGGAAGAGAAGGAAGTCGACTCACATCTCCCCATGCTTTAAGGTATTCCGTGATCCCTCCTTTTTTCATTGATTATATATTTTAAGGCCCTCGCGTCCTCTGGCGATCACCCTCCTCATAGCATCCTACGCATGCTCCCCCTTCCCTTTTCCCACATTCCTCTTAGCATTCGCTCTTAGCTTATTTATTTCTTTCTAAGTGGATTTTTAAATAGATCTTCAGATTGGCGATCATGGTGGAACTTCCTACTGCTTTCTTTTGATTACCCGTCTCCACTGGGCACCTACGTGTGCCATCTCCCTTTTGCACCCACGGTGCATTTCCTTTTAGTGCTCCACGTAGCACCATTTCCCCTCTATTTTCATCCTTTTGTGCACCACGTGCACATCCCCAAAGTGATCGACTTTTTTAAATTAAAATTTCACTTCTATTATCTAAAAAAAAATTGCGTCCAACACTATGGATGCTCATTCAATGAGCGCCCACTCTAACAGACGCCCATTCCCATCCCTGTGATGCTATCCTGTTAAAAAAATAAAAAAATCACGTCTGTGATCCCAGACGCGTTCCTATTTTTCTAAAAAAAAAATTGGCACCCACAGTTGTGGACGCTCATTCCTCTATTGCATCTGTGATTCCCCGTTAGCATATAACCTATTGTATTTGCAGCATACTCATTTGTTGCATCTTGCTGCATATTCATTTGCCTTCGCTGTTGCATATTTCCTGTTGCACTTGTTGCATATTCACTCATTGCATTTGTTGCATACCCCTATTCATACCTCGTGATTTCCTGTTGCATGCATTGCACATTCACGTCTCTATTGCATTGTCGCATGTGCATTCTCTGTTGCATTAGTTATATATCACCTTCCTACCTCATGTGACTTCCCTGTTACACTTTCTTGTTCTACTGCATATCACGTCCCATTTTCTATTGCATTATCATCATTGCTATCACGTTTCTCTTATATCCTGTTCCCTTCACTGCATATCAATTTTTGCATTTCACCATTTTCTGTAAAAAAAAAAAAAAGCATCATCATAGTGCTGTTTCACAGTAGTTCTTCTATCCCATTATTCTATTCATTCTGTGGCATTCATCATACTGTATGTGCATTATTCTGTGTGACTTTTGTTTTCTGTTGCATTAGCATTAGCATTCATATTGCATCTTGGGCTTGGGAGACCTCCTCTACCCACACTCTTAGGAGACCATACCCCTCTTTTGGTTAAGGAAGGACCCTCCATTGAGCACTCCGTCTCTTTAGACCGGGATCTCCTAAACCAAGGCCTCTATAAGTCCCCGCACCCGTGGATTCCCTCACGGATGCCGGGCAGGTTGTACCTTTTGAAGTCCCCGGGTATAGTTGGCCTATGCATAATTAGAATCAACCTAGTTGGCATTTGAAGCAACATTGTTGAAACTAGGTTCATGACCTTGAGTGGATCACATCAACTTTGACCAAATCATTTAATTCACCAAGGTTCAACAAAAAAAATCAAGCATAAACATACACTTGCTTGACATCTTTGCCATTGTGTTTTGATTGGATTTTGATTGATTTTGCATAATGTTTGGTTTGAATAAACACGGCAACATGTCTGATAATTTTCACAGTCATGAGGATGATCAACCTAGCACATCCTATGATCCCCGATTTATAATTCTCACCACAATTCTTTCACGGGACCACGTCCTCATTCATATGGTCCTGCCCCACCTACGGGCAATTTCCAACTTCATGGTCCCTCGCCTCAATCGCGAGCCACCACTCCCTCGGGACCGTCTCCTCCCAACGACGAGAAGGTCTCTCAAATCCTGCATGTAATAGATCATCTCACCCCTCAACAAATCCAAGCCCTTAAGACCGTTGTTGAGGGTGCATCTCATTCTTCTCATCCTCCTTCCACTCCTATTCGGGTGGCCCATCACCTGCCTCCTTATTCTACTCACATTCTCATTCGGGTGGCCCCGCCGCCACCTTCCACACATACTCCTCTTCGGGTGGTCCATCGCCCGCCTCCTTCTATTCCCCCTCTTTCACGGCCCCAAGGCCCATCCATTCTTTGCAACCCGACCCGACCGGGTCCTTCTTTGGGTCAACCTGTTAACCCCCCTCCACGGCCATCTCATGCGGCCCCTCCTTCAAGGCCTTGCCAACCCTCTACTTCTCCTGTTATGCTCCTCTAAGTTCTCGTTCATAAAGTCGCTTCATTAGAGGAAAAATTAAAGAGGGTTGCGAGCTCACTCCTCCTCCTTCTCAGGTCAATCCTCTTCACGCCTTCCTGAACAACATTACGAAGATGGAAAAAGAATGGAAGGATAGGAGAGATGATTACGGCATCAACAATTCAAGTGAGCAAGAGCCGGCAGATTTCAATGATCAAGTGGACGTCGTCCGCCCTCCACCTGTTCACCCCATTCATTCATATGGCCCTCCGCCTCCGCTTCCGCACCCATGTATAAAAAATCCTCCACATTATATTTCATCACCCATCAATACGCCACCACCACGGCGTCAACTTGAACCCGATAATGAAGAGCCGGCATATGAAGAATCAAAGACGGCCCGAGATGATGAAGTTCTGAAGGCACCCCTTCTGAGTTTCCTTCGTTTTCTTCTCCCTCCGCTACCACCAGACGAACCTCCTACTCAGTGTTAGGGTGCTAAGTCCGGATACAGAGGGGGGTGAATGTATCCCCTTCAGAAATACTGCCCAAATTAAAACTCTAAAGCTAAGATATGCGGAATAAAAACTAATGAGCTCTGCAAGATGAGATGATAAGATAACACATGATCAAACAGTTAGACTGCAACAATGCAACCACCTGATCAAACCAGAAATGCAGACAGAACTATGCAACCCAAACACACCTAGCAAAATATAATGCTCAAGGTTAATGCAAATAGGAACAATACAAACAATCCAAGATAACACAACTAACCATGCATGCATAACCTGTGAATGGGAGGTAGGAGGCAAGGAGCAAACACACAAAACAAACCACTGCACAGTAGATTTTTTAGGTGGTTCGGTCACCAAGACCTACATCCACCCCTCACTCCCAACCGGAGTGAGGCTTCCACTAGCACACGCTAGAAACCTGCAGACTCAGTCTGCGAACAAGGTGCTGCCACACAGCTTGACCAGGGGAACAACCTCCCCTCTTCCTCCCAACCGGAGGGACACCCCAAGTGACTCCCAGCCACTTGGAAACCAGAGACCGAAGTCTCCCTTCCTCCAGACCAGGAGGGATGTAGCAACCCTGACAAATGAATATTTGAAATCAATTAAAACATATATATTACAGAAGTAATACAGATAATAAGAATGGGGCTAACCAGACGAAATAAAACATATTACAAATAACGCCTCTTAGTAAGGCGTTAATTTAAAAAGAAACGCCTCTATATACGGCGTAACTAAAGAAAGGACGCCCTCATCTGACGGCGTCAAATTCCAACGCCAAAGACGGTAAGCCAATAAACGCCCCAATCTTGGGCGTGTTTTAGAAACATGAAACGCCCTTCCTCAAGGCGCTTCTTAAGACACGACATGCACAAGGTCGTCAATTAAAGAATCGACGACCTGACCTAAGTCGTTAATTCCATTCGAGTTCCGTTCAACACGGGAGCTTATCCAGGGAAGGATTATGTTAATCCAGTAAGTATTTAATAGGGTAAGGACTCTATATTGGAAGCATTACTTCTACTAGAACACTAACCTTAACAGGACGTCCAAAATCCTATAAATAATCTTGATCGAACAAACCCTAAACCTATTTGGACGATCGAACCGCACAGGTACGTGAAGAACATATCTTCTTCTTCTTCTTCTTCTTTTCCTTATGAACGTAATAGTAGTTCATATAAGTTTCTCTTTGCTTCGGTTACATGAAGGACTAATAGTTCTTCATCCTCTTTTCCTCTTACAGGTTGAGGACGCAGCAGCATAAGTGAAGAACAAGGTAACGTTCTTCTAATCTCCTCTGTTCTGATAGGTGAAGAAATTAATAAATGTTTCTTCTTCTGTTCCTGTAGAAGTACAGAACCGAAGAACAAGGGTTCTTCATCAAAGCCATCAGCCAGTAGCTGCCATCTTAAACAGAGCATCGATCCCCTTCCCGAAACCTTCACGGTTCAATCTTCAGATTATCACAAGGTAGGTTTTCTCAAGTCACTGTAGCCCAAATAAAATAACGCAAGATATATGTATAAGCATGGCATGCATACAGTTTATTATGCTCTGCAATATTTTGAAAGAAACGCCCCTGTCAAGGGCGCTAATTTACAAGACACGACCATGCCCAGGTCGTCAATTTCATATTTGACGCCCTGTACACAGGCGTTAATTTCATGTAAATGTTAATCACCCACCTTAAGAACTAATTATCTATGAAATCATGACTATAAACAATGCATGATCCTCTGTCTTCAACCTGCTAACGTTACTGTCCTGATATTATCTTCGTTCCTCTGTTATCCTGAAATTATTACTGTCCTTCAAAAACTTTAAGTAACGACCTTGACAAAGTCATTTTACACATGTTAACGCCCTGCCATAGGGCGTAAATTGAAAAGACACGCCCCTTCCTAGGGCGTTTATCTGTCAAAATCCTAAATACATATATTCTGTAATATAGAATTAAACAGTAACGCCCCTTGCCAGGGCGTGTTTTAGATAAATCGTGAAAAATTATTGAAATTCTGTCAAATATATAAATAATGAGACGCCTGCTACTGTAGTCGTCAACTCTTTAAGAAACGACCCCGTCCAGGGCGCGTTTTAGATAAATTACTGAATTGTTGAAAATTCTGCAAAACGAAACATATGTAAACGCCTTTCTCTTAGGCGTTACTTACTTGAGAAACGACTTGACCTAAGTCGTTATTTTCTGTAAACTGATTTTATCCTGATTCTATAACCGATGGGTTCATATTATACATATACGTATATATCGGCACTATTCTCCACTCCGTGAGTATAGTCCCACTTTTCACGTTGTTTCATCGATCACACTCAACTCTCATTGACATACAAACTCTCCATTGGACATTCCGTTCCTTTGGACTAGCGAGTTAGTCATAGAGACCTCGTAAGACTCCTCGTAGCCTTGGATTCCCTCAAGGCCGACTGAGCTGGTTGTACCCTAAAAACCCATTACACCATTGATGCCATGTCAATCTAAAGAAACATGGTATACCGGCCCTTATGATTATACAAAGAGTATATCATAAGAAATTCTTAATGGGATGATGATATCATGCCATATCATGTCATTCTTGTAAACCTCAATTCTATGATAAGAATGAGGGTATCTTACCTTTGATATACTGTTCATGTGGACCTCAATTCTATATATAGAATGTCCATATCAATTTGTCATGGTACCTAAGTTAAGGGAACCTAATTCCACCTAGTTTCATCGATAATCGTGATTATACCTGTAGACACGCCATTCCTGACGTCTCCTGAGGAAGTCTCATATTACTATACGACGCCCCGCGACGGCTTACGCATTTCGAATCACTTGAGTACTTCCTTTTCTTGACTCTTCTTCCGCCCTTTTCGGCATCCGGAATCGTCTCATCACGGCATTCGGACGGCATCAACACCAGTCAGACGCATCAAAAGGTTCCGGAACCAAGAAGGGTGTCTACCGGGCGGCTGCCGACGCCTAATCCGAGGACCCGGGTGGGTCTTAATGGGGGCGTCCAGGCCCCTGGACGCCCCCATAATTTTAATTTATTTTATTATCTTCTCAGGGCCCAAAATTAAATAAAATATATAAATATTAATGGAGGCGTCCAGGCCCCTGGACGCCTCCATAAAAAAACAAAAATAAAAAATGTCTAAAATGCCAGTTGGCATAGAAAAAATAAAAAAAATAAATAAAAATAAAAATAATTAATGGAGGCGTCCAGGCCTCTGGACGCCTCCATAAAAACAAAATATAAAAAAAGTATAAAATGCCAGTTGGCATACAAAAACAAAAAAATAAATAAATATATATATATATTAATAGAGGCGTCCAGGCCTCTGGACGCCTCCATAAAAACAAATAAAAAATTAAAAATGCCAGCCCTATCATAAAACGACAAGAAAACCAATAAAATAACATATTTTTGGAGGCGTCCTGGCCTCTGGACGCCTCCATCAACTCCCTCACAGGCGCCGGCCACCGAACGACGGCTTGTCTTGTGTGAAAAAAGCCAAATATAGAGACGTCCGGTCAGCTGGACGCGCCCATTTCTGAATCACGAGACGCCGCTCACAAAACCGCGCGTTGTGCCGAACCGCGTGCGGCCGTCGTCGGTTTTCGGTGGACCTGCTTGAGGCGTCCGGGACCCTGGACGCCTCCATAAAAGTATTCCAAAAAAATCAATAAAAATAGAATAAAATATTATTTCGGCCCTGATGGAGGTGTCCAGGGTCCTGGACGCCTCCACCTTCCGGAGCTCTATAAATAGAGGGCCCCCCCCTCAGTTCTAGGGGAGCTAAGCAGTGATCCGATAGGCTGCCGGAGCCCAGAGGCTACGGAGTCATTCTTCTAACCCGTGGGGCCTTTTGTAGGTGGAGGTTCTGCCGGCTTCTCGAGTGCCCACGCTCGCGAGAGGAAGGTCGTCTTCATCCACCGCGCTTCTACGTCGTCCCCACGCTGCCGGAGCTCCGCCGAATTTCACCACCGGCACATCCAATAAGCCAACTCTTTCCTTTTCTTCGTAGTTCTTTGCATTCATCATCTCGCATCCATCATCTCATTTTCCTCCTACTCGAGTCCGAGAGGGGTTTAAAAGATAACACCAACCAGGTGTGTGTCTTCCCGTTATTTCGTCATTTTTATTGCAAGGATATGAATACTACACATTCATCTTTCTAAGCCACTTGTCATTTGTTTGTCGTTGTTTTCCAAGGGTAGCCGAGGAAAGCCCTCTCCGTCGGCCGGCCGGAAGGAGAGGAAGAAGCAACCCGCCATCTCCCGCTCTTGAGGTAGGCGCGATCACTTTCTTATTTTGGGGTCTTTCGGCCCCTGGCGATCACATCTTTTCATCGAGGCCGCGGCGAGTCACTTCCCCAATGGCCGTTTAAATTTCTGTTCTCATATTCTCTTTATATCCTGTTATATTTCGTTCATATCATCGAGGCCGCGGCGAGTCACTTCCCCAATGGCCGTTTAAATTTCCGTTCTTACATTCTCTCTATATTCTGTTATATTCTGCTCATATCATCGAGGCCGCGGCGAGTCACTTCCCCAATGGCCGTTTAAATTTCCGTTCTTATACTCTCTCTATATTCTGTTATATTCTGCTCATATTCTCGAGGCCGCGGCGAGTCACTTCCCCAATGGCCGTTTAAATCTCTGTTCTTATATTCTCTTTTATATTCTGCTATATTCTGCTCATATTCTCGAGGCCGCGGCGAGTCACTTCCCCAATGGCCGTTTCAATTTTTGTTATTTAATTTCTGCACCATTCCCGTCCCCCCGAGGTCGCGGCGAGTCACTTCCTGCTATGGCCGTTTGAACCCCATATCTTGCTATATTATACTTGTCCCGCTCGCCCCGCCGGAGCAATCACCCGTGGTGGCCCCTTCTCTCTCTTCTCTCATCTCTGTGTTGCAGCAAACAGCAAAACAAACAAAAAGAAGAGCCCGCGCGCTCTCCGCATCCTCTTCCCCGCACCATCGAACTCCGAACCGCGTGACGTCGCTCACAATACCATTATTATCGCCAATCTATGTCCTTTGTCATATTTTGGACTCTATTCTATCAAAGTTGTCGTACGTGTCTACAAGCTTGATTATTGAAATTCTATGTTGGCTATAAACAAGAGTGGATGTCAAAACACATGATAAATGCCTGCGCATATAGGGCCCGATCTGGTCCTGGGAGGAGCACCCGAAAGTACTTGTGCCCATGGGAGTTAAAATGATAAGGTATTTGGCATTATACCGAGTACTTGACTTGCTTGATTGGACATTCCACACACATCTTGTACTTGAATCATACTTGACTTGACATGAAATGCGTGGCCCGCAAAAGGGTAATTTACTTGCTTGATACATGATAGCCAAAGTTCTTGACATGACTTGTTAAACGTACTTGCTTGAATATCTTGAATAAACTTGTTATCTTGTTAAAAGTTCATGATTAAGTTCATCTTATGTCCTTGATATTACATTCTCTCTATCTTGTCGTTTTATGCGAGCATGCATAGCTTTATCGCATTCATGAAAATGTAATTACTTAAACCCCTTGCTAGTACTTGAGATATAATTTCCTACTGAGCGTTCGCTCATCCCGTTTGTCCCTTTTTACTTTTCAGGTAAGTCCGACGACGATGGAAGTCAATCGGATGGGAATGGTCATGAGTGAAAGTGCTAGAGCTGCTCAAGTGTCATCTAGTCTTTTCTATAGTTTCTTGAGTCAACTATGTACTTTTCTTTTTATTAAACAGAGTATTGGATTTGTAATAGTCTATTATAAAGGAATAAAGGATTGGGTTATCTTGCTATTTTGCGCATCTCTGTCTTTGTGTCGAATACACGACCACTCTGATTGACATGATTGATATAGACACGTCGCGCACCTCCGGGTATCTTCCGCGCTCGGGGCGTGACAGTCTTTGTGGTATCAGAGCCTAGGGTATTCAATTCCTAGGAAAAACCCAAGTCCAAGGATAAGTTTGAACCTTTAAACCAGTGAGATTGGGTAGAACCAAGGGTTAAATTTAACATAGTGTACGAGTCTTTAAATACGATCACATACTGATATAGTTATTGTAATTGTAGGATAATGGCTGCCGAACGTGCTCAATGGCGCAACATGCAGCGTACCCTCCAAGGGATGACTCAAGTGCTACAATAGGTAGCACAAGGTGGTGCTCCACGAGCTGGAAGCTTACACCAAGCATTTAAGAACATGAATCCCCCGAAGTTCACGGGATCGACTGATCCGGACGATGCCGAGCATTGGGTTCGGGAAACCGAACGCATATTCCGTGTCATGCAATGCACGGATCAGGATAAAGTTCTATTAGCTACATTCTAGTTAGAGAAAGATGCTAGGTGCTGGTGGGAGTCTATTGAAGCAACCATCGATCCTACTCAAGTAACATGGGAAGAATTTGTGGAATACTTCAATGCTAAATATTTCTCGGACCGAGTCCAAGAAAAGAAGGCTGCAGAATTCGCTGCATTGAAGCAACGATCTTTATCATTAGCAGATTATGAAGCTCAGTTCTCCAGGTTGTCTAGATATGCTAAGCATCTTATTAGCACGGAGAAGATGAAAGCCCGTAAATTTCTTAATGGGCTTAGGCCCCACTACATTACTCAACTGGCGCCTATGGACATCCAAGTTTATTCCGAAATAGTGCGCCGAGCTCAATTACTTGAAGATGCCACGGAACTATCTGATAGGATCCGTGGGAAAGATAAGAAGGAGCAAGTCACAAGTTCGGGTTCTTTCAAACCCAACTTTAAGAAGAGGCCCAATAATGGAGGTTCATCCTCTCAAGATTCCAAGTTCAAGAAATCCAAGCCCTTCTCTATCACCACTACACCTTCTAATACAGTATGCAAGCATTGTGACAAGGCTGGTCACAAGACCGAAGAATGCTGGAGGAAATTAGGAGCTTGTCTCCGTTGTGGGAGTCGCGAACATCGGATTCCCGATTGTCCATTAATGAATGACCAAGCCGGTGACGGTAAACGCCCGGTGACTAAGAATGCTCATCTTCATGCAATCCAGGAGACCGAACCTGAAGAAGAAGGCGGATTAGTGGAAGGTACATTGAAAATTTGTTCCAAAAGTGCTTATGTCTTATTTGATACGGGTGCATCGCATTCCTTTATTTCTAAGAAGTTTGCCGACCCGTTACCGTTAGAACCAGAATGGATAAAAATAGTCCTAACTACTCCTCTGGGAAGTGAAAATGATATTACTCATCACTATCAAAACTGTGAGGTAATGTTTCAAGGTAGGAATTTACCTATAGATCTCATATGCCTCGATCTAAAGGAGTATGATGTTATACTGGGAGCGGACTGGTTATCCAAATACCATGCAACGGTTGATTGCCGCAATAGCCAAATTGCTTTTAAAGATTTTCCAGAATTAGTCTTTTCTCGCCCCAAGAGTCGGAGCAAATCCCCTCTTATTTCGGCTCTTCGAGCAAGCAAGCTCGTCAGGAAAGGATGTGTATCCTTCCTTGCATTTGTCACAGTTAAGGAAACAAAGGACACTAAGATAGAAGACATTCAGGTAGTGCAAGAATTTTCAGACGTATTTCCGGAAGATTTGTCGGGATTACCCCCTCAAAGGGAAGTGGCCTTCACCATTGACTTAGTCCCTGGTGCTGGTCCAGTTTCAAAGGCACCCTATAGAATGTCCCCGGCTGAACTCAAAGAGTTGAAGGAGCAGTTGATGGAGCTGATTCGAAAAGGGTTTATTAGACCAAGTACTTCCCCGTGGGGAGCACCAGTCTTATTTGTGAGGAAGAAGGACGGATCCATGAGATTGTGCATCGACTATCGACAGTTGAATCATCTCACTATCAAGAACAAGTATCCACTGCCGAGAATCGATGAGTTATTTGATCAGATTTCAGGATCCAAATATTTTTCCAAAATTGATCTCAGGTCAGGATATCATCAATTAAGAATCAAGGATGATGACATTCATAAGACTGCATTCAGAAGCAGGTATGGCCATTACGAATTTGTTGTTATGCCTTTTGGACTAATAAATGCCCCTGCTGCCTTTATGCAGTTAATGAATAGCATATTCAGGCCTTATCTAGATCAATTTGTGGTGGTTTTCATTGATGATATATTGATATATTCCAAGACTAAGGAAGAACATGAAAAATAATTGAGGATTGCATTGCAAGTCTTGAGGACAAATCAATTATATGCAAAACTCAGCAAGTGTGAATTCTGGCTTGAAGAAGTGGCTTTTCTAGGACATGTGATTTTACGAGATGGATTATCTGTTGATCCATCAAAGGTTGAAGCTGTTAGAAACTGGGGAAGACCAACCAATGCTAGCGAGATCAGAAGTTTCTTAGGTCTTGCAGGCTATTATCGGCGATTCATCAAAGATTTCTCTAAGATCGCCGTACCACTTACAAGATTAACACGCAAGGAGATCCGATATGAATGGAGTGAGGAATGTGAAAGAAGTTTCCAAACTCTCAAGGATCATCTCACTACAGCTCCGGTGTTAGCTCTACCAATAGAAGGAGAGAAATTCGAGGTTTACACAGATGCTTCTGGCATTGGCCTCGGATGTGTCCTAATGCAACAAGGAAAGGTCATAGTATACTCTTCACGTCAACTGAAGAAGCATGAGGAGAATTACCCCGTCCATGACTTAGAACTGGCCGCGGTGGTATTTGCCCTAAAGATATGGAGACACTACTTATATGGAGTGCAATTTACTGTATACTCCGATCACAAGAGTCTCAAATATCTATTCTCACAAAAGGAGCTAAACATGAGACAAAGACGCTGGCTAGAATATCTCAAGGACTTCGACTTCAATATACAATACCATCCCGGAAAGGGTAATTATGTTGCGGATGCCCTTAGTCGAAAGCCGAGAGCAATGATAGCCAATTATATGATACAAGAATGGAGGTTGCTAGAACAATTCTCCAAGCTCAATATAAGCTTGGACAAGGAAGCCAAATTTATCACATTATCTCATGTAAGCATACAGTCAGATTTATTATCTGAGATACAAGCACTTCAGGATGATGATCCTATATTAGTGGAAATCAAAGGCAGATTAGAAGGACAATCTGATTTTCAACTAACTTCTGATGGAAGATTATTATTCAAAGGTAGAACTTGTATACCCGACTGTCCGGAATTAAAGAAGAAGATCTTAGATGAAGCTCACCGATCAAGGTACACTATTCATCCAGGATCAACCAAAATGTACCAAGATGTAAAGAGAAACTTTTGGTGGCCCAACATGAAAAGAGAAATAGCGGACTATGTATCACGCTGTCTCACATGCCAACAAGTCAAGGCGGAACACCAAAAGCCTGCTGGAAAACTACATCCTCTAGATATTCCAAAATAGAAGTGGGAGGATATTGGTATGGATTTCATCATGGGTCTATCTAAATCCAAAGGAGGACATGATGGAATATGGGTTATCATTGACCGTTTAACTAAATCGGCGCATTTCTTGCCAATAAAGAGTCGATGGTCAATTGATGTCTTAGCTGCATTATATATCAAGGAAATAGTCAGGTTACATGGAATTCCTGTCTCAATCGTGTCTGATAGAGATCCCCGTTTCACTTCTCATTTTTGGAAGGGATTACAACATTCGTTGGGGACAAGACTAAATTTTAGTACAGCTTTTCATCCTCAAACGGATGGTCAGACCGAGAGAACTAACCAAGTTGTTGAGGATATGCTAAGAGCTTGCATCATTGACTTTGGTGGAAGCTGGCTTGAACACTTGCCTCTAGTTGAATTTGCATATAATAATAGCTACCAAGCTAGTATCCAAATGGCACCTTTCGAAGCTTTATATGGAAGGAGTTACCGATCACCTTTATGCTGGAACGAAGTTGGAGAGAAACAACTGTTAGGTCCAGACATGGTAAGGGATACAACTGAGAAGATACAAGTGATCAGAGAAAGATTGCAAGTTGCTCAGACCAGACAAAAGGCTTATGCTGATACAAGGAGAAGAGATCTTGAATTTCAGGTTGGAGATCATGTATTTCTTAAAATATCGCCTGGACGTGGCATACGAAGATTTGGTGTTAAGGGCAAGCTTACGCCAAGATTCATCGGACCATTTGAGATACTCGAAAGAGTTGGCGAGGTTGCTTATCGTATCGCATTGCCTCCTCAATTGTCCGAAGTACACAATGTATTTCACATATCCACGTTGAAAAAGTATGTACACGACCCATCACACATTATTGAACATGGAGATCTGGTGATCAAGAAAGATCTCACATATGAACAGAAGCCTATGAAAATCTTAAATCGTGAAATACGAGCTCTAAGGAATAAGGTTATTCCCATGCTTAAGGTGCAATGGAATAAGAATTCTGAACATGAAGCGACATGGGAGACCGAGGAATCTATGAAGAAACGATTTCCCGACTTGTTCTAAGAGGTATATACTCTACACTCTCCGCGTGTATACAGAATATGCAATTGAATTTGGGGACCAAATTCTTTTTAAGTGGGGGAGGGTGTAGCAACCCTGACAAATGAATATTTGAAATGAATTAAAACATATATATTACAGAAGTAATACAGATAATAAGAATGGGGCTAACCAGACGAAATAAAACATATTACAAATAACGCCTCTTAGTAAGGCGTTAATTTAAAAAGAAACGCCTCTATATACGGCGTAACTAAAGAAAGGACGCCCTCACCTGACGGCGTCAAATTCCAACACCAAAGACGGTAAGCCAATAAATGCCCCAATCTTGGGCGTGTTTTAGAAACATGAAACGCCCTTCCTCAAGGCGCTTCTTAAGACACGACCTGCACAAGGTCGTCAATTAAAGAATCGACGACCTAACCTAAGTCGTTAATTCCATTCGAGTTCCGTTCGACACGGGAGCTTATCCAGGGAAGGATTATGTTAATCCAGTAAGTATTTAATAGGGCAAGGACTCTATATTGGAAGCATTACTTCTACTAGAACACTAACCTTAATAGGACGTCCAAAATCCTATAAATAATCTTGATCGAACAAACCCTAAACCTATTTGGACGATCGAACCGCACAGGTACGTGAAGAACATATCTTCTTCTTCTTCTTCTTCTTTTCCTTATGAACGTAATAGCAGTTCATATAAGTTTCTCTTTGCTTCGGTTACATGAAGAACTAATAGTTCTTCATCCTCTTTTCCTCTTACAGGTTGAGGACGCAGCAGCATAAGTGAAGAACAAGGTAACGTTCTTCTAATCTCCTCTGTTCTGATAGGTGAAGAAATTAATAAATGTTTCTTCTTTTGTTCCTGTAGGAGTACAGAACCGAAGAACAAGGGTTCTTCATCAAAGCCATCAGCCAGTAGCTGCCATCTTAAACAGAGCATCGATCCCCTTCCCGAAACCTTCACGGTTCAATCTTCAGATTATCACAAGGTAGGTTTTCTCAAGTCACTGTAGCCCAAATAAAATAACGCAAGATATATGTATAAGCATGGCATGCATACAGTTTTATTATGTTCTGCAATATTTTGAAAGAAACGCCCCTGTCAAGGGCGCTAATTTACAAGACACGACCATGCCCAGGTCGTCAATTTCATATTTGACGCCTTGTACACAGGCGTTAATTTCATGTAAATGTTAATCACCCACCTTAAGAACTGATTATCTATGAAATCATGACTATAAACAATGCATGATCCTCTGTCTTCAACCTGCTAACGTTACTGTCCTGATATTATCTTCGTTCCTCTGTTATCCTGAAATTATTACTGTCCTTCAAAAACATTAAGTAACGACCTTGACAAAGTCGTTTTACACATGTTAACGCCC
Organism: Amorphophallus konjac; assembly: GCA_022559845.1. Taxonomy (NCBI): domain Eukaryota; kingdom Viridiplantae; phylum Streptophyta; class Magnoliopsida; order Alismatales; family Araceae; genus Amorphophallus; species Amorphophallus konjac. The sequence continues at coordinate 368,329,849 of CM040120.1, read as the reverse complement.
TGCCATAGGGCGTAAATTGAAAAGACACGCCCCTTCCTAGGGCGTTTATCTGTCAAAATCCTGAAATACATATATTCTGTAATATAGAATTAAACAGTAACGCCCCTTGCTAGGGCGTGTTTTAGATAAATCGTGAAAAATTATTGAAATTCTATCAAATATATAAATAATGAGACGCCTGCTACTGTAGTCGTCAACTCTTTAAGAAACGACCCCGTCCAGGGCGCGTTTTAGATAAATTACTGAATTATTGAAAATTCTGCAAAACGGAACATATGTAAACGCCTTTCTCTTAGGCGTTACTTACTTGAGAAACGACTTGACCTAAGTCGTTATTTTCTGTAAACTGATTTTATCCTGATTCTATAACCGATGGGTTCATATTATACATATACGTATATATCGGCACTATTCTCCACTCCGTGAGTATAGTCCCACTTTTCACGTTGTTTCATCGATCACACTCAACTCTCATTGACATACAAACTCTCCATTAGACATTCCGTTCCTTTGGACTAGCGAGTTAGTCATAGAGACCTCCGTAAGACTCCTCGTAGCCTTGGATTCCCTCAAGGCCGATTGAGCTGGTTGTACCCTAAAAACCCATTACACCATTGATGCCATGTCAATCTAAAGAAACATGGTATACCGGCCCTTATGATTATACAAAGAGTATATCATAAGAAATTCTTAATGGGATGATGATATCATGCCATATCATGTCATTCTTGTAAACCTTAATTCTATGATAAGAATGAGGGTATCTTACCTTTGATATACAGTTCATGTGGACCTCAATTCTATATATAGAATGTCCATATCAATTTGTCATGGTACCTAAGTTAAGGGAACCTAATTCCACCTAGTTTCATCGATAATCGTGATTATACCGTTATTATCGCCAATCTATGTCCTTTGTCATATTTTGGACTCTATTCTATCAAAGTTGTCGTACGTGTCTACAAGCTTGATTATTGAAATTCTATGTTGGCTATAAACAAGAGTGGATGTCAAAACACATGATAAATGCCTGCGCATATAGGGCCCGATCTGATCCTGGGAGGAGCACCCGAAAGTACTTGTGCCCATGGGAGTTAAAATGATAAGGTATCTGGCATTATACCGAGTACTTGACTTGCTTGATTGGACATTCCACACACATCTTGTACTTGAATCGTACTTGACTTGACATGAAATGCGTGGCCCGCAAAAGGGTAATTTACTTGCTTGATACATGATAGCCAAAGTTCTTGACATGACTTGTTAAACGTACTTGCTTGAATATCTTGAATAAACTTGTTATCTTGTTGAAAGTTCATGATTAAGTTCATCTTATGTCCTTGATATTACATTCTCTCTATCTTGTCATTTTATGCGAGCATGCATAGCTTTATCGCATTCATGAAAATGTAATTCCTTAAACCCCTTGCTAGTACTTGAGATATAATTTTCTACTGAGCGTTCGCTCATCCCGTTTGTCCCTTTTTACTTTTCAGGTAAGTCCGACGACGATGGAAGTCAATCGGATGGGAATGGTCATGAGTGAAAGTGCTAGAGCTGCTCAAGTGTCATCTAGTCTTTTCTATAGTTTCTTGAGTCAACTATGTACTTTTCTTTTTATTAAACAGAGTATTGGATTTGTAATAGTCTATTATAAAGGAATAAAGGATTGGGTTATCTTGCTATTTTGCGCATCTCTGTCTTTGTGTCGAATACACGACCACTCTGATTGACATGATTGATATAGACACGTCGCGCACCTCCGGGTATCTTCCGCGCTCGGGGCGTGACAAGGGAACCCACCAGTGACTCCCATTCACCAGCAAACCAGAGGTCGAAGACCTCTCTTCCTCCAGACCATGAGGGACCCCTGGACTTGCAACCCACAAGCCCAGAATCGGAGATCAGATCTCCCTTCTTCTGAGACCACAGGAGGAACCCGACCTCAGTCCAGAGGATCGGAAGAACACAGTAAATCAGATCAATTAAAAGGAAAAATAAGAAACGAAAATAACACAGCAAACACAAGCTGTAAATGAAAGAACGTCAGATGTGGCTCCCATGGAGCTGACTGGCCTGGATTTGATCCACGGTCCAGTAGACAGATCTTCAGTAGCTTCTTCCTTCTTCTCCACGAACTCTCTCTCTCTCTATCTCTCTTTCTTTCTCCTCTGCTCTCCTTTTCTATCACGTTGTTCTCTCCTTCTTCTCTGCAACTCTTTTTCTTCTGCCGGCTCACTCTTCTTCTATTTCTTCTTCTTCTTCTATTTCTTCCTCTTCTTCTATTTCTTCCTACTTCTGCTCAAGGCTTCAGTCCTTCTACTTCGATCACACTTCATCTGAAGACGAAGGTTTCTATTTATATCAACAGCAGTAGCAGCTAGGGCGTGTGGTCTCAACAGCTCCCGCCCAATCGACTCTGCCACGTGTCAGCATCTCAGCTCCTTGGATCACGTGCCAGACACCTGCAAGACAAATGAGGAGTTCAGTCGATTAACAAAATCAACTGAAGACAGTGTATAGACTTTATAACTCATACTGTAAAATGCAGTGTATAGACTTTATAACTCATACTGTAAAATGCAGTGTATAGACTTTATAAGCAGCAAATGAGCAAGTGTGAACACTGAGTGAGTGTATAGACTTTGAGTCTTCATGCGAGCTCAGTGTATAGACTTGAGGAAATTCAAGCAATGCAACACAATGTATATACTTAGAAATAGTAAGTGAGTAAGTGTGTACACTGGGAGAGTGTATAGAGTTGAAGTTCTTCATGCGAGCTCAGTGTATGGACTTTCAGTTAAATGCATTAACATACCAAGGGAATGAGTGTATGGACTTAAAGCATCAGTTAACCAAGTGTGTAGAGTGTATACACTTGACTGCGTGCATGACAGACAATGTCCAGACTTGCTATTAACATGCATGAGAACCCAATGTACAGACATGCTGTAGCTTCAGCTGACGACCCCAGTGTATAGACTTGCTGAGGGAGAGACTGTACAGACTTGAAGCAAAGCAAGGCAATCGAGTGTGTAGACTTCACGATGTGCAGACTTGCCAAAGAAACGGCTGTACAGACTTTAGCTCAAGAGCGATGTATAAAGTTTTGAAAGCTTGAACAACGTAGCATGCTGTACAGACTTTGAGTGAGAGTCCTGAACAGTGAATCAATGTGTAGACTTCATTTCAAGCAAGCTACAGCCCAATGTATAGACTTGCCACCAACGCAATGTATAGACTTTGCGAAGCACATGCCAAGGCTGTACAGACTTGCAATGCCATGAAGACAATTGAATAGACTTTGCCTTAGAAACGAGTGTTTAGACTTTGAAGCAAACGCCAGGTAAACGATGTGTAGACTTGGCCAGAAAACGTAGGGAAAGATATGAGTGTATAGACTTGGCCAAACGTAGGGAAAGGTGAGGAGTGTATAGACTATGCTTCACTTCGAGCAGCCACAGTGATGTATAGACTTAGCCTTTGAGATGTGGCTGTACAGACTTGGAGAGTTGAAGCCAATGTACAGACTTGATGATATCAAACCGATGTACAGACTTGCAGATGTGAAGCCAATGTACAGACTTTATGATATGAAGCCAATGTACAGACTTGTAGATGCGAAGCCGATGTACAAACTTTAAAGGCTGTGAACAACAAGGCATGCTGTACAGACTAACTCAATCAATCCGATGTATGGACTTGGAATTCCAACAGAAGGATGTATGGACTTTGATAAGAGAATGGCTGTACAGACTTCAGGTGAAGACCAATGTATAGACTTCCAATATGAAGACCAATGTACAGACTTCGAATATGAAGACCGATGTATGGACTTCGAATATGAAGACCAATGTATAGACTTCCAATATGAAGACCAATGTACAGACTTCGAATATGAAGACCGATGTATGGACTTCGAATATGAAGACCAATGTATAGACTTCAATTGAGTGCAATGGCTGTACAGACTTGAAAATCTTTGAGCGATGTACAGACTTGGAGTTAATGCATGAAGACCCAGTAATGTGTAGACTTGACAGTGAAAGCATGAACAATGATGTATAGACTTAGACGCAACATGCTATGCAATGTACACACTTGATGTAATGCATGCCGATGTACAGACTTCAGTTGAAGTCAACCGAAGAGTGTATATACTTTATGAATGCATATGCCAAGACCAGTGTACAAACTTGATCAAATGTCTAGACTTTGCATGAACAGTCGATGTGTAGACTTCACATGTAGAGATTTTGAACGTGTGTGCTGATAGTGTACATACATTGATAGTCTAGGGGGGTCGACCCATCTAAGAAGGGGGGTCGACCCACTTCAGTCCTGAAAATGCTGACAAAGTTTACACTTGAACAAATAATGCATGTGAAAGATTTATGCAACAGATAACATGACTGAACATATAATGCAATGCTTCATGATCTGATGAACTGACTGAACAGCAAATTAACTGAACATATGAGAGACTGCATTATGATCAGAAAATGACTGAATAACAGTATGATGACTCACACAGCAAGATGACTCACAGTGATTAACTCACACCAAAACTAATCATCAAAAGATTAACTCACATCAAAGCCAATCATCAAAACCATAGGGACACAACAATCTTCCTCTTTTTGATGATGGCAACACTACACTGTGAGTAATTCTGATGACACAAACTATTCTCCCCATTTGACTTCATCAAAAAGAAAATAGTTTGAGAAGCGAAAGCAAACCAACATTCAATTATTGAATAAAATTCTCCCCCTTTGGCAAAAATCTCCCCCTTTGATATAATCAATATGAATGCAGATGTAGAAGGAGATACCAACATGTAAGAGCTCCCCCTAAAAATATGAATGCAAGAACACAATTTTCCCCCTTTAAGAGTTTCTATGCAGCATGATGCATATGACATGGAAGCTCCCCCTCAATAAGTGGAATCTTATGAGATGGATAACAAGGAGAGGTTCAGGTCAATGAATCAATGATATTGAGCAGAAGAGTTTCAAGTAGCAGATTTTCAAAGAAGCTCCAATCACAAGAAATTTAGTCAGATTTTCAGAGAGATATCAATCTCATAAATCCAAAACATAAGTTTTCAAAGTCTTCCATTGTAAGGGCTTATGAATGAACTTTATTGTTCAGCATGGTTTAAACATAATGTATGCAGAGTTTATCAATAAAATTCTGTATTGATATCTAAAACCATGGTTTAATAAAAAATGAACCAAGCCATCATATTTATCTTGATTAATCTCCCTTTCTCTTACACAATCAAATCTATTGACTTCTTTCAGAATTACATGCACTAGTATTGAGATCAAGCAATTATGAAGTCATATGATTTTGTCTAGGGTTGTAGCAATTTGATTTTAGCATCAATATTCAGATATTGAGATATGTTCAATAATTTTTCATGCTACAAATTTTACGAGCACTCTAGTTCAATGCACACCTTGTAACTAGAGGATATACCTTGATCAGAGGCCAATATCCCTAAGCACTTAGTGTGACTAACTGTCATGCTATATATGAACAGAGATAGCATTTACACATCATGACACACTACAAATCATTTCTTGATGAATGAGTTGTATTTCTCAGTGTGCATGTCATTGCTCTGCCTGATTTTCAATGAATTTTATGCAGAGTTAACTAAGGCACCTCATGACACAGTCCTTTGAACATGGTTTCTTAGTGACCAAAGTCATTGCTCTGACAACTTTTTACCCTTTAGACATTTCAGACAAATTCATTTACTTCAAGTCAATAATAATTTCATGTACTTAACCAATTAAAGCCATGAATTCAATAATGCAGATTTCAGAAGATTTTACAAGACACAACATGAAATAGATGGTTAATGTTTATTAAACATGCTTCAGATATTTTTAAGAGATTTTAAAGTCAAACTCCATGAACATTAAACTTAAACCACATGAGTTATTTCAGACATTCATAAAAATGTATAATAGAAGATTCCTAGTCCAAGTGTTTTCAGATTTATGATCGAGATAGTCCCATTGAAATCTTCATGAAAGACTGATGGAATTCTGAAGCCAAATGATACCAATTGATAAGAGAGATTTTGAAGCCCAGTGATTTTTCAAAATGTGATCAAGGTTTGTCAATAGAATACCAATTGATAGAGTGCTATGCCTGGATGATTATTTTTCAGAGTATGATCGAGGTTTGTCAACCAAATGAATAAGAAAGGATATGCAATAAATTTTGACAAATGTATGCATTTGACAACCTATATGCAATGCATTGACTCACCCTAACAACATGCATTAAGTCAATCTTTTTGGCATTTTTCAATATAAGGATATGCAATGCACTATATGTATGCAAGGACATGCAAAGACTGAACATTGAATGCTATGCAAAGATATGCCATTTACTCCCCCTGAAAATATGTAATGTTTGCACTGAAAATTGAACATATGATTCCAAATGATATTGTGACTTGTGCACATTCAGACTGTCCTATCCAGCAAAGTGACCCATGGTACTAGGCGGAGTACTTGGTCTAGAAGACCACCTCTCACATAGTAAGAACCTCCAGACAGATTTCCCTGCCTTTTGGTAGCTTACCATTTGATATACCATTGAGGTCAATCATGATAATTCAACATGGGCAGCATGCATGGATCAAATTTCAGCTTATCAGATTTTTCAGAATGCAATAGTCAGATTTCAAACAACATACATATGCAGTTCAGATTTTCAGAAATTACAAGTTTATTCTCATTTCAATATCTAAACAGCCAATTCATATGAGCATTAAGAGACACGAATGCTCATAGTGTTCAAAAGATGACAGATATGCAAGAACACATCAAATCAGATATGCAATTAATTTCAAAATAGGAAATGCAGAGAATTTACCTGAAAAGTTCAGAAAGGGTCTTCATTCTTGAGTGCCTTGGATTAATACCCCTTTTTTGCATTCCAAGGCACACCTGCACAGCAAAGTTATTTTGCACAAATAGGTACCCAAGAGGTCTTGGGTCCTGAATTGACAATGACATTCGTAGCAGGTTTTCTAAACAATTTTCTAGCTGCATGGTCATCAGATTTCATCACGTAGCAATTATTCATTGAATGACCAATTTGTCCACAGCAATGGCATGAATTAGCAGATTTCAAATTCCTCTTATGCACATTACTGTTGTCATGAAGTTTATTGGCAGAGAGAGAGAGTTCTGTTTACTATAATGATAGTAAGATGCATCAGGTTTCAGATTTGATCTATGCACATTCTTGTTAGCATGAAATCCATGTGCATATGCATGAAACTTTTTGTTGTTGACAGAATTAAAATTCTGTTTACTAAAACCGGCCAGCCAACATTCAGCAGCTCTATGGCCTGGCTTCCCACAGTTATAGCATGAAAAGCTCACATATTTTCTGACAGAGAATTTGATAACATGAGGGTTAAAAGAATTCTTCTGAATGTGCCAATAGTCCTTGACTGTGTGGTCATACTTCCCACATTTGAAGCACTCATTGTGCTTGCCTCTAAAAATATTTCTTCCCAAAGCATTTCCATTTGCAGTGAGTTTAACAGTTTTAGAATTGAATTGTCTACCCTGAGCATGCCAGCATTCAATGGCCCTGTGGCCCAATTTGCCACAGTGATAGCATTCAGTTTTCTTTTTGTTCTGAGCAGAGACATGTTTCCTAGCATACTTTTTGTTGTCTTGTTTCAGAATGAAGCAATTATCCATAATGTGGCCAACCCTAGCACAGTAATGACATGAATTCTTATTTTTATGTGCATGTGTATGTGTATTCATGTCAAGCACAGATTGAACTTTCTCAACATATTTAAAATCAGTCTTTTTCTTGGTGGCAGGAAAGTTCGAGTGATGTACAACATGCATTTTTTCAATGTGATTCACTCCTTTCTTAACATGACTGACCTTTTCCATTTCTCCAGTTTGTTTCTGATTCTTCTCAATTTGGTTGTTTATTTTCTGAGGTGGTGGCTACATCTGATGCTTTGATAAAAGATGTCATTAGCTTATTTTTGAAAGCCTTTTTATTGACATTGTTGTAGCCTAACCCTTCCTTTTGAGTATTGACCTTAACTCCTAACAACCTGTCCAGATTCTCTTGTCCACTCACAAACTTTGACAGAGATGTTTTCAGATCTTGAATTTTATTTTCTAGTAAGGAAATGTGTAACTCATAACTGGCAATCTCTTGCTCATTGCAATTCATAGCTTCATTCAAAACTTTGTTAGCAGTTTTATATTTCTCAATTTCATTTTCCAGATTGCTCAGTTTATCAGAATCTTCAATGCAAACAGTTTTTCCTCTTTCTAAGGCTAGAAGTCTCTCAAGATAGTGGAGTCCAGAATTTTTAACTTCTCATTTTCTTCCTTAAGCTTGTCATTCTGAATTAACTCATTTATTAGAGTCTGATCATCTGAGTTAACTCCAAGTTTTCTTTCAGCCTCAAATTCCTTTAATTCTTTTTGTTGTTTCTCCAGATCTTTCTGTAATTCTATATTTACAGATTTTATGGCATTGAATTTTTCAGCAAACAAGTTCTTCTCCTGCTCAAGTTTCTCAAATTTTTCATCATTTTCATTAACAGATTTTCTCAGAGAATCATTTTCAGATTTTAGCTTGTTTAAATCTGAGTTCACACTTTCAAAGTTTTTCAGCAATTTTTTATACTGGTCATGATAGTTAACAAGAGTCTGATTATCATTATCTGACTTAAATTTTTCTTTGAGTTCAGATATCACATTTATATGATATTGATTCTCAGTTTTCAATAATGAAATTTGTTTCTTCAACATTTGAAAATCAGACATACAGGCATCATGAACATTTTTCAATTCAGCACAATTTCTACAAGGAGAACTTGAACTAACTAACCCAGTACCCTTCTTCAATTTTTTATACTGTTTTCTTAACAGTTCATGAGATTCAAGTAGCTCAGAATATGCATTTTCCCAATCATCTAAAGTATAGTTTTCAAAGGGATTTACCTCATCATCATCATCATCTTCATCTTAACTGCTGCCTTGATTATTTCTATCAGCCATCATGCAGCTGTCCTCATTTCTTATCTGAGTTCGCTTCAGTATATCCAGAATGTCTTTAGCAGACCTGCAATCATGAAGGCCAGACCATAAGGCTCAGTCAGTAGCTGCTATCATCAGATTAAAGGCTTTCTGATTTTCTCCATCCTTTGATCTGTGTCTGTCGGTCCATTTGGATACTTTCGTTGGTAATGTGTGAGGACATTGTGAAATTAATTTCCACAGATCTGGATCAACAGATTTAACATAAGCACGTAAAGCACTGTGCCACTGACTGAAATCAGAACCACTAAAGACGGGTGGATGAGCCATTGAAAACAAATCAGATTAATGCAACATGAATATTGATGCACTAAAAACAAATTAGCACCGAAGACTGCAAGATCGGATCTGCAGGTCGCTGGACCTTCTAAGCAGACACCGCTCTGATACCAATTGTTAGGGTGCTAAGTCCGGATACAGAGGGGGGTGAATGTATCCCCTTCAGAAATACTGCCCAAATTAAAACTCTAAAGCTCAGATATGCGGAATAAAAACTAATGAGCTCTGCAAGATGAGATGATAAGATAACACATGATCAAACAGTTAGACTGCAACAATGCAGCCACCTGATCAAACCAGAAATGCAGACAGAACTATGCAACCCAAACACACCTAGCAAAATATAATGCTCAAGGTTACTGCAGATAGGAACAATACAAATAATCCAAGATAACACAACTAACCATGCATGCATAACCTGTGAATGGGAGGTAGGAGGCAAGGAGCAAACGCACAAAACAAACCACTGCACAGTAGATTTTTTAGGTGGTTCGGTCACCAAGACCTACATCCACCCCTCACTCCCAACCGGAGTGAGGCTTCCACTAGCACACGCTAGAAACCTGCAGACTCAGTCTGCGAACAAGGTGCTGCCACACAGCTTGACCAGGGGAACAACCTCCCCTCTTCCTCCCAACTGGAGGGACACCCCAAGTGACTCCCAGCCACTTGGAAACCAGAGACCCAAGTCTCCCTTCCTCCAGACCAGGAGGGAACCCACCAGTGACTCCCAGTCACCAGCAAACCAGAGGTCGAAGACCTCTCTTCCTCCAGACCAGGAGGGACCCCTGGACTTGCAACCCACAAGCCTAGAACCGGAGATCAGATCTCCCTTCTCCTGAGACCACAGGAGGAACCCGACCTCAGTCCAGAGGATCGGAAGAACACAGTAAATCAGATCAAATAAAAGGAAAAATAATAAATGAAAATAACACAGCAAACACAAGCTGTAAATGAAAGAACGTCAGATGTGGCTCCCATGGAGCTGACTGGCCTGGATTTGATCCACGGTCCAGTAGACAGATCTTCAGTAGCTTCTTCCTTCTTCTCCACGAACTCTCTCTCTCTCTCTCTTTCTTTCTCCTCTGCTCTCCTTTTCTCTCACGCTGTTCTCTCCTTCTTCTCTGCAACTCTTTTTCTTCTGCCGGCTCACTCTTCTTCTATTTCTTCTTCTTCTTCTATTTCTTCCTCTTCTTCTATTTCTTCCTACCTCTGCTCAAGGCTTCAGTCCTTCTACTTCGATCACACTTTATCTGAAGATGAAGGTTTCTATTTATATCAGCAGCAGTAGCAGCTAGGGCGTGTGGTCTCCACAGCTCCCGCCCAATCGACTCTGCCACGTGTCAGCATCTCAGCTCCTTGGATCACGTGCCAGACACCTGCAAGACAAATGAGGAGTTCAGTCGATTAACAAAATCAACTGATAATAGTGTACAGACTTTATAACTCATACTGTAAAATGCAGTGTATAGACTTTATAACTCATACTGTAAAATGCAGTGTATAGACTTTATAAGCAGCAAATGAGCAAGTGTGAACACTGAGTGAGTGTATAGACTTTGAGTCTTCATGCGAGCTCAGTGTATAGACTTGAGGAAATTCAAGCAATGCAACACAATGTATATACTTAGAAATAGTAAGTGAGTAAGTGTGTACACTAGGAGAGTGTATAGAGTTGAAGTTCTTCATGCGAGCTTAGTGTATGGACTTTCAGTTAAATGCATTAACATACCAAGGGAATGAGTGCATGGACTTAAAGCATCAGTTAACCAAGTGTGTAGAGTGTATACACTTGACTGCGTGCATGACAGACAATGTCTAGACTTGCTATTAACATGCATGAGAACCCAATGTACAGACATGCTGTAGCTTCAGCTGACGACCCCAGTGTATAGACTTGCTGAGGGAGAGACTGTACAGACTTGAAGCAAAGCAAGGCAATCGAGTGTGTAGACTTCACGATGTGCAGACTTGCCAAAGAAATGGCTGTACAGACTTTAGCTCAAGAGCGATGTATAAAGTTTTGAAAGCTTGAACAACGTAGCATGTTGTACAGACTTTGAGTGAGAGTCCTGAACAATGAATCAATGTGTAGACTTCACTTCAAGCAAGCTACAGCCCAATGTATAGACTTGCCACCAACACAATGTATAGACTTTGCGAAGCACATGCCAAGGCTGTACAGACTTGCAATGCCATGAAGACAATTGAATAGACTTTGCCTTAGAAACGAGTGTTTAGACTTTGAAGCAAACGCCAGGTAAACGATGTGTAGACTTGGCCAGAAAACGTAGGGAAAGATATGAGTGTATAGACTTGGCCAAACGTAGGGAAAGGTGAGGAGTGTATAGACTATGCTTCACTTCGAGCAGCCACAGTGATGTATAGACTTAGCCTTTGAGATGTGGCTGTACAAACTTGGAGAGTTGAAGCCAATGTACAGACTTGATGATATCAAACCGATGTACAGACTTGCAGATGCGAATCCAATGTACAGACTTTATGATATGAAGCCAATGTACAGACTTGCAGATGCGAAGCCGATGTACAGACTTTAAAGGCTGTGAACAACAAGGCATGCTGTACAGACTTACTCAATCAATCTGATGTATGGACTTGGAATTCCAACAGAAGGATGTATGGACTTTGATAAGAGAATGGCTGTACAGACTTCAGGTGAAGACCAATGTATAGACTTCCAATATGAAGACCAATGTACAGACTTCGAATATGAAGACCGATGTATGGACTTCGAATATGAAGACCAATGTATAGACTTCCAATATGAAGACCAATGTACAGACTTCGAATATGAAGACCGATGTATGGACTTCGAATATAAAGACCAATGTATAGACTTCAATTGAGTGCAATGGCTATACAGACTTGGAAATCTTTGAGCTATGTACAGACTTGGAGTTAATGCATGAAGACCCAGCAATGTGTAGACTTGACAGTGAATGCATGAACAGTGATGTATAGACTTAGATGCAACATGCTATGCAATGTACACACTTGATGTAATGCATGCCGATGTACAGACTTCAGTTGAAGTCAACCGAAGAGTGTATATACTTTATGAATGCATATGCCAAGACCAGTGTACAAACTTGATCAAATGTCTAGACTTTGCATGAACAGTCGATGTGTAGACTTCACATGTAGAGATTTTGAACGTGTGTGCTGGCAGTGTACAGACATTGATAGTCTAGGGGGGTTGACCCATCTAAGAAGGGGGGTCGACCCACTTCAGTCCTGACAATGCTGACAGAGTTTACACTTGAACAATAATGCATGTGAAAGATTTATGCTGCAGATAACATGACTGAACATATAATGCAATGCTTCATGATCTGATGAATTGACTGAACACCAAATTAACTGAACATATGAGAGACTGCATTATGATCAGAAAATGACTGAATAACAGCATGATGACTCACACAGCAAGATGACTCACAGTGATTAACTCACACCAAAACCAATCATCAAAAGATTAACTCACATCAAAGCCAATCATCAAAACCACAGGGACACAACACTCAGGACGATGCCACTGTCCCTAATCCAACCCCCATTTTTGAGACACACTAGTATTACGATGATGGGTTGATACTCCAATCACCTACGCCGGCGCATCACGAGTCTTCTCCTACCCCTAACACCTCCCACACCACTAAAATCCGACGTTTCCAACGCGTCGAACCCTCCACTACTACACCCCCAATTCCTACACTATCCACCTCCACAACACCGGCCTCCGTTGAACCTCCCACTAAGCCTTCACCTGTTATACCTTCATCAACCTCCACTCCACCAGCCTCCACCGAGCCCACCATTGAACCTTCTCCAATTAACCTCCCATTGCTGCCACCTCGGCCCTCCACTATCCCTTTAACCCCAAAACCAACTTTGCCTATCCCTTCACCTATCCCTATACCCAAACCCGTGGCAGATTCCGAGCAGGGTCCACCTCTTTTTGCACTCGAGCCAACCCTGTCCGCTTCCGAGCGAGGAGAGAAGCTCGACGTGTTTTCTCCAATGCCTTCCATTATACCTCCACCATCTATGGAGCCTTCCGCCTTCGCTTCAACTTCTGTTACCACTCGGAGTGGGTGCATTGTTACATGTACTTGTGTCGAAGATTATTGAGAGCCGGGCAAGAAGGATTTGGTTGCGGCTATGCTGTTCAAGATATAAGAGTTTATGTGCCGGATGCCAATCTGTGTTTTTGTGACGAGCATGGTTGAAGAGGCCAAGTCCTTGCCAATGCTCACCAGAAGAGAAAGTCAAGCTTTGATGCCGTGTAAGTCCATGCCAGGGGTCTGGGCAGGGCTCCCCTCGTTCCAACTTTCCAATCTCAAACCCATTCTTCCATACGAGGGGCGAATGCCTACCCTATTCAGCACTCTTTATACACCACAATCCCTGGGCGAGACGATGCTTCCCATTCCTACTTTCCAACTTCCTCACATTATTACTCTTCGCCCTCCAAGGGAGTTGGCATTTATTGTTGAAGCTTCGTCATGGGCTTTGATTTTATCCGTTAGGCCGATTGGTTGTATACTTTCGTTGATGTGGTGGGGCGAGCATTCTTTCACTAAGGGGCCTTCCACCTTCTATTCAACTTTACCCATACTCCTGTATATCACCAACTTTTCATGGGCCACTCCATGGGTGAGGAGGAGGATCTCATCTTCTCATTCCATGCATTCTTTGCACTCATTGCATTTCATGAATCCATTGCATTGCATTCGCTTGCATTTTCATTTCTTCTTTCCCGGGTTTCCGGCCGGAACCTCCGGATCCTCCGCGTTCCCCATCTCATTCATCTCTATCCTCGGGATCTCCGGGTCCCCTTACACTTGCCAGGCATCGCGCCCTCTCCAATCTTCTCTCAGGGCATCGTGCCCCTTCCCACCTCTTATATCCGGATCCTCCGGATTTTTCTCTGCTTGACGGGCGTCACGCCCCCTCTATATTTCTCTCAAGGCATCACGCCCACTACCAACTCTTCCATCCGGACCCTCCGGATTTCTCTCTTGTCCTCCCAGGGCATCACGCCCCATGGTGTCCCACTCGTTCGGAACCACCGGACCTCCTTCTTTGGGCATCGCCCCCCTCTACACCCTCATGTCTGGGTCCTCTGGGTTTCTCACTGATTCTCCCTAGGCATCGCGTCCCTTCTCACTCCATTCCTCCGGAACCTCCGACTTCCTCCCAGGGCATCGCGCCCCTTCTGATTCTATTCCTCTGGAACCTCCGGATCTCTCACGGATCTTTGCAAGGCATCACACCCCTTTCTATCTTCCCCCGGAACCTCCGGATTTTCCATCTTACTCTCTCTATTTTCTTTCCGGGCATCGCGCCCCTTCTGATTCTATTCCCTCGGAACATCCTGATTTCCTCCCTTTCCTCTGATTTCTCCTCCTGCTGCTTCGAGACATCACGTCCTTTATTCTCTTCTTCCTTTTAAATCATCTCTTTCCATCTCTTTTCCCAGGGCATTGTGTCCCTCGATATTTTCTCCCTCCGGAACCTCCGGATTCTCTCCACCATGATTCTCCTCCCTTGCCTCTGGACCCTCCGGATCCTCCTCTCTCCATCTACCAATTCCTCCCTTTAAGTCCTCCCGATCCCGGGTCTGACCCGACTTCTTCCACACCTACCGCTTTGGGCATCTGCCCGTTCTCCCACTGCTTCCGAGGCTTTAGTCCTCACTCCTCCCCTTAATTTTCCACTTCTTCTGTACACCATTTCTTGTGATCAGGGTCTCAGCACCTTAGCAAGGGAGTTCTAGCCCTCGCCTCTTTTCCTTTTATCCTTATTCGTCCGAGTCTGGTCTTGGTACCACTCCTTCTTGTTAAGCCACTTCAAACCCTAGCTTCCAATCTTTTTATCTGCCACTTGAGGAAAAATTGCATGTTCATCAAAGATTGCCTCCGGCAGCTGTTGTTTCATAAGGTTGCAAGATAATATTTTTGCGTAAGATTTGCATTCTTGATTTCATCATTCTTCACGCACTGTTTTCGAAATGAAGTGCTTCTTAACTTGATTAAGAGTGGTATTTTAAGCCTTTATCCTAGAACTTTATCTTTATTGAATTTCATGTAAAAAAAATCAAAAAGAGTCTTTAGGCTTGCTTTTGCAGCACCTCTGGTTATTAAGAACCTCGCGCTGGGAGTTTGGCATACTTTCCCCGCTTATTAAGGGCAACCCTTAGCTGGGCACTCCACACACTTCACGGCATCCTCAGCCGACTTCCTTTGGTAAACATCGTTGCTACTTTGGCCATGCCATGGGTTTGCACGAAAGTCTTTTCTCTTCCTTACTCGGTCGAGTGCAGGGGCAAGAGGTTAACGAGTGAGATGACCAACCTAGGTACTCCCCAATACGGGACAAGTCTCAAATAGGGGCAGTCTTGACCCAAATCAAAATGAGTTTTCATGATATATCTAGCCAAAAGGGCTATGTCAAAGTCAAAATTTAATAAATGCAAAATTATGAGATAAAGGCATGTCAAGAGAGGCAAAGTCCCCGTAGGGAAAACCATGGTCGTATGCATGTCAAGGGTCTAAAAATCGAAGGCACAAAGTCCCGATGCAACAGATCACCTCTTTGAGGGGTAGTACCTTGGAACGATTTCGAGTCCCGATATCTCCCAGCCTACACAAAGTTTATCTCAAAATTTTCTTCTCTTCTTCCTCCGAGGCTGAATGTTTCTCAGGTATGGCCTTGGTAGAGATACCGTTAACCGTGGGCGGTCGGCTATAGGGCGTCACCTTTAAATGCACACCCGGCTTTAAGCACTTCTTAGTGAAAGGCGAAGGAATGAGAACCCCAGCCAATAATTTGAATACCCATTGGTGTTACACAAGCATCGCCTAAACCAAAATTCACACAAAAAATCGAATATTTTTCCAAAATCTAAAACAATTAAATATTTCCAAAATTCCACAAAAAATTGAAAATTTTCAAAACCCATAAAAAATTGCATATTTCAAAAGATAAAAAAAAATGCCATGTATTTTTTGGTGATGTTATTTTGCAGGGACATCTTCTTTTGCAAGAACCAAGAACTTGGGATGAGTCCTCTTCTCACCCACATCATTGATGACTCACATTGATCTCCATGTTTTGTCATTCTGGGCACTCTCGATTATCATCTCTCTATCCTTCAGAGTGATTCTTGCTGATTCATGTCGAGTCTGATTATTCCTGTCATCCAAAGCAATTCGCTGTCAAATCTCCTGATTACACTGTCCGCCCTGTGCATCATTCTCCTACAAGGCATTCTTGCCAATTTTTATCTGGGCATTTTTGATCATTCCAATTCACATCTATCAACTGATTAGTCAAGTTGGTCCTCCTCATGAGAAACAATGCTAAAGCTCTAATGATGAACATGCCTTACATGCTTTGCCTTACTATGCTATTGATGCTTTGATACATGCTATGCTTGTTATGCTATACTTAAACTGCTTGTTATGATTCATTATATCTTGGCTAATGAATCTTTAAGTGCAGGAAGAAGCTCTTGGTCCCACCGTCTGGGCATCATCATCCAAGTCTCACGGTGTTTGCACCTCATTTCTCAGTTCCCTCATGCTTATTGCTATCACCATCTCTCCCTGTATGCATTCCTACTATATGTTATCTACGCTACTAGGTTATATCAAGGACCTTGTGGCTTTGGTAAATCTGGAATTTGAGTTCTCCTTCATCAAAAATAATGATGATTCCAGAGCAATCTTAGTCACACGGATAGGCCGTTAAGTCATCCAAGATTGGGGACGATGGTTCCCTTTTGTGAATTGGTGTGCGGATAAACATGCTTCGGCTTAGTATCGGTTCACGAAAATGGTTTCTTGACCCAGTCTTGGTACCTTAACAATATTATCCTTGATTATCTTCTATTTTAATTTGTTTTAATTTTCCTTTTAAACCCAGCATGCATTTATGTAGGAATTTGAATCAATAGTGGAAAATCATTCTGATAAGCTAATTTGAGAGTCAAATGATCTTAATTTTCAAGATGTGAGATATTCTTTGCCGAATTGAGTCCTCAGTTCGTCTTGTTGCCGTTTTGGGCTGTTTTCTTGAAAACTCCTTTGTTTGGATATCTCTTATTTATTCTTCTTTTTTTCATTAGATCCACCTTGGCTGCAGCACGTCCACGTTGGCTGGTAACCGCTCTCCAATGGTGAAACCTATAGGTTTGTGACATGGGGTACTTCCTCCGCGCTGGAAGTTGATCATCTCCTTTTTATCTTCCTCGTGCCCGCGTGCACACTCCCTCCTTTATCCAAACATTGTTGATTTCATTAAACCTCCCAAGATTGCTTCATTACAAGCCTTGTATTTGATTCCCATCAGATGATGTTGATTGCGTGTCTCATCACATCTTGACGCCTACTTTTCAGTTCACTCTCACTTCTTTCCATTACATTTCATTCCTCTTCGCTCCATTCCATTCTGTGTCATTCCCTTGCAAAACAGACGCCATGGCGGGACAACTGTAGACACGCTAAAATTGACATTACTTTGAGCATACCTCCTATCGCACTGTGATGCCCAACTTGACCCTCAAATCGACTTAGTTGAGTGATTTTTCCCATTTTTCTTGAATATTCAGCTTTCTCCTATTTTTTGATTTTTTCCTGGGCTTTTCTTCAATTTTTCAGAAACTTTTCTTAAACGCGTCGGACCCCCTGAACGCGTTTTAACTGGGCGACTGATCGAGTGGATGCTATTTCTTTTTCCATTTTTGATAATTACCAAATTCTTAAAATTCACTAATATGCGTCTGTACACCTGGACACTATTTTATTTTCCAATTTTGGTAATTTCCATAAATTCAAGAATATGCATCTTTCCATCATGACGCAATTTCCAAATAATTTCTGAAATTCAGGAATACGCGTCTATTCGTCATGATGCTATTTCTTCTTTTAATTACCAAATTCTTGAAATTCCATGATACACATCTACACGTGTGGACGCGATTTCCTTGTCGATTTTTGGTAATATTTGACTTTCCTGAATAATTCAAGAAAACACATCCATTCATCTTGTCGCCTTTTCATTAACACGTCCAGACCAGAAGACGCATTTATTCCTTGCCTCAATTTGATATTTTAAATCCATCCAAAATTCATGAAATTGCTAATTCGCGTCCGGTACCCCAGACACGATTTCTTTATTAATTTTGGAAATTTCTAATTTGGCTTGGAATGAGCGACTCTCTGGGTGGACGCCCATTTAATGGACGACCACACGGTCTAATGCCATTTCCCTATGTTGAGTCTCTCCAGGTGATTTTGATGATAACAAAACCCCAGTATGGCAAACATTTTAAGTACATCCAATTTTACTGAAGTAAGTACTCATATAGGCTCACAAGTCATTTTTCTATCACAAGAATGCGCTCAAAAGGATCGTGTTTCAAAAAGCCCAGACTAAGTCAAAACCAACTCAAATTGATTGGAACAAAATGTGGTTTCAACGTATATTGTATAAAGATATGATTTCTGGACTAACAATGTTATTTTTGCAGGTTTTTCAGAGTCCGGTCGACCTGTCCAGCTGGGGAGGTCGACTTAATTTCCCAACGCTCAAAACTCTGTAAAGTAACAGAGTCCGGTCGACCGCCGACCCTGGACTGGTCGACCGGATCTCCCAACATCAAAAGCCTTAGACCTGTAAAAGTTAGGTCGACCGCCCACTTCTACCCGGTCGATCGCCCTCTTCGAAGCCTCCATTGTTGACTTTGTTTTCTTCACGAGGGTAAAGCATCTATCAAGGATTTTTTAATCCCAAAAGTCTCCAGACATCCCTGAAATTGTGGATCTGTGTCTTGGCCTATCCTTGACCATTCAAGGCTTATAAAAACATCTCCTTGGGCCAAGTAAACCCTAATCACAAAAGGGTGATCAAGGAGGTTATCAAGGGGAGAAAGAAGGCTGCTACTGTAGCTCCATGAACAATACTTAATCCAGGGTTTCTTCATCCATCTTCAAGTTTTTCAAGATCAATCTGAGGCCAATCAACCCCAAATCAAGTGGAGATTCAAGCTTCATCCAAAATCTACATCACCTACTCAGGGGGAGCTAGAATCAGGGTTTTTCTTTTATGTTTCTCCCTTCATATTTTTTGAGCTTCAAGTGTGTGGTTTTTGTAATCTCTAAACATTCGTGTGTGTGTGGATCTACTCAGATCCATGTTTGTGTGTTTGATTTCTATCAGAATCGTGTGTGTTTTGGTGTGTTTACACCTTCGTGGGAGTTCCTATCTCCCCACGTGTGTGTATGTGTTTAGATCTTGTAATCCCTTACAAGATAGTGTGTGAATCCTCACAGTTTGTGCGGGGTGGACGTAGGTTGCCGTCATTGCATCTAAACCACCTAAAAATATTTGTTTCTTGTGTGGTTTGATCCTTATCTTCTACCCCCATTATGTGCTAGCACTCACGTATATCATATCTACTGATTTCTTCGCTTAGATCTACCTTGATTGATCATTCTCACAGTAGATCTTTGGTATATCAAAAGCTGGGTTCAGATTGACAATGTTAGTCTTGTCAGGACGATAACACCTCTCATGAGTAGAATCTTCGGATTCACAACTCCGCCTAGTACGGAAGAGTTATTGTGGTGGTTGATTTTGATAGATCTAATTTGCTTTGCTATAGATCTGAACTTCTTAATCACCTTTTCATATCTTTTGTCTTAAATTAGTTATGGTTTGTTAAAATCTTGTAATCACCTAATTCACCCCCCTCTTGGGTGTCATTGATCGCAGAACTTCAATTGGTATCAGAGCTAAGGCTCTATATTCTTCAGATCTAACGATCTAGAGTAAGATCCAGATCAATGGCCAATAAGGGAATGATGCCTGAGGGTCACTCAATCCACCGTCCTACATACTTTGAAGGCTCGAATTACTCCTTTTGGAAAAATAGAATGCATGTTTTTTTGAGAGCCCAAGAGTACGAGATCTGGAGGGTGGTGGACAAGGGTCCATATGAGCTTTCCAAAAATGAAGGCGAGTGAAACCCTGAGGATATTGAAAAATCCACATTGAACTTTAATGCTATGAACATTATGTAATGTGCTATTCATCCTAGCGAATTTTCTCATGTATCCATGTGCAGTTCAGCGAAGGAGATGTGGGACAAGCTGCGGCTCATCTATGAAGGAACCTCCGAGGTCAAGGAGACCAAAGCCAACCTTCTTGTCAGGGATTACAAGCTATACAAAATGAAACCCGAAGAAACCATCTCTGAGATGTTCGCAAGACTGACTGAGATCACTATTGGTCTCAAGAGTCTTGGAAAGGATTACACAAACTCTAAGCTTGTGAGAAAGGTGTTAAGATCTCTTTCACCTGCCTGGCATACAAAAGCCACAGTCATTGAGGATTCAAAGAATCTGTCCAAACTCTCCTTGGACGAGCTAATAGGGTCACTCATGACCTATGAGATTAACATCAAAAGAACTGTGGAAGATGAATCCAAAAAGAAGAAAACCGTGGGCTTGAAAGCCAACCAGTCTTATGACGACTCTCAAGAAGAGGAGTATAGCGAGGAGAGTAATGAGGAAGAATACTTGGCTATGCTGACCCACCAAGTGAAGAAATTTCTGAGAAGAAAGAAGAATTTCCAAGGAAATTTTAGAAAAGGGCAAAGGAAGCCCTTTGAAACCAAGGGTGAGCCAAGCAAGCCTAACAATGTTATTTGCTATGCATGCAAGAAGCCCGGGCACATGAGAGGAGAGTGCTCAGATCTGAAAAGAAAGTTCAAGAAAGAAAAATTCAGAAAGCCAAAAGCTATGGTCGCCACATGGAGCGATGAAGAGGACGAGCAGTCTAAAGAGGAGCTAGAATAGCTCGTGGAAAGCCTATGCCTCATAGCACATGAAGATGATTCAACTGAGGTAAATTCTGATTCTGATTTTACCTCAAATGAATAGTGGGAGTCAGAATATGAAAAGCTATATTTGAAATACAAAAAAATCAGATTTGAAAATAAAACTCTCAAAAACAAACTTGAAGATTTAACTCATGAGGACTCTTCTATTAAGTTGAAAAACTTGAACAAGAATGGTTTGAATTAACAGAAGAAAAAGAAAGCTTGCTTCAAATAATTTCAGATATTGAGAAAACAAAAGTTGAATTGGTGTGTAAAATGTCTGAAATGGAAACGAGTTTTGAAATTTTGAAAAATGAAGAAGAAGTTCTGAAATCCACAAATTCAAAACTTGAAAAGAAGAATGTGAGCTCGAATGAAGAGTGTTAGAAACGGTGGTGCACAGATATGGATCCAGAGGGGGGTGAATGGATCTTTTCTACAAAGACACCCAATTAATACTTTGCACTCTGGAGATGAAAACCAGTGAAGGGAGGAGACAATACACACCAAGTTAGTCACAACGTAAGGCAATACTGTGGAGTAACACAACAGTCACAATTAGCTACTCACTGATTAGGTAGTAGCATATGAATGATCAAGGATATCACTTAGATATACTAAGACTACAGCATGCTACCAATTCACAATGACAAAAACTTACCAATCAGTGTGCTGAAAGAACGCAGTAAATAAAATGCCAGTTCACGCTAAGATGTTGCAGCCCACATAAGACTCAGCTCGAACACTTAGCAAACGATAGGTGTGGAATGCAAAACTTGATTACACATCAAACTGTGAAGGGGGTAGATGAAAAGGAACAAACGCACGAGGCAAACCATGGCACACAAGATTTTTAGGTGGTTTGGCCAGACACCAGTCTGCCTACATCCACCCCTCACTCAAATCTGAGTGAGGATTCCCTTGCCAAAGCAAGACGCAGACTCAATCTGCAAACAACCGCTGCCTAACAGCTTGCCCTGAGGGAGACAAATCCCTTAACACCAATCCTGCAACCCATAGGATCTGAAACCTGACCTTGCCACCTGCAAGATCAGAATAGAAGGACCAATCCTCCCTTCCTCCAAACTAGAGGGGAAACCGAAGATCACTCTCCCTTCCTCTAAACTAGAGGGAAACCGGAGATCACTCTCCCTTTTCCTAGAATCCTCAAGAGGAACCCCGACCTCCTACCAGAAAGTCAGAAGACCAAGGTGGAAAATTAAACTAATAAAGAGGAAAAATAGAACAAACAAAAAAAATGAAACAAATATAGCTCTCGCAGGAGCAAATTGGTCTGGATCTGATCCAGAAACCAACAGATTGCAGATCTTCAATATGCTCCAACCGCTTCACTATCATTTCTCTCTTCTCTCTCAAGCTCTTTCTCTCTCAGCTCTCTCACTCTAACTCTTCTCACAGATTCTCTGGCTCTCGTACTCTTCTGCTCTCTTTTTTCTTCTTTTTGCTTCTGCTGGCTCTTTCTTCTTCTATTTTCCCGACAGCCGCTCTCTCTTCTTTTTCTCCTGCTGGCTCTGGCTCTCCTCTATTTTTCAGTGGCCCTTAGCTCAGAGGAGGAAGCTCCCTATTTATACCCAAAACAGGGGCTCCAGAAAAGGATGAGGTAAATACCTAGTGAGCTCTCATTGGTCCAAGTGGCAGGGACGAGAATATTCATTCCAATTATTGAACCTTGGATCACATGCCCAAACATCAACTTGTCCGAGGCCACGTGCCATTCTTCTTGCCATTCTGGGATCACATGCCACTCGCTCACTGTACAAGTGATTGGTCTCACTTGTCTTCTTGTGCCCAGTCACGTGC
Source organism: Amorphophallus konjac (assembly GCA_022559845.1). Taxonomy (NCBI): domain Eukaryota; kingdom Viridiplantae; phylum Streptophyta; class Magnoliopsida; order Alismatales; family Araceae; genus Amorphophallus; species Amorphophallus konjac. Next base: position 368,306,728 of record CM040120.1, on the reverse strand, counting down.
CTCCGTAGAGTTTGCACTGATTCACTTAAGTCCCACTGCTGCCAACTATTCACTTAGGCATTTCATCAAACACGTTTCCTATGTTGAAGATGACCATGCACAGACCTTATTAGCAAATGTGCATCGACCTTCCTTTTAGATGTGGATCGACCTTTATGCATAAAGTATATGTGCACTTGCCTTTCTCATGTGCACAGACATGTTGGATGAGATGTGCACAGACCTTGTCAAACGTGCATCGACCCTCATGCACTGAAATGAATATGTGCACCGACCCTGGTATGAATGTGTGACAATGTGCACTGACCTTGTAATCTTAAAACTTAATGTGCACCGACCTTCTTCGTGCGCTGGCTCGATGTGCATCGCTGCGTGCTAACTGAAGTAGCACCAACCTTAGTTGTTGTCCCAGCTGAAGTAACATCGACCTTAGTTGCGTGCAAACTGAAGTAGCATCGACCTTGGTTGTTGTCCCAGCTGAAGTAACATCGACCTTAGCTATTGTGCAGACTGGATGTGCACCAACCTTGGTCCTGTGCAAACTGGATGTGCTCCGACCTTGGTCTGTGCTAGTCTTGGATGTGCACCGGCCTTGGTTGATGTGCATCGACTTTGGCTCTGTGCTAGCTGGAACTTTGACTGGCCGAACAGGACTATTGTCCTTTCTCGTTGACTGTGCATTGACTTCAGAATTTAACTGGCTTTCAACCTGTACTTTGTGCAACTTGAACACCTCAACAACACAAGCAGAATCATGAGAGCATATGTGTAATTCTTTATCAACAAAGCACATTGATTGAATATATTAAAGAGTACACATGACTATAGTTTTTGATAGCATCAAAACACAGAGACACAACAATCTCCCCCTTTTTGATGATGGCCAAATTATGAGTCATTATAAGTCATTTTAATCAATGAATCATCAATGACCTCTCTGCATCATGCAACTATGCAACTAAATAAACAATCAATGACCTCTCTATGACTCAACCAAACTATTCTATGACTTAACCAAACTATTCTCCCCCTTTGACATTATGAAAAATGAAATAATAGTTTAAGAAGATCAGAGAAATAAATGTGAAAGCATGCATGGATATGATGGAGACAAAAACTATTCTCCTCCTTTCCAAATGAACTTTAAACACCCGGTCATGCAAATCATGAAAGCAAGAGAGAATATTAAGCAATCCATCCAGAATGCTGATAAAACAATCTCCACCTTTGACAGAACAAAGGAATTGGAATGGAAGAAATGATCCATATATATCAGTAAAATCATAGGGACAGCCAAGAAGGAATATCAATATGAGCATGAAGAAATCAAACTAATCTCCCCCTTAATACCAGAAAGATGCTGACAGATTTTATTCTGATACCAATTGTAAAGATCAAAGATGGTATCAACTAAAAACACAGGAGCAATCATAGATAATTTTAGGTCGTAACCAGGAAGCATCAAGAACAGTGAGCACAATCTGAGTTTGGTTTTCAACAGTAAATAGGAACTGAGCATAGGAATTCCACATGAGTTTCAAACACATGAGTATTTCAACAGGATTATTAAAGAGATACCAATTTCATAAATCCAAAAATAAGAATTTTCAGAGTCTTCCATTATAAGAGCTTATGAATGAATCTTTATTGAACAACATGGTTTAAATAAGATGTATATATAGTTTGCCAACAAAGTTCTGTACTCATATCTGAAGTCAAGGTTTAATAAGAGTGAACCAAGCCCTCATATTTACATCTTGATTAACCTCCCTTCATCTTACTCAGTCAATTTCAATAACTTCTTTAGGAATTACATTCACTAGTATTGAGGTTAAACAACCATGAAATCATTTAATTTTATTTAGGGTTACAATAAATTATCTTTTGCAAAAAAAATTAGATATTTCATTTGTTCAACAAAAATTTCATGCTAACAATTTTGATAGTAATCTAGTTCAGTCCACACCTTGTAACTAGAGGATATACGTTGTTTAGATGCCAATATCCCTAAGCATTTAGTGTGACTTAATAGTCATACCACATGTAGAACAAAGTTAACTTTTCACCTCATGACATACTGCAACTCATTTCTTTGATGAGTGAGATGTGTTTTTCAGTGTCCAAACCATTGCTCTGCCTAATTTTCAATCATTTTTAAGCAGAGTTAACTATGGCACCTCATGACACAGTCCTTTGGACATGTGTTTCTCAGTGACCAAAGTCATTGCTCTGATAACTATTTACCCTTTAGACATATCCAGAAAACTCATTTGTTTAAAATAATACTGATTTCATGTATTTCAACCAAATAAAGCCATGATTTCAGTATTTCAGATTTCAGAAAATTTTACAAGACACAACATGAAACAGTTGGTTAAAGTTTATTAAAAGATGATTCAGATATTTTCAAGACATTCAAAACCAAACTCAATGAATACATTAAACTTAAACCAATATGATTTTTTTTGAACATTCATAAACCTGTATAACATAAGATTCCTAGAAAGATTATTTCTCAGATTTATGATGAAGGTACATAGATTGAGATCTTCCCAAATTACAGATAGGTCAAGACAGATTCATGAGCAGTCAGATTATCAACGGAAACCAGCAACAGGATTAATCACCAGATGTGAGTAAAGTTTCAGATAAGCACAGAAAAATAGGCAGGTAAAGATGGCAATCTCCCCCTCAGCAAATATAGGAGTAGCAGATAGTTGATTCCAAAGTCGATCATGAAACTGATGTACTCAGAAGATTTCAAGATAGACATAAGTGAGATGCAGAGTGGCTGAAAATAGGTGAAAGCACAAAGATCAGGATAGCTTTAGGGACCTGAGTTCAAATACAGATTTTAAGGAACAAAGATGAATTCCACTACACAAGCAGCACAAAGTGTTAATCAATAAGGATCATAGCCAAGATAACAGCTCAAGCTGAAGATTGAATCAACGGTTGATTGAAACAAGGAATCTGGTCGACCAAATTAGACAGTAATGGAGTAATGAACCAGATATTCAATAACCATTGACAGAATCTAGTATATGCTCCCCCTGAGTACATGCATGAGCTAGTAAGCAAGGTATTTCTGGCACACAAGAATGCAAACAGTGACTAAGCATCATTGTGCATGTAAACAACCTAATGATAGAAATATAAGAGAGTGATCTAGAAGGGGGGATGAATAGATCACCCCAAGTTTTGAATTAAATCGAAGAGCTTGGTAGATGCGCCCAGAGTAGGGATGCAGATATGCTCAGCACACGTCAGAAGAAGAATTCAACAACGAAATGATAAACCCAGAAGGCAATCAGTGATGCACAAGCAAATGATCGAGCAGATGATAAGTCTAGGAAAGCAATGTAAACAACAACCTCAACCAACTGAAGATCAAAAACCGCACATAGAGCAAGGCAACAATCACACAGAGAGACAAGAAGGTTTTTAGGTGGTTTGATTGCAAACCGCAATCTATGTCCACCCCTCATTCACACTGAATGAGGTTTCCACTAGCGCTGGCTAGAAAAGAAGCAGACTCAGTCTGCAACAGAATGCTGCCTTACAGCTTACCCAGAGGGAGACAAATCCTCAACCCAGGTCCTGCATCCACAGAATCTGCACCCAGGGCTTGCAAACCACAAGTCCAGACACCGGAGAACCCTTTCTCCCTTCCTCTGAACCAGAGGGAACCCACGAGTGACCCCAAGTCACTTGCAACAGGTGAAGCTGTCTCCCTTATTCCAAGAACACTCAGAGGGAACCAAAACCAAATTTGAAGCACGGAATGAAGAAGAAAAAGATAATGAAAAAGGAAAAGACAAAATGTAGCTTCAATGAAGCATTTTCGGATGCACCGGGTGACTGCTCTCAAGTCTAACTTCTAAAACTGATCCTCAGGATGTTTCTTGATCTGGGGGAGGCTCTCTTGATCTTCTTCTTCAGGGGGGAGCTCTCTCTCTGAAAATGGGAACAATGGCACAGCTTCCATACCTTCCTTCGTGGGGCAAGGCACCCTTATATAGGAACAGAGGCACCGTATGGATGTGGCAAAGAAAACCTGCTGAAACTCTATTGGTCCACGTGGCAGGGACGAGAATGTTCCTCTGTCATAGTGCCTCAGATCGCGTGACCAATCATTTGCTCCCTAGGTCCAAGCGCCAGCATCCCGCCATTTCTGGGAACACGTGCCTGTTCTTTGTTCGACTTCACATGCTGCTTTGAACCTGTTAGATGGAAGAAATATGTTTCATTAAAAACCTTGTGAACATGAGTCACAAAGAGTGAATGGACTTTGCTTGATCAGAGTGTCAGTATGCACCGACCCTTTATGCAACAAAAATTGACAATGTATACAAGATTTATGACACTAGCACCGACCCTTTATGCAACTAGCACCGACCTTAGTATGGACAAGGTGCAACTAGCATCGACTATGTATGACACTAGCACCGATCCTTTATGTAACTAGCATCGACCTTAGTATGCACAGGGTGCAACTTTCATCGACTATGTATGCAAGATACATGACACTAGCATCGACCCTTTATGCAACTAGCACTGACCTTAGTATGCACAAGGTGCAACTAGCATCGACTATGTATGCAAGATACATGACACTAGCACCGACCCTTTATATGAGAAATACAAAACGTGCACCGACTTTAAGTGTAGATCAATAGAATGTGCACCGACCTTAAGGCATTGAAACCAAAACATGCACAGACTTCTAGTGTTCTAGCCAAAACATGCACCGACCTTAGATATGCTAGATGGCCTATATGCACCGACCTTAGAGCATGAATGAACATGGTATGCACCGACTTCAAATGTGTGCATATCAAAATGTGCACCGACTTTGTCTGCAGAAGGTGCAATTAGCACGGACCTTAGCTGTGTGAAACCACAACTAGCACCGACCCTAGTTATGCATGATGCAACTGGCGTTGACTCTATATAATCACAATGCAGTGTGAAGATCATGCACACCACCTGTTCGACCAAATTCCATGCACACATGTTATTTAGTAAAATGTCATGTGCACAAACTTTATGCAAACATGTTGACTCTATGTGCACAGTATTGACTTGTGTTGACTTTTGGTTGACCTGAGATGTTTGACTAATGATGATTGAGTTATGGTGTTTGACCTCATCAAAATCTTAGGGATGCAACAATCTCCCCCTTTTTGATGATGACAACACTATGAGTCCATCATTATCAATGCAATCAATAAAACTGATCAGTTATGCATGCGGTTTAACACACACTCCCCCTGACATCATGATCAGCTAAAACTCATGCCAAAAGAATAGTTACTCCCCCTTTCACAGACACTCCCCCTTTCACTCTCCCCCTTTCACTGACAGTCTACTGTTTCCTATAAATGCCAAACGTAACTGTATAGTGCAATGACATTTTTCTCCCCCTTTGACATCATCAAAAGAAGTGGAGAGAGAAAAGGTGCTGCTAAGCAATCGACAGGATATATAGTAAACGCATAATTTAGAAGATTTCAAGTCCATATCTTAGAGGGGTAAGTAAGAGAACTGAATTAAGCTCATGTTCTTCAAGCTAATAATCAGGAAAGACACAGAGTAAGAATGAAGAATGCCAACGTACAGACCTCATAAGGATGATCAAGGTTTAGCAGTTATGTCAAGAGAGATCATTCCAAAAGACTGTACTAATCAAAAATCTAGTGACGCAACTACTGAAAGATGTGCCAGTTGTATTGAGGACAAATAGTCTACATGAGATTTCAGAAACAGTGGGGTTGTAGATTTTTCTATTTGGTAGAGTGAACATGGCATTGATTAATTTTGGTAAATCACACATTGTTACATGAGGGGACACCTTGATTAGAGGCCGGAATCCCCATTTACTCAGGGTGATAACCGTATTACTTCTCTTTTAGAGAGCAGAGTTAGCATTTAAAGTGTCTTTGTACGTGAGGATACACCTTGATCAGAGGCCAGAATCCCCAGTTACTCAACACTTTAATGCCATTGCTCTGCCATGAAAATCAGTTTTCTTCAAACTTTTTAAACAGAGATAATCTGGCACTTCATGACATAGGATGTGTGTCATTTCTTTGATGAGCCATCTAGTTTCTCAGTAACCAGATCATTGCTCTGAGATTTGATAAACCCCAAAATTATTTTCTAATTTGTTATGTGATGTTTGAAGTCAATACAGCATGTACTAACTTTTAGGAAATCTTACTTCCAGAAGTCTGAGTTTCAAGTATTTAGAATAGTTCACACATGACATAACAAGTTTAACTTTGATCCATGCTTACTAATTCTCTAAGGAGACATTCGACAGAAGCTTTGTCCAAGTCTTTGTAGGATTATTAAATAGAAGCTTCTTCGCCATGTTTCAGTTATTCAAACTTAAAGATTTACGAGAGTCATGAATTTCTGTTTCTTGTGAATAGACTATATAAGATGTTCAGAGAGCTTTATGCAGCATCAAGATCTCTCAAAATCCTTGAATCAGTCTCCTACTAACTGGCAGACTAAAGAAACTCTCCCTCACAACATGAATCAAGTATGCAGACACCTCGAATGCAAAATGTATTGTAATGCAGAAAAGAGAATTTATGGACACTAAACCTGATCTATATGAAAATGAGCCTGTGGTATCAGGTGGAGAACATAGGTCATAAGACCTCCTCACACATGATGTGGGTTTCCAGTCAGAAGAAATCTGACCTTCTCCCAGCTTATCATTTAATATACCAATAGGTTATGCATGCCAATCTATTTTACTAAAATATGACAAATACTAAATGAAGATCCATGCAAATGAGGACTATATGCAGCTCAATGTGGACATAGAACATGGATACATTTTATTCAGAAATCAGAAAGATTTAAAGATGCCTAATTCTCTTCTTAAAGTGGTGAATTTTTCATTGTCCAATGGCTTAGTGAAAATGTCAGCTATCTGATGATCAGTGCCTACATGGATCAATTCAAAAGTTCCTTTAGAAACCTCATCTCTGATGAAATGATGTCTGATTTCTATGTGTTTAGTTCGTGAATGCAAGACAGGATTCTTTGCAAGATTAATGGCACTAGTATTATCACAATATATGGGGGTGCAGCCCAGGTCTACTTGGTAGTCCTGAAGCTGATGTTTGATCCAGATTACCTGTGTACCACAGCCCCCTGCAACTATGTATTCAGCTTCTGCAGTGGAGAGGGTCACAGAGTGCTACTTCTTGGAAGCCCAAGAAATCAGACACCCACCCAAGAATTGACAATGCCCACTAGTGCTTTTCCTATCTAGTTTGCAGCCAGCATAGTCAGCATCAGTGAATGATGTGAGATCTAAGGTGTGTGATGCAGGGTACCACAGTCCTAAATTATGAGTACTAGAAATGTATCTAAAGATTCTCTTTACAACAGCTAAATGCAGTTCAGTAGGCCTAGATTGATATCTAGCGCACATGCCTACACTGAATTGAATATCAGGTCTCGAGACAATTAAATAGAGTAGGGATCCTATCATACCTCGGTATATCTTTGCATCAATTTCTTTACCTGTTTGATCTGCATCTAGGGCTGAATTGGTACTCATTGGTGTCGAGATGTGCTTCTATCATCCATGCCAAACCTCTTGAGGATTTCCAAGGTATACTTTGTCTGGTTGATAAAACATCCATCTTCCAACTCCTGAACCTGCAGACCAAGGAAATATTTCAATTCACCTACCAAACTCATTTCAAATTCATTGGATATCAATTCTGCAAATTCATTGCATAGTTCAGTGCATGTGGAACCAAAAAAAATGTCATCTACATATACCTGAACTATGATGACATTTTTATTCAAAACCTTCGTAAATAAAGTCTGATCCACCTTACCTCATTTGTAGCCCTTACTGAGTAAGAAATCTATCAGCCTTTCATACCAGGCCCGAGGGGCCTGTTTCAGTCCGTAAAGGGCTTTGTTCAACCTGAAAACATGGTTAGGATGTGCAGATAATTGAAATCTAGGGGGTTGCTCTACAAAGACCTCCTCCTTGATGAGTCCATTCAAGAGGGCACTCTTAACATCCATCTGTTGAAGTTTCATGTTTTTGGAGCAAGCAAAAGCTAGCAAGATTCTTATAGCTTCTAATCTAGCAACAGGAGCATATGATTAATCAAAATCAACTCCAAACTCCTGACATTAGCCCTTGGTTACTAATCTAGCTTTATTTCTTAAAATTATTCCTTCTTCATTCATTTTATTTTTAAAAACTCATTTTGTTCCAATGACAGTTGCATTTTCAGGCCTATGAACTAGTTTCCATACATTAATTTTTTCAAACTGTCCTAATTCCTCATTCATAGCAATAACCCAAGATTCATCAATTAAGGCTTCCTCTATAGTTTTGGGTTCAATTTGAGACAATAATGCAACTAGGTCTTGGTTATTTACATCTCTAAGATAAGACCTTGTCCTAGAGGGATCATTTAAATTTCCTATGATGTTTTGAATAGGGTGGTCTTTCAGAAATCTGACATTAGTTGAAGACTCACCTGCTTCAGCTGACCTTACTTGATTTGGAGTATTTGGTGCTACATTTGGCTGAAACTCCTCTTCTTGTTTATCCTCTATAAATTCTCCATTATGTTTGATCTCCTTGTCATCATCTTCAAGATTAGTAACATTGTTGGTTTCATCAAAAACAACATGTGGAGATTCTTCCACTATTTGATCAGTAATGTTGAAAACCCTATATGCTCTGGATACTTCAGAATAACCTAAGAAAATTCCCGGGCTACTTTTTGCTTCAAACTTATCTAGATTCTTCTTGTCATTATTGTGTATGAAGCATTTAGCACCAAAAATTCTAAAATGAGCCAGGTATGATTTCTTACCTTTCAATAGCTCATAATGGGTTTTCTTGTGAATCAGTCTTACCATGGCCCTGTTGATTGCATAAGTTGCTGTGTTGGCCGCTTCTGCCCAGAACTTTCTCTGTAATTGACTTTCGGTCAGCATGGTTTGGGCCATCTCCAAAATAGTTCAATTTCTTCTCTCCACAATCCCATTCTGTTCAGGTGTCCTGGGAGAAGAAAATCTATGGGTTAGTCCTTCACAGTCACAGAAATCAAAAAATAAAGAGTTTTTGAATTCATCTCCATGATCAGACTGTATAGAACGGATTTTATGTTTTCCTTCTTGTTTGACCTTATTGAAAAACAATTTGAACTTTTGAAAAGCATCATTTTTATTGGCTATGAAGAAAATCCAGGAAAATCTAGAATGATCATCAACAATAACGAAACCAAACCTTTTCCAATTCAAACGGAGAGTTCTAGTTGTTGAGTATCTCTGCATGATTTCGATGATAACAAAACCCCCAATTGAGTTTCTATCTTGTGCTGTGTCAATGAAGTCAAAATGAGGATTAAGTGTGCTTAAGTGTTGGTTTAAGAAAATCTTATATATAGCTCAAGTTCTCAAATGGTTCAACCTTTTCCACTGACTAACCAAGTCTAAACAAACCCCATCATGCAAGAAATAAGCAAGGAGATAAAGCCATTATCATTTGGATATATTTCATTGGGCTAACACTTCCTTTTTTGCAGGTCTGGGACATTTCGGTCGACCAACGCACCAGGGGCAGTCGACCAGAATTGCCAGAACCAAGGAAGCCCAATCCTGTAATATTTTGGTCGACCACCAACTATGGGTCGGTCGACCGGTTTTTCCAGCAACGAAATCCTCAACTCCTACAAAATTCTGGTCAACCGCCAGCCCCGAGGCAGCCCTTTTTGACTTTCTGGTTCAAGCTCGAGAAGAGGGCTTTTCTCCCATTTGTTTAAGCCATGATTTGTGGATCTGGTCTGGGGGGTGTCCCTTGACCACCCAAGATCTATATATATATCTCATTGGGGTCAATAACCCTAAGTAGAACTCAAGAATAAGGGAGGCTATCCAAGGAGAAGGAGGTGTGCACTGTAGCTCCGTGAACAGTGCTTCGTGGAAGAAATTCTTCATCCAAGTGCAAGCTTCTCAAGCTGAGTTGCAGGCCATTCAAGTGGAGATCGAGCTGGGAGCTAGCTTCATCAGATATCATCTTCATCCACTAAGGGAGCGCTTGATTCTGTGTCTTCATTTCTTGTTTTCTCCCTCCATTCTTATTGGGCTTTATTTGTGTGTGGATCTACGCAGGTCTCTGTGTGTGTGTAAGTGTTCTCCGTGTTCTTCACATTTCTTGTGAGTCGGTACTCTTGCACCTTCGTGGGAGTGTCATACTCCTCACGTGCGTGTGTGTGTGTCCTTGATCTTGTAATCCCCTATAAGATAGTGTGTGGATCCTCACTATCGGTGAGGGGTGGACGTAGGTTGCAGTTGTTGCATCCGAACCACCTAAAATCGTGGTGTTCTGTGTGGTTTACTCCTTATCTCCTACCTCAAATTCTGTTCTAGCTCATTTGCATATTGCGTTTTCATTTAGTTCCTTGTTTCGTTCTAGCTTTAGTAACCTCCTTATGGGAGATCTCTGGTATATCAAAAGGTAGCTTCTGATCGACACGGTCAATACTATCGGGAAGAAAATACCTTGCGTGAGAGAATCTTTGGATTCCCTGACTCCGCCTGGTACCAAAGAACTGTTGTAGGGGTTAATTTAGCTAATCTCATTTCGTAATCCATCAGTTCTATTCTTGTTTGTTGCTTGTTCTTAAAACTTGTTTCAAATCTTTTAAAAGTTGTTAAAATCTGTAATCACCATATTCACCCCCCCTCTTGGGTGTCATTGATCGTGGGACTTTAATTAGTATCAGAGCTAAGGCTCTATCTTTCACAGATCTAATGATCTAGAGTAAGATCCGGATCAATGGCAAACAAGGGTATGATGCCCGAGGGTCACTCCATTAACCGTCCTACCTTCTTTGACGGTTCAAACTACTCGTACTGGAAAAATAGAATGCATATTTTTCTGAGGGCTCAAGAGTACGAAGTATGGAGAGTTGTGGACAAGGGTCCTTACAAACTCGGGGATGATGAAGAAAAATGGACACCCGAGGAAATTAAGAACTGCACTATTAATTTCAATGCTATGAATATTATGCAATGTGCGATACATCCTAATGAATTTTCTCGTGTTTCCATATGCAGCTCGGCTAAAGAAATGTGGGACAAACTGCGGCTCATATATGAGGGGACGTCCGAGGTCAAGGAGACCAAGGCCAACCTTCTGGTCCGAGATTATGAGCTCTTCAAGATGAAGCCTGAAGAGACAATCTCAGAGATGTTCGCAAGGCTAACTGAGATCACGAATGGTCTCAAAAGTCTTGGGAAAGATTACACTAACTCTGAGCTCATAAGAAAAGTGCTAAGATCCCTCCTTCCTGCGTGGCACACCAAGGCCACCGTCATTGAAGACTCCAAGAATCTATCCACACTCACTCTCAATGAACTCATAGGGTCACTCATGACCTATGAGATAAATATGAAGAGGACGGCCGAGGAAGATACCAAGAAGAAGAAGGTGATTGGATTTAGAGCTCATCAATCCGATGACGACTCCCAAGAAGAAGAATCCAGTGACAGGAGCAACGAAGAAGAAGAAGTGGTTATGATCACTCGCCAAGTGAAAAGATTTTTGAGGAAGAAGAGAAACTTCCAAGGCAATTTCAGAAAGGGGCAAAGGAATCCCACTCAAACCAAGGGTGAGTCGAGCAAGCCGAGTAGCATCATATGCTACGAATGCAAGAAGCCTGGGCACATGAGAGGAGAGTGCCCAGATCTGAAGAGAAAATTTAAGAAGGACAAGAAGCCCAAAGCTATGGTCGCAACATGGAGCGATGAAGAGGACGAACCGTCCGACAAGGAGATTCAAGAACTGGTGGGGAGCTTGTGTCTCATGTCACATGAAGATGAGGCTCCAGAGGTAAATTCTGACCCTGTTTTATTTCGAATGAACAATGGGAATCTGAATATGAGAAACTGTACTTGAAATATAAGAAAATAAGGTCTAAAAATAAAAATCTCAAGAAAAAGATTGATGAGGATATATTTGTTAAATTTGAGAAACTGGAACAAGAGTGGTTCGAATTAACTGAAGAAAAAGAGAGTTTGCTACAAACAATTTCAGATATTGAAAGAACCAAAGAAGAGATTTCATGTAAAATGTCTGAAATTGAAAAAGTGTGTGAAAGACTAAAAAAGGAAGAAGAAGTTCTGAAATTCACAAATTCAGAACTTGAAAGGAGAAATGGGATTTTGGGTAAAGAAGTGGCTGAACTTCAGTCCACTTTGTCTAGGTTTGTTAAAGGGAAACAAAACCTAGATAACTTGTTGGGGGTTAAGGTTAACTTCCAAAAGGAAGGTTTGGGGTATAGTCCTCAAAACAAAAAATCATTTGAGCGTAAGATCACCACATCCCATGTGCATGAAAAAGGAAATGATTATGCGTCATGTTCACACTCTAAGCCAACATGTTCAATCAAAACCACGCCAATTTCCAAGAAGGTCTTCAAATGTAAATTGCTTTCATTGTGGTCGTTTTGGACATGTTATTGCTCATTGTTGGTTTAGACAAAACTCCCAAAGAAATCATGCATTTTAGACCAAGAAAAGATATGCACAGAATTGGACTAACTCTTATGGACCCAAACTAGTTTGGGTACCAAAAATAATTGCATGAGAATTTTTATTTCTTGCAGATATGTCTTGAAGCCAGGGGGAGTAAATGGTACTTGGATAGCGGCTGTTCAAGGCATATGACAGGGGATAAGAAGGTGTTCTCTACACTGCAAGACAAGGATGGAGGTTCAGTTATCTTCGGAGGCAAAGACAAAGGTAAAATTATTGGAATTGGCAACATAGGTAAGAATTCTAAAATTCTTATTGAAGATGTGCTTTTGGTGAAAGGTCTAAATCACAATCTGTTGAGTATAGGTCAATTGTGCGATAAGGGTTTTAAAATTATTTTTGATGAAACCCACTGCCTTGTCATGAACAAGAACACAAATGAGATCAAATTTATTGAAAAAAGGAATAACAATGTCTATACTGTTGATATTGATAATGTCTCTTGTGATGATTTATGCCTGGTAGCAAACAATAATGAAAATGCATGGTTATGGCACCGAAGATTTGGTCATGCTAGTTTTGGAGTAATCTCCAAGTTGTCTAGACATGATTTAGTGAATGGATTGCCAAAATTAAAGTTTGAAAGTGATAAAATCTGTGAAGCTTGCACAAAAGGCAAGTAAACACGAATCTCTTTCAAAAATAAAAACATTGTTTCTACCGCTATGCCCTTAGAATTGCTGCACCTTGATCTCTTTGGTCTAACTAGGACTTCTGGCCTAGGAGAAAAATCTTATAGTTTTGTGATTGTTGATGACTATTCCATATTTACATGGGTGCTCTTTTTAGCCAATAAAAATGATGCCGTGACGGAATTTCAAGTTTTTTGTAGGAAAGTTCAGAATGATAGAGGCTTCCTTATCACTACCATTCAAAGTGATCATGGTGGTGAGTTTGAAAATCATGAGTTCATCAACTTCTGTGAAGAACAGGGATACACGCATAACTTCTCATCACCAAGGACGCCCCAACAAAATGGAGTGGTAGAGAGAAAAAATAGAACCGTGATAGACATGGCACGGACCATGTTAAGCAAGAACTCCCTACTTAAATATTTTTGGGCTGAGACTGTAAGTACAGCATGCTACATCATCAACAGGGCAATGGTAAGGCCTATCTTGAAGAAAACTCCATATGAGCAAGGGCAAGAAACTGAATATCTTTCATTTTAAACCCTTTGGATGCCCATGTTTCATCCTGAATAATGGTAAGTCCAACCTAGGTAAGTTTGACGAGAAAAGTGACAAATAAATCTTCCTAGGTTATGCACTTAACTCTAGAGCTTATCGACTATTCAATAAAAGGACCCTGGTTGTTGAGAAAAGTCTTCATGTTATTTTTGATGAATCTGAATTGAAGCTAACCAATCAACCCATTCTAATTGTGGATGCAGATGAAGATCACAAATGTCCAGATAATGCTAAGGCCAAGGATGAACCAATTGATGGGATACCCAGCAAAAGTGAAGAGGATGAAGATCCCTCAATTGGGACGTTGCAAGAGCAACAAGTGCAGCATCCTAACTTGCCTAGTTCCTTTACTCTCCTAAAGGTTCATCCAGCTGAAAATATCATAGGAAATCCTAAGGATGGGGTAAGAACTAGATCTTCATTAAGGCAAGTAGAAGAGGAGGATTTGATGGCCTTGATCTCACAAGAAGAGCCTAAGAATTTTCGTGAAGCACTTCAAAATGAATCTTGGATCCAGGCTATGCATGAAGAGCTGCACCAGTTCGAAAGAAACGAGGTATGGACTCTTGTGCCGCGTCCTAGGAGTCAACCCATGATAGGAACCCGATGGGTTTTTAGAAACAAGTTGAATGACACGGGATTGGTTGTTAGGAACAAGGCCCGACTTGTAGCCAAGGGGTATAGCCAGGAGATGGGTATTGATTTTGATGAGTCTTTTGCCCCGGTTGCTAGACTAGAAGCAGTCCAGATTTTATTATCCTTTGCTTGCTCTCTCAACTTTAAATTATTTCATATGGATGTTAAATCTACCTTTCTAAATGGGTACATCAAAGAGGATGTTTTTGTAGAACAACCTCTAGGTTTTGAAGACTCAAAACAACCGAAGCATGTGTATAAGTTGCAGAAGGCCATGTATGGATTGAAACAAGTTCCAAGGGCATGGTATGAAAGGCTTACTTCATTTTTGATTGAGAATGGCTTTAAAAGAGGTAAGGTTGATCAAACACTTTTCACGAAAAGATTAGGTAAAGACATATTGGTAGTTCAAGTGTATGTTGATGACATAAGTTTTGGAGCTACTAATAATGTTCTGTGTGATGAATTTGCAGGAATTATGCAAGGAGAATTTGAGATGAGCTTAATGGGAGAACTAAACGTTTTCCTTGGATTGCAGGTTAAACAAACGCTTGAAGGTATCTTCATAAATCAAGCCAAGTACACCCTGGAGTTTTTAAGGAAATACCGCATGGCAGAAGCAAAACCCATATCAACGCCGATGGCCACAACCACGAAGCTGGATAAAGATGAAAATGGTAAAACAATAGATCGTACACTATTTCAAGGTATGATAAGATCACTACTGTATTTAACAGCATGCCGCCCTGACATTCAATTCAGTGTATGTTTATGTGCTCATTTTCAGTCATGTCCAAAAGAATATCATCTAATGGCTGTTAAACAGATTTTTTGGTATTTAATTGGCACACTAGACTTTGGGCTGTGGTTTCCAATTGGTAGCTCATTTGATTTGATTGCATATATTGATGCTGACTATGCTGGATGCATTGTTGATCGTAAAAGTACTAATGGGTACTGCCAGTTTCTTGGTGGATGCCTAGTTTCATGGGCCTCTAAGAAACAACATTCAGTAGCTCTCTCAACGGCCGAGGCTGAATATGTAGCCGCCGGAAGTTATGGAGCCCAAGTACTTGGATAAAAAATCAATTGCTTGATTTGAATGTTGAAGTGAGTTCTGTGCCAATCTTGTGTGACAATACTGTTGTGCCCCTGGTTTTGATGATGACAACCATGAGACTTGAATGTTGTACTCAACTCAAAATGTTGAATTAAATCATGATTCAGTAACGCTTCCATTTGATTTCCTTTTGATGCAAGAAAGGAACAGGGTCGACGCTGGGAGTTCAAGGCGTCCACGCATCAGTTGAAGAGGGATTCACAGATTCACTTCACTGCGTCAACTCCACGCTATTGCAGCGTCAACTCATCAGCATAAGGAGCAGAGGCATTCACAGATCTACTTCGCTGCGTCAACGCCACAGTAGAGCAGCGTCGACGCAGCAGTTAAAAAGGCAGTGTTACTGGTTCACTGGAATACCCCAGTGCGTCAACGCTACAGCATGACAGCGTCGACGCAGCAGCTCATTCTGATGTGAAGTTGGCTCTGGGTCAGTTCAGTGGGTCGACGCAGTGACCCCTATGCGTCAACGCATCCAGCCTTACATTCAAGCCATATGAGGCATCTCAAGGCTGCGTCAACCTTGTGGACTCAATGGGTTGACGCCATCTGAACTTCCTTCGAGATTAGTAGGGTGGACCCCAATCGTACATGACGTCAAAGGCCACATCAGCCAAAAGCGCTTGAGATTTCATCTTTTTCCTCACGATTCCAGAAGGCTCTACACGGAGCGATCAGGGGACTAACCAGAAAATCTGGTTGGGGCCCACTAGATGTATATATGCATGGATCTGGAAATGAGCGCGGGAATTGCTGAATTGCAGAAGGTGTTGGAGATTTCGAAGCTGCTGCGGACAAGGCTGAGGAAGAGAAGCTTATGAGTAGAACTGGGAGTTGATCTTCATCCTGATATCGATCTGCTGAAGACCGGAGGAGATCTAGGAGCAGCGATCCTTGGAAGCTCATCTGCATTTCAGAAGGAGAAGATCAGCTAATCGTTGAAGCTTCTTCTTCCAGTTTTATGAATTCAAGCCAGAGATTCGGCTGCTTCAAAGATCTGAGATTGTCTTTTCATTTACTGAGTGATTTCGTTTATCATTTGTCTTTTTGATTTGAACTCTATTATATTGTTTCTCCCTCGTACTGGTTAGAGTAGAGGGAGGGGTTTGATCCAGTAGACTGTGCTTGGATCAAGGGAAGTTGGGCGTGTTGCCTGCAAGCTGTTTGTCAGCGGGTTAGAGGATCTGTTCCTCTGGTTAAGCCAAGCTGTAATGCTCAGCGGTGTATGTGAGGAAGTAGTTCCTCGGTATAGCTAAGCTGTAAAGCTCAGCATGGATCCTCATTGGTTTAGTGAAGGGTGGACGTAGGTCTCCACAGGGAGACCGAACCACCATAAAAATCTGCATTCATTTTGTGGTTTGATTTCTCACATTATCTACCTTTCGTTAGATGTTTGATTAGGCACGATTCTCATGCTGTTTGGTTATTGAACTTCTAATTATCATTCTACTCTTTAATTCGAGTGTGATCTTGCATAAAGTTTTTAAAGGGTCAACCTATTCACCCCTCCCCTCTAGTTTGACATTCCACCTAATCCAACACGTGGTATCAGAGCTCGGCTCTCTTGTCAAGGGTCTAACAACCTAGAGAGATTTAGTGGAATGGAAAACAAGGGGCTCATGCCTGAAGGGTATGCAGTGAATAGGCCACCCTTCTTTGATGGCTCTAACTATGCTTACTGGAAAAATCAGATGCATGTATTTCTGAGAGCTCAAGACCATGAGATTTGGAGAGTCGTGAGCAAGGGACCATATCAGTTAGAAGGAGATGAAGAACTGTGGGTGAAGGAGCAGATTCAGAAGTCCAATGTCAATTGGCAAGCTATGAACATCATGCAATGCTCATTGCATCCTATGGAGTTTTCATGAATATCCTCATGTGCAAGTGCCAAGGAAATGTGGGACAGTCTCCAGGTCATTTATGAAGGTACGTCAGAGGTAAGGGAGACAAAAGCCAATATGTTAATATCTGAATATGAAGCTTTTAGAATGAAGCCAGAGGAAAACATATCTGAAATGTATGCTAGACTAACCCTATTAGTGAATGGTCTTAAAGGTCTGGGAATGGCTTACACAGATTACGAACTGGTTAGGAAAATTCTTAGATCCCTAACTCCAGTTTGGCACACCAAGGCCACTGTTGTTGAGGAATCTAGGAATCTTCCTACCACTACCCCTGATGAGCTTATCGGATCTTTGATGGCTTATGAGCTGAACCTCAAAAGGACAGATGAGGATGTGAAAAAGAAAAAGCCTCTTGCATTGAAGGCAGGACCAAGTAGCAAGGAGAGCTCAGATGACAGTCATTCATCTACCTCAGATGATGACTCAGGTGAGATAGCAATGCTCACCAGAAAATTCAGGAGGTTTCTAAGGAAGGAAGGTAAATTTAGAAACAACAGAAGACCAGAGGTAAGAAAGAGTTCAAAATTCAAATCAGAAAACTCTAGGAAATCTGACAAGGTTATCTGCTACCAATGCAGGAAACAAGGACATATAAAATCTGAATGTCCAGAAAATGTGAAGAAAGTCCAACCGAAATGGAAGAACAAGAAGCCCAAGGCCATGATAAGTACGTGGAGTGACGAGGAGAAAGATGAAGATGAAGAAGAAAGCACTTCTGAAGACAAGAGTGATGTCAAGTTATGTTTCATGGCTAATGGAGATGATAAGGATGAGGTAACTTCCTCTTCTGAAAACTTTTCTTGTAGTGATTGGGAAGAAGCATTTAATGAATTGCTAGATAAGTATGATCATGTAAAGAAAGAAAATAAATCACTCAAGAAAAAGAAGAATCTGACTAATCAAGAAAATTCATTGAATGATAAAATCAAGTGCCTAGAAGCTGAAATTACCAGTTTCAGAAAATCTCTTGATAAAAGTGACCAACATAGAGATCAATTGATAGAAATGAATAGAGAAAACGAATATTTACTAAAAATTCAGGATGACCTGAAACTCAGAATGCAAAAATTGGAGAGTGATGTAAAAACTGCTGAAGAAAAGTATGAAGCCATTCAAGGAGTAAATCAGGAACTCCAAGAAAATTTGAAGAAACTGGAAGATGAGAATTCAAGCAAACAAACCTCTCTTGAGAAATTAACTCAAGGTAAAAACAATCTTGAAGCTGTCATGGGAATAAGAAGTAATTTTGGAAAAGAAGGACTTGGTTATAATCCAACCAAGAAGAAGGATCTAGGAACTAGATTTATAACATTTGTTTCTGAACAAGGTACGTCTGAGCAGAGTCAAATGGCTGAAAAGAAATCTTGTGAGGAAAATCAGGAAGAATGAAAACAAACAAATGAAATCAGAAAAGAAAAGGGCAAAGAGAAAATGTATGATACCCTTAATGCCAATCATCATAAGAATGTGCCTAAGTTCAGAAGAAAATCCTCAGGTCAGCCTATAGACCCTAGCTCATCAACCCAGCATCAAGAATATAGAAATTCATGGAGTCATAGGACTGGTACACAACAGTTGCGTCAACGCACTGAGTATCCTGCGTCCACTCATCCCATGTCCCAGGGGTTCTACAGAAAAAATGCTAGAACAAAACATTGGGTGCGTCAACGCAGTGTCCACACTGCGTCAACGCATACACCCTTCCTTGGTGGGCACTCTTTCAGAAACATGAGAATGAGTCGACGCAGCCACTACAGTGCGTCGACGCACCCTATGTACCAGAACCCATATGACCGAAAGGCTAAGTGGATGAGTCAACGCAATCATGTGATAGGGTCTACGCAGCGAACCTTCATTCCTTCAAGACCTCAATATTTTTCTAGAACTTCTCATCCCAGGTTCCCCAATGTCTCTTGGAGTCACAATAACTATTGGAATGAGAACAAGAATAAAATTTCATACTTCTCTAACAACAGAAATGGCTCAAAAAGGGAATTCCAAAGGGTACCTCAACCCAATCAGAAAAAATTCAAATCTATGAACTCCACATATCAAAAACTCTCAAAACAACAAATTTGGAATCCCAAAAGTATGCTGTCTTACTTGACACAATCATATGGTCTGATGGGACCCAAGTGTATTTGGGTTCCAAAATCTCTTGTTTGATGTGACTTGTAGGAGTGCCTTGCAGCTATACACAATAGATGGTACCTTGACAGCGGCTGCTCAAGGCACATGACAGGAGACAAGGCAAAATTCTGTCTCCTAGTTGAGAAAGAAGGAGGACATGTCACGTTTGGGGGAAACAATAAAGGTAAAATAATTGGAAAAGGTAAAGTTGGCAAAACTCCCCTGAACTCTATTGATGATGTGTTACTTGTTGAAGGATTAGAATACAATCTTCTTAGTATAAGCCAACTGTGTGATAGGAGGCATAAAGTTGTGTTTGATTCCCATGCATGCACCATTATTGAAAAGCAGTCTGAAAATGTCAAATTCTCTGGAAAAAGAATAAATAACATGTACATGGTAGATTTAGATGATCCTGCTCATAACAATCTTTGTCTAGCTGTGAATAAAAGTGAACTGGCTTGGCTGTGGCATCGTAGACTAGGTCATACTAGCTATAGTGTCTTGCATAAGTTAGCCAAATTCAACATGGTGAATGGTCTGCCTGATGTTTCATTTAAGCAAAATGACAAAATTTGTAATGCATGCACTCAAGGCAAGCATACTAGGAAGTCATTTAAATCCAGAATTGAAAACTAATCTTTTAGACCTCTTGAACTTGTATACATGGATTTGTTTGGACCCACTAGAACAGCAAGTTTGAGTGGCAATAAATATGGATTTGTTCTGGTAGATGATTTTTCTAGGTTTACTTGTGTGTTCTTTTTAACTCATAAGAATGATGCATTTGAAGAATTTCAGGTATTCTTCAGGAAAATTCAGCAGGATGGTAAGTACAATATCTCATCTATCATGTCAGATCATGGAGGAGAATTTGAAAATTCAGAATTCGATGGTTTTTGCAGGGCAATGGGAATATCTCACAAATTCTCATCTCCAAGAACTCCTGAACAGAATGGAGTGGTGGAAAGAAGAAACAGAACCCTTGTCGAGATGGCTAGAACTATGTTGATCGAAGGACAACTCCCAAGGAAGCTCTGGGCTGAGGCTGTAAACACAGCTTGCTACATTGTAAATCGGGCAATGGTAAGACCTCTGTCCAAAAAGACTCCATATGAGTTGTTGAAAGGTAAGAAGCCATCTGTTATACACTTCAGAGTTTTTGGATCTAAATATTTTGTTCAAAATAATAACAAAAGGGACTTAGATAAATTTGAACCTAAGAGTGAACCAGCCATATTGCTAGGATATTCAAATCACTCTAGGGCCTATAGAGTCCTAAATATCAAAACTCAATCTGTTGAAGAATCTCCACATATTATCTTTGATGAAATGAATGTCAGGTCTGAAAATAAACTATCTTTCAGGGACAAAGATGATGGTGAGTTTCTTGAAGAAAAGGAAGAACAACATACTCAAGAGGAAGAGCCAATGTCAAATGAAAATATAGCTGAATCAAGTACTAGAGGTAATGCAGATGACAATGAAGGTAACTCTCTAACTAATGTTAGAATGTTAAGGGACCACCCTCTATCAAGCATTATTGGTAATCTGCATGATCCTACCAGAACTAGATCTCATTTCAGAACAATTGAAGAAATGGATAATTTGGCTCTTATATCTCAAATTGAACCAAAAAATATAACTGAAGCCCTGAAAGATGATTGCTGGATAAATGCAATGCATGAGGAATTAAATCAATTCAAAAGAAATAAAGTGTGGCACCTTGTGTCAAGACCTAATGAACTTTCAGTAATTGGAACTAAATGGGTCTTTAGAAACAAACAAAATGAAAATGGAATTGTGATAAGAAATAAAGCAAGACTGGTTGCACAAGGATATAACCAGGAATTTGGCATTGATTTTGAAGAATCCTTTGCACCAGTAGCTAGATTAGAAGCTATCAGATTATTACTTGCATATGCATGTTGTCATGGAATAAAACTCCATCAAATGGATGTAAAAAGTGCATTTCTCAATGGTTTAATAAAAGAAGAGGTGTATGTTGAACAACCCCCTGGTTTTGAATCT
Organism: Amorphophallus konjac; assembly: GCA_022559845.1. Lineage (NCBI taxonomy): Eukaryota > Viridiplantae > Streptophyta > Magnoliopsida > Alismatales > Araceae > Amorphophallus > Amorphophallus konjac. The sequence goes on along the minus strand of CM040120.1, from coordinate 368,285,117 downwards.
ATAGACTGCCCTGACCATGTTTACATATTAGACAAAGCTCTCTATGGGCTCAAACAGGCACGTCGAGCATGGTATGATAGACTCAGCTCCTACCTCACTGAGAAAGGATATTCAAGAGGTAAAGTGGACCAAACCCTATTCACCAAGGTGAGAAATAATGACATTATTCTGGTTCAAATCTACGTCGATGATATAGTTTTTGGATCCACTAAACCAAGCATGTGTGATGAATTCTCAAATTTGATGACCACATAATTTGAGATGAGTCTCATGGGTGGGCTTCAATTTTTTCTAGGTCTACAAATCACCCAAATCAAGGATGGATGCTTCATCAACCAGGCAAAGTACATTTCTGAATTATTGAAGAAATATCAAATGGAGAATCTTAAGGCAATCAGCACTCCCATGAGCGCCAATACAAGTTTGGATGCAGATCTGCAAGGTAAATCAGTAGATGCAAAGACGTATCGAGGTATGATCGGATCACTCCTCTATCTTACTGCATCTAGGCTAGACATCCAATTTTGTGTATGTATGTGTGCTAGGTTTCAGTCTGATCCTAAAAATCCCACTTAATTTCTGTCAAGCGTATCTTTCGATACCTTGCTGGAACTCGAGACTTAGGGATTTGGTATCCTGCATCTTGCACTTTTGATCTTGTATCATACTCAGATGCAGACTATGCTGGATGCAAACTTGACAGGAAAAGCACAAGTGGCTATTGCCAATTTTTTGGAGGGTGTTTGGTTTCTTGGGCATCCAAGAAACAACACTCAGTGGCACTATCCACTGCAGAGGCAGAATATGTCGCTGCAGGGAGTTGTGGCACTCAAGTGTTGTGGATCAAACACCAACTCCAAGATTATCAAACTGATCTTGGATGTGTCCCAATATTGTGTGATAACACAAGTGCCATTAACCTGGCAAAGAACCCCATCCAGCACTCTAGGACCAAACATATCGAAATAAGGCATCACTTCTTGCGAGATGAAGTTAATAAAGGTATCTTTAAATTGATTTTTGTAGACTCTGAACATCAACTAGCTGACATTTTCACCAAGCCACTGAATAATGAAAGATTCTCTTGTCTTAGGAGAGAACTTGGTTTGTGCAATCCTCATCTTGTTGCCTAAATTGATTGCTTGATTTTTTCCTTGAAACTTGTCTGATTAACTTTGCCTAGAAATAAATTGATTGCATGTCCTACTTGAGTTGCAAATACCTATCTTCTAAATAAGTCACAGATTTAGGGGGAGTTTAGTTTTGACCATATCTGTTTAATAATTGCATCTTCATTCATATTGTCTGTCATGAATAAATGGAGGGAAAGTTTGCATCAGTTTTTAGACATGAAGTGTGAATGTGCATGCTAGAAGCAATGTATGGACTTGCTGGGTTGTAATGCAGAATGCACTTGAACAAATGCAATGAATGTATAGAGTTGCTTAAGCTAACGCATGGAACAAGTCTGTATAGACTTTGATGTTCAAATGCAGTGTATGGACTTGTGTATGAGGGCATACAATGTGTAGACTTGCGTGATGCACAACCATATGCAATGTATAGACTTGGATGAGCTGCAAAGGCTGTACAGACTTGATGAATGCTTGAACAAGCCGATGTATAGACTTACACGATGTATGGACTTGCAAGACGATGCATGAGATGATGCATTGTATAGGCTTTAGAAAGCTTGAAGCACAGTCACACTGCAATGTATAGACTTAGCGTGCTTCAAAGCAACCATGTGCAGACTTTACCGATGTACAGACTTAGTGTTCTGAACGTAGGTAAAGCTAAGGAATGCAATTCTGTTATGTTAGAGTCAGCTATCTGGGTATCTGAAGAGTGGTTTATGAGACTGAGTCAACACTGAAAGACATCTTCTGGAAACAGACTGAAAATTGAACTGATTGGTTGAGTGAGTTAACGCAGTCACCAGGTTGAGTCAACACACTGACAGAAATCTTCTGAAAACAGCTGCAAGTTAAACTGACTGGTTAAATGAGTTAACGCAGTCACTTGGATGAGTTGACGCACTAATGTAAACCTGGTGCAAATCAGTTCTGGAATTAATTGGATTACTTCAGAAGGGTTACCGTAGCTCTGAAGTTTGGATCTCACATATCCTTTTCTTGGTGTCGTCTTCTCAATCCCTCATCAAACTTGTTGCTTTTACTTTCAGTTTTTCAACTTGTAGTGAAGAACCACTCAATCTTGAGTATGAGGGAAGTCTCTTGAGATCTGAAATGTGAATTGATGTCATAGATTCAGGGGGAGCTAAAATGATAATTCCCTTATAAGAGGTGGTGATTTTTATTGACTGTCTCTAGGCTGTGTTAATGGTTGGAGCTCTATAAATCTTTTGTTCTTTGAATGCTAAAATTCATGAACACAAAAGTGCTATGCATATGGAATAGTTTCAGAACTATTTAATAAAACTGAGAACTCATCATTTCTTGAACTATGATGATCAAAAATAAAGAGACCTTTGTGCAAATGAATTTAACTTCTGTATTGCTTTTAAACTCAGCATAGGGTTAATGAAAGCTTAAGAAACATACCCTATATATACAAATATACATTTAATAAATTGTAGAGCAATGGCAAGCCTTCACTGAGAAACTGTCTCTATGCATTAAAGAAGTGCTAATGAGCATGTCATGATGTGGGCTGTTACATCTGCTTTAAAAGAAAAATAATTCATTGCAGAGCAATGGTAACTTTCCACGGAGAAACTACCTTCATGCACCAATGAAGTGCTAAAAGGCATGTCATGAAGTGAGTTGCCAACTCTGTTTCAGTTGTTCAGAATAGTTAGCTATGCTAAGTAACCGGGGACTCTGGTGTCTGATAAACATGTGCACCTGTGTCAAAAGGCTAGCTACACTTGACTGCAATTGATGAAAAATTAAAAATGTCAATGTTTATATAGGGTTGACCTGAAGCTCAAAAATGAAATCCATTTGAGTTCATCCTCAATTCGAGTTAAATTCACAACTATAAGGGTATCTTGAAATTGAACATTCTAGGGATATGATTTGAGAAAGTTCCAAGTGTGAAAATTGTTCAATCCTTATTCCATAATCATGCTCTTCTTATTCAAGGATTTTTCTCAAAGTCTTAAGATTGTTTTACTCCACATCATTAAATTAATTAGGGGTTCTCATAATTTCTCATCATATATCTCATAAGGGAACTTGAATTTTATCGATTAAAAATCCCTGAATATAATTTCATCTCTTCCAAATTTAAATGTCATTAGAATGCCTACATACTGTGGATCTTCACTATTTCTTGTCTACTTCGCACTACAATTCTGACTCACCTTGGTGGCGTCGACGCAGTGCCTCACTGCGTAAATGCAGTCATTCAATAACTCCCACAATCCGGTTCAGCACAGTGAACCGGTTCACCCCTTTTGAATTGAACTTGCATCATCACTTTCTTTAAAATCCTGCAGCGTAAACGCTGCCATCTACTTGCTCCTTCCAAAACCTAGTGATTTTCTATCTCTCCGACTCTCTTCGTCTCTCCTCCTCAGCTCTTTCTCTCAATCTTCTATCTAGTTCCCATTTGATTCTCGCAGCCATGGCGCCTCCGGAACAACAGAAGAAGGGGAAGAACAAGAAGGGTCTAAATAAAAGAGATCCCATCTTTGCTACGGGCAGTATTGAACCTCGAACCAAATATCAAGCGGAGACGTCGTCTGTGTCAGCTCCACCACAACAAAAAGGAAAAGAGAAAAGCTCGCCAGCAAAGACAAGGGCAGCAAAGCAAAAGGGCAAAGACAAGGGCGTGGCAGATCCTTCAAAGGAGATATCGTCTCCTTCAGCTCCACGGAAACGGAAAGGCAAAGAGATAGAGTTATCTCTTCGGAAACACCGTCTTCATCCAAGCCCGCCAACCAAAAAGAGAAAGCTATCTACTGTCAGGACAGAGGAGCAGGTTACATCTTCAGGTGCTACGAAGGGAAAGAAAGGTGCGGACAGATCTCATGCAAGGTCTTCTGATCCCTCTCTCACCATCAACGTGGAAGAACCTCTGAAAGTCCTTATTCCACGGTATATTGTTGCTACCGACGATGAGATGCTTGAGGTTTTTCCGCAACTATTCCCTACTTTAGATTATCAGGGTTGGTGGTCTTTTGTTACAAATCATAAGATTTATTACCCCACCCTAGTCAGGGAATTTTACCATAATTTGAAGTATGAACCTCATATCCCCAAAATTTCTTCAACTGTCAGGAATGTTAGTTTCGAATTGACAAACAAACTGTTTGCCAGAGCTTGGAAAATTCCAATGAATGGGGTTCAATTACACAGTTTTCAGTTCGATGAACATGCAGCTTATGCTCTTTTGACTGACAAACCCAGTGATCCTACAGTCATTAGGGAGACTTTTTTATCTAGTCTTAAAGCAAATCAATTCCCTCCATTCAATAGACTGCTCCACCATATTTGCACATCAATGATAACACCTCAGAGCAGTGGTAGGGAACGTGTCACTGAGATGCAGAGATTTTTACTGTATTGCATGCTGAAAAAGTTAAAGATTTCATTATCAGATGTAGTCATTCAGACTATGGGATCTTGCTTAACACAATCTAGGACACTCCCATATGCTACTCCATTAACTGCCATTTTTCGAAAAGTTGGAGTAGATTTTGGTAATGAGAAGAAACTGACTATTCCTAAAGGGAACATATACTCCCTTTCCTACATTCAGAAATTCATGGGATTTAAAGTTATAGATGGACAGCCTGTTAGGGTTTTGCCAAGTCAGAAACCAGTGCCTACCTCAATGGAGACTGGTCATGAATCCAGAACTGAAACACAAACTCAGCAAGAAGCTAGTCTAAACAGAATGGAAAGACCAGAGGCTAGGGTAGATAGACCTGAAGCTAGTTCAGCCAGAATGGACTACCAAGAGTTCAGCAACATCCAGGATGATTACAATGTACAAGATGATACTCCTGTGTTTCCTGTTACTTCCAGAGAACTTGTCATAGTACAAGGTCCTCTTCCAGAAATCTCTCCACCAAGAGGACCTACATCTACTTCTGAGGACATTCCAGCCAACTCCCAGAATGATTTTTATGGTATCAATCCTACTCTCATTCAATTTTTGGAAACAAAATTCAAGAGTATTGACTCCTCCATAATGCACCTAAGTTCAACAACGGATATGAGGTTGTCACACCTTGAACAGAAATTAGATAGCAGATAGGAAAAGTTCACACGTGATAAATTCAAGTCAGACAAGAAGCTTCATGAATTTATGGAATCTCTTCTTCAAGCCTGTCAGAAAGCTGGTTCAGTCATGTGTAACTTACAAAATGTGCATCAACAATGTCTGCACATGATACAGAGTGTACATACATACAACTATGATGTCAGGGAAAACCAATCCAAGTTGAACTTGAAATATTCCACCATGATTGACAAAAACAATGAGTTCAGTGAAAAGGTTCAAACCTTGTTTGAAAAGATTACATCTTTTGGTCAGGACATTGCTAAACTGTTTGAACGAACCACTCTAGTCGGTGATGAGGTTGTGGATGTGCTGCATATTTTGAAAGAAAACTTTCCACCCACCATTGAAGATCAGCGTGATGTGTACTGCCCTCCACCAACTGAAGCATCCTCCTCTGCACCTGAATGGGGATCTCAGCAGAAAGCTCAGGTGGACTATCTGTTTGATATACTGCACAACTGGTTTGATGGTATTTCTACTAAGGTCAAAGAATACTACAAGTTTGTGGTGAATAGAGATCAGCTGCTTTCTGAAAGGATGGACACTATGGCAGCATCTATTGCTCAGCTTCAGCAACAACTGGATATTTTGTCTACAACTGTACTTCAGGCTTCCTCATCTACTCCCCTTCCTGATGATGTCAAAGGGGGAGAAACATGAACTCGAGTCTAGACTAGAACTGCATTGCATCTGCATCAAATGTGTTAATTGACTGATGTTTCCTTCATTTTGTCTTTCTCTATGATATAAAACCCTGGACTTAAATGAATGACAAAAATTGGTGTTTGTGTCAGTCACTGAATTGAATTCCTTGTTGATCTGAACTTTCTTGTTTGATCTGAATGATACATTCTTATTTAGATGCAATAGCATTCACCTCATAGTTGCCATCATCAAAAAGGGGGAGATTGTTGTGCCCCTGGTTTTGATGATGACAACCATGAGACTTGAATGTTGTACTCAACTCAAAATGTTGAATTAAATCATGATTCAGTAACGCTTCCATTTGATTTCCTTTTGATGCAAGAAAGGAACAGGGTCGACGCTGGGAGTTCAAGGCGTCCACGCATCAGTTGAAGAGGGATTCACAGATTCACTTCACTGCGTCAACTCCACGCTATTGCAGCGTCAACTCATTAGCATAAGGAGCAGAGGCATTCACAGATCTACTTCACTACGTCAACGCCACAGTAGAACAGCGTCGACGTAGCAGTTAAAAAGGCAGTGTTAATGGTTCACTGGAATACCCCAGTGCGTCAACGCTACAGCATGACAGCGTCGACGCAGCAGCTCATTTTGATGTGAAGTTGGCTCTGGGTCAGTTTAGTGGGTCGACGCAGTGACCCCTATGCATCAACGCATCTAGTCTTACATTCAAGCCATATGAGGCATCTCAAGGCTGCGTCAACCTTGTGGACTCAATGGGTTGACGCCATCTGAACTTCCTTCGAGATTAGTAGGGTGGACCCCAATCGTACATGATGTCAAAGGCCACATCAGCCAAAAGTGCTTGAGATTTCATCTTTTTCCTCACGATTCCAGAAGGCTCTACACTAAGCGATCAGGGGACTAACCAGAAAATCTGGTTAGGGCCCACTAGATGTATATATGCATGGATCTGGAAATGAGCGCGGGAATTGCTGAATTGCAGAAGGTGTTGGAGATTTCGAAGCTGCTGCGGACAAGGCTGAGGAAGAGAAGCTTATGAGTAGAATTGGGAGTTGATCTTCATCCTGATATCGATCTGCTGAAGACCGGAGGAGATCTAGGAGCAGCGATCCTTGGAAGCTCATCTGCATTTCAGAAGGAGAAGATCAGCTAATCGTTGAAGCTTCTTCTTCCAGTTTTCTAAATTCAAGCCAGAGATTCAGCTGCTTCAAAGATCTGAGATTGTCTTTTCATTTACTGAGTGATTTCGTTTATCATTTGTCTTTTTGATTTGAACTCTATTATATTGTTTCTCCCTTGTACTGGTTAGAGTAGAGGGAGGGGTTTGATCCAGCAGACTATGCTTGGATCAAGGGAAGTTGGGCGTGTTGCCTACAAGCTGTTTGTCAGCGGGTTAGAGGATCTGTTCCTCTGGTTAAGCCAAGCTGTAATGCTCAACGGTGTATGTGTGGAAGTAGTTCCTCGGTATAGCTAAGCTGTAAAGCTCAGCAGGGATCCTCACTGGTTTAGTGAGGGGTGGACGTAGGTCTCCATAGGGAGACCGAACCACCATAAAAATCTATGTTCATTTTGTGGTTTGATTTCTCACATTATCTACCTTTCGTTAGATGTTTGATTAGGCACGATTCTCATGCTGTTTGGTTATTGAACTTCTAATTATCATTCTGCTCTTTAATTCGAGTGTGATCTTGCATAAAGTTTTTAAAGGGTCAACCTATTCACCCCTCCCCTCTAGTTTGACATTCCACCCAATACAAGTGCCATTAACCTATCTAAAAATCCTATTCAACACTCCAGAACCAAACACATTGACATTCACCATCACTTTCTGAGAGATCATGTAGGCAAGGGGGTCTTTGTGTTAAACTTTGTTGATACCCACAATCAACTGGCAGACATCTTCACAAAGCCCCTAAATCAGGATCAATTCAAGAAAATCAGGAGAGAACTTGGCATGTGCAAGGGTGAGGGCATACATTCTTAGGTCTACACTAGGTTGAGTAATGCATCTACATTGAACAAACATTTAGAAGCATGAAGGGTAGATTGTGTTTAACACATGCATCATGCATAAGTTGTGTGTATTTTTTCTTGCTTGGCATTACCCTGTATGCGTGCTTGTACTTATATATATATATGCCTCTTCTTGAAAAGCTTTGAAAATTTTCTAAGGCCCAATACTCCTTGACAAATAAATGTGGACCAGTAACCTTGGGATTCTAGGCAGTGACTACGGGGGAGTTTCAAAAATTCTCTCAGATCTATACAATTCGGAAGCCATATCATTCCAGCTCTTCCCCAAGAGAAAATTTAAAAAAAAGAGAAAAAAAGAAAAAAAAGAAAAATAAAAAAGGGGGAAGGATTAGAATACCAGCCAACAACTCAAATGGAGCTCTACATCCTTCAAGGAGGAGCCTTACACTCACTTTCTGGAGTTTTTACACTCAAAAGGGAAAAATCGAGCTTTTCGGTCGACCGGCGCCCCCCGTCCGATCGACCGCTTGCGGCGAACCGGCCGGCCGGCCCCTTGGCCGAATACCATTTTAAGAGGGTTTCACCCTCATCCCCCTCATTGTATTCCACCCACTCTCTCTCCCACATATTCCCCTAACCCTAGAACACCATCTCCCCCCCTCTTCAAGCCCTAAAACCTCATCCCTCATTCATCCGCACAAACTCCGACTGATTCGTCACCATCTCGGGACGAGATCTCCACTGTTGCTCATCTTGTCAACTAGCTACCCACTAGATTCCAGAGCTTGGATAACAGTGTTCTAAGCTTCCAGAAGTGTTCCTTAGTCCACTTCCATCCCAAGGGTTGAGTCCACTCTCTTCGGAGATCTTCACATCGGGTTTCATTATCCAAAGATGCTGCCTAGACAGAGTTCTCGGCGTCCTACTCAAGGAGAAGCCAGCAGTCAGGGACGAGGGGCCCCGGCTCCTCCACAGCAGGGATCGGCATCTCGTCGTGCAGTTCATAGGCCTCCACGCCCCATTATCAACCCCCGATTAGTTTATTTCCATACGGTGAATGAAATTCTACCTTATTTATGTGCACTCTTTGAGGTTCATGAGGGTTGGATTGACTTCGTCAGCAGATATACTATGTATTATCCCAACCTAGTCTAACAGCTTTATGGGAATCTCGTTGAGATAAATGGAGAGTTGTATACCATTGTTCAGAATATTGAGATACACATTGCACCCGATCTCTTTCGACGTGCCCTAGGAGTTTCAGCTTGGGGTGTAGACATGAATTTTGGTCATGGTGAAGCCGAGGATACTTTCATCGCTATGACGAGTTGTGATTATATTCCTGGTGTGAGTAACTTAATCTGGCTAAACGCCAATTATTTTCCACCACTTCAGCATATCCTACACCACATGTTCATACATTGATTTATCCAAAAGGTGGGAGTAGAAATGAAGTAACTGAGGTTCATATATTCCTCTTCTACCATGTCATGAATGGGAACTCAGTGAATATGGGTCGGATCATGACTGATTTGATTGACTCCTGTCGCACCAACTTGACGCTCTACCTTATGCAACACAGTTGACAGGAGTATTCATGTATGTTGGGGTACAGCTGGTAGATGAAATGTCCCTTCAAGTTCCCCAAGATGATATCTACAATGAACACAATATTTTTTCAGACCTTGGATATTACTGGGGTGAAGATGGTGAGCTTACCACGGCTGTGCCAACATATGCCGAACAATTTGTTCATGAAGAAGAGCCACCACAACAGCAGAATGACCAAGTGGAAGTTCCCCCTCCTGAGCCTGTAGAGGATCAGCCTCTTCCACCTTCACCTCATCCCATGGATACCGACATTCCTCCACCACCACCATTTTACCACGGGGAGTCCTCTACTCAGGGTGCTGGTTATCCTACTTGGGGGGATTATGAGGCTCTAGATAGGCGTATCCTAGGCATTGAAACTCAGATTGACTCCTCCCTTGGGCGGTTGGACACTTTCATGGACACTATGACTGGACGAATGGACTCTTTCACCAATGCTCTGGATGACCTTTCCACCCACATGGCCATTCTCTATGCTAGCCACGAGGATAACCGCGAAGCCTTCCGGATCAACAATCGTGCCCTTCTTAGCCTCCATAGATAGCTTCATCATCACGATGATATTCTCCATCGAATTGAGGACCGTCTTCCTCCTCCTCCAGCTCCTGCTTCAGCTCCTCCTGCTCCTACTCCTCCTGCTGCAGGCTCCGGCGATGATAACGGTGCTTCGGATGATGATGATAGCGAGGGGACTCCGGATCACCCTGCTCCGTAGCTATTTTTGCATCGCCTCGTGTTACTTGTGTCCACATCTTTTGTATCCCACTCCCCGTTTTGATGATGCCAAAGGGGGAGAAGTAGCTAGTTAGGTCTATATATATTATGCTTGACGTATGCCTGCATGTTTGTATGCCATTTGGCATTTGCAGGTCATTTGCATCTTGTGAGTCCTTGTTTGCATCTTGTGAGTCCTTGCATTTTGATTCCTTGCATTTTGTTTGTGTCATGTCAGTCGTTATGCCTTGTACTACACCATTGAAATCAAATGATGGAATGCACTTGGTGTTGGCACCTACATTGGTTCTATTTGTCTCATCTCAAACATTGGGCGAATATGATTGATTGAAATGGTTTTGGATAGATTGCATGGGTGGTTTGCTTGAAGGACTTGATTCACGCTTGATACACTATTGTACTTTCTTACTCAAGTTTTGTCATCATCAAAAAGGGGGAGATTGTTGAGTATCTCTGCATGATTTCGATGATAACAAAACCCCCAATTGAGTTTCTATTTCGTGATGTGTCAGTGAAGTCAAAATGAGGATTAAGTGTGCTTAAGTGTTGGTTTAAGAAAATCTTGTATATAGCTCAAGTTCTCAAATGGTTCAACCTTTTCCACTGACTAACCAAGTCTAAACAAACCCCATCATGCAAGAAATAAGCAAGGAGATAAAGCCATTATCATTTGGATATATTTCATTCGGCTAACCCTTCCTTTTTTGCAGGTCTTGGACATTTCGGTCGACCTACGCACCAGGGGCGGTCGACCAGAATTGCCAGAATCGAAAAAGCCTAACCCTGCAAGATTTTGGTCGACCGCCAACTATGGGTCGGTCGACCGATTTTTCCAGCAACGAAATCCTCAACTCCTGCAAAATTTTGGTCGACCGCCCCCATACTTCCGATCGACCGCCAGCCCCTAGGCAGCTCTTTTTGACTTTCTGGTTCAAGCTCGAGAAGAGGGCTTTTCTCCCATTTGTTTAAACAAATTATCCCCTACCAAGCCATGATTTGTGGATTTGGTCTGGGGGTGTCCCTTGACCACCCAAGATCTATAAATATATCTCATTGGGGTCAATAACCTTAAGTAGAACTCAAGAACAAGGGAGGCTATCCAAGGAGAAGAAGGGGTGCACTGTTGCTCTGTGAAGAGTGCTTCGTGGAAGAAATTCTTCATCCAAGTGCAAGCTTCTCAAGCTGAGTTGCAGGCCATTCAAGTGGAGATCGCTGGGAGCTAGCTTCATCAAATATCATCTTCATCCACTAAGGGGGAGCTTGATTCTGTGTCTTCATTTCTTGTTTTCTCCCTCCATTCTTATTGGGCTTTATTTGTGTGTTCTTGTAATATTCAAACAATTATGTGTGTGTGGATCTACGCAGATCCGTGTGTGTGTGTGAGTGTTCTCCGTGTTCTTCACATTTCTTGTGAGTCGGTGCTCTTGCACCTTCATGGGAGTGTCATACTCCTCACCTGTGTGTGTGTGTGTGTGTGTGTCCATGATCTTGTAATCCCCTACAAGATAGTGTGTGGATCCTCACTGTCGATGAGGGGTGGATGTAGGTTGCAGTTGTTGCATCTGAACCACCTAAAATCGTGGTGTTCTGTGTGATTTGCTCCTGATCTCCTACCTCCAATTCTATTCTAGCTTGTTTGCATATTGCGTTTTCATTTGGTTCCTTATTTCGTTCTAGCTTTAGTAACCTCCTTACGGGAGATCTCTGGTATATCAAAAGGTAGCTTCTGATCGACACGGTCAATACTGTCGGGAGGAAAATACCTTGCGTGAGAGAATCTTCGGATTCCCTGACTCCGCCTAGTACCAAAGAACTATTGTAGGGGTTAATTTAGCTAGTCTCATTTCGTAATCCATCAGTTCTATTCTTGTTTATTGCTTGTTCTTAAAACTGGTTTCAAATCTTTTAAAAGTTGTTAAAATCTGTAATCACCCAATTCACCCCCCTCTTGGGTGTCATTGATCGCGGGACTTCACTAGTGGGACCAAAAATATCCATATGCAATAATTCCATCGGCCTAGAGGATAAAGGCTCTGATCTTAGTTTAAAAGACATCCGTGTTTGTTTGCCCATAGCACATGCATCACAAATTTTTAAATCTGAATTGAATTTTATTTTTGGCAAATCTTTAACTAGATCTAGTTTCACCAATTTATTTAACGTACTGTAACTAGCATGGCCTAAATGCCTATGCCAGTTGAAAGCATTATTGTCTAAATCAGCGGAAAGACAGAGATTTGATTCAGAATTTTCATTAAGCTCTACAATGTTGACATTATTCACCCTATGTCCGAAGAACAAGACTTTGTCAGAATTTACTTCAAGAATTTTGCAAGCATTATTGTCAAAAACTACTTTGTGACCCTTGTCACACAGTTGACTGATGCTAAGTAGATTATGTTGGAGACCTTCTACAAGCAAAACCTTTTCAATAACATTGGAAGAAAACTTACCAATGGTCCCTCTTCCTTTGATCTTACCTTTATTCTTACCTCCAAACTCTACCATACCTCCCATCGTCATTTCCAAATTGCTGAATTTTGTCTGGTCACCTGTCATATGCTTGGAACAGCCGCTATCTAAATACCATCTATTGTGCTCGGCTGCCAGACCTATCTGGAATCAATTCAGACAAAAATAAAATTCTGGAACCCAAGAGAGGTTGGGTCCAAACAAGTTGTTCATTCCTTCAAGAACTATCTTAGGAATCCAGATCTGTCTGGTTCCTTTCTTTTGAACTAATTTTTTGTTATCATCATGAAAAGTTTTATTTGCTCTGGTCATTGGATTTTGATGAATTTTGTAGTGTGGGTTGTTCCAATTGTAAGTTTTTCTCTGCGGATTTTTCCAAAACCTTTTCTAATGGGGTACTTCTGTAAAAACTTAGGGTGAGTCCAACTTTGTGTGTAATTATTCCCGTTCCATTTTTGAATGGGTGGTCTACTTTGATTCCACTGTGTCGAAGCATTTGAAATGTTGTCTCGATGCATTTTACTGAAATGATCACAGTTTGCTCTATAGACACCAAGATTCCTTGAAGGAGTAGTCCTACTACTCTTTCATTATAGGCTTAGCATGAAGGTTTTTGTTGATGATTTTTGGTGGAGTGAAGTTTGTTCCAACGGGTTTTTAGGATTTGGTGTTTGAGCTGGATGGAGTGTCCAGCTTCTCTTTTCCCTTTTCTGAACAAAAAGGTTTTGTTTTAAACTCAAACGGCCTTTTAGTGGTGGGATTATATCCCAATCCTTCCTTGTTGAAATTTACCCTCACACCTAGCATTGTGTCTAGGTTAGTCTTTCCTTGCATGAATTTCTCCAGGGTATGTTGTTTATCTTCAAGATCCTTTTTCAGTTTTTCACTCACTTTCTGTATCTCTATGTTAGCCATTTTCACAGCTTCATAATTTTCAGATACAAGATCATTCTCCTTCTGGATGTTATGAACCTTCATTTTAAGTTCATCCAATTTTTTATTTTATTCTTCAAGTTGTTCTTTAAGGTTTTCACTTTCAATTTTCGAAGAGTTTAACTCTTGAATCTCTTTCTTCAGATCTTCATTTTCTTTTTTCAGACAGTCTTGCTCCTCAAAAGTGCTATTCAGTTTTCTCTTGAGAGTTTTGTACTCTTTGGTTTGGCAATTAAATTTATCTAACAATTCTCCGTAAGCATCCTCCCAGTCATCTAAAGTGTATGTTTCAAAAGGATTGCTTACCTCCGTATCTGTGTCGGCCATCAGACATAGTCTTTCCTCTTCATCTTCGGAGGAGTTTTCTTCTACATCTTCCTCCTCATCACTCCATGTGCAAATCATAGCTTTGGGCTTTTTCTTTTGCACCTTGGTATTCTTCTTCGGAAGATCTGGGTAGTCACTTTTCATATGACCAGGCATGTGACAGTGAAAAAAAGTAAGCTTGTCATTAGTCTTGTATTTGCCAGTTTTGTAGTTAAAATTCTTACAAGATGATTGTGTCCTCCTTTTCCTAAACGACTTACCCTTTGATCTTAGGAATTATTGGAATCTACGAGTCAGCATGGCTTGCTACTCTTGATCAAGATCTGAGAGATTTTCAAACTCCTCAATACTACAGCTACTACTACTTCCACTTCCACTTTGAGACACCTTGAGAGCAATGTTCTTGTCCTTCTTACTTGTTTCTTCAACATTCCCTTTTAAGTTGATTTCATAAGTCATCAGGGATCCGATTAATTCAGTGACAGTCATTTTAGACAAATCCATGGACTCCTCTATAACGGTGGTCTTAGTATGCCACAGTGGGGTCAATGACCTAAGAATCTAATTTACAAGATCCGCTTATGGGATCTATTTTCCTAGACCCTTGAGGCCGTTCGTGATCAACGACAGCCTGGCGTACATCTCAGAAATTGTTTCCTCTGAATTCATCTTAAGCAGTTCATATTTAGAGGTTAGCATGTTTACCTTTGTAGCCTTGACCTGGGATGTACCTTCATACATGAGCTCTAGTTCATCCCACATCTTCTTTCCTATCTTGTAGGCTGATATCCTAGCATACTCCTCTGGATGAACCACGCACTGCATTATGTTCATTGCTATCCAGTTTACGGTGGAAAGCCTGACTTGTTCCCTTGACCATGTATCCTCATCACCTGGAAGCTCGAACGGTCCTGAGGTGATCACTTTCCAGAGTTCGTGACTGTTCGCTCTTAAGAACACCTCCATCCTGTTCTTCCAATAAAAATAATTGACACCATCAAAAAGAGGAGGATGGTTAATCAAATGTACCTAGGCAATGAAGTTGTGAGGATTGTTAGACCCAGGTCTACCCTGGTCGTTAGACCACATGTTGGGTAACCTGCTCTGATACCAATTGATAGAAATATAAGAGAGTGATCTAGAAGGGGGGATGAATAGATCACCACAATTTTTGAATTAAATCGAAGAGCTCGGTAGATGCGCCCAGAGTAGCGATGCAGATATGCTCAGCACACGTCAGAAGAAGAATTCAACAATGAAATGATAAACCCAGAAGGCAATTAGTGATGCACAAGCAAATGATCGAGCATATGATATGTCTAGGAAAGTAATGTAAACAACAACCTCAACCAATCGAAGATCAGAAACCGCACATAGAGCAAGGCAACAATCACACAGGGAGACAAGGAGGTTTTTAGGTGGTTTGGTTGCAAACCGCAATCTACGTCCACCCCTCATTCACACTGAACGAGGTTTCCACTAGCGCTGGCTAGAAAAGAAATAGACTCAGTATGTAACAGAACGCTGCCTTCCAGCTTGCCCAGAGAGAGACAAATCCCTCAACCCAGGTCCTGCATCCACAGAACCTGCACCCTGGGCTTGCAAACCACAAGTCCAGACACCGGAGAACCCTTTCCCCCTTCCTCTGAACTAGAGGGAACCCACGAGTGACCCCAAGTCACTCGCAACAGTAGAAACTATCTCCCTTCCTCCTAGAACACTCAGAGGGAACCAAAACCAAATTTGAAGCATGGAATGAAGAAGAAAATAGAAAACGAAAAAGGAAAAGATAGAATGTAGCTTCAATGATGCATTTCCGGATGCACCGGGTGACTGCTCTCAAGTCTAACTTCTAAAATTGATCCTCAGGATGTTTCTTGATCTGGGGGAGGCTCTCTTGATCTTCTTCTTCAAGGGGAAGCTCTCTCTCTAAAAATGGGAACAATGGCTGCAACTTCCACACCTTCCTTCATGGGGCAAGGCACCCTTATATAGGAACAGAGGCACTGTATGGATGTGGTAAAGAAAACCTACTGAAACTCTGTTGGTCCACGTGGAAGGGACGAGAATGTTCCTCTATCATAGTGTCTCAGATCACGTGACCAATCATTTGCTCTCTAGATCCATGTGCCAGCATCCCGCCATTTCTGGGAAGACATGCCTGTTCTTAGTTCGACCTCACGTGCTGCTATGAACCTGTTAGATGAAAGAAATACGTTTCATTAAAAACCTTGTGAACATGAGTCATAAAGAGTGCACGGACTTTGCTTGATCAGAGTGTCAGTATGCATCGACCCTTATGCAACTAACATCGACTATGTATGCAAGATATATGACACTAGCACCGACCCTTTATGCAACTAGCACCGACCTTAGTATGAACAAGGTGCAACTAGCATCAACTATGTATGACACTAGCACCGATCCTTTATGCAACTAGCACCGACCTTAGTATGCACAGGGTGAAACTAGCATCAACTATGTATGCAAGATACATGACACTAGCACTGACCCTTTATACAACTAGCACCGACCTTAGTATGTACAAGGTGCAACTAGCATCGACTATGTATGCAAGATACATGACACTAGCACCGACCCTTTATATGCGAAATGCAAAACGTGCACCAACTTTAAGTGCAGATCAATAGAATGTGCACCGACCTTAAGGCATTGAAACTAAAACATGCAAAGACGTCTAGTGTTCAAGCCAAAACATGCACCGACCTTAGATATTCTGGATGGCCTATATGCACTGACCTTAGAGCATGAATGAACATGGTATGCATCGACTTCAAATGTGTGCATATCAAAATGTGCACCGACTTTATCTGCAGAAGGTGCAACTAGCACGGACCTTAGCTGTGTGAAACTACAACTAGCACCGACCCTAGTTATACATGATGCAACTGGCGTTGACTCTATATAATCACAATGCAGTGTGAAGATCATGCACACCACCTGTGCGACCAAATTCCATGCACACAGGTTATTTAGTAAAATGTCATGTGCACAAGCTTTATGCAAACACGTTGACTTTATGTGCACAGTATTTATAACGACCCGAGATCCGAGTACTGGGAAGGCCCAATATCCCGGATCTCAAACCGTCACCCACGAGCCCGAAGATTCGGAAGGGTTAAAGGGATGGTGTGAAAATACACAAGAATTTTAAATAATTTCAGAACTACACAGTTAATAAGAATAAGCATGAAATAATGAATAACATTAAACAAATTACATGGTCCACAATGTAACAACAGTCTAAATACAACAGTAGTCCTCAACTAGTACAATGCAGAAAATATGGTACAACTACACGGGGCATACCCCGGAATCGGCAATTGGCAACTAACCCTGGGCACCTGAACCATGTGGAGCCTCGGAAGCGCTTCCCTGAAGCCTCGTCTCACATGATATGTGAAAAACACGCAGGGAATGAGCTTCAAAGCAAAAGGCTTAGTAGGGATCATCCGGTCCCTACCTCACAAACCGACAAACCGCGCGGAAAGTAATTACAAACTACCACTAGCAGGACATAGAACGGGGAGCTACAGGAATAAATAAACATGAAAGCTCTACTACGCCTAGTATCGAATGCACGGCATGAAAAATTGAGACAACTCATCAAAACCCAAGAGTCGCTATCAAACAAAGACATGAGTACCGTCCACCAGAAGCATAGTTGGATACGTCCCCTGACGACTTACACCGCGCCGCCGTGTCTCCCTACTCGCCCCAGGAAGAAATTGAGACACTCACAAGTAACACTAACAAGGGTCTAGTCGGGGTCATGCTCGTCAGCACGCGTCCGAAGTCCCCGACCACGTGTGCACACACTGACTGCGCTACATCAAGCCCTCTAGCTGGTTCATCCTCACGGCCCGTACTCGAGCCACCATAGTAGGAGGCTCACGGTAACCAGCCTAAAATCGTCTCTCGGGTAGCCTCGCCACCACTCCCTGGTTGGACCACACACGTGTCGGAAGGCTACGACTAGTGGAGGGTCACTAAAGGTGTAGACTCTCTAGCCAATGGAAAGTAACGTCTAAACCGGACAAAGTACAAGGACCGCTCCTCGTACCGACACTGACTCACAGTGACACAAGCCGAGAACACCACTTCTCGGGACCCCACGACACCCTAACACATGGCCCCCACACGATGCCTAGCATTAGTCGGACCACCGGTTAGCACGTGGATCGAGGTCCACTCACCCGAGACTCGAATCGGCAAGACCTAACTCCGGTAGAACAAAACGGTTAGCGGTCCTCCATTGGATCGCCACCAGTGGCTAGCGGTCTGCCTCTGGACCGCCAGGATGGCTAGTGGTCTCCTGCTAGACCACTAAAACATGAGCTACGTTGGGGCATAGAAAAAGGTCTATCGTAGGACCGCTAGGAAGGGTAGGCAGTCTTTCTTTAGACCGTCACCGAGAGGTAGGTGGTCTCCCGCTGGACTGCCACCTCCCTAGGATGAGGGGCAAAAAATAGTCAAAACGGTCCCCCCACAGGACCGCTAATGGGCATAAAATGGTCGTCCCCACAACCGCCAGACCCCAAAGCCTCCAACGGTCGGAAATCAATGGTCAGAATCAACGGTCAAATGCCTCGAAGACCACGCTAGCTTGCGATGGTAGCGGTTGGCCGATGGGCCGCCGCTTGGGCGCTAGCGGTCTATCGAGTGACCGTGAGGCCCAACTAACATACTGAGCCCGCTAGCGGTCTTCCTGCGACTGCTAACAGCAAGAAGCGGTTCCTAGAAGGACCGCTAGCCCTCTAGAAACCAGAGAACGGCGGGAATGGCCCCCAAATGCCATTCCATACCCCATTCACCATCGGGTGAAGGGGAAACAAAAGGGAAACTTGTTCCCAAGCCCCCAACACATCTTTTAATGCCCCAAAACCATAAAATGGCAGATTAAAATGCTAGATCGGCCACTCAAACCCCAAAACATGATTTTCCCTTCCTGGCTCAAAATAGCCCACTCTCGACCTCGCCTCGGCCTAGAAATCACGGGGAAGGTAAACGCCGAGCTAAGGATCATCACCCTACCTCGGAATCATCTGAAACACAGCGGATCGCCGCCAATATTCAAAAACCCTCTCGAAACCTTACGAGTTCCCATGATCTCACCGAGCACCGAACGCCGCTGGGATCGCCACGTCGTCACCCTTGCCGCCATGCCGTCGCCCACCGCTGTCTGCAGTCGGAGGGGAACACGCTACCGCGTCCACGAGAGAGGGGGAGGAGAGAGCCGACCGCGGGCGCTCGCGGGAGAAAAGGGAGGAAGAAGAAGAAAGAAGAAGATTAGAAAAAGAAAAAGAAATGGGGTTAATATAGAAAATCTCAATTTTTTGAAAAATATGGAAAAATAGAAAAATATACCTCCGTGATCCTCAGAACACGCTGATCACGGTGGTACAGTCCCGGAGTAGGAGAACACAACGGTTTGCCCGCTACAGGGTTTCGCAGGTCCTATCAGGGAAAACACGTGAAAATCGTAAAACACGTCCCGGGACTCCCAAAAGCGATCCGAAACCCACGGATCCAGATTCGAAAAGTGTCCGAAAGATCTAGGGCATTAAAGTATTGACTTGTGTTGACTTTTGGTTGACCTGAGATGTTTGACTAATGATGATTGACTTATGGTGTTTGACCTCATCAAAACCTTAGGGATGCAACACCTAACACACATGATCAACCTGCTGGAACTCTCGCAAGCATATGTATGTCATGCCATTAGTTATGAAATTCATCATGAATGTCCTACACTCAGTTTTCACAAAAGTGTATGCATGAGTTATGCATGAGGTAGAGATCTCAAATGATGACATTTCTGAATGCACCCAATTTTCAGACATTATTATGCATATGAGTAACTAAGCACACAGAGACATATTCTAGCATGCATGAACTCCCTCTATGTATGTATATGCATGTCGAGCAATCTTCTGACTATTTTTGATGATGATATGCACGTGAATTATTCATGAAACACAAACTACTCTAGACTGACTCGCCCTGTCTATATGCATTTTATGACTGAATTCTGAGTGCAATACATGTAATGAAGTCTATGCAGGGAGTTCTATGAATTATGCTCATGAAAATATAGACTACCCTATGTGCAGATTTTGACCTATGGTACCAGGCAGAGGACTTGGTCTAAAGACCACCTCACGCATAGCAAGAACTTCCAGACATATTGCATCTTCCCTTTGGTAACTTACTATTTGATATACCATAGAGGCCATGCATGATAATGCAGTGCAAAAGTAGTCCTATGTGCATCTCACATTGACAATATGCTAAACATATGCAAAGGTAAATAGATGTGCATGTCATGTATGCAGATGGACATTTTATGCATGAGACAACATGCAGGCATCAAATTCAGTCAATTCAGAATTTTTTTTTAAAGTGCAATTTATTTACAGTGACTATGCATTATGGCAAATATCAAACAAATGCAATTGGCATGAGTGTGCATCAAATACATACAATTATGATTTTCAGTGAATAATATCCAATTCTTTTTCAATCTCATATATGCACAGATAACTCAATCATATGCATTAAAAGACATGAATGCCCTTAATATATGCAAATAAGAACATGTATGCATGAGATTTTAACTGACACATAAAGCATGACAAGAGTGCAGAAATGTTGTTTATCATACTCCGGTGTCTTGGCTTATTATCCCCCTTTTTATTCTTCAGCTCCAATGCATACCGGCAGAGCAACCCTTTATTTTGCATTCTTAGGTACCCAAGTCGCCTTGGGTCCTACAGAGTTAGTAGCATCTCTGAAGGATGCTATCCACAATCTTTGAGCATGTAAATCATCAGATTTCATTAACTTGCAATTACTCATAGAGTGCCCTAAGCCTCCACAGTAAAGACATGAAATAACAGATCTTGAGTTCTTTTTATGCACATTATTATAAGCATGGAAACTATGTGCATTAACATGAAAATTTCTGTTATTTGCATGAACATATTATTTTCCATTACATGCCATCCAGCGGTCAGAGGCTCAGTGGCCAGGTTTTCCACATTCAGAACATGCAGAAATCTTTCTTTTAAATGCAAATTTATTCCTGTCAAATCAATGTCCTTTTACAGGGAATTTAGCAAATTTAAAATTGAAATATCTTCCCTGGTTATGCCAACAGTGTGCAGCAGTGTGGCCCATTTTGCTACAACAAAAACAATGATTTTTCCTCTTCTGAAATCCATGATTTTTAACTTGAGGTGTATTAGCATTCAGGTCATCTTGTTTCATTAGTTTACATTCATACATTAGATGACCAATTTTATGACAATAAAAGCACTGAGACTTTTTACTTTGAGCAGAAAAGTGTTTCTTGTCATGAGACTTCTTAGCATGATTTCTATTAAACTTCAGATCATCCTTCTTTATTACAAAACAATTATCCATGCAATGACCATACAGGCCACAGTAATGACATGTCATTGTTTTCTTATGTGCATGTGTGTGCATGGATGATTTTCGAACACCATGTAGTGAAGTGGTAGGAACCTTTTTGTTCTTTCACTTTTCAGTTGGTTTTAAAAATTTCTGAGTTGTAAACTAAAAGACAGGTGCGTTTTGAGAACTGTGAGAGGCAGAACCAGAAACAAGGGATGTTTGAATTTTATTTTCAAAACTCTTTTTATTTGAAGGGTTATAGCCCAACCCCTCCTTCTGAAAATTAACCATTATTCCCAGCAATTTGTTCAGATTATCTTGCCCACTAACAAATTTAGACAAGGAACTTCTCAAATCTTGGATCTCATTTTTTAAGGAAGCAATTAACAATTCAGAGTTGACGCTTTCTTCATCATAGTTTGCCAGTCTTTCATTAAGCATTGAATTCACGATTTTGAGATTCTTAATTTCAGTTTTTAGACTTTTAAGATTTTCTGAACTATCTGACATCACACACTTACCCTTTTCAAAGGTGACCAATCTATCTGACAAGGTAGTGTTTAGATGTTTTAATTTTTCGATTTCTTCCTTGAGCTTATCATTTTGAATCAATTCATCTATTAAAGCCTGATCATCATGAGATGCTTTTCGATTATTTGGAGTTTCAGATTCTCTTTGCAGATTTTCAATGTGTTTCTGAAGCTCCATATTCACAGTCTTGATAGCATCGAATTTTTCACCAATCAAGTTCTTCTCTTGTTCGAGTTTCCTAGATTTTTCTTCATTTTCTTTAGCAGATTTTCTGAGAGATTCATTTTTAGATTTCAGGTTTTTAAGTTCTGAGTTAACACACTCAAGATGTTTTAGCGATTTTTCATTCTGAATTAAATTATTGATAAGATTTTGATCATTATCTGTTGAGATAAGTTTTTCTTCCAATTCAGAGATCTCATTCGCAAGTTGTTGATTCTCATTTTTTAACAATCCAATTTGTTTCTTAAGCAGTTGGATATCAGATAAACAAGCATCATGCGATTTTCTCAATTCCAAACAGTTTTCACATGAAGAATTAGAACTATTCAAACCAGTTGTCTTTTTTAATTTTTTATATTATTTTCTTAACATCTCATGTGACTCTAATAAATCACCATATGCATCCTGCCAATCATCTAGAGAGAAATTCTCAAAAGGGTTAACCTGATCATCGTTCTCCTCATCATTTTGGTTGCTGTTATGATCGTTGCCATTAGCCATCATGCAGATGTCCTCGCCTCGCTTGTGGGCTAGCTTCAACTTGTCTAGTATGTTCTTAGTGAAGTCCCGAGTTTAAATGGCACCCAAGAGGGGGGTGAATTGGGTGTTAAAAAATTAATGAAGATTTTTTTCTTTTTGTATAAAATATGTGATAGAATGCTATATGAGAGACAAGGTTAACAGAAACCAAAAAACAAGGCAAGATCTAAAAGGTGATAAACGGATTATTCAGGATAAAGGAGAATAAAACTGAACTCGAAATCACACATGCAATTTGCACAGAATGGGGATAGAAGAAAAGGAACAAACCACACGGCGACAATGATTTTTAGGTGGTTCGGATGCCACAACGGCAACCTACGTCCACCCCTCACGGACTGTGAGGATCCACACACTATCTTGTAAAAAGTTACAAGATCAACCACACACAACACTTACACACTGGGAAGAGGAGTTCCCGCGAAGGTGTAAGAACACCTTAATACACACACAGCTACACCGGAGGACACACACAAACACACACACACGAATCTAGGAAGATCCACACACACCGAAATATTTTAACAACTACAAGATCCACATATAAAGCTTAAGAAGGCAAAAAGAATTTAGAACACAATAGAAGAATCTTGATTTGCTCCCCCTTAATAGATGGTTGGATGCTTTGGATGCAGCTTGAATCCTTGGGCTGATCTTCACTTGACTTGATGAAGAAGGATGAAGAACTTCTCTCGGAGCACTGTTCACGTTTACAGTGCCAAATCCCTTCTCTTCCTCTTGGCAGCCTCCCTTTGATCTTCCTTGAGCATTGGGCTTTTCCAAACCCTCTTGTATAAGTTATATAGGTTCTTGAATGGTCCAAGGCCTCCCCCAGACCAGATCAACAATATCTGAGAGTTTGGTAGCTTAGGGATTAAACAATTCCCATGAGAGTGGATTATCTCGAAAGGTTAAAAAGTCAACAATTGTTGGCAGCTCGGGGCTGGCGGTCGACCTGCAGGGGCTGGCGGTCGACCGCCACTGAGAAACCTACAGGTGGCCGGTCCCTGGGAAATCCGGTCGACCGGGATTTGAGGGTTGGTC
The DNA here is from genome assembly GCA_022559845.1 of Amorphophallus konjac. Lineage (NCBI taxonomy): Eukaryota > Viridiplantae > Streptophyta > Magnoliopsida > Alismatales > Araceae > Amorphophallus > Amorphophallus konjac. The sequence goes on along the minus strand of CM040120.1, from coordinate 368,261,366 downwards.
GACCGCCACTGTGACAGACTGTAGAGAATTGCATTATGTTATTTCAGGTCGACCGGGGTCATGCTGGAGGTCGACCAGACTATCAAAAAACCTGAAAAATAAGAGTTTAGCCCAGAGAACCATATCCATAAGATCGAGACATGAATTAGATGCATGTTTATGGGAAATGTCAAGTTCATTTGAGATCTTAGAAAGCCCATTCGGAAGGCTAAAACCTTAAGCAAAAGCATGAAAAAATCCGGCCTTGAAAACGTGTGAAAAACACTTGGGTCAAGGATTCCAAACAGGAGAGCCACCAAAAGTCCTTGGTTTTGTTATCATCAAAAACACTGAGATAGATATACAACAATCTCCCCCTTTTTGATGATGACAAAATGCTAGGCTTACACACCAAGGTTTATGTTGTAAAAACTCAGATTGAACGTTGTGCTAGAAATGTCATTCACCAAACCAAACCAATCAACACGATGTAGCACAGATCACTAGATAGGCAACAAGAATATGAAATGAGACACCAAAGCCAACAAATGAATTCAAACACCAGTGCTTTCAATTCATCATAGTTTCATTACAAGATACATTAGTGCGAGTGAATGCACGACTCTAAAACCAAAGTCTAAGCAAAAGATTAACACTACGGACAGCCCTCACATGACATGCAAGCAAGCAACCCAACCACACAACGACATACATAAGTAGATAATAAGCATGCCCTACTACTTCTCCCCCTTTGTCAACAGCAAAAAGGAATCGGATAGACGAAGGAGGGACTCAAGCAGCACTGGATCAAAAGAGAACATGCTAGAGGTGAAAGCAAAACAAAGCCTCATGGAGCATCTGCAGGAGGGGGCTGATCGGCGGGAGGTGTAGGTGGAAGGCCAAGGTGCCGACGAATGTCGCTAAGTTGGTGGCCATGACTGTGAAGAAGATCAAGAATATGACTAATGGATACATCACGAGCCGCATCCTGGCGCCGCATGCCAATAAGGGAGAGCTGCAAGAGGGTAAAGGATTGGCCAGACTCAGCGAAATCTGCGCGGAGAGAAGTCATGTGAGTGGTGAGAGTGGCCATCTGAGTAGAGAGAGTCTCAAAAGTAGTAGAGAAGGTGTCCAAGCGCCCTGATAGGGTGCCAAACGCAGTGCCCATATTGTCTCCAAGAGTAGAGAGACGATCCCCAAGGTTATCCACACGAGTCTCCAAGCCGGTAAGCCGCCCGTCAAGAGCCTCGTAGTCCACCGAAGGGCGCTGTCTGGACCCCTGAGTGGAAGATTCCCCATGGTGAAACTGGGGTGGAGGAGGCATCTCAAGATTCGGGTGAAACGGGGATGAGGGAGGAGGCTGCTCCTCAACTGGAACTGGAGGGGGGACATCCCCGTCGCCTTGCTGCTGCGCTGGCTCATCATCTTCCTCACGGATCTCATCTTCCCCATAAACTGGAATGTCCCGCACAAGCTCACCATCGGGACCAAAGTAGTAGCCAAAATCTGTAAAATTTTTATGCTTATTGTACACATCATCCTGCCGAACATAGATGAACTGCTCATTTGCCACATTAATCCTGGCATGAATAAAGACTCCGGTCAACTGCGAAGCATAGGGAAGAGACCGCTGGAGGTAGGTACGACAGGTTCCAATCAGATCAGTCATGAGCCGACCCATATTGATTTGAATACCATTCATAACATGATAGAATAGAAAATGCTGAACCTCTGTAACCTCATCCCGACCGCCCACTTTGGGATAAATCAATGATGTAAACATGTGGTGCAGGACTCGCTGTATTGGAGGAAAATGATTTGCATTTAGCTTGATCAAATTGCTCACACCGTGTACATACTCACAGCTGGTCATAGCAGTAAATGTTGCTAGAACTTCACCAAAACCATATGCCCTATCTGCACCCATGGCGGATACTCCTAGGGCCTGCTGAAATAACTCCGGAGTGATATGAAGCTCCACACCCTCAACCGTGGTGTATAACTGGTCATTTCTCACATCTAAAAAGCCATAGAACTGCTGCACCAACCGAGGATAATACCTATTGTACCGGGTAACAAAATCCATCCAACCGTCCTGAACCTCAAAAAGAGCGCACAAATTCGGGAAGAGCTCATTCACCTCATCAAAGTCAACCAAGCGAGGGTCGATAATAGGACGTGGAGGTAAGGGTGCTCGAGGCAGAGGAGGAGCTTGCTGAGATGGAGGAGCCGGGGCCGCTTGCCGTTGATGGCTAGCTTCATCTTAGGTAGAACGCCGAGAACTCCGTCTTGGCGGCATTCCGAACTTGAAAAACCCACCGGGAAACTCTTGAGCAATCGATCTCAACCCCGGGAACGTGGATGAAGCACAAGGGACACTTCTACGGCTTGGAGGAACTTTTCCACAGAGAAGAAGTTGAGAGAGATCTCCACGAACGCACAACCGACAATATGGAAGAGGTCCCGAAGTGATGCCGGGACGACCGAATCAATGTGCGGATGGAGGAAGAAGGGTTATGGAGGCTTGGATGGTGGAGATGAGGAGTGTTGGGGTTAGAGTTTGGTGGTAGAGAGTGAGTGGAAGTGAAGGAGAGAGAGAAAGGAAGAAAAAAGACACATATATGAAGGGTCGGTTGACCCCTAAGTCGGGCCGGTCCGCCGCCGGCGGTCGACCGGCGCGGGCCTGGCGGTCGACCGCCAGGACCAAAATCCTCAAAACTAGATATTCTTATTTTTTTTGTTTCTTTCTTTTTCTCTTTTTCTTTTTTTTTATTTTCTTTTTCTTTCTCTATTGGGGGATAGGCAACGGACTGCCTGAGAGGGGCCACTAATCAGGACAAGGGAAGTGAAAAGAGCAAGATGCATAACTGAGAAGAGGTTCTGATTTTCCCTAGTAAGTACCTTTAGTACCAGCACACTGAGTCCACAGATGTTTGAGCAAGGAATATTAAGCCATAGAAGAATTATTCAAGAAGGGTTGGATATAAGTAGTTACAATCAGGCATACAAGGTGAGTAACAACACATAAGAAAGAGAAGAGGCAAAATGCATGTTTTCTACCCTCGGTGCACATGATTTTTCTACAAATGCAACCCTATACCTTAGATGCAAACCTATGCATGTATGCTCTCACCCTTGCACATCCCAAGTTCTCTTCTTATCTTATTAAACTGATCCTGGTTTAGAGGTTTGGTGAAAATGGCAGCTAGCTGATTGTGTGTGTCAATGAAGTTCAATTCAAAGACCCCTTTTCCTACATGATCCCTCAGAAAATGATGACGAATATCTATATGTTTGGTGCTGGAGTGCTGAACAGGGTTTTTAGACAAATTTATTGCACTGGTATTATCACACAGAATTGGAACAGTTTTCATTTCAACATCTAAATCAAGCAGTTGATTTTTGATCCAAAGTACTTGGGCTCCACAACTTCCGGCGGCTACATATTCAGCCTCGGCCATTGAAAGAGCTACTGAATGTTGTTTCTTGGAGGCCCATGAGACTAGGCAACCACCAAGAAACTGACAGTATCCACTTGTACTTTTACGATCTACAATGCACCCAGCATAATCCGCATCGGTATAAGCAATTAAATCAAAGGAACCACCGATAGGAAACCACAAGCCAAAGTTTAAGGATCCAATGAGATATCTGAAAATGCGTTTCATGGCTGATAAATGAGATTCCTTGGGGCATGACTGAAAACGGGCACAGAGACATACACTGAATTGAATGTCAGGGTGACATGCTGTAAGGTACAGTAGCGATCCGATCATACCTCGAAACAGTGTAGGATCTACTGTTTTACCATTTTCATCTTTATCCAGCTTTGTGGTGGTAGCCATGGGAGTTGATATGGGTTTTGCTTCCTGCATCCCATATTTCTTCAACAGTTCAATAGTATATTTGGTTTGATTGATGAAGATTCCTTATAAAGTTTATTTCACCTGTAATCCAAGAAAGAAGGTTAGCTCCCCCATTAAACTCATCTCGAATTCTCCTTGCATGATTTTTGCAAATTCATTGCATAAGACATTGTTAGTAGCCCCAAAGATGATGTCATCTACATACAGTTGAACCACCAAAATATCTTTACCTGATCTTTTGGTGAAAAGTGTTGGGTCAACCTTACCTCTCTTGAAACCATTTTCAACCAAAAATGAGGTAAGCCGTTCATACCACGTCCTTGGTGCTTGCTTTAGTCCATATAGGGCCTTTTGGAGTTTGTACACATGTTGTGGATGTTTAGAATCTTCAAAACCTGGAGGCTACTCTACAAAGACATCATCCTTGATATAGCCGTTAAGAAATGCAGATTTAACATCCATTTGAAATAACTTAAAGTTTAAAGAACAAGCATAGGACAATAAGATTCGAACAGCTTCAAGTCTGGCAACTGGTGCAAAAGACTCATCAAAATTAATACCCATCTCCTAGATATATCCCTTGGCCACAAGCCGGACCTTATTCCTAACCACCAATCCCGCATCATTTAACTTGTTTCTGAAAACCCAACGAGTTCCAATAGTGGGATGCTTCTTAGGACGCGGCATGAGAGTCCACACCTCATTTCTTTCAAACTGGTGCAGTTCTTCATGCATAGCCTGAATCCAAGATTCAATTTGAAGAGCTTCACGAAAGTCCTTGGGTTCTTCTTGTGATAGCAAGGCTATCAAGTCTTCCTCTTCAACTTGCCTTAGAGAGGACCTAGTTCTTACCCCATCCTCCAAATTGCCTATGATATTCACAGCTGGATGGTCCTTTAGACGGGTGGAGGAGCTTGGTAGATCAGGATGTTGCACTTGTGGTTCTTGTAGTGTCTCGAGTATAGGATCTTCATCTTTTTCACTATTGCTTGAGGTTGCTTCCAACGATTCATCCTTAGCCTTGACACTTATTGAGTTCTTAGGATCTTCATCTGCATCCAAGGTAGAAGAAGTTTGGTCTATCAGTTTTGATTCGGATTCATCAAAGATGACATGAGGACTTTCTTCAACAACCAAAGTCCTTTTATTAAATAGACGGTAAGCTCTAGAATTGAGTGCATAACCTAGGAAGATTCCTTTATCACTCTTTTCATCAAACTTACCCAGGTTGGACTTACCATTGTTCAAAATATAGCAGGGGCATCCAAATGGTTTAAGATAAGAGATGTTGGGATTCTTACCCTTGTAGAGCTCATAAGGAGTTTTCATCAGAATGGGCCTTACCATTGCCCTGTTGATGATGTAGCAAGCTGTACTCCCCGCCTCAGCCCAAAAATACTTAGGCAGGGAATTCTCACTTAGCATGGTCTGGGCCATGTCTATTAATGTTCTGTTCTTCCTTTCCACTACTCCATTTTGCTGGGGCGTCCTTGATGATGAAAAATTATGTGTATACCCTTGCTCTTCACAGAAGATGCTGAAATCATGATTTTCAAATTCACCACTATGATCACTCTGGATGGTGGTGATGAGGTAACCTTTTTCATTTTGGATTTTTCTGTAAAACACTTGAAACTCCATCAGAGCATCACTTTTATTAGCTAAAAATAACACCCATGTGAATCTGGAGAAATCATCAACAATCACAAAGCCGTAGGATTTTCCTCCTAGGCTAGATGTTCTAGTGGGACCAAAAAGATCAAGATGCAACAGTTCCAAAGGCCTAGATGAAACAATGTTTTTATTTTTGAAAGAGGTTCGTGTTTGCTTGCCTTTAGTACAAGCTTCACATATCCTATCACTTTCAAATTTTAATTTTGGCAGTCCATTCACCAAGTCATGTCTAGACAGCTAAGAGATTACTCCAAAACTAGCATGACCTAATATTTGGTGTCATAACCATGCATTTTCATGATTGTTCGCAACCAAGCAGAAGTTATCGCATGAAACATTATCAATATCAACAGTGTAGACATTGTTATTCCTTTTTCCAAGAAATTTGATCTCATTTGAATTTTTGTTTAAGAAAATGCAGTGAGTTTCATCAAAAATAACTTTAAAACCCTTATCGCACAATTGGCTAATGCTTAGCAAGTTATGATTTAAACCTTTCACCAAAAGCACATCTTCAATAAGGATTTCAGAATTCTTGCCAGTGTTGCCAGTTCCAATGATTTTACCTTTATCTTGACCTCCAAAGACAACTGACCCTCCATCCTTATCTTGCAGTGTAGAGAACAATTCCTTGTCCCCTGTCATATGCCTTGAACAACTGCTATCCAAGTACCATTTGCTCCCCCTGGCTTCAAGACATATCTGCAAGAAAAAAACTTCTCATGCAATTGTTTTTGGTACCCAAACAAGTTTGGGTCCATAGGAGTTAGTCCAACTTCTTGTGGATGTTTTCTTGGTCCATGGAACATGATATTTAGGTGTGCTTTGTTTGAACTAGCAGTTGGACATCACGTGACCAAATCTACCACAATGAAAGCAATTAGCATGTGAGAAGGTTCTTTGATTTTTGTGTGGTTTAGGCTGAACATGTTGGGATTGAGAATCAGAACATGAAGCATGATTATAGTCCTTTTCATGAATAAAGGATGTGGTGATCTTATGCTCAAAAGATTTTTTGTTTTGAGGTGTGTACCCCAAGCCTTCCTTTTGGAAGTTGACTTTAACTCCCAGTAGGTTATCCAGGTTTTGTTTCCCCTTAGCAAACCTAGTCAAGGTGAGCTGAAGTTCAGCAACTTTTTCAGTCAAAGACCCATTTCTCCTTTCGAGTTCTGAATTGGTGGATTTTAAAATTTGTTCTTGAATTTTGATCCTTTCACATGCTTCCTCCATTTCAGTTATCTTGCATGATAGTTCCTTTTTGGTCTTATCACATTCTATAATTGTTTGCAGTAGATTTTCCTTTTCTTCCGTAGCCTCAAACCATTCCTGTTCCAGTTTCTCAAATTTAGCAAAGATATCTTCGCGTGACAAGTCATCAAGTTTCTTTTTGAGAGTTTTATTTTCAGATCTGGTTTTCTTGTACTTAGTGTACAACTTTTCATATTTAGATTCCCATTATTCATTGGAAATGAATTCATGGTCAGAATTTACCCCCGTGGATTCATCTTCATGTGCCATGAGGCACAAGCTTTCCACAAGTTCTTGAATCTCTTCATCAGATGGTTCATCTTCTTCGTCGCTCCAAGTAGCGACCATGGCTTTGGGTTTCTTGAAATTATCCTTCTTGAAGTTCTTTTTTAGATCTGGACATTCACCTCTCATATGCCCAGGCTTCTTGCATTCGTAGCATATGATGCTACTTGGCTTGCTCGATTCGCCTTTGGCTTGCGTGGGCCTTCTTGGCCCCTTTCTAAAGCTCCCCTGAAAGTTTCTCTTCTTCCTTAGAAATTTCCTCACTTGGCGAGTTATCATCGCCAATTCTTCCTCTTCATTGCTTCCGTCACTTGATTCACCTTCTTGAAATTCGTCATCGGATTGGTGAGCTTTCAGTCTAATGACCTTTTTCTTTTTGATGTCTTCGTCAGCTATTCTCTTTATATTTATCTCATAGGTCATGAGTGATCCTATGAGTTCATCCAAGGTGAGAGTTGACAAGTTCTTTGAGTCTTCAATTACGGTGGCCTTTGTGTGCCAAGCTGACGGTAGGGACCTTAGCACCTTCCTCACAAGCTCGGAATTTGAGTATTCCTTCCCGAGACCTTTGATACCATTTGTGATCTCTGTTAACCTTGCAAACATCTCGGAGATGGTTTCTTCAGGTTTCATTTTGAATAGCTCATAGTCAGTGACTAGGAGATTTGCCTTGGTTTCTTTGACCTCTGAAGTTCCCTCGTATATGAGTCGCAGCTTGTCCCACATTTCTTTGGCTGAGCTGCACATAGAAACACGAGAGAATTCACTAGGGTGTATTGCACATTGCATAATATTCATGGCATTAAAATTAGCAGTGCATTTCTTAATTTCCTCGGGCGTCCATTTTTCTTCATCAGTCCCGAGTTTATGAGGACCCTTGTCCACAACTCTCCAAACTTCGTACTCTTGCGCCCTCAGAAAAATATGCATTATATTTTTCCAGTAAGAGTAGTTTGAGCCGTCAAAAAATGGAGGACGGTTGATAGAGTGACCCTCGGGTATCATACCCTTGTTTGCCATTTAATCAGATCTTGCTCTAGATCGTTAGATTTGTGAAGGAAAGAGCCCTCGCTCTGATACCAATTGAAGTCCCGAGTTTAAATGGCACCCAAGAGGGGGGTGAATTGGGTGTTAAAAAATTAATGAAGATTTTTTTTCTTTTTGTATAAAATATGTGATAGAATGCTATATGAGAGACAAGGTTAACAGAAACCAAAAAATAAGGCAAGATCTAAAAGGTGATAAACGGATTATTCAGGATAAACGAGAATAAAACTGAACTGGAAATCACACATGCAATTTGCACAGAATGGGGATAGAAGAAAAGGAACAAACCACACGGCGACAACGATTTTTAGGTGGTTCGGATGCCACAACGGCAACCTACGTCCACCCCTCACGGACTGTGAGGATCCACACACTATCTTGTAAAAAGTTACAAGATCAACCACACACAACACTTACACACTGGGAAGAGGAGTTCCCGCGAAGGTGTAAGAACACCTTAATACACACACAGCTACACCGGAGGACACACACAAACACAAACACACACACACACGGATCTAGGAAGATCCACACACACCGAAATATTTTAACAACTACAAGATCTATATATAAAGCTTAAGAAGGCAAAAAGAATTTAGAATACAATAGAAGAATCTTGATTTGCTCCCCCTTAATAGATGGTTGGATGCTTTGGATGCAGCTTGAATCCTTGGGCTGATCTTCACTTGACTTGATGAAGAAGGATGAAGAACTTCTCTCGGAGCACTGTTCACGTCTACAGTGCCAAATCCCTTCTCTTCCTCTTGGCAGCCTCCCTTTGATCTTCCTTGAGCATTAGGGTTTTCCAAACCCTCTTGTATAAGTTATATAGGTTCTTGAATGGTCCAAGGCCTCCCCCAGACCAGATCCATAATATCTGAGAGTTTGGTAGCTTAGGGATTAAACAATTCCCATGAGAGTGGCTTATCTCGAAAGGTTAAAAAGTCAACAATTGTTGGCAGCTCGGGGCTGGCGGTCGACCTGCAGGGGCTGGCGGTCGACCGCCACTAAGAAACCTGCAGGTGGCCGGTCCCTGGGAAATCCGGTCGACCGGGATTTGAGGGGCGGTCGACCGCCACTGTGACAGACTGTAGAGAATTGCATTATGTTATTTCAGGTCGACCGGGGTCATGCTGGAGGTCGACCGGACTATCAAAAACCTGAAAAATAAGAGTTTAGCCCAGAGAACCATATCCATAAGATCGAGACATGAATTGGATGCATGTTTATGGGAAATGTCAAGTTCATTTGAGATCTTAGAAAGCCCATTCGGAAGGCTAAAACCTTAAGCAAAAGCATGAAAAATCCGGCCTTGAAAACGTGTGAAAAACACTTGGGTCAAGGATTCCAAACAGGAGAGCCACCAAAGGTCCTTGGTTTTGTTATCATCAAAAACATTGAGATAGATATACAACACTTAGCTGACCTGCAACTATAGAAACAAGGGTGCAAAGCCATGTTAGTAGCTGCCATCATTAATTCCATAGCTCTTTGATTTTTACCGCACATAGATCTCTGAATATCAGTCCATTTAGACTTGTTCTTTGGTAGCCTATGTGGGTCGTGTGAAATGATCTACCACAGATCAGAATCAACAGACTTGACAAACTTGTGCAAGTTGTTAAACCATAGATTGAAATCAGTACCATCAAAGATCGGTGGATAAACCATGGTTGAAATCAACAAACAGTTTTAAGACAACTAATAGTGACCGAGATGCACCATAAAACTGCAGGATCTACTGTGGATTTGTGAATCCGATAAACTAGTAACCCGCTCTTATACCAATTGTTAGAAACGGTGGTGCACAGATATGGATCCAGAGGGGGGGTGAATGGCTCTTTTCTACAAACACACCCAATTAATACTTTGCACTCTGGAGATGAAAACTAGTGAAGGAAGGAGACAATACACACCAACTTAGTCACAACGTAAGGCAATACTATGGAGTAACACAACAATCACAATTAGCTACTCACTGATTAGGTAGTAGCATATGAATGATCAAGGATATCGCTTAGATATACTACGACTGCAGCATGCTACCAATTCACAATGACAAAAACTTACCAATTAGTGTGCTGAAAGAACACAGTAAATAAAATGCCAGTTCATGCTAAGATGTTGCAGCCCACATAAGACTCAGCTCGAACACTTAGCAAACGATAGGTGTGGAATGCAGAACCTGATTACTCATCAAACTGTGAAGGGGGTAGATGAAAAGGAACAAACGCACGAGGCAAACCATGGCACACAAGATTTTTAGGTGGTTCGGCCAGACACCAGTTTGCCTACATCCACCCCTCACTCAAACCTGAGTGAGGATTCCCTTGCCAAAGCAAGACGTAGAATTAGTCTGCAAACAACCGCTGCCTAACAGCTTGCCCTGAGGGAGACAAATCTCTCAACACTGATCCTACAACCCACAGGATCTGAAACCTGACCTTGCCACCCGCAAGATCAGAATCGGAGGACCAATCCTCCCTTCCTCCAAATTGGATGGGAAACCGAAGATCACTCTCCCTTCCTCTAAACTAGAGGGAAACCAGAGATCACTCTCCCTTTTCCTGAATCCTCAGGAGGAACCCTGACCTCCTACCAGAAAGTCGGAAGACCAAGGTGGAAAATGAAACTAATAAAGAGGAAAAATAGAACAAACAGAAAAATGAAACAAATATAGCTCTCACAGGAGCAAATTGGTCTAGATCTGATCCAGAAACCAACAGATTGTAGATCTTCAATATGCTCCAGCCCCTTCACTATCACTTCTCTCTTTCTCTCTCAGCTCTCTCACTCTAACTCTTCTCACAGATTCTCTGGCTCTATTACTCTTCTGCTCTCTTTCTTTTTCTTTTTGCTTCCATTGGCTCTTTCTTCTTCTATTTTCCCTGCAGCTACTCTCTCTTCTTTTTCTCCTGCTGGCTCTGGCTCTCCTCTATTTTTCAGCGGCCCTTAGCTCAGAGGAGGAAGCTCCCTATTTATACCCAAAACAAAGGCTCCAGAAAAGGATGAGGTAAATACCTAGTGAGCTCTCATTGGTCCAAGTGGCAGGGATGAGAATATTCATTCCAATTATTGAACCTTGGATCACGTGCCCAAACATCAGCTTTTCTGAGGCCACGTCCCATTCTGGGATCACATGCCACTCGCCTGCTGTACAAGTGATTGGTCTCACTTGTCTTCTTGTGCCCAGTCACGTGCCTCCGTAGAGTTCGCACTGATTCACTTAAGTCCCACTGCTGCCAACTGTTCACTCAGGTATTTCATCAAACACTTTTCCTATGTTGAAGATGACCATGCACAGACCTTATTAGCAAATGTGCATCGACCTTCATGCACAAAGTATATGTGCACTGACCTTTCTCATGTGCACAGACCTGTTGGATGAGATGTGCACAGACCTTGTCAAATGTGCATCGACCCTCATGCACTGAAATGAATATGTGCACCGACCCTGGTATGAAGGTGTGACAATGTTCACTGACCTTGTAATCTTAAAACTAAATGTGCACCGACCTTCTTCATGCACTGGCTAAATGTGCATCGTTGTGTGCTAACTGAAGTAGCATCGACCTTAGTTGCTGTCCCAGCTGAAGTAACATCGATCTTAGCTACTGTGCAGACTGGATGTGCACCGACCTTGGTCTATGCTAGTCTTGGATGTGCACCGACCTTGGTTGATGTGCACCGACTTTGGCTCTATGCTAGCTGGAACTTTGACTGGCCGAACATGACTATTGTACTTTCTCGTTGACTGTGCATTGACTTCAGATTTTAATTGGCTTTCAACCTGTACTTTATGCAACTTGAACACCTCAACAACACAAGCAGAATCATGAGAGCATATGCGTAATTCTTTATCAACAAAGCACATTGATTGAATATATTAAAGAGTACACATGACTATAGTTTTTGACAGCATCAAAACACAGAGACACAACAAAGAGGTGGCTGAATTGCAGTTCACCTTATCTAGGTTTGTCAAAGGCAAACACAACTTAGATAATTTGTTGGGAGTTAAGGTTAACTTCCAAAAGGAAGGTTTATGGTATATTCCCCAGAACAAAAAATCTTTTGAGCATAAGATTACTACATCTTACGTGCTTGAAAAAGAAAATGATTGTGCTTCATGTTCACACACCAAGCCTAAACATGTTCAATCTAAACCACACAAATTTTAAAGAAGATTTTTAAATGTCAATTGCTTTCATTGTGGAAGATTTCGTCATGTTATTACTAATTGTTGGTTCAGACAAAACACACAAAGAAATCATGCTGCTTGGACTAGGAAACGATATATGCAGAATTAGACTAACTCTAGTGGACCCAAATTAGTTTGGATACCAAAATCAATTGGATGAGAATTTTGTTTCTTGTAGTTATGCCTTGAAGCCAGGGGGAGCAAATGGTATCTGGACAGCGGCTGCTCAAGGCATATGACAGGGGACAAGAAGGTGTTCTCTACTCTGCAAGACAAGGATGGAGGCTCAGTTTCCTTTGGTGGAAAGGACAAAGGTAAGATAATTGGAATTGGCAACATAGGTAAGAATTCTGAAACCCTGATTGAAAATGTCCTTTTAGTGAAAGGCTTGAATCATAATCTGTTGAGCATAAGCCAACTGTGTGACAAGGGTTTTAAAATTATTTTTAATGAAACTCACTGCCTTGTCATGAATAAATTCTCTAATGAGATTAGATTCATCGGTAAAAGGAATAACAATGTGTATACTATTGATCTTGATGATATTTTCGGTGATGATGTGTGCTTGGTAGCAAACAACCATGACAATGCATGGCTATGGCACCAAAGACTAGGTCATGCTAGTTTTGGAGTAATCTCCAAATTATCTAGACATGACTTGGTAAATGGTTTACCTAAATTAAAATTTTAAAGTGACAAGAAAAAATGCATCTCTTTCAAAAACAAGAACATTGTTTCTACCGCTAGGCATTTCGAACTGCTGCACCTTGATCTTTTTGGTCCGACTAGGACATCCGGCCTAGGAGGAAAATCTTATGGATTTGTAATTGTTGATGATTACTCCAGATTTACATGGGTGTTTTTTTATGCCAATAAAAGTGATGTCTTGATGGAGTTTCAAGTGTTTTGCAAGAAAATCCAAAATGATAAAGGACACCTCATCACCACAATTCTAAGTGATCATAGTGGTGAGTTTGAAAATCATGAATTCAGCAGTTTTTGCCAGGAGCAAGGATATACGCACAACTTCTCATCACCCAGGACGCCTCAACAAAATGGAGTAGTGGAGAGGAAAAATAGAACCTTGATAGACATGGCACAGACCATGTTAAGTGAGAACTCTCTACCCAAATATTTTTGGGCTGAGACAGTAAGTACAGCATGCTACATCATCAACAGGGCAATGGTAATGCCCATTTTGAAGAAAATACCATATGAGCTCTTCAAGGGTAAGAAACCAAACATCTTCTATCTTAAACCTTTTGGATGCCCACGCTTCATCCTGAATAACGATAAGTCTAACCTAGGTAAGTTTGATGAAAAGAGTGACAAAGGAATCTTCCTAGGTTATGCATTAAACTCTAGAGCTTACAGATTATTTAATAAAAGGACTTTGGTTGTTGAAGAAAGTCCCCATGTTATTTTTGACGAATCTGAATTAAAACTGACAAATCAACTTGCTCCAATTGTGGATGTAGATGAAGATTCTGAACGCTCAAATAATGCTAAGGCAAAGGGTGAACCAAATGAAGGGACTTCCAGCAAGGCTGAAAAGGATGAACATCCATCAATTGAAACACTTCAAGAACAGCAAGTGCAACACCTCGACTTGCCAAGTTCCTCCACATTCTTAAAAGATCACCCCGCTGAAAACATCATAGGTAATCCTGAAGATGGGGTAAGAACTAGATCTTCACTAAGGCAAGTGGAAGAAGAGGATTTGATGGCCTTAATCTCACAAGAAGAGCCTAAGGATGTTCATGAAGCTCTTCAAAATGAATCATGGATTCAGGCTATGCATGAAGAGCTACACCAGTTCGAAAGGAACGAAGTGTGGTCTCTCGTGCCTCGTCCCAAGAATCATCCCGTCTTGGGACGGTTGTTAGGAACAAGGTCCGGCTTCTAGCCAAAGGGTATAGCTAGGAGATGGGCATTGATTTTGATGAGTCTTTTGCACCGGTTGCTCGATTAGAAGCAGTCCGAATTCTATTGTCCTTTGCTTGCTCTCTCGACTTTAAATTATTTCAGATGGATGTTAAATCTGCTTTTCTTAGCGGGTACATCAAAGAGGATGTTTTTGTAGAACAACCTCTAGGTTTTGAGGACCTAAAACATCCACAACACATGTACAAGCTACAGAAGGCCTTGTACAGATTAAAGTAAGCACCAAGGGCCTGGTATGAAAGGCTCACTTCATTCTTAATTGAAAATGGTTTCAAAAGAGGTAAGGTTGACCAAGCACTCTTCACGAGAAAATCAGGTAAAGACATATTAGTAGTTCAAGTGTATGTTGATGATATAATCTTTGGAGCTACTAATAATGCCTTATGTGATGAATTTGCAGAAATAATGCAAGGAGAATTTGAGATGAGCTTAATGGATGAACTTACATTTTTTCTTGGATTGCATGTGAAGCAAACGTCTGAAGGTATTTTCATAAATCAAGCTAAGTACACATTGGAGCTGTTAAAGAAATATGGGATGGCAGAAGCAAAACCTCTGTCAACTCCAATGGCCACAACCACGAAGTTAGACAAAGATGAAAATGGTAAAATAGTAGATCCCACACTATTTCGAGGTATGATCGGATCACTACTATATCTCACAACATGCCGTCCTGATATTCAATACAGTGTTTATCTATGTGCCCGCTTTTAGTCATGCCCTAAAGAATATCACTTATTGGCTGTTAAACGAATTTTTTGATACTTAATTGGCACAATAGACTCTGGCTTGTGGTTTCCCATCGGTAGTTCATTTGATTTGATTGCATATACCGATGCGGATTATGCCGGATATATTGTTGATCGCAAAAGTACTAGTGGGTACTGTCAGTTTCTCGGAGGGTGCATAGTTTCATGGGCCACCAAGAAACAACATTCAGTAGCTCTCTCAACGGCCGAGGTTGAATATGTAGCCGCCGGAAGTTGTGGAGCCCAAGTACTATAGATAAAAAATCAATTACTTGATTTGGATGTTGAAATGAAATGTGTTCCAATCTTGTGTGATAATACCAGTGCAATCAGCTTGTCAAAAAATCCTGTACAACATTCTAGGACAAAGCATATTGACATTCGACATCACTTTCTAAGAGATCATGTAGGAAAAGGCGTCATTGAATTGAATTTCATTGACACACACAATCAGTTAGCTGATATCTTCACAAAACCCTTAAACCAGGAACAATTCAACAAGATATGAAGAGAACTTGGGATGTGCAAGGGTAAGAGCATACATACCTAGGTTTGCACTTAGAGTAAGAGTTGCACTTATAGAAACTCATTTGCATAAAGGGTAGATTGCCATGCATATTGTATGTATGTATTTTCAATACCTTGTGTGTATTTACACCCCTGCATGCTTGAATGCATTTATACATATAGCCCTCCTTGAATCTTTTCTAAGGACGAATATTCCTTGATTAAATAAGTATGGACCCGGAGACCTCGGGATCTGAGGCACTTTCTGAGGGGGAGCTAGAGAATTTTCTCTATACTCCATCTCTTCTTACCTTAAGTCATTCTTTCTCATTGCCCCAAAGTGTTGGTTCAATCAAGTAGGTTGATGAAGTGTTGTTTAAAAAAAGGGGGGGGGGAGTGAAGGTGATATATATTATATATATATATATATATATATATATAATAATGGGTTTTTAGGGCTAGGTCGACCACTTTGGTCAGCCGCCGCCCCCGTCCGATCGACTGTTTCTGGCGAACCGGACCGGATTAACCCCCACCGAACCCTCTTCTAAAGGGGTCTTCACACCTTTTTTCTCATTCCATCGACTCCACTCTCTTTCCAACTTTGTTTCCTAACCCTAGAAAACCCAAACTCCACGTCTCAAGCCCTAAAACATCATCCTTTTTCCACCCGCACAAGATCCGGTCCGTTCGTCACGATTTCAGGATGAAACTTCGGCAGCCGTTCATGCGAGTGTGAAGCTCTTTCCAAGGTTCCAGATTATGGAGAAGATCATTTCAAGCCCTTTGAGTATCTTTTGGTTCCTTTTAATCCCTAGGGTTGAGATCTATCCTCTCACGGGTTTCCACTGTGGGTTTTCTAGTTCAGGATGCCGCCTAGAAGGAGTTCTTGACGTTCTAACCAAGGAGAACCCAGTGTTCGGAGACATGGGGCCTCAGCTTCTCCACCACGGCGGGCTCCTGCGCCTCCTCGTGCACCTCGGTTGCCTCCACGGCCCATTAACGACCCTCGACTGGTCAACTTCAATGAGGTGAACGAGATTTTTCCCGATCTATGTGCTGTGTTTGAGATTCAATAGGGTTGGACTAATTTTGTCACTAGATATACTCGATATTATCCCAACCTAGTGCAGCAATTTTATGGAAATTTGGTTGAGAGGAATGAAGAGTTATATACGATTGTCCAAGGTGTTGAGATTCATATTACTCCGGACCTTTTTGAACATGCCTTAGGAGTTTCCGCAAGGGGTGCAAATATGGTTTTTGGACATGGTGAAGTTGAGGCCACCTTTACTGCTATGACGAGTTGTGACTATGTGCGTGGTGTCAGTGATTTAATTACTTTAAACACCAACTATTTTCGTCCACTACAGTAAATTCTACATCACATGTTTACTTCACTCATTTATCCAAAGAGTGGCAGTTACAATGAAGTAACCGAGATTCACAAATTTGTGTTTTACCATGTGATGAATGGGATTTTAGTCAACATGGGTCAACTCATGACAGATTTGATTGGGACATGCCGAACCCAACCGAGGTGATCTTTGCCTTATGCTTCACAGTTGACATGAGTCTTTATATATGTTGGAATAAATTGGGCTGATGAAATGTTTATTAGAGTCCGACAGGATGATATCTACAATGAACATAAAATTTTCACAGATTTTGGATATTACTGGGGTCCCGATGGTGAGCTAGGCCGCAATGTGCCCGTCTATGGGGAAGAATCAGAAAATGAAGAAGAGCCAGTGCAGCAGCAGGGTCAAGGGGAAGCCCCCCCTCCAGTTCAGACCGAGGACCAGCCTCCTCAACCCTCACCACCTCATATAGATCCAGAGATGCCTCCTCCACCATAGTACTTTCATGGGGAGTCCTCTACTCAGGGGGCCGGACAACATTCTTGTGTGGACTATGAGACTTTTGATAGACGTCTTACTGGGCTCATATGACCTTTGGGGATCATATAGACACTATGGGTGATATGCTTGACACTATGTCAGGCCGCATAGATTCTTTCTCCACAGTCTTGGACACCCTATACACACAGATGACCACTCTATCCGCTCATATGACCACCCTCACCGCCAGTCATTATGACTCCAGCCATGCCTTCCACATCGTGAACACCACACTTCTTGGTATGCAGCGCCGTGACATAGCCCGTGACAACTCCATTGCCAATATTCAGCACCAGCTTCAGTTCCAGGACCACTCCCTCATGGACATTCGCCAACGTCTTGGCTATCAGCCTCCTCCTCCTGAGGATCAGCCTCCTGCAGACGGCCACTGAGGATGTTCTTTAGCTTCCTAGAGTCTGTTGTCCATGGGTCATGTGTCTTTTGGGTCCTCTTTTCTATTCTCCTATCCCCTCCTTTGATGATGCCAAAGGGGGAGAGGTAGTTAGTGCAAGTCTTATATATTTTATGTATGTATGTCCGTGTGTTTGCATGAATGTGCATTTGTGAGGGACATTGTGCATTTTATTTGAGTCAGTTCTACATTTACCTTGTCATATATGCCTAGAAGTCTTGCATTCTCTCAAGCATCAATGTACTTTGTAATGAAATGAATGCAATTGATATTGGACATCATATGTTGGTTCTTGTCTCTCATTTCCTCTCTATTTGGCAAATAAAGTGTTGAATGGTTTGCGTTGTTTTGACTAATGAAATGAATTCTTGGTTTAATCGTCTTGTGGACTTTTGGCCTTGTTCTATTCCAAATTTGCTCAAGGCACGCCAATGCACTTAAAAATCTAGAGTTTTGTCATCATCAAAAAGGGAGAGATTGTTGAGTCTCTCCAGGTGATTTTGATGATAACAAATCCCCAGTATGGCAAACGTTTTAAGTACATCCAGTTTTACTGAAGTAAGTACTCATATAGGCTCACAAGTCATTTTTCTATCACAAGAATACACTCAAAAGGATCGTGTTTCAAAAAGCCTACAATAAGTCAAAACCAACTCAAATTGATTGGAACAAAATGTGGTTTCAAAGTATATTGTATGAGGATATGATTTCTAGACTAACAATGTTATTTTTGTAGGTTTTTTAGAGTCCGGTCGACTTGTCCAGCTGGGGCAGTCGACCTAATTTCCCAGCGCTCAGAACTCTGTAAAGTTACAGAGTCCGGTCGACCGCCGGCCCTGGACCGGTCGACCGGATCTCCCAGCATCCAAAAGCCTTAGACCTGTAAAAGTTAGGTCGACAGCCCACTTCTACCCGGTCGACCGCCCTCTTCGAAGCCTCTATTGTTGACTTTATTTTCTTCATGAGGGTAAAGCTTCTATCAAGGATTATTTAATCCTAAAAGTCTCCAGACATCCCTGAAATTGTGGATCTATGTCTTGGCCTGTCCTTGACCATTCAAGGCTTATAAAAACATCTCCTTGGGCCAAGTAAACCCTAATCACAAAAGGGAGATCAAGGAGACTATCAAGGGGAGAAAGAAGGCTGTTACTGTAGCTCCGTGAACAGTACTTTGTCTAGGGTTTCTTCATCCATCTTTAAGTTTTTCAAGATCAATATGCGACTAATCAACCCCAAATCAAGTGGAGATTCAAGCTTCATCCAAAATCTGCATCACCTACTCAGGGGGAGTTAGAATCAGAGTTTTTCTTTTGTGTTTCTCCCTTCATATTTTCAGAACTTCAAGTGTGTGATTTTTGTAATCTCTAAACATTCGTGTGTGTGTGGATCTACTCAGATCCGTGTGTGTGTGTTTGATTTCTGTCAGAATCGTGTGTGTTTTGGTGTGTTTACACCTTCGTGGGAGTTCCTATCTCCCTATGTGTGTGTGTGTGTTTAGATCTTGTAATCCCTTACAAGATAGTGTGTGAATCTTCACAGTTTGTGAGGGGTGGACGTAGGTTGCCGTCATTGCATCCGAACCACCTAAAAATATCTGTCTCTTGTATG
Source organism: Amorphophallus konjac (assembly GCA_022559845.1). Lineage (NCBI taxonomy): Eukaryota > Viridiplantae > Streptophyta > Magnoliopsida > Alismatales > Araceae > Amorphophallus > Amorphophallus konjac. Next base: position 368,241,945 of record CM040120.1, on the reverse strand, counting down.
GTTTGATCCTTATCTTCTACCCCCATTCTGTGCTTGCACTCACGTATATCATCTCAACTGATTTCTTCGCTTAGATCTACCTTGATTGATCAGTCTCACAGTAGATCTTTGGTATATCAAAAGCTGGGTTCAGATTGACAAGGTTAGTCTTGTCAGGACGATAACACCTTGCGTGAGTAGAATCTTCAGATTCCCAACTCCGCCTGGTACCAAAGAGCTATTGTGGTGGTTGATTTTGATAGATCTAATTTGCTTTACTATAGATATGAGCTTCTTAATCGCTTTTTCATATCATTTGTCTTAAATCAGTTAAAGTTTGTTAAAATCTTGTAATCACCCAATTCACCCCCCTCTTGGGTGTCATTGATCGCGGGACTTTACCTTAAAACCTTCCGTGTTCGACTGTGGCCCCTTCCTTCTTCGTTTTGAGGTCCGTTTCAACTAGGGAAAGAGTCCTAGTGACTTTCCAAGATAGGGAGGACTCTTCCCATGTTTATCCTATTGTCATGGATGATTATCCTAATTATTCTCGGATTAAACCCACGATCTCTCTATAAATAGCCCCTGTGGCTCTTGCTCATAAAGAGGCGAATTTCAATAATAGAGGGGAGGTGCTGGCCGACTACTGGCTGAAGGAGGGAGCACCCTGCGTCCAAGGCTTCATCCTGTCGGAGACTCCTTCCCGAACATTCAACCTAAAGCCACGTCCAGCCATCCCAGGAGAAACACAGGCTCTTCTGCTTCTACTCTTCTTTTGTTCTCTGTTCTTCTTCTCTTTTTAATTGCATTTGCATGCACGTATCATCATCTTCTTCTTTTACCTTCTTTTCTCAACCGCGTTGAGACCTCCCACTGTGCAACACTTGCATGCACACTCTTACATTATCATTCATTATATCTCCCACCCTTTGCATAAGGGGTTAAAGGGGCAACACCCCAACAGGTGTGTTCATTCATATGTTTTTCATATCATATTATATATTTGGATTTGATACTACACTCATTTAGTTCTAATTCCGTATTCTTTTTGTTGGTGTTGTTTTATGTTTTGCAAGGGTAATTCAAAGGAGACGCTCTCCATCGGCCGGCCGATAGGAAGAGAAGGAAGACTACTCACATCTCCCCACGCTTTAAGGTATTCCGCGATCCCTCCTTTTTTCATTGATTATATATTTTGAGGCCCTCGCGTCCTCTGGCGATTACCCTCCTCATAGCATCCTATGCATGCTCCCCCTTCCCTTTTCCCACATTCCTTTTAGCATTAGCTCTAAGCTTATTTATTTCTTTCTAAGTAGATTTTACAGCTATTGTACAAGGAGACCAGAACGGCGAACCACCATGCTGATAGAGGAAGAGCCCTCTCTGGAAGAGTCGGGGCCGGGCATCCTCTCCAGACATCCCCAAGCTCGGGACGACGACGCTCGGCTCGGCCTGGACCCTCGCACCACCGCGCGCCCCATCAACCTCGACCGGGGCTTCAGAGCCAGCCTCCTCCCCTTGCAAGTCTACAGGCTCGGTGGAGGTCCTCTCGCCTGCTGCAGACACCTCTAGCTCGGTTGATGGGAAGCTCGGGTGGTGGATATCCCCGGCAGGGGGATCTTAGGTCGGACGGAAAATTTTTGCCTTCTTCAACCGCTTCTTCTCGGCAGTCAAAGCTTTCGTCGAGGATAGCAACAGTCGCTCCCTAGGGTCCTTACGCTTAGACCCTCGTCGCTCTGGGACATCCTCCCGGGCAATTTGCTTGCCCCTATCCCGGGCGGAAGAAGGATCCTCAGAGGCTCGAGGCGTGCTCAGAGCAGTCGCCTCCTCCAGATCGACGACCTCCATCTCCAACGGTCGCCCATCGTCCTCACCACGCCTCGTTTCTACCCATCAGGAAGCAAGTCATCAGCAAGGACTCGACCAACTGGGATGAGAGAATGCAAAAGCTGAGTTTTCAAAACCCTTACCGCTGGGAAGCATGGCAAGGCGAGAAAACTCATCAATGTTGGCTGGAATCATCAACTCAATGGTCGATCGACGATTCTCTTGAAGAACCCTAATCACCTCCTCCAGCTCCGAGGAGATCGCCGATTGCTTCGGAGGGAATATCGGTTGAAAGTTCAGTTTGTCAGGGAAGCCCCAACTGGCATCACCTTTGCTAGACCCTACCCAAAAAAATTGGGTCTTCCATCCCTTATGTGACGAATCCCGAGGAGAGTGTATCACGCAGCTCCTCCCCCTCCTCGTCAGAAGATAGACGAAACCCTTCCCGGCATGGGTTTGCTCCTTCAGCTCGAAAAAGGTGTGAAAAAGGTCTAAAGAAGTGGCGAGGCCACACACGCGACAAAGGAAGATAAAGGAGAAGATGAAAGTATATGAATTAGAAATCAACTGGATAGGAGCTAGTTGGTAGAATTACAGCAACTACGTAACAAAGGGGTGAAGAGGAAGACAAAAGCCACACTTCCAAACCAAAAGAAAAATGTGGAAATGGCCTGAACGAGTATCCAGGCTAGACTCATGGGACTTGGCCGGAGAGAAGTAGTACCATCATGGCAGCATGTAGCGGTTCTCAATCTCTTTCACCTCGACCTCGCCCAGCTCGCTGTGTAGATGATGGCTGGATTTCGGCACTGAACTTTTCGCACCTTGTTCAAATTCACAGACCTCAACCTCAGGGTCATGTTCCGCCATGGTGGAACGAGAAGAGCAAGAAGAAGAGGGAATAGGAGAGTCAGAAGACTCAGGGGGAGGAGGAAGCTGACGGATCGCCGCCGTTGTGATCTCTGCCAACTCTGCAAAAGCTTCTGCGATTCTCTGTTCTCTCTGATCGCTCTCACGGCGCATGGACTCTCTCAGAATGTGAATGCGATGAAGGGAAAAGCCATAAATGGAGGAGACGTGGAACGCAAGCCTACGCGATATTTATACACCCCAGAAATCCTGGCGGAAAGTGGCGCGATGTTCCGAACTCCAAGAAGGGCCTCCCCGTACCAACTTGAGAGAGCCATCATCATATGCATGCCACCAGGACAGTCGCATTAAATGGCCCCTGTTAGCAAAAGATATCTCCTAATCGAGCCACCAATGCTACCCCATCATGCTCTACTCACTGAGCCCAAACTTTGGCTCGAGAGTAGGGGGGCAAGTGGAGATGGGTAAAAGCAGTGGCCCAAAGACATATGGCCCGGAGTGGCCCAAATAGGTCCATTCTCGACTCAAACAGGTCATACTCCTAAAGTGATATCCCCCCTTTTTTCGGGCCCACCTTATTTGAAGCCCAAAATTTGTTCGGCCCAATACTTCCTAGGTGGCCTTCGGGCCCGGAAGACCGAGTAAAGGTCGCTCGGGAGAACCCAAATCAGAGACCAAGTATAAACCGTCCAACGACGCCCCCGTCACCCAGGAAGAGCCCTGAACGGGCGCCCCATGCTCGACCCAACCGCTGAACGCCTATCCAGGCGAAGGTTACGCCATCATCCAGAGCAGGGAACTTGAAGGGATAAGGGAGAGCAAGAGTCCTCAGGCCATAAAGAGCCCATGATAAGGACGTAACTCCCCTTACTCCCCCAAGCTTCCAAGACTCCTATACGGGGCAAGCGACTATATAAATCTCAGGAAAACTCTCCAGAAAGGTAAGGTGATCCTGAGTACTCAACACCACATTCACTGGTGGAGAGCGATCTCGTGCATCTCACTTCTTCTCCTATATCCCTTCCACCTATGCACTATCATCTTGCTGACTTAAGCATCGGAGGGTTTTCCCCGGGATCTCAACCGTAGGCTCCTCTGATCCATTTCCTACTTTGTAGATCCTCAATTGTGGTGACGACGACAAAGGCTCATCCAAGATCGTGCGGCTCATGATCCAGCGCGAGATCACCCCCCTTCACATAAAAAGGATTAAAATACAAGATTTTCGAAGTCATATATGGAAGAATAGAGCTGCCTATATATATGCTATAATTTTAATTATGTGAGTATACTAAATAAGAGCAGGTTAATCTTTTTTTCTCTCTTACTCACCGAAAGGTACAACAAACAAGCAACAAATTAATGGTGGCAATATTGCAAATGATGAAATATAGTTTATTATTGGGGCATATCGTTTAAGGAATATGGGTGCATATAATGGAATATGACAAGTTTTGGGGTATATGGAATTATGTGTTTTTAGATTGGACTTTTACTTAGTTGTTTTGATTTAAACTCAACTCAGTCTTACTCTTAAAACAAGTTGATTTAGACTCAACTCAGTAACATCTTTATCTGAAGCTTATAAAAAACCAATATTTTAGAGGAATCCGATGGTGTCACATCTTTTAAAATCTTCTTTGTCACACTTTTTTCCCCATCTATTGTTCATCGCATAAAAATCGATGACCCTCAAGTATCACTTTGGCATAGAGTTATATCGTGATTAGATCAGAGTTAACTAAGACTCAATCCTGTGCTACTTTTGATAGCACTTTTGAGCTAATCTAGTTGAGTAAGGGGTTAATACAGGTTATAACTCCAGATTTTGAAACTCACCTCTACGGTATGTTAACTCTAATCTTCTCCCATTTAATGCCAGTATAACGTTATCGTAGCCTGCACGCTCCCTTCACTCTCCGTATCGAGCTCTCTCTCTCTCTCTCTCTCTTATTTCTTTACGTTTAATAGTGAATAATTAAACCGTTTATCAATTTTAAATTTTAGTCAGTAATATTAATAATAATTTCTATCAAATTTTTTATTTTTAATGATATATTTATTTTATATAATTTATTAAAAGTATTTATTAAAATTTAAAAATAATTTTTTAAAAAAATGATCGATAAGTTTTAAACATAATTAATGACTTTTTTTTACTTTAAAATTTTAATTAGTGAGATTAATGATGTTTTTTATTAAAAATATTTGTATTTTTTAATTTTAGGGTAGATTTATTTTATAAAATATATTATTAATATTTATAAAATTAAAAAAATTAAGATGAACATTAACATTAAGTCCTAATTAATGATGTTTTTGACGCTAATTCTGTTATTACCTAAAACAAGTCTAAGAAATACACTAATCACATTCTTAATTAAAATGCGACGAGGAAGACACTAATTACATTTTGACCATAATTAATGATATTTTTATATTCTAAATTTTAATTATTGAGATTAATGATATTATTTATCAAACAGGGTTATTTTAGTGTTATATTTATTTTATAGAATATATTAAAAATATTTAAACAAAACATCTTAAGATGAACATTAATCTCAAACCATAATTAAAGATATTTTTTTAAAAAAATTTAATTAGTGAGATTAATGATATTATTTATCAATTTTTTTATTTTATGCTATATTTATTTATAATACATATTAAAAATATTAAAAATAAAAATAAAAATAAAATAAAAATCTTAATATGAATATTAACATCAATACCTAATTAATGATTTTTATTTTTAAATTTTAATGAATGAGATTAATGATATTATTTAGAAAAATATTTATTTTATGATATTTTTATTTTATAATATATATTAAAATATTTAAAAATTAAAGTAAAATAAATTTTTTTAAAGTGAACACATAACTATAGGTAAAAGTTCAATAAGGAGGGGCAAATGTGATATTTGAGCTGTCATTATTATCGGGTTAACTTACTACCTATGAAATTACATTAGATTAAAAGAAGATTAGTCCACCTCCTTACTTCTGGATTAACTCCTCTCTTATCAAAATAAAAATAGGTTAACTCAAAGTTAACATAAGCGGGTTGAGTTAACTTACTTTTAGCCTAAGTTCCTATCAAAGTGAGGCCAAAAGATGTGGACTTGGGATTTGCAAGTTTGGAGAGAAATGAATGCGTTTGAGTTAGCCATTTGGTGGGCTTGAACCTAGGTCTCTCATACTATGTGGACCCGAGTGTCACTGCCCTCATTCCTCATCTTCGAAAAATGGAAAAAAGATAAGAAAAATCATACTTAGGTTAGATGCCAGTTTGGAAGTACACTAGTTCTCTTTTCTTATGGTGTATAACTTAACTTATTTATCCAGACCATCTGATCTCATAATTGAATGATGGAACCGAGAATGGAAAACATATGGGTTAAATGTGTTGCACCATAAACATTACTCAATATTTTATGAAAACATATGGAGATTGTTCCTCTATGTTCACTAATCATATATTTTGTTTTGTTCATGTTGAGTTGTTTTATCATTATCCTTGATTATGAACATATATAAATAGTAATTGAAGAGACAAGATCGCGTACCAATTACAGACCGTCGGATCTGGAGAGATGATGCCCCCAAAAGAATTGTCCCAAGTCATCTCAGGAGGAATTCTACAAGACAAAGACAAAAGATCAGGAGAGCTTGGGATTGGGATCCCAAAAAAAATCCTCCGATTCTTAAGTAAGAGCTGGTAAGAGCAGGATGCACAGGAATAAGAGAAATTGGGGGTACGGGATTGCTCTTCATCAGTTAAGGGGCTAGGATCAGAACTTACCTCTTCGGGAGGAGGTCCTTGAGATTAAATAGGTGTAGACTCTCTCTTTGGCCTCGCGAGAATCTTGGAGGGCTATTGGGCAGGGGGCATTACATCCTCGGGATGTATTATAGTCATTGTAGGACTCTTGCTCTTCCCATATCCCCTCCGTCTTCTCCGCTTTCAAGCGCTAGTGTAAGATTCACCTTCGGTTACAAGGGATTGATGTCCGACCATGATAGATCAACTCTTGGCCAAGAGGGGTCCCTGCCATGGATCTATCTACCTTAAGATAAAGGATATCCTCGTCCTAGAGTCTGGGATACTGCGTTTCACTTTCGATTCCTGGCGTTCCCGAGGGAGTTGTCTTGATGGCCATACTCTAGCTCGGGTTGGCGACGTGTTAAGTTTCCTCCCGAGCCTAAGGGAGTCCTTGACATGGTCGATTGAGACAAGGCAGATGGCTCTCTTTGGGCCCTTGGCTTTCGATCTCCTCATAAGTGGGCCTCAGGTGGGTTATCAGTCACTGGGCCGAGCGGGTCTTGTTAGGCTTTTGGGCCATAAAGCAGTGGGCTGCGAATTTACCCCTCTCCACTTTCTCCCCCCCCACTCCCGAGCTAGGCGTAGGCTCGATGAATAAGGTTTGTCTCGGGTGTTGGCAAGGGTGGGAATTGTTGCCGCACGTTTTTGCTAGTGCGATGGTTGGGTCCACGAGTGCGGTCACCCAAATGAATGTTGGCAGTGGGAATAATGGTTGCACACTTTGCCCTAGAACACGTCCTGGTTCGAACCATCGATTTGGGTGTTTCACCTTCTGAGGCACTCCGAGGCGGTGCGACTGGACTTCTGTAGCTATCTACAGTTATAAATACCGAATACATGTCCTCTTCTACCCTCATTCCTGAACTACCTGCCTCCGTGCCTCTGAGCTCTTACCTCCATTCTCGCTCCGCTATTCGAATAGTCCCCCCATATCCCGGGAGGAACTCTGAAGGGGTAAAGGGATCGCCGCAGCCTTCGTGGATCTTCCTGCAGCCACCGCTGAGGCCATTTGGTCACTTCCTCCACCGACTTCCTCTTTCAGTTCACTCCTCCAGTCATTGTTGACACTGAAAATCTTCTCAATTTTTCACCTGCAGGTCTTCAGCTCCAATCGAATGCCCCTACACCCGCAGAGAAGAAAAGAATGGCGGGAACATAATAAAAAGATGGGACTGAAGAAAAAGAGGAAGAGAGAAGACGCTCTACCGACAAGGGACAGTTGCAAAAGCAAGATCTGAAGATTTAAAAAGAGTATTCGAGACCATCCCCGAAAGAACAGTCTCCCGGAAAGTAGTCAAAGGCTCCAAATGACAAAGATAAGCCATTTCAACGAAGGAAATTGCCCAAAGTTACCTAAACTGGGCCTAATGTAAACAAATGGGCCAAAAATAATCTAATGGGTCAAAGACGTAAACCAGTGCCCCCCCATGAGCCTTCATCCGGCGGCCCTCAACGCAAAGAGAAGTGAATTGGCGGCCATACCCACGCTTGAACCGGCGCGAGAAATGGAGGCACGCCGGTGATCCGGTGCTAGTCCGCCCCCATCGGATCACCGGTTGCCCCCCTTTGTTTGCCTATAAATAGGCCACCTTCGGCCCAAACAAAAGAAGAAAGGGAGAAATCAACAAGAAGAACAACAAAGTGGTGAGAAGATCAGCCATAAGAAGAACAAGAGAAAAGAAAGAGAGAAAAGGAAGAAGAGAAGGAGGGCAATTAATGCCCGTTCGGCGGACTATCGAAGGACGCCTACGTAGGCAGTTTATCTGCCCTATTAACCAACAGGTAAAGCCCGGGCTTCGCCAGCAGACCAACGGGAGGGCTCGTCCAGTCACCTCATACGCCCATAAACGGCAAGTTTCGAGGACCATTACCAACGGCATCGATGTCGCGCCAGCGCCAGCGCCAGCCAATCCCAGGAAGACACCCCCGCTACCCTCTGCGCTCCCCCTACGCATAGGGCCTCCGTAACATCTAGCAAGGAGGGGGAAAGGAGAAGTTCATAGGAGTGGACATCCACTCCCATAAAGAAGACGCAAGGCCCATTGAAGAAGGGGATCAACCAGCAAAAAAGAAGGGGATCGGTTGGAAGAGAGATTAGAAAATGATAGAAGAAAAAAGGGAGCTGAGAGCCCATCTTCGCACCTGCGCCTGCAGAGTGAAGAGAAGCAGAAGAGTAAGGGAGAGAAGAGAGAAGAAGAGGTGAGGTTCGGGGGAGAGGAGCCAATGCTCCGTCCACCCCACCCCTATATTTCTTTATTTCTGCCATATTTTCTTTTTTTTACTACAATGTACATCCCCCCTGTACCCGTTGTTCTTACAATGAAGGAAAAATTTTAAGTTGTGGCTGTTGGATATATGTTAGAATGTTGGATATATGTTGTTTTGATGATGTCTGAGTTTGATTCATTACAAGTTTATTGAATTGATTCAACTATACTTCATCATGCATGATAAATGTTGTTCATACCTCCATGCTATGCTCATCATGAAAAGACTCTCTTGAGTACAAGGCACTCAGCCAAGTTGACTTGGGGAGCAACTGCAAGCAACAGAAAGATCAGTAACAGAAATGGCAGTTCAAATGAGAAGCTTTGTACGTGTTCATTCTAAGGTGATAAGGGCTTTCCTCATATTGATATGAGGCTGAAAATAAGTGGAAAAAACATCAAAGGACAATGAGCTTGCATATGATGGAACTTAGTTGCCAAGGTTGAAAGTAACTCAAGGTGCAAAGGTAGAATTCTGCTGAGAATTGCAAGTTCAAGAGAGCTGCTCCGACCTCGTCTCACGCTGCTCCAAGATCAGCTTCTTAAGACAAGTCGACCTCACCTATCAGTAGGTCGACCTCATGTGTCTTCCAGAGACTGTTATACTGGCAATTTTTTTACGACAGGACGACACCACTTTTGTAGCAGGTTGACCTCATGTGTCTTCCAGAGACTGTGATACTGGTAGTTTTCTTAAGACAGGTCGACACTACCTTTACAGTAGGTCGACCTCATGGTGCTTCCAGAAGCCGTTGAAGATAGGATTTTAGAAAGCAATGTCGACCTCACTATCTCAGCAGGTCGACCTCATGGTGCTTCCAGAAGCCGTTGAAGATAGGATTTTAGAAAGCAGTGTCGACCTCACTATCTCAGTAGGTCGACCTCATGGTATTTCCAGAAGCTTCTCTTCTCATTCTGTCAAGTACGTCAGGTCATCCACAGAGCATTAATTGCATGCGCAAACCTCCAAAAACACCTCTTTTGAGGTCTGGAAGAAGATCCCAGGTCAGAGGTTCTGCCACTTAATTATAACAGCTCAAAACATCTTTTTGGAGAAGACTTGGTTAGCCACCAAATCTGTGAAAGTCCCTTCTGCTAGAGTTCTATCTCTTTTGTCCTAAGAAAGGACTGGTCAGGTGGTCTACCCTCTAATGAACATTGGACAAATCCATGTCTCTCTGCCACAACTCTCACATAAGGTCCACTCTCTCCTGCCATCGTCCTATCCTAGGACTGGTCTGGAAAGCCCTGCAAGTTCAAGACAATATCCTCAAAATATTTTCTACAAAGCCATTCCCTCTACCACAATACTTCAAATATAGTCCACTCTCTACCTGCCACCGTCCTATCCTAGGACTGGTCTGAGAATCAATGCCAGCTCAAATTCAACATCCTGTAGAGCATCTACCTCAAACCAAGAGAGAATTTTAGAGGGAAAATTCCTCTCCCATGTGCTCCCTTATACCTGGTGGATCATCTCAAGCACTGCTACAAGAAGGTTAGAATTAAATGAGAACATTTCAAATTTCAATTGGTCTTCTATAGATTTTCATGGAGGGAAACTCGTTCTACCTGGCTCTTCTATATATACATGAAGCTTCTATTGGAGAAGCTGCTACTGCCATAGAAGAGAGCCACACCCTTGAGCAGTCAAGAAGAAATTCTGTGAGAAAGAAAAGAAGGGAGTGAGAGCAGCCCAGCACTAAGGCCTACCCAGTCTAGTGCTGTAGAAGTGAAGAAAAAGAAGTGAGATCATCCTTGAGAGAAGAGCAACCCTGCAGATATCCGAGCTTGAAGAGAAAGATCTTTGGATTTGAATTTGAAGCTGCAGCCACCAACTTCCAGATCTTTATTTGAAGGCTCAGCTTGTGTTTCTTTTTTTGTTCTAGTTTTTCCACTGCACTTGCAATCTACTTTCTTTTTTTCTCCTTTTTCCTTGTTCGCATATGTAACTGGGGCGTCGTCCCCGTGTGGTGCTGCTTTGCAGCGTGTGGTGAAGTCTCACGAGGTTCAGTGAGGGGTGGACGTAGGTTGCGGGGTTGCAACTGAACCACCTTAAAAACCCCTGTGCCATGGGTTGTGATTTGTGTGTTTGCTCCATATCCTGTACCCCCATTCATAGGTACGCATGAGCTCCAACGTATTCCATTCTAACTTGTTTCCATCGCACAATCCAGCCTTCTAATCTGCACACTGTCTATCTTGCATGCACACCGCTTGCCCCTCACGCCACACTTGTATTTCCTCAGGTGCCTACTGTAACCTTGCACACAGGTAATAGGGAGTCTACTTTGGTCTGGGAGAGTTACCTTTGTCAACATACACTCTAGCATTGACTTTACACATACAAGTAGCCCGTCCACTAATCTCTTTGGAGTCTCATGAGATCCTTGCAGACTAGTGTAGCAGATCTCTCTTAGTTCTAAAGTTACTCTGAAGGAGTGTCGACCTCACCACTTGTGAGTGTCGACCTCAGCAGTCTGTGCACTATCTTCTGCCATTCTACTTTAAGCTTTTGCTATCAGATCCACTGTGCATTGTTCTTAAGTATCTCCTTTGCATTATAGAAGTGGTTTATGTTTTATGTTGCTAAAGTTTTTAATCGGGCCAAAGTTTGTGAAAGGATCTATTCAACCCCCCCCCTTCTAGATCCGGTTGCACCTGGGAACCAACAATTGGTATCAGAGCTAAGCTCTGTTATACTTAGATCCAACGATCTGCAGAGAAAGATTCCGGTGCATTTGATCTAATGGATTCAACCGTTGAACAAGTTTCAATGATTTCCCCGCCCATATTTGATGGTTCTGATTTTACCATGTGGCTAGGGAAGATGTGTGCCTTTGTAAACTCTATTGATACAAGGTTATGGAATCTCATCTATCATGGTCCGCACAAGCTGCCATCAGATACATCTGAATGGTCTGCTGAACACAGGACCAAAAATATTGATAACCTTGCCGCATTCAATCTGATAAAAGTTGCAGTAGATATCACCATGTTTCCATTTGTTTTCAACTGCAACACTGCTAAGGAAATCTTAAACAGACTGGCTAGGATCGACGAAGAAGAAAATAGGAATCACTGTCTAATGGCCGACAACCTGGATCAGCCAAGCAACCCATCTTCATCTCAGGTAAGCTCTGATTCAGAGGATATTACTTTTGAAAAGCTGATGGATACATATGATGAGTTGACTATGAAATGCAAAAAGTTAAAATCTGAAAATAAAAAATTGAAAAGGAAGCATGAAAGCAACTCTATTGATAGTCCTCCTTGTAAAATTTGGTCTGCTCTTAAGCAAGTAAATAAAGCTCTCATGATTGACATAGATATACATAAAGAACACATTACATGCCTGAAAGATGAAAATGTAATCTTGTTAGCTGAAATCACTAAATTGGAAGAAACTGTAAGATTGCTTCAAGATGTATCTAAGTCCTTGTCAAATGACCAAGATTTGACTGAAAACAAGGCTCTTGCTGAAGAAAATGAAATTTTGAAAAAGCACGACAATGAGTTACTTGCTAAGCTACATGCTTATGAAAAAGGCAAGAATGTAAGTGTTGTTGACTCAAAAAAATTGGCTGTCCTTCAAAAAGAATTTGATTATTGCAAAACTGTGAACAACATGTTGAATGAGCAGCTTGCTGCTTGTGAGAAAGATTTGGCCAAATCAGAATAGCACATCCTCTCACTTGAAAACCATGTCCAAGATCTAAAAAGCTCACTATCAAAATCTGTTAAGGGCCAGGAAAACTTGAACAGATAATCGAGGAGAAAAGTGAACTTCCGGAGTGAAGAGCTTTGACACTATCCAGTAAGTAAAAAGGTTTTTAAAAGCAAATCGTCTACATCATGTAGTTCCAACTCAGATGTTGCCTCCTCTTCCGAATCACCCCCAAAATAGTCTGCAGCCTAGAAAAATCAAAATCAAAATAGAAACCAGAAAAAGAAAACATTAAAACAAAAATAGAAAACCGTGTTTGCTTGTTTTGTTGAGAATGATAGACACCATGCCTTCCAGAAAAAATATGCTTCATGTACTTATTGTGGTCGATATGGTCATTTGATGCATGATTGCTATTATAAGAAAAATGATAAACTGATAGCATGCAAGTCTAATTTTTATTTCAGTCACCATAAGAAATCGGCCAAGGGTGGCCAGCTCTCCTACTGCCACCACAGTGGGAGGTTTGGACACAATATGACAAATTGCTGGGAGTTAAAAGTTATGAAATCTTTTGCTCGGTGTTATCACTGTAAGGAGCATGGCCACACAGCCAAAGACTGTTGGCAAAGAAGAAGGAAGACAATCCTCATGCCAAAGCTATGAGCATTTATAGTCTCCCATGAAAACTCACCACACACGGTCATGAGAAGAATAAGAAAACCTTTGTGTGTTGCCCTTACTGTGGGATGGTAGGGCATGATGAAAATGACTATCATGCAATGAGCAAAGATGACTTGACTGTCATGATAAAGAAGAGCAATCTAGTTAAAAATGCTGCTAACTCTCAAGGACCTAAGAAAACTTGGGTACCTAAAAATTACAACTGAGAATTTTGAATGCAGGAGTGCCTTGGAGCTGAACAAAAGATGATTAGGTAAATAAAAGCTTAAGGCACTGGTTTGTGAATAAAATTTCCAACTTCTGTTATTCTGCATGCTAAAGGTTGCTTTGTAGTTACTGCATTATAGGTCTATCATGTTGTTTTCAATAAGTCCTGCAAGCATGAAACCTCCCCTTTGTTTAATGAAATTCCCCATTGTGAAATATAAACATCTGAATGTCTGAAATGTATATTTGATTAACACTTGCGGAACTCTTACTATACGCGAGTTGGGTCTTCGGATCAATACCTCTGCCTTGTACCAGAAATCAATAATCTCATATGCTTAATCCACGAGGAATCTATCATGCTGATGGAATTGATACAATGATGAGTTGTCGTTTGCCTCTTGCTACCATTTAGTAGCCATATGAATTTCTTGTTGAGCATTCATTGGTTTTGATGATGTCTTCCATGGATGCACATATATTTCAACTCTTCATTCTTATTGACATACAACACATTGTTTAATTGTCTTGATCTTCATAAGCATTGGAGAAAGGGGAAGTCTATGAGTTTGCACCTTAGTTCAGAATGCATTGCAAATAATCTGTGCTTGCATCATTATGTAGTCTCATGCATTCCAATGCATATCATGTTAAAGGAACACAACAATGCATATCAATTGGTACATACTCCATTGTCAACCCATGCACAAGTTTAGGGGGAGTCAACATTATAAATCCAGTCTGCATCATTGTACATCTTTGGTGACATATGTATAGACTGCATCTTCTTAGGTGGAGCTTGTTTAATTTGAAAAATCTGTTAAAATCTCTTTGCTGTTGAACAGGTCGACCTTTGACCTACTCAGGTTGACCTCGTAGTTTATTTCTGCTTGAAAACTGCTCTCTGTCTGAGCTCAGTGCGTCGACACCATGAGATGCATGCGTTGACACTCCTTTGCATCTGTTGGTCTTATTTCACCTTTCCAGCCTGAGCTCACTACACATCCTCAGGGGGAGAGTTCACTATCCATTCTCACTTTCTACTTAACTACACTCTCCCTGCATAAATCAGGCCTTTGCATTATAATGTTGATATGTTATGTTTCACCTTGGGACTGAAATGTTTTGACATCTCTGAACCTTCTGGTTTGTCTGGAATCTGCCATCTTTTGCATGCTCAACTGTCTGATTCCTATCTCCTTGAATGCCTTGAACTCCTTGAAGGATTTTCTATCTGTCGTTGAGTTAACTTATCAAAGTAAATCCTTAAGATGAATCTTCTTATATGGTGTTCTGAAGTACTGCCCTGAACATGAAAGCTACTGGTTTAAATTTAATGAGTTCTTGAGCTTTAAAGATTAATGGTCGTGAAAGTGCCTATATTTAGACGTAATGGACCTAAACTAGTTTTTCATGTTTTGGCATGTTATGCCTTCTTAAATCTGAAAGTTTATCTTAGTACAAAGGCATCTTTGATTCAGAAACTTCAGTCTAGTATTGTTTTTAAACATCTGTCAAATCTGAAGTTTTCAAAAAGGGTAACAATGAAAGCAATGAACTTCAGTCATGCTGAGTAGCTAGGGATATTGGCGTCTGATAAACGTATATCTTTATGTAATTAGGTGTGTGCTGAGTTTAGTGCTCTAAGCCAGAGCAATGGCAATGGATTTACTGAGAAATCGAATCCCTTCACAAATGAAGTGGAGAGGACAACGTCATGAAGTGCCTTACTACCTCTGTTCTATATGAAGCAGAATGGTGAGCAACACTGAGTAACTGGGGATGTTGGCGTCTAATCAACGTGCATCCTCACGTCAAAAGGTGCTGCCACACCTGAATGCTCTTGAAAAATGAAAAGCAATAACAGTTGATATCAAATAGTGGTTTCAAAAGATAAATCTGAACTTG
The DNA here is from genome assembly GCA_022559845.1 of Amorphophallus konjac. NCBI lineage: Eukaryota > Viridiplantae > Streptophyta > Magnoliopsida > Alismatales > Araceae > Amorphophallus > Amorphophallus konjac. Next base: position 368,226,708 of record CM040120.1, on the reverse strand, counting down.
TAGCGCCCATGGATAAAATCAGAAACTTCACTAGGTGCTTAACCTCAACACTACTTGTAGTTACTCTCAAAGGGGCTAAAGGAATTGAATGAGTAAGGTGAGAGGAGGTCAACCTAGTTTTAGTATGATATTCTGGTTCATTTCTATTAATTTTGAATGCAGATATTCTCAAATACTGCCTTTATTGAGAAACTCAGAATTCATCAGTTTTAAACCAATCTGAATATAAGGGCAAAGCTTTATCATTAGAGTTCTATAATTGATGATTCTGAAAAATCTATAACTCTGCATTTATGAACTTGGCTTCTGGTTGACGAACCCCGATCTTATCATCTCTTGGATCTTGTGCCTCAAAAACTCCAAGTGTCGACTTCCAAAGTCGATCCTCTTCAAGTCTAGTTCTATCCAAAACCCTGGCTTTTCAGGTGTCGACCCACAGTGTCGACTCCTAGTGCCTAGACTTCTGTCTGGTTGGCATTTGTCCTTGAGATAATTTGGCCTCTTAATGCTCTTGCTCGTATGCTATCTGCATAGATTATCCTGGCTACATAGACAATCTGCATAGGCCACCACTCCTAACAATTGGCACCTTGTCTCTAAACCATTTGGTTTCAGTTCTTCATGGATTTGGTTGGTTTTGCATTTTCCCTCCTCCATGCATTGCATAGAAAACCTTAAAAAGTCTGAAAACTAGAAAACCCCCCAAAAAATTGAAAATCCTGATAACTAAATCAGTTCTATGGCTGTCACATTGATCTCTGATTGCATCATCTTGTTATGCTCAATCATCTTGCACATTCTTGTCTCTCTTGTTGCTTTGCTATGACTTCATGGCATCCGATGCCACTTTGTGTGAATTATTGCTGCCAAGCCAAGGGACCCAACTAGCAAGGGACCCAACAATTGGTAAAAACAATAACAATTGGTATCAATTTTGTCCCTGAGCTCTACTCTTGCATTTGGTTGCTTCAGTCTTGCACTTTAAATCCTTATCACCCCATGTGCTTACATTTTGATTCTTGTATTGGCTTTAATTTAAGCCCTCTTTGCTGATGGCAAAGGGGGAGAGATGTTCCGATGAGTCAACATCTATTCAAAGGGGGAGAGAAGGTTTGTTGAGTCATCATCTGTTTCATGTTTTTACTGTTCAGGTGACTCATAATGTCGCATAGTTGTCATGGATTGTTGTCATCATCAAAAAGGGGGAGAATATTGGATATATGTTAGAATGTTGGATATATGCTGTTTTGATGATGTCTGAGCTTGATTCATTACAAGTCTATTGAATTGATTCAACTATGCTTCAGCATGCATGATAAATGTTGTTCATACCTCCATGCTATGCTCATCATGAAAAGACTCTCTTGAGTACAACGCACTCAGCCAAGTTGACTTGGGGAGCAACTGTAAGTAACAGTAAGATCAGTAGCAGAAATGACAGTTCAAATGAGATGCTTTGTACATGTTCACTCTAAGGTGATAAGGGCTTTCCCCATATTGATATGAGGCTGAAAATAAGTGGAAAGAACATCAAAGGATAAGGAGCTTGCATATGATGGAACTTAGTTGCCAAGGTTGAAAGTAACTCAAGGTACAAAGGCAAAATTCAGTTGAGAATTGCAAGTTCAAGAGAGCTGCTCCGACCTCGTCTCACGCTACTCCAACATCAGCTTCTTAAGATAGGTCGACCTCACCTATTAGCAGGTCGACCTCATGTGTCTTCCAGAGACTGTTATACTGGCAGTGTTCTTAAGACAGGTCGACACTACTTTTACAACAGGTTGACCTCATGTGTCTTCCAGAGACTGTGATACTGGCAATTTTCTTAAGACAGGTCGACACTACCTTTACAGTAGGTCGACCTCATGGTACTTCCAGAAGCCGTTGAAGATAGGATTTTAGAAAGCAATGTCGACCTCACTATCTCAGCATGTTGACCTCATGGTGCTTCCAGAAGCCGTTGAAGATAGGATTTTAGAAAGCAGTGTCGACCTCACTATCTCAGTAGGTCGACCTCATGGTATTTCCAGAAGGTTCTCTTCTCATTCTATCAAGTACGGCATGTCATCCAGAGTGCATTAATTACAGGCGCAAACCTCTAAAAACACCTCTTTTGAGGTCTGGAAGAAGATCCCAGGTCAGAGGTTCTGCCACTTAATTATAATACCTCAGAACATCTTTTTGGAGAAGACTTGGTCAGTCACCAAATCTGTGAAAGTCTCTTTTGCCAGAGTTCTGTCTCTTCTGTCCTATGAAAGGACTGGTCAGGTGGTCTGCCCTCTAATGAACACTAGACAAAGCCATGTCTCTCTGCCACAGCTCTCACATAAGGTCCACTCTCTCTTACCACTGTCCTATCCTAAGACTGGTCTGGAAAGCCCTGTAAGCTCAAGACAATATCCTCAGAATATTTTCTACAAAGCAATTCCCTCTACCGCAAGACTTCAAATATAGTCCACTCTCTACCTGCCACCGTCCTATCCTAGGACTGGTCTGAGAAGCAATGCCAGATCAAAGTCAACATCCTACATCGGTTCTACCTCAAGCTAAGAGGGAATTTTGGAGGGAAAATTCGTCTCCTATATGCTCCCTTATACCAGGTGGATCATCTCAAGCACTATTGAAAGAAGGGCAGAATTAAATGAGAACCTTTCAAATTTGAATTGGTCTTCTACAGATTTTCTTGGAGGGAAAATCCGTCTAACTAGCTCTTCTATATATACATGAAGCTTCTATTGGAGAAGCTGTTGCTGCCTTAGAAGAGAGCCACACCCTTGAGCAGTCAAGAAGAAATTCTGTGAGAAAGAAAGGAAGGGAGTGAGAGCAGCCCAACACTAAGGCCTACCCAGTCTAGTGCTATAAGAGTGAAGAAAAAGAAGTGAGATTATCCTTGAGAGAAGAGCAGCCCTACAGATATCCAAGCATGAAGAGAAAGATCTTCAGATATGAATTTGAAGCTGTAGCTACCAGCTTCCAGATCTCTATCTGAAGCCTCAGCTGGTGTTTCTTTTCTTGTTCTAGTTTTTCCACTGCACTTGCAGTCTACTTTCTTTTTATTCTCCTTTTTCCTTGTTCGCATATGTAACTGGGGCGTCGTCCCCGTGTGGTGCTGCTTTACAGCGTGTGGTGAAGCCTTACCAGGTTCGGTGAGGGGTGGACGTAGGTTGCGGGGTTGCAACCGAACCACCTTAAAAACCCCTGTGCCATGGGTTGTGATTTGTACATTTGCACCATTCCTCTACCCCCATTCATAGGTACGCATGAGCTCCAACGTATTCCATTCTAACTGATTTCCATCGTGCACTCTAGCCTCCAGATCTGCACACTATCTGTCTTGCATACACACTGCTTGCCCCTCACGCCACACTTGTATTTCCTCTGCTGCCTGCTATAACCTTGCACATAGGCACTAGGGAGTCTACTCTGGTCCGGGGGAGTTACCTTTGTCAACATACACTCTAGCATTGACTTCACAAATACAGGTAGCTATTGACACCTATTTTCTGCCTACAAGTCCAGTTATCTCTGTTATTTACCATCCTGATGCCCTGAATTAACCATTGTTGTGGAACCTTCTTTGAGCCTATTTTGAGCCCATTTCTTGACCATTTTTCGAGCCCATTGAGCTTTGGAGGCCTACATCTTCCATTCCCCCACTTTCGGGTCCATTTCGGGCGATCCGGAGGGCCTAACGGGCATCCGAACAAACCTTGCGCAGCTCTCCTAGATGCGGTCTCCTATGAGACCGTGTTCATGAGAATGCGATCTCCCAAGAGACCGCGACTTCATGAATTTTGTAAAAATAATAATAATAATAAATGGATAGTCACGGTCTGCTTGGAGACTGCGACCATGAGGTCGTGGTCCCCATCTGACCGCGTTCTCATGGGCTTTGTCCTGGGTGCCCGAGAGCCCGCCAGCTCTGTTCCTCAGCCTTTTGATGACCCTAGACATCTGTGGTTCGCCCGTTACCATGCCTAGACAGTAGCGGTCGTGTGACTGACATCGTTTGTGTCGCAGAGCCCAGATCATTCCAAACTTTGATTTCTTCGCCCGAGGACTCTTTGGAGTCCTTGTTTGATCCTTTTCCATCGAGAATATCCCTCCAAATCAATTCTAATCCACCTTGGGGATATATTCCCACTATTATCTCCACATTTTATCAATATAGGACTCCTATTTCAAAGCATTATCTCCAAAATCCGGGCTAGGGTTTCTAATCTCCTATATAAACTGTCCAGTTCGCAGTGCGCGAAGGGGGGCATTTCTCAGGTTTGAGGCAAAGCCATGCCATACCGCCGAGTCTTCTCTTCGACCTCAACCCATCAAGGAAAGTATTAGCTTCGTTTTCCACCGCCAAGGGCTTGATTTCGTTCATCATATCTCTATTTCTATCTTCCTACTTTTGTAAAATCATCACCGATTCCTATTTTCTGCATTTTTCTCCATATTGCATGCATGATTCCCGCAGTTATACTGTGTGTTAATCTCTCTCTTTGTTCCATTCTCATGAGAACACATACAACTATCTATTGCATCCTTCCACAAGAATTAAAAATCTCCCCCCGGTGCGTTCTTCTCCCTTTTCTAGCACTGTTATATCACTTCGGGATAGATACTACATGCATGGTTTTCTAATGGGTTTTTCTTCTAGTGTTATCTTTATTTTGTAGGAAAGCAAGAGAATGTGAGGCCCTCTTCTTCTAGCCGGCTGGAAGGCGAAGAGGTTGATTCCACACCGTTTCCCACATCCCCCTTCACCAAGCGCGATCACATTGTAGTGGTCCCTCTTTGGGCCATGTTCTTCTTCCTCTTTTCCAAGGTACGCAACGTCGTTCCATCATCTTCTTACACCTTCTGGCATTGTCAACCCTTGGTGGCGATCACGGTATGTTTCTGATCTCTTATCACCCCTTTGTTCATGCCCTTTCATGCTTGTTCACGCATAATATTTGTTAGTTTGGGGGCGGGGATTAAATATCTACAACTCTTATTTTTTGGCGATCACGGTGGGATGCCTAGTGCCCATCACGTTATTCATGCTTTCCTGTGAGTTTGGTGTATGTGGGATCACGTTCAGATAGTGTTTCATCTAATTTGTTTCTACATTTCTACGTTTTTGGGGTATAGTCACAGTCGCGAGGAGACCACTTCTATGAGAAAGCGATCCCCAGGGGACCACGTTCTGATTCGGGCAGACTCTGCGTACAGGCTCTCGGGCACGTCTTTCTATGACGATTTAATTGACCTTCTGAGGTCAGATCGCTCTATTTTTGGTCTCATTTTGTAGCCCTTTATATTATCTTTCATTGCATATATCATTTGCATTATTTAGGTCATGTTTGCATAATTTAATTGCATCTTAATTTTTGAGTTTTCTGCATAAAGTCTGCAGGCAGGCCCGGGACAAACTCACATGTACGTCTTTGGTTGATGATTTAGTTGGGCTCCCGTAGTCTGATTGCTCGTTTCTTGGTCCCATCTTGTTCCCCGTTGTGTTATCTTCATTTCCATATTTTATTTGCATTCATTCTGTCATGTTTGCATAGTTTAATATTGTGTCCATTTTCGAGTTTTATGCATAAAATCTGCATGCAGGTCCAGGGGCAGACTCACGGGTACGTTTTGCATTGATGATTTAATTGCCTTCCGGATTCTGATTGGGTCTTTTCCTGGTCCTGTCTTGTTATCCTTTGTATTATCTTCATTTTTATATATAATTTACATCCATATCATTGTGTTTGCATGGTTTTATCTTGCCATCATTTTTTAGTTTTATGCTAGATTTCTGCATGCACTCCGATGCACATGGGCCATGCATTTCATGTTATAGTTGCATTCCTACCTTGGTAAGTTATCCTCTCGCCTCCATATTCCTTGGAGTCGACTAGGTGATCCTATCCGGGACCTCCGTAAGTCCCCGTGAGCCGTGGATTCCCACACGGACGTCGGGCCGGTTGTACCTTTCCACCCCTTAGGCTTACATTTTGCATACGTGTGAGGGAGTTAATCTTAGTCAACCCAAGGTTTGGACCTCTTCCCTATAGGATTCCTATCTTGAGGGAATTGTGCTTAATTTAAAACATTAAAAGGCCCATCAAAACTTTGAAAAATAAAAAAATTTCTATCATATTAACTTGTTTGACTTGGGTGAAAACTCTCACATTGTTTGTGTTGTTTGGGCTTGTCCAAGCCCATTTGTGGTATTTTGTATTGCATTCCCTTATCATCCACATATTCTTTTGTTGTTAGGCCCATTTAGGTTAGCCCATTTTGTGTGTCCATTGCTTAGTCCCATTGTCCTAGGTCTATTTTCCCTTGGTCTTGCATTAGTCTTAGTGAGTCCCCTCAATGCCCTTGCTTCCCCGATTGTATTCCCATTGACATTCCTATAAAAAGTCTCCATTTTCCCTCATGGAGCACCGTCATCCCATGTATCCTTCTCCTTCCTAGTCTTATTCCTATTCCCGTGTGGAATCTTCTTCCCACGCGGGCCCGTCCTCCCGTGGTCCTTCTGACCCGTCTGAAGAGCAGGCTAATTTCATGGCCCACTTATCATGCCTTGTTCATCAAATGGACCCGACACTGGCCCAACGTCTTATTGCAAACCATCTTAATGGGCCTTCTCATTCTAATGGCCAAATTCATCCTAATAGGCCTTCTCCTTCCCATGTTGCTAGCCCAATTCCTAATGCCTAATCTCACCAGAATGGACCTCATTCTTCGTCTCCTCATACTGCTAGCCCAATGAGTCCTTATGCTCATGTTCCTTCCTGACCTATGTACCCTTCCACTCCTGGAATGGGCTTCCCTTCTTTTCAGCCTAGATCCTCTCATCCGGCCCACTATCATCCTAGTCCAAATTCATAATTTCTTGCTTAGGCTGGCCCACGTTCTTCTCGATCTCTCTCCACTTGGGAGATGATTGCTTAAGCCCAATGCCAGCTTGATGAACTGCAACGTTGAATTGATCCCAAATCCTCTTTAAGTGTTCCATTCACTTTTCAAGATCTTCGGCTTCCGCCATCTTCGCAAATTCTCGAATATCGCCGCTAGGGTAGAGTTGGTGATCCCTTTGTGCACTTGAAGGAGTTCGTTTATGAGTCGGCCTAATTTCGACATGACCCACATTTGATGGCTTATTTATTTGGTCTGTCATTGGAAGGCCCGGCTTGGGATTGATTCTTTTCTCTTCCGTAAGAGCAAGTTGTGAATTTTCAAGCTGTGCAAGAGAAATTTATTCAACAATATCAGGACCATGATGGGCCCAAGTTGATGGGGACATCAAAGCCAGGCATCTAACATTTTTAATTTGCATTTTTATTGAGTCATTTGGGTTCATATGTAAGGCAATTATAAGCTAATGGGCTAGTCATTACAAATTAATGGATTTCTTTCCTTAAAAGAGTCCAATAGGAGTTTATTCTCATATTGGGCCTCAAAGGCCACTTAGGTCATTTTGGCCCACCATCTCTGTCATTGGGCTTCCTAGATTCTAGGGCCCATATGGGCTGGTCCATGGTCCAAGGTGGACTTGGACCAAGAGGAAAAGTCCAAGTTGGACTCCTTAAGGAGGGCGCCCCCCTTTTACCCCTTTTCGTATGTTTTTCTCTTAATTTGACCAAGGAGAAGAAATGGGAATTTTCTATCCCCTAAGTACCCCTCCCTAACCCTAGATCTGAGGGTACTAATGGTCATGTAGTTAGGGTTTCCCTTTCATATAAAAGTCTTGTATTCATTATTTTCATGAGAAATAATGCAACAAAAATTTGAGAAATTGTGGAGCTTGGCTAAGGGCGCCCCTCTCCTCTCTCCTTCTTCCTCCTTACAGTTGTGACGGTTGCAGATATAAGGTACGACGCCTTGTTCGTGGGAGCGATTTTGACCTCTATCACCTCTACTGGGTGTGACTCTCAGCCACTGCCACCGTCGCAGCCATCCGTGCCGTCGTCGAGCCGCAACAACCCCATCTTCACCCTGTTGTCCAGACCTCCGAGATCCAGGATAGAACCTCAACAAAAAGGTTGGTACGCCAAATCTAGACATCTGATGATCATCAAATTTGGTAGGTCATTCCTCACATTGTTACCTCTTCCCAGTTTAAATTTCACGTCGATCCGCTGCCGTTTGCCCCTCCTCCCAGTTATTTCTTTCCACCCACGCAATCTTCCATTCTGTAAATATGCGAGACAATACCCTATACAATAATTTTTCCCACCCCTTAAATCATCTCAGAAAATTACCAAATTTTTTGTGCATGTCCCCCACACCCCCCTCTTTCACCCATATTAATCCCATCACCCAGATCCATCATTTCCCCTTCGGTCAAACCTCATTCTCAGGCAGATCACAATATGTCACAGTCTATCCTGTAATTCGAGCCAGAACCAGCACAGGGGTGCAGAGTTTTTCATTTCAAATCCGATTGTTGGATGGTTGTGGAATTCACATATGTTGTAGCTCTTCAAGTCTATTTTGTAACGGCACTAGTTTCATGCTGATCCGCCTTCGGATCTGAGTGTAGCAAACGTTCCCGCTAGGTCGCGCAGATCTGCCCAATCATAGGACTGCGGGATAGGTCTGGGATCTAATATCTCCGTCGGTCCTTCGGCTGCGATTCAGCGACTGCCGACCTCAGAGATCGAAGAGGGACCTCCCACCAACGTCCCAGCCAACACCGCTGCCAGAAGTCGACCGAAAGCCACCATCCCATGTGCCGTACGTGCTTGCTGTCCAGTAGATCGGAACAGTACAAATCTGGACCAGCAGCCTTTTATCGCATTTGCTTATTTCGTATATGTTTGAATGCCGCTGCAAGCGTGAGATAGGGAATATAGCCCGCTCAAATTCAATCACCGCTACGACCGAGAGAGTGTGACGCATCTCGTGACTCGATCTGAGCACGAGTGTGAGCTAACCACCCTTGACTCACTGCCGATTTCTCAACCACGCAGATCCACGCGTTTCCCTCGCATGGGATGATAGTGAGCTTGATGCATTCCCTAGTTGATGTTGGTTTTAATGATAACAAAATGATTGTGCTTGTGTGCGTTTCATTGAGCAACATGTTTATATCTTGACTGATGAGCTGAAAGATGATTTTGTATTGAATTGAATGAGATTTTCCTGGTGTCTAAATGAATGGCTCACGAAACTATTTTGAGTTGATGTCATTGGGTTACATGTATAGCTCATTGAGTTGATGTCATTGGGTTGCATGTATAGCTCATTAGATCTCACAAGATATGGTCTTCATTTGGCTTGTATATGGCTCATGAAACTGTTTTGAGTTGATGTCATTGGGTTGCATGTATAGCTCATTAGATCTCACAAGATATGGTCTTCATTTGGCTTGTTTGCAAATGAGTTACTTGGGTTGATATGGGCTATTTAATCTTGATGATGGAGTGTAAAATTAATAAGCTTGCATATTTTCATCTTGTATGTTCATGGATGTGTTCATAGGACCCTCGGGCTAGAGTCCTATTCTTTTCATGTGAATTTGGTTATCATGCTCATTCTAAGTGCAAAAAGTTCAAGACTATATGATCTTTCTATAAGGTTGTAGCTGCTATATTTTCCAAAGTGCTTTTATGCACATTGATCATGGATTTTAATGTATGTGCTTTTTGCACCTTCTTCATGGTTACAAGTTGCTCACACCTTGTTCACACTTATGCCTTATGATCATAATCCTATGTTGTGATTATTGAATGTTCAAAATGCTTTGATGCAACTTGATCATGTGTTTTTCATATACACATCATATGATTTTAACTTCATTTATCTTGTTATGTAGATTTGGAAAACAATGCCAATCCCATATGCAAAGGTATCAAAGATCATGGTGAGAACTTGGTATTTTGCATGTGTATGTTTTTTGGGGAGAAAATGGTAAGTTTCCTTTTGGAGTTTTTTGATCTTGATGGAAGTGGTTGGTATATGTTTTTACATTGTTTAATACCAAGGAACACTTGGTTGTTAGTCATTTATCATCTAACCTTTTCAGTCTTTCATTGGGTTTTTATATATCAGACAGAACTTCTCAAAATCTGGAACACTGTTCATTACTGTTCATTCCGGTCGACTGACACTATTCATTCCGGTCAACCGAAATTCCCAGAACCAAAAGGTTCGGGGTCTGTGAATTTCCGATCGACCGCCCCTAATTTCCGGTCGACCACCAACGTCAAAAACTCAAAAACGTGTTTCCGAAACTCATCTAAACCAAGTCAAAAAGTGCCTAACCTTATGTCCCTGGGTTGGTGGTAGACTTATTAGTGGTCTTTTGGAGGATTCTAGAAGGGCTATGTTGGTCTTTTAGTGTTCTATATATTGGCTTAAGTGAGAGCTACGGACTTAACAACTCTTAACCCTAATGTGTTGATGTTTTCCTTCTTGCAGGTGGAGAAAGAGGAGATAGCAAGGAAGAGCTCAAGCCAAGGAGATTTGATCAACATCTAGAAGGATTTGGAGATCGTGCATGAAGAGAAAGTGAAGCGGATTGAAGAGAGGAATGCATTGATGTTCAAATCGATGGCATCCAGCTTACCTCCGAATCAAGCATCAGAGAATGTCATCATTCGGCCTGAAAATCGAAGGGGGAACAACTTCCACATCTCACTCCTATCCATTTGTGATTGTTCTTAAGGGTTTCATTTGTGTCTGAGCATATCTTGAGTATGTGTTTTCATTTCCTCAACTCATAAAGATTTTCGTGTGTGTGTGACCGTCTGTGTATGGTCGTGTGCTTTCAGTGTTGCGGGTGTTACAGCTTGTGTTTGTATATGTCGTTTGCTGCATTTGTTGTGGCAAGTCTGTGTGCATTATGATCCGATGTTGGATCGTGTTAGAGACTCCATCTCCGTGTTTGTGTCTGTGTTTGGGCGCATCCCCGTGTGTGTGTGCAGGCGTATTCCTGCGTGTGTATGTGTTGGAGCGTTGCTCCGTCTTGGGGATTTATCCCCGTGTGTGTTGGAGCCTTGCTCCGTGTTGGGGAGTTTTTCCCGTGCTGGTCTATCTAGCGAGTGGAGCCTTACCAGTTGGTAAGGGATGGACGTAGGGAGCCCGTCGTGGTCCCAAACCACCTTAAAAACCTCAGTGTCCTGTGGTTTGTCTTGTGTGGTTGCCTCCTTATCATCAACCTCATTCACAGGAGATTGTGTTTCAAATCATACATTGTTCACACACATTGCTTGATTGTCTAAATTCCACTGCGTGTCATACTTGTTGACAATTTTGTTTACTTGCCTGAGTGAGTCGGAAGAGATTGAGTGAACTTAGTTTACACGGTCTAGGTTAATCCCTTCAATCTTGTCAAAATTGTTAATTCCGCATAGTTAGTTTTTAATTTACCATTTTAAGTGGGGGACAATTCAACCCCCCCTTCTTGTCTGCTCGCCTACCCGGGACCAACAATTGGTATCAGAGCACGGCTCTAATTTCTTGGGTCTAACAACCTTTAGAGTGATCTCTCGGCGGGTTTCATTGAGCATCATGTCCTATGCTTGTTTGTCTTCCCTTCCTCCTTGCTTTGAAGGTCAGGACTATATTTCTTGGAAAAACAGAATGGCTTTCTTTCTTGGTATGAAAGAGCGTGAAATCTGGGAAGTTATATGTAATGGTCCACATAAACTTCCATCAAATGAAAGAGAATGGAGTGCAAAGCATGACAAGAAAAATGAAATCAATCTTCGAGCTTTGAATTTTATAAGGAATTGTATAAAGTCTAATGTTCTTTCCCAAATCTCCTCTTGCAGTTCAGCCAGAGATCTATGGGATAAACTGGCTATATTTGAAGGAAACCCAAAAGATTCCCAAGTGGGTACATGCTTGATGGCTAATGATGAGGAAAGCTAGAGTCAGGTAAATTCTGATTCTGAAGAACCCTCAATTGAAGAATGGCAATTAGCATGTGCCGATTTGTATGACAGATGCAAAAAATACAAATCTAAAATCAAGAGATTGAAAAATAAAAATGATGAGAATGTGCATGTTAATTCCTCATGTGAAAATTGTAAAATCTTGGAGTCAAAAATTGAACACCTACAAGAACAAAATGAATGTCTTGAATCAAAAGTTGAATTATTTTTAGTTGAGATTTCCTGCATGACTGAAGATCTTGAAATGGCTAGGAAATCTAATACATCATTTAAAATTGAAAACAACTGTCATGATTTACTTGATCAGAACAAACACTTGCTGTCTAAGATTTCATTGCTTGAAGAAACAGAAAAATATCTTAGAAATAAGTTAGCTTCTTTGTCTGATGATGATAAGTTGTTTGAGAAATTATTTGATTCTGAAATTGAAAGCAAAAGCATCATAGATGAAAATGAAGATCCTAAAAAGAAAAATGGTGCTAAGTTAATTCAGAATTCCTTACTTGAGGGAAGATTGAAATGCTTTGATAAGCTTGAAAAAGAAAATTCCTTGTTGAAATCTGAGAAGAACAATTGCTTATTAAGATTTCAATGTTTGTTGAAACTGAGAAAGTTCTTGAAAACTCAACTGAAAAACTCCATGCCATGAATGATGAAAATAAGGAAATCTTGAAAGAGAATGAAAACTTGGAATCTGTGAATTACTTGCTTAGTGAGAAAATCCTTGCATGTGAAAAAGAGATAAATGATTTGAAAAATGACTTATCTAGATTTGTCAAAGGGAAGGAGAACTTAGACAAAATGCTAGGTGTCAAGGTGAATTTTCAAAAAGAGGGTCTTAGATACACCCCGGTCAATAAAAAATCTTTTGAACATAAAATGACAACCTCTTTTGTTCATGCACCCGACATTCCTAGCACCTCCAAAGCTCCTCCTCCCATTTTTCAAAAGAAAACTTCTGAAAATGGTTTCGAGAAAAAGAAAAATCTCAACACAAAACCCACCGTGCAAAAAGGGTTTCAAAAAGTTCAGAATGGGCGAAAAATGAACTTGAATGTTGAATGCTTTTACTATGGCATGCATGGTCATGAAATGAATGATTGTGTTATCATAAAAATGGATGATGCAAAAGCATGCAAAGATAACTCTGCTTTCAAAACAATGAGAAATATTTCTTGCTTCTATTGTCATAAACTAGGCCATGTGATGGATAATTACGTTGTGAAGCAAAAGGCTGATTTTAAAGCTATGAATGTTAAGCGTGATTTTCAAAGAAAATTCAAAAATGAATATATCTTTCATGCTCAAAGGTTTGCATCCAATAAGAGAAACTTGTTCACAAAAAATCATGCAAACAATGATAACTCATTCCGTAGACCCACATCACCTTGTTCCTTTCATTGTGAAAAATACGGTCATGTTATGAAAGAATGTTGGTTCTTGAAAACACAAAATTTTCATGCTTCTAGAATGAATGCTAGGTTTAATTTTGTTAAATCTAGATCCTTTGAAAATAGAAGATGAAATGCATTTGACAATTCCTTTGCTCCTAAAAGGAAATCTTTTGGTAAAAATACTTCTCCTCAATGCCGTTATTTTGGAAACCATGGACATGTCATTGAGAATTACAGGATCATGAAGAATGATGATATTTTGGCAATGAAAAGGAAGAAAGCATTTGGTGGCAATGCTACCAACCTCTAGGGACCCAAAAAGGCTTGGGTGCCCAAATCTATTAAATGAATTATCTTGGATGCAAGTGTGTCTTGAGGTAAATAAAAAATGAAAGTGGTTCAAAAAGGGGAACAAGTCACACTCATTTTGTAAAACCCTGACTTTGGTCCTTTATTGTCAAACTTGATGGTTTTGATGCTTTGGTGTGACATTTTTGGTGTGTTCTCATGTTGTGCTCTCAATTCTTCACAAGCCAGACATGCTCTTACTGAATGATTATTTGGTATATCAAATGGTGATGTGTGAAATGACAGGTTAAGCCTGTTAGGAAGCCATCACTATGCGTGAGTTTGATCCTCGGATCAAGTTCTCTATCTTGTACCAAAATTCAGAAATTGAATTGCTTAGTTTATGAGGAATCATGTGTCTTGAATGAGATGAATTTGCCCTTGATTCGCATAGCTTTCAATTTCAATCTGAAAAAATTTCTTCGTTCAAAAGGTAAAATTTTCTGAATTATGGACTTGCCTGAACAATTGCAACAACTGATATTTAATGATGACCATGTGTGGTTGTTATGCATGAATGATAATTTGCTTGAATTGTTCAAACTGAAAGTTTATCTCATGCAATGTCTTTTTGAATGATCATGGTTAAAGGGTTGGATTCTAAAGAACATGACTTCTCATGAAGAAATATGAAATAAAGTGCTCATGGTTCAGTGCTGAATTCGTTGAAAATCCATCTCATGCATTCACTTACTTCATATTTTTTTAAATGATCAAGTCCTTATAAAAATTGAAAACTTGCATAAAAAGAATGCATTGACATATTTGCATATTATTCATAGACCATGCATTGTGAATTTGAGTCTCATGCATACTTTGATTTATTTATGCATGAATGTCAGAATTTACGGGTACACAAAATAATAAAAAGATGCATATTACATTTTCATGCATATAGAGCGTATGCATATATTTCATGATAATCGCATATCATGACTCATGAATGCCTGCATGAATGTTTCGTGAATCCTTGCATGTGTGTATGTATTTAGCTTATAAACCATTTCTTGACCTTTCTAAGGCCCTCCCCCCTTGCTAAATAACAATGTAATGATTTGGTTCATATGTGATACATGTCATATACTAAGGGAGAAGATTTATTTGTGACCGTGCATACATTTAGGGGGAGTCATAGCTATGTCTTGACAAAGTCATTTTATACATGCAAAACAAAAATTCACCCCCACACTCTTGCACATAATGAATCTAATGACTCTCATTGATAAGGATTTAAGAAATTCCTTCCAACACTTTAAAGGGAACTTGAATCTCTACATGGACATGAAAGAGTAATCGTGAGGAAAAAGCTGCCTATCCCATAAAAATTCAATAAGTGGAACGTAGATCCGAGTAACCGGGAATCCCCCCTGAAACAAAGGCGGAAACTCGTGTCAAAAGGAGAAATAAATTCACACGTGTGATGAATCCTAGTAGCCAGGAAACCCCATTGAGACACATGAGGTGACTCGCACCGAAAGGTGAAGTCTATTACAAGAAATAAAATAGGGGTTGTGCGAAGCTACCGAAAGTCGAGAATCTAAAATGAAAATGTAGAGAGGAGATTACCTTCTAGTGTTCTTTAGAAAATCTAAAAATTCATATATTTTGAGGCTCATTATTCATTGAATCACATTTCACATGGGCATTTTTGTGATGCATGTATTTTATGAATTAGCTCATATTCATGATTTATGTAGTACTTCTAGTTGTGTATGCACAATTCTCTTAGTTATGCTTCATGTCTTACATTCTTGAATTTGAATCACCTGCTCTTTTCTTAACCCATGCCTCATTTAGGGGGAGTTACTATATGTGATATTTGTGTACATGACGATTGTGCTTGTATGCTTGCATGTTCATGCATTTCCCTTGGGTCTAATTCTGAGCATAAACCTTGTATTTGAAGGATAGAAGTCATCATGTGCATAACTTCACATCTTGCATGATTAGCATTAAAATAAGTGCATATTCATTACATTGAAAGGCGAAGCTCATGGTGTGCATATTTGCATATATGGCATTTTAAGCATGCATATAGTTCATACATGATATCAAAAAAAAAATTAAGAAACTCATGTCATGTGTCATCATTTGTATGCATTCAAAAGAAAAACCTAAAAATCTAAAAATCAAAAATCTGAAACACCAAAAATAAAGGCATTTAACATCAAACATCATGCCGTTGCCTTGCTCTTGCCTCTTGTGAAACTCTGCAATGGACTTTGGATTTTGAGTGCTATCATCCTGTCATTGTCTCTGAAATGCTGCACAAATCTACCAACAATTGAGTGCTATCATCTTCCAACAATGGTATCCTATCTTTGGGGCCAAAAATCAGCAACCATTGGTATCAAAATTGGTATCATTTCTTCAGGCCTCACATGTTTAAGTTTATCATGCATAATTAAGTGGAAGTTGGTATGATAATGGTTCTATTACCTAGATAAATGATGATTTCAACTTTGTCTTGATTGTGGAGTTTGTGAGGAATAGTCATGTTCAAATGCGTGATTGAACCTAGTTCATGAGATTTCATACATGAACTTCATGCATTTACCATATGGATTTTTGAGCTGTTAGTGAGGAATGGTCATGATAAAATGAGCATCAAGTTATCAACTCAATACTAACATGGCTCCATTGTATTACTTGTAGGAAAGAATTGGTTGGCTCCCACTCTCACATCACATGTATACATGGTAATATCGTCTCACTTTCTCTGTCCCATGGGAGGTTGTGGAGATTGGTAGAAATTTGGCCTTTTGGTTCTCCCACCTTGTTCACATTCATGGAGGAATCTTAACTGACGTGCACATGCTTCAGGTTCTAAATCAAACAATGGTTGTGTTTTGCACATCACATCGAGCTTTTGGTTGATTGATACTACATTTTGGTTGGCAAATATGAACGGTTGAATGATATTCTACATGTTCATATACTCCTTGTCACTTGGGCTTTCAAATTAATATTCTAACAATTTGCATACTTTCATGTAGTAGGACACCCATGTTCATCTTATGTCATATGACCCCCCAGTCTTTTTGTAGATGACAAAAAGGGGGAGAATGTTTGTGTGGCTTGCTATGTTATGTTTCATAAAGATGCTTGCAATGTTGGTGTGTGTTGCCTCATAAAGATGCTTGCAACTACTCTATCACACACATCGTTTTATCATCATCAAAAAGGAGGAGATTGATGCATTCCCTAGTTGATGTTTGGTGTTTGGTTTTAATGATAACAAAATGATTGTGCTTGTGTGTGTTTCATTGAGCAACATGTTTATATCTTCACTGATGAGCTGAAAGATGATTTTGTATTGAATTGAATGAGATTTTCCTGGTGTCTAAATGAATGGCTCATGAAACTATTTTGAGTTGATGTCATTGGGTTGCATGTATAGCTCATTGAGTTGATGTCATTGGGTTGCATGTATAGCTCATTAGATCTCACAAGATATGGTCTTCATTTGGCTTGTATATGGCTCATGAAACAGTTTTGAGTTCATGTCATTGGGTTGCATGTATAGCTCATTAGATCTCACAAGATATGGTCTTCATTTGGCTTGTTTGCAAACGAGTTACTTGGGTTGATATGGGCTATTTAATCTTGATGATGGAGTGTAAAATTAATAAGCTTGCATATTTTCATCTTGTATGTTCATGGATGTGTTCATAGGACCCTCGGGCTAGAGTCCTATTCTTTTCATGTGAATTTTGTTATCATGCTCATTCTAAGTGCAAAAAGTTCAAGACTATATGATCTTCTTATAAGGTTGTAGCTTCTATATTTTCCAAAGTACTTTTATGCACATTGACCATGGATTTTAATGTATGTGCTTTCTGCACCTTCTTCATGGTTACAAATTGCTCACACCTTGTTCACACTTATGCCTTATGATCATAATCCTATGTTGTGATTATTGAATGTTCAAAATGCTTTGATGCAACTTGATCATGTGTTTTTCATATACACATCATATTATTTTAACTTCATTTATCTTGTTATGTAGGTTTGGAAAACAATGCCAATCCCATATGCAAAGGTATCAAAGATCATGGTGAGAACTTGGTATTTTGCATGTGTATGTTTTTTTGGGAGAAAATGGTAAGTTTCCTTTTGGAGTTTTTTGATCTTGATGGAAGTGGTTGGTATATGTTTTTACATTGTTTAATACCAAGGAACACTTGGTTGTTAGTCATTTATCATCTAACCTTTTCAGTCTTTCACTGGGTTTTTAAATATCAGGTTTTTATATATCAGACTGAACTTCTCAAAATCTGGAACACTGTTCATTACTGTTCCTTCCGGTCGACCGACACTATTCATTCCGGTCGACCAATATTCCGAGAACCAAAAGGTTCGAGGTCTGTGAATTTCCGGTCGACCGCCCCTAATTTCTGGTCGACCGCCAACGTTGAAAACTCAAAAACGTGTTTCCGAAACTCATCTAAACCAAGTCAAAAAGTGCCTAACCTTATGTCCCTTTGTCCCCGGGTTGGTGGTAGACTTATTAGGGGTCTTTTGGAGGATTCTAGAAGGGCTATGTTGGTCTTTTGGTTTTCTCTATATTGGCTTAAGTGAGAGCTACGAAGTTAACAACTCTTAACCCTAATGTGTTGATGTTTTCCTTCTTGCAGGTGGAGAAAGAGGAGATTGCAAGGAAGAGCTCAAGCCAAGGAGATTTGATCAACATCTAGGAGGATTTGGAGATCGTGCATGAAGAGAAAGTGAAGCGGATTGAAGAGAGGAATGCATTGATGTTCAAATCGACGGCATCCGGCTTACCTCCAAATCAAGCATCAAAGAACATCATCATTCGGCCTGGAAATCGAAGGGGGAACAACTTCCACATCTCACTACTATCCATTTGTGATTGTTCTTAAGGGTTTCATTTGTGTCTGAGCATATATTAAGTATGTGTTTTCATTTCCTCAACTCACAAAGATTTTCGTGTGTGTGTGACCGTCTGTGTACGGTCGTGTGATTTCGGTGTTACGGGTGTTGCAGCTTGTGTTTGTATATGTCGTTCTCTGCATTTGTTGTGGCAAGTCTGTGTGCATTGTGATCCGATGTTGGATCGTGTTGGAGACTCCATCTCCGTGTTTGTGTGTGTGTTGGGGCGCATCCCCGTGTGTGTGTGCAGGCGTATTCCTGCGTGTGTGTGTGTTGGAGTGTTGCTCCGTGTTGGGGATTTATCCCCGTGTGTGTTGGAGCCTTGCTCCGTGTTGGGGAGTTTTTCCCGTGCTGGCCTATCCAGCGAGTGGAGCCTCACCAGTTGGTAAGGGATGGACGCAGGGAGCCCGTCGTGGTCCCGAACCATCTTAAAAACCTCCGTGTCCTGTGGTTTGTCTTGTGTGGTTGCCTCCTTATCATCTACCTCATTCACAGGAGATTGTGTTTCAAATCATACATTGTTCACACACATTGCTTGATTGTCTAAATTCCACTGTGTGTCATACTTGTTGACAATTCTGTTTACTCGCCTGAGTAAGTCGGAAGAGATTGAGTGAACTTAGCTTACATAGTCTAGGACAATCCCTTCAATCTTGTCAAAATTGTTAATTACACATAGTTAGTTTTTAATATACCATTTTAAGTGGGGGACAATTCAACCCCCCCTTCTTATCCGCTCGCCTACCCGGGACCAACAGAGTTTACATTTATTGTTGAGGACACATAATCCTCTTCTAGAGCTCTTTGGTGTCAAGTTTCTCGCGTCGTCACTGGTTGCGTTGTCAATTTAGTCGCGTCGTTGCCTAGAGTCCCAGATTTGCATCAAATTGGTCTCAATTTGCATTTCATCCCGCATCAAATTGGTATCAGAGCATGGTTTGAGTCTAGGGTCACCTTGTCCTAGGTGTGCATTTCATCCCTATATCTGGTATATTAAAAGGTGTTCCCGGAACGATAGGTTACTCCTATTGGGAAGGTATCACACATGCGTGAGTTGGATCTTCGGATCAACGTCTCCGCCACGTACTGGATATTGGTTAGAGTCTAGAGGAGTCTCGCATTAGGTGTCTCATTCAATCTGCATTTAGCTCCATCCCATGTCTATCCTATAGTTCCCCGTTTCCCATGGATTCCCAATCACCCAGGCCAAAGGAATGGTGGTATAGAACCCAAGGGCTTGGAAACCATCCCCTCTTCTTCCATAGGTAAGAAGCCTCGGACTTTTATGGCTTCAAAGTCTTGAGCGACTACCTACATTGGGAAGCCGCCATAGATAAATATTTTGAGTGTTACTTAATGTCCGGAGCCATGGAAGTCAGTTTTGCCAAAGAGAGGCTTTTTCATGAAGCTGTCGAGAAGTGGGAAAGTGTTGAATGCATGAGGGATATTAGGAGGGAAAGGCCCATCGAGTCATGGTGCTAAATGAAGGACGAGCTTAGAAGGAACTACCTGCCCCGTCCAGTCACCTCCCATCAGGAAGGTCACAGTCGGAGGTAAAGAGTCCCGCATGTAGAAGAGCCTAGGTCCAAGACTAGGCCGAGTGATTATGAGCGAATCCACCACGATGCCCCTACTCCAAATCCCACCTTTGCCGAACTCTTGAAAATGTTTTTGGATCGGTTGGATAGGATGTGTTCTCATATTGATGAACTCCTGCCTGAACCTAAGGAGGTCGTAGCTGATAGTCTTAACCTGGTGCCATCTACAGAGTCCCCAGGTCCTCTCCCCATCATAGATGACGTCCTCTCCCCATCCGAGGGAGATGTTTTACCACAGCTTCACCCTTCGAACTTCATACGGAGCCACCCATGCTTCTAAAGGGTGAGTTAATCATCGAAGAGCAACTACTTAGCTGGCTAAAGAAGGGCTTGGTCCCCAAAACTTCCTGCTATCCATCCATGAACCCCGCACTACAAATAGTGCTCGCCAACTCGTTCCACACGACCTTCCAGTCCCTTGACTTTGTTGATACTTTGGAAGACTTATTCAGGAAGTTAGACTGGCGGTTGACGTGGACGTACATGTTTGCCCCAGGAATCGACCAACCTAATAGTCGTAGCTTCATGCACCCTGCATTGGGGTCCATTACCTCCGTATGCACCATGGGTCATATCATCACAGAGGTTCTTTTCTTCTTCCCTATGCCGACTGAGTCTAACTCCATCCCACTTGCCCCAAGAAAGGAAACATATCTTTCGCATGAGACCACCGTCCCATCTACCACAATGAATGAAGGTGAGCATCTACACCTTCAAGAATTCCGAACATGGGACTGTGTAGTGAGGGAACCCATCACAAGGGGTCACACATTCTTTGATCCCTTCGATCCCTTCCCTAGTGAACCCCTTGACCCACCATATCTACCCCCCTTCTTTAAAGAAGTTCACTATCACACCCCTTCCCCACGGACCAGTCAACCTATACGTATCAAGTAGCCCGTTCATTGGGAAGAGATGCATACATCACCATCGTATGAGGGTGATGAAGAATGTGACTTTGGCTCTCCTGGCTCTCCCAAACCTCTCAAGTCCAATAGAAAGTCATTGCATGAATGGTGCATATTAGGATGTCTAGGATTCCATGATTCCACCAACAGTTGGTTGCATCGTGTGTATACAAGTCACACATATGGGTGTCTTGGACCACCCTTGCATCATGTATGGGTTTAGGGTCTAGTGTGAGTCTACTTTTCTTTATTTGTACAGTTTGTTAGGAGTCTGTGCATGCATGTGTCGAGTGCATAGGGAGTTGCACAATCGTCGTCTAACATGCTAGCAATGCACGATGCAATGAGTTGCTTGATGCTCAAAGCACCACCGTGAGTTCCGAGAGGATGATTATGTCATGATCAGGGTCAGACCTGAACGGTTTCCCTCTGGGACCATGAAGAAATTGCAAACTTGCAGTGCCAGTCTCTTTCGAGTGTGAAGCAAGTCGGGTCCAATGCGTATGTTGTGGACTTACCCGAGGAATATGAGATTAGCTCTACCTTCAATGTGTTGGATCTAGTTACCTATATGGACCTAGTGGTGATTCCTAGTGAGCCTTTCGAGCCGTCTCCTTCCATTGAGAGTGACCCTGCCCTTGAGTGTCCACCACTAGCCTCATTCCCACAGCATCGTGAGCATATAGAACATATATGGGATGAGCATGTGACTATTACCAGGAGTGGAGCCTACCCGCGCTATCTAGTGCGATGGAGAAGATGACCCACCTCCGATGACAAGTGGATCACCCGAGCAGAGTTACAGAGGATAGATCCAGATCCACAGGAGCGATACATGAGCAGCCACACCCCTTACTCGACGGGGTCGAGTTTCTCCCACCCGGGAATAATTGATGGAGACATCAAAGCCAGGCATCTAACATTTTTAATTTGCATTTTTATTGAGTCATTTGGGTTTATTTGTAAGACAATTATAAGCCAATAGGCTAGTCATTAGGAATTAATGGGTTTCTTTCCTTAAAAGAGTCCAATAGGAGTTTATTCTCATATTGGGCCTCAAAGGCCACTTAGGCCCAAATGGGCCACCCTCTCTCTCATTGGGCTTCCTAGTTTCTAGGGCCCATATGGGCTGGTCCATGGTCCATGGTCCATGGTGGACTTGGACCAAGAGGAAAAGTCTAAGTTGGACTCCTTAAGGTGGGCGCCCCCCCGTTACCCCCTTTTGTAGTTTTTTTGTCTTAATTTGACCAAGGAGAAGAAATGAGAATTTTCTATCCCCTAAGTACCCCTCCCTAACCCTAGATCTGAGGATACTAATGGTCATTTAGTTAGGGTTTCCCTTTCATATAAAAGTTTTATATTCATTATTTTCATGAGAATTAATGCAAAGAAAATTTGAGAAATTGTGGAGCTTGGCCAAGGGCGCCCCTCTCCTCTCTCCTTCTTCCTCCTTGCAGCTGTGATGCTTGCAAATCCAAGGTGCGACGCCTTGTTCGTGGGATCGATTCTGACCTCTATCACCTTAGCTGGGTGCGACTTTCAGCCACTGCCACCGCCATCCGTGCCGCCGTCGAGCCTCCACAACCCCATCTTCACCCTGCTGTCCAGAACTCCAAGATCCAGGATAGAACCTCAAAAAAAAGGTTGGTACGCCAAATACAGCCATCTGATGATCATAAAACTTTTATATATCATTCCCCACATTGTTACCTCTTCACAGTTTAAATTTCACGTCGATCCGCCGCCGTTTGCACCTCCTCCTAGTTATTTCTTTCCACCCACGCAGTCTACCATTCTGCAGATCTGCGGGATAGTACCCTGTACAATCATTTTTCCCACCCCCTAAACCACCTCAGAAAATTACCAAAATTTTTGTGCACGTCCCCACATCCCCCTCTTTCACCCATATTAATCCCATCACCTAGATCCATCATTTCCCCTTCGGTCAAACCTTATTCTCTGGCAGATCACAATCTGTCACAGTCTATCCTGTAATTCGAGCCAGAACCCGCACAAGGGTGCAGAGTTTTTCATTTCAAATCCAATTGTTGGATGGTTGTGGAATTCACATATGTTGTATCTCTTCAAGTCTACTTTGCAACTACACTAGTTACGTTCCGATCCGCCTCCATATCTGAGCGCAGCAAGCACTCCCGCCAAGTCGCGCAGATCTGCCCAATCACAGGACTGCGGGACAGGTCTGAGATCTAAAATCCCCGTCGGTCCTTCGGCTATGATTCATCCACTGCCGACCTCAGGGATCGAAGAGGGACCTCCCACCAACGTCCTCGATGACCACGGCTACCAGAAGTCGACCGGAAGCTGCCATCCCACGTGCCGTACGTGCTTGCTGTCCAACAGATCGGAACAGTACAAATCCGGACCAGCAGCCCATCTCTGCCCTGGCAGCCCCTCTGGCTTGCCACCCATCAACCCAGGATCAACGCTCCTAGATTACTATTGTAGCTTTTTATCTCCCTGCGTGGAGTGGGCCATAATTTCTGTGTTATAATTAATAATATTTACTGTACCGTGAGTTATGCGTCTTGGCCGGGCTTGTCTTCCCCACGCCTGGAGCGTGGAGGTACGTTTTCACTCCTCTTTTATCGAATTTGCTTATGTTGTATATGTTTGAATGCCACTACTAGCGTGAGATAAGGAATCTAGCCCACTCAAATTCAATCACCGCTGCGAGCGAGAGAGCGTGACCCGTCCCGTGACTCGATCCGAGCACAAGTGTGAGTTGACCACCCTTGACTCACTGTCGGTTTCTCAACCATGCAGATCCGCTCATTTCCCTCGCATGGGATGATAGTGAGCTTGCATTTCTTGTTGAGGACACATAATCCTCTTCTGGAGCTCTTTGGTGTCGTGTTTCTCACGTCGTCGCTGGTCGCGTCGTCAATTTAGTCACGTCGTCGCCTAGAGTCCCAGATTTGCATCAAATTGGTCTCGATTCGCATTTCATCCCGCATCACAAGTACTCTATTGTGGATCTGGTCCATGAGAAGATGAAGCCAGATGAGGATTTTTGCACCTTTGCTGACCGTTGGCGTCGCCTGGCCGCGTAAGTCCCGGGGCTCATTCCGGAGGGAGAGCAAATCAAGATGTTAATATCCAATGCAATGCCGGAATATCGGTTTATCTTAGCTCTGAATGACATTAACTCCTAGCAACAATTGTATAGCCGAGCCTGCTTCGTTCGCCAACAACTCCAAGACTCCCTTGACCCCGAGTCTTCTCCACCTTCCATGCCCATATACCCCTCGCTATCCACATATTCACTCTTCATGAGTCAGCCTTCCACCACATATCCGCCCTCCATGAGTCGACCTTCTGCTCCTACATACCCGTGCACTCCCACGTATCAACCTTCCGTGAGTTAGCCTTCCGCTCCCGCATATCCGCCTGTGTCTCCACCCCTAGTCAAGGGACCACCACACCATGAGCAGGTAGATGCTGTCTATTACATTCCCGCTCATTATACGCCATTGCCAAGTCCTTCTACTAGCCATGCGCCCTTACCTAGACAACCTCCATAACCTTCCCCTCGGCATCTGCGTTGCCCAAAGCGGACTCCTCATCCTCCGTTGTCGGAGTCTTTTACGGATATTTTTCAGGCTTTGATGGCCACTCGCGCATTGCAACTCCCTCCAGTTATGCCTTGCCATCCCGCGGTCGGGAATTTACCTCAATTTTGTGATTATCATCGCCAGCAGGGGCATTTGGTCGAGGATTGCTTCGAGTTCAGGGATTATGTTTACGGCTTGAAAGACAAGAAGAGAATCGATTGGTCTGCTATTCATCAAGTTGTTGTGCATCTCCGCAGCAAGTAGCAGCAACAGCAAGCGCCACCCAGGCAGCTGTCTCCATCACTACAAAACTAGGGGCACCCTTGTGATTCTCCGTCTAGGGCAATGCCCGCTCCATTATCTACACCATCCTCTACTCTATCACCCATTCCCTCATCTAGCCCATCGTCTCCACCGACCTCATTACCTTCGCCATCTCTTACGCCTTCTCCACTATCTCCACAAATCCAAGCCTTTGGTCAGGATGGTACCTCCACTTCTTCCACCACTACTTCCTTTCCCAACGCCGCCCAACGCGTTGTGTCAATACGTCGACGATGGGCGCCGCGCTCCTCCTCTTCATCTTCTCCATCGCCGATACAACCTCCACTACCCCCATTACCAACACCATCTCCACTACCCCCATTGCCTACATCACCATCTCCACCGTCTTCTCCCCCATTGCCTTCGTCAGAGCCTGAGCAGGCTTCACCTACACCTACGCGTACACTGATACCCCCACCTTCGCCTTTGCCTTCACTGGATGTCACCATCCCCATTGAAGCGTCCGTGCCTTCCAAGCCTTCACCTCCGCCACCCGAGCCTATTCCTTTTACTCCTACATCCATTTCCACCACATAGAGCGGGTGCACATTGCCTTTGGTGCCCCTTGGGTCTGGTCCCTAGGGAGACGATGAGCCAAGTCAGGAGGATGTGATGCCGGTTATACACTTAAAGCTTCAAGACTTTATTTGCCGGATGCTGATGTTGGCACTCAAAATGTGATGAACGGCGATCGAGCCGCAAAGAGGAATGATACTGCCGACTGAAGCACAGAAGCTGATAAAGAATAACCTGCTGAAGACTTCTCAGGCTGTCAGAGCCTCGAGTCATCTGGAATGAGCACCGGGGACTTCGCCTCGAGAGAGTCGAGATGAATCTACAACCACCCGGTAGTGCGACCAAGCTTGCCTAATGATCCGGCATCGACTCCGTCATGTCGCTACCCTACGCCCATCGCCCAACCAAGGACGATGGTCTTCCCAGTGGCTCGCCACCTGAATGAAGACTCTTCTAAGGAGGAAGAACACCATCGGCCCTTTGAAACAAGGAACCGAAGGCTCTGACAGTAGAAGGTCCCGATCACCCGACACGGGTTCGGCTTCTCACTATATTGGGTCCGTTAATGGCCGAATGATCGCCAGTCAAGGCGGAATTGTTCTGGATGTCATACCATCCCCCAAGGAAGCTCCAGGCATGAGTCAAGCCGAGCCGGAAGCATAAATCACAATGCCGAAGGCCGTATCAGCAGAAAACCCGTGTGCTCGAGCCGAACACACAAGAAGTTCCGATTAGGGCCATTCATCATGCCGAGAGCTTCGTCAACGCCCGCCAAGGTTTTCCAAGGACCGTAGTGAGAGGAAGAGTCGACGGGAGCTTCCGGAATCATCCCCGGACCCATCGGCTAGCCCGCATCGAGCGAACAAGCTAAATCGGCGCACAAGAGGTCATCGGCGCCCCTTAATCCGGCGCCACCAAATCCGGCGCGCCAAAAGCAATTGGGGGACATTTCTCCTGGCGCCACTGAATCCGGCGCGCCCTTCGTGGTGCCGGATTAGCTGGTTGCTATAAAGGCAACCCTCGTTCGACCAATTAAAAAGGGGGGAGAACATTCAGAAGAACAAAAAAGGGGGGATTGATCGAAGGAGAAAAAAAGGATTGAAAGAAGAATCCAGAAGAAAGGCCTGAGGGTTTTTGTGTAGGAAAAAACCCCTCATCTGAGTGTCTCCACGGTCACCACATCTCTCTGCACGAACCTCCCAATGCCGGAGAAGAAGATCGTCTACTTCTTTATCTATTTAGGTGGGTCGTTGTAATTTCCCCATCGATTTCCTTCTGTTCTGGTTTCTCCTCCGATACAATGTAAGTGAGAAGGGGGGGAAGGAAGGAAATGATATGAGCCTTGTTTCTTCCCCCCTTTCTCACCTTCTCTGCGATTCTCCACCTCTCCCTCTGTAATTTCTTTCCTCTTTATTAATGAAAATGGTGACCGCGCGACAACGCCGGCACCAGAACGATAATCTGTGCATCCTCTTTTCTTTCGTTCATGGAATGAATAGATATATCAACGGGTTGAGGGGCTTACTGTTCTTATCCTTCCTTTGTATCCTCGTCTTTTCTCCCCGTTGCATTTTCTTTTATGGCCTGTTGCATTTTCTTTTATGGCCGATGAAACGGCACCGGGCAACAGTGCCGGCGCCATGGAAGGTGATGTGTATATGTGTACATTTCTCCAGTGATCTGTGCACTGAATGAATGGACATGAGCATGCCCGGTGCCGTGGTCATCCTTCCCGTCTGCTTCTCTTTTCTTTCTGTATGTGCGTCCACCGGATTTGCTTCCCCGACGCCGAATACACCCCTTGCAACTCTGTGGGCTACATCAACTACTCCCCTCTCCCCGGGGTTTCTCTTCCGTCTGAACGCCAAAGGTTTTCACCACCGGAGGTGCACACACACGTGCGTTTCTACGATCGGTCTCGGGCCATCGTCTTACTTTCCCTCCTATTCTCGACCATGAACAGGAGGAGATGAGGGCGTCCCCATACTCCTCGCCGTTGTCTTTTAAGCATCGCCTGATGAATATTTTGCTAACCTATCGATATTCATATGCACACACATAGGCATACCTACAGACAGCAATTTCAATCTGTTGACTGCACATGTTTTCCCATCGTGCCATTTTACCATCTCGTTAGTGAGATTAGGTGACCCGAGGAGGGGAACATTCCCCAATTTCTCATCCTACTCACTCGGTCCACGGGAGTCCATTTGCCAATAATGGGTCTCCGAAGACCAATGAGTGTGCAGTAATTGGGTTAATCCCAACACTTCAAATCCACAGCCCCTAGCGGGCCTTGTGGTGGCCGTAAGATGCGTGCCCCTCGTAGGCTGGCCCTCGGGGTTCTCCTTCTCTATCGATCGTCCTGACTTAGATGTGGTACCGACTAGGGTCGCGTGCCCCTCGTAGGCTAGCCCTCGGGGTCTTCGCTCTTGTTATGAGTCACGCTATCCGTCTACTTTCCACCCACGGACTCGGTGCCCCTAGCAGGCTAGCCCTCGGAGTTCTACTATCTGTTCGGGTTTGCCGGCCGCCGTTGCGCCACCCGGCTTTTTAGGGGTTGCTCCGCCACGTGAGTACTCCCCGCTTCTCCCTGACAATTGGTGCGGACACCCGAGCATTTGAGCGGCGCGATACGCCGAGCCACCGGTACCGCACACGGAGTACGACGCGAGCCACCTCAGCATCCATCTGGCTCGGAGACAGCCTGGAGACGCCCCCTTGAGTCCCGACATTTATCATATTTAGTTAGACTTTATTTGTGTGATATGTGTTTATTTCATTTTATTCGGTATGTAATTTTGATTGTAAGAGGGGTTTATTTGTAAAATGGGACCCCCGGGTCCCCCAGCCCACAGACCCCCTCCCATTGATCCACCTCAGCTCATGGGCCCCATGTGGGGTCAGTCAACATGTCAAATGGAGGCATCTAGAAGTTTGAATGGTAAAAGGCACATGGGAGACAAGTGGACTTCAAAGTCCAAGGTGGCTACCAAACATGTCCCCCTTGCCACTCTAGTCAATAGGCCGCCCCCCCCTTAATTTATTTATTGTATTGTGTGTGTGTGTGTCACACTCAATCCAGGCCACCCATTCCCATCCCCTAGATCCAACGGTGGACAATGGATGTGAGATGTAACACATAAATACTTGTAATTTCCCATTTTGATGAATTAATGCATTCATTTGGAAGAAAATATCTTGGAGTAGCTTGGTGCGCCCCCCTCCTCTCTCCTCCCTCTCCCCCTTGAAGCTGTGAAGGCTTCCCTCTGGAGGTGTGACTCCTCCCCTTATCATTCGGGTCGCCGCCGCCGCCGCCGCCGCCACGAGCCGCCATCGCATCACCGTCGAGATCGCCGGAGTTCTACCTTCATCCGACCACAGCAGATTCCACGAAATTCAGCCATCAGTCACGAGCTCAGATCGACTTGAGATTTTGAGGGGGTGTTCCAGAGATGTCAAGCACGTCCCAAACAAAATTGTTTGGTCATAAAGATCCCCTTTGATATTTTTTCATTTTCGTCCAACCTTAATTTCCAGATCTGTCTGCTTGCTGTTTCAATTTCCACCCCCCCTGTGTTTCAAATGTTCGGACCCCTTTTCGATTTTTTTTAGAGCTCCCAATTTTACGGGGCGTTCTGTCCATCACCCCATCGTCCCCAAATTTTCTTGCATTTTTGGGAGGCCATCCCATATTTTTCAAAAATCGATCTCAGAGATAGGTACAGTGCTGTCCACCTGTTCCCAGATCCGACCACCCTCCAGTAAACAAATCATAACAAATCACACCCACCTCCACTCAGTCTAAAAAAAATATCCTCGTTCTCCTTGTTCAAAATCCCACAATTTTGATGAAGAGCTTAGGAGCTGAATCGGCCATCTTCCTTGCGGTCAAAGGTAGTTTTCAGACAACTCACCTGTAGATATGAGGTTTCAGTTACTATACAACAGGGAATTGTCAATTCAATAAAGTTCTGATCCGACCAGATCCGGCAGATCTCTCTGGGTCTAGATTGAAGCATTTGAAGAGAGCTTTCCAACGATAGCTCATGCATCCCAATCCGACATCGGGATTGATCGCAGCGGTTGTTTTTGTCGGAGCGCGTGCCGGAAAATAGCAATCAAAATCCGTGGGAAGTTAGTTCAAGAATTGGGAATCGGGGCCGATCGACCCCCGATCGGTGTTCTCGGCCGACCGCCGTCCGTGGAGGTGCGCCACCAGGGGTCCCCATCATAGTGGGTCCCACCCCTGCAGATCCGGAGGACAGCGCCGTCCGTGGGCCCCACGGGCCCGTAGAAGCCGCCGTTCGGAAAGTACGAAAATGCGGAGTTCGGCACCGCCGGGCGACATCAAGATGCTGCCCGTCAACCCGAGTTGCGTGATTCCCGGACCCCACATGTGACCTTTTACCTCCCTGCGTGGAGTGGGTCGACTTAGTGTATTGCTGTAATAATTGTTAACCGGGAGTCCGTGATTCGGCCGAGGTTGTCTTCGCCACGCCGGGTGCGTGGAGGTAATGGTCCGAACCTCTTGGTGTTCATTTGCTTAGCTAGTATATGGTCATTTGCCGCTATCGAGAGTGATAGGTACTAGCCCATGTGTCCATGTCACCGCTGTGAGTGTGAGAGTGACCCGTCCCGTGACTCGATCCAAGTCCAGAAGTGAGTCGACTACCCGTGAACTCTGCCGGTTCTTCAACCGCGCGCGATCCGCGTTTCCCTCGCTTGGGACGACGAGTGAGCTTGCGTTTCTGTTAGCGACATATAGCACATAGGAGCTCTCCGTGTCGGGCTTAGTGTCTCTCCTATCATGTGTTGCTGGTCGTGTCCGCATCTAGAGTCCGAGGTCCATACCACGTAGAGTCGGTCCCCTTGTCCGTCCCACATCAGTTTGGTATCAGATCGAGTGGAGTCTAGGGTAGTCGTTGCATATGTCTTGCATAGTATAAGTCGAGTCTAGGATCATCATTTTAAAACAACAAAAAAAAAGTGTTTTCAAATTGCATTTCACCCAATAGCTCGGTATATTCAAAGGCATTGCCCGAACATTAGGTTATGCCTATTGGGAGGGTAGCGTACTTGCGTGAGTGATCTTCGGATCGCTTATCTCCGCCTCGTACCGGATATTGGTTAGGTCTAAGTGCATCATCTAGTGAGTGTTTGCATTAGTCGGTGTCTTCTAGGTCGTGTGTCTTTGCATGCCCACCCGTCGAGGTACCCAATACTCGCCACCAGCACCTATGGTGGACTCCCGAGCCCGTAGCTCTGATGAGTCCTCGATGGCCGAGATGTTCCGAGCCATTATGGAATGTCTTGACACGTGTATGGATGGTCTTAGTACGCGTATGGATGGCATAGGAACACGTCTAGAAGGGCGGATGAAAGCCCTCGAGGATCGGGCCGAGAGTTCAGATGAATCCATTCAAGGCCTTGTAGGGAGGATCGCCGTTCTAGAGAGGGGCCCAATAGCGGCGCAACCCGCGCCTACGAACGGCCAACAAGAGCCGGCACAGCCACCCGCCGTGCCAAGGGCTCAAGTGGAGGATGTCGGGAGGCAACAAGCGCCTATAGTGGATGATTATGCCTCCGACAATGATCAGGGGGGAAATGGTCGTCGGAATCAACGACGGAATCGTGATGATGATGATGACGACCGCATCCTTAGGGGTGTGCGTGCAGACCCTCCCACCTTTAGCGGGTCCTTGGACCCTAGGGTGTATTTAGATTGGGAGGCCGGCATGGACCGGTACTTCGAGTGGTTTGAGATGACGGACCACCGAAGAGTCCGATACGCGAAGATGAAGCTGCAAGGACAGGCCCAAACTTATTGGATCAATGTGGAGAGCCTGCTCAATCAGCGACGTCAACCCCAAATTGGTACTTGGGATGATATGAAAATCAAATTGAGGGAGAAATACCTTCCCGCCTCATATCGCCAACGTCTTATAGACAAGTGGCAAAGCATCTCCCAAGGGAACCGATCCGTGACCGAGTACACCGCCGAGTTCGATGAGTATTACTTACAGTGTGGGGACACGGAAGACAGCACCATGACTATATCCCTCTTTCAAAGAGGTTTGCGGCCCAATTATCAATATGAACTCTTTCGCCGTAATGCAACCACTTTGGAGCAAGCATATCAGATCGCTCTCGAATTGGAGCAGTTCGAGGCCGAGTTTGAGTCACCCCATCGGTTGGGCTCCTTTCCCCTTCGTAGTGTCGAGCCACGTGGCTCATCTGGCACGTATCCGAGGGTCCCCATGACTCGACCTCAGGAGCCCGCTCGCCCCGAGCCCTTTGCTCCTAGGCCTCGTCCTCCACCCCCGAGGGACCTTCCTCGTCCCCAGCATCTTACGGCCCCACCCACAGCCCGTCCACCGGCACCCGCACCTCCTGCACGTCCTTTGTTGCCTACACCTCCTATCCGTCGGGAGGATAAAGGTAAAGGACCTATGATTGGGGAGCCTAGTGGATCACGGCAGCAGTGTTATCGCTGCAATGGGTTTGGCCATTTTGCCAACCAGTGTCCCACCCGCCCATCTCTTGACATTGGGGACACACAGGCCGAGGATACCACCCCTACGGGCCTCAAGTTAGTCAGCTATGAGGCAGATGAAAAGCTAGCTAACGAGTACTATGATATGGGAGGTGAGGCCCAGGATGCCCAGCATTCGGACGATACCCACGTGGGGGTCGTCAGATGTATCCTCACCCAGTCGCAGGTCAGTGATGACTGGCGTCGGACTACTATCCTTCATGTATTTTGTAGGCTGGGAAAGCAAATTTGCAAGGTGGTCATCGATAGCGGGAGTTGTATCAATGCAATCTCCACGAATGCTGTCACCCATCTTGGTCTCACACCCGTAGACCATCCTTGTCCCTATCAGGTATCATGGGTGGATACCACTTCCATTTCGGTCAGGCTGCGGTGCTTGGTCCCGCTGTAGCTCCACTCCTACCGTGACGAGATCTGGTGTGATGTTCTCCCCATGGAAGTGGGCAGTGTCATTCTTGGTAGGCCGTGGTTATTTGACCGGGATGCCACGCTCCATGGCCGGTCGAACACCTGTACCTTCGACCACGCTGGCCAGCGGGTCACCCTCCAACCCGTTCGGCCCAGGAGCCCATCAGTCAGGGGTCCTACTAGCCCTAGTACTCCGAAGCCTTCCATTCCCGGGCCTAGTACCCCATCCCCAGCTCGGGCTATGACTGTTACCTCTGGCCCAGGAGAGCCCTCGACGAGAAGATTGATGATGATTAGCTCCCGGGAAATGGAGCAGGAGCTTAGTCAGGGCTGTCCGGTGTTTGCCATTACGGTCCGAGAGGTGGAACGAGACTCCGAGGGTGAGCTCCCACCCGAGGTTGTTCCCATTCTGCAGGAGTATGCTGATGTCTTTCCCGATGAGCTTCCCGAGGGACTCCCACCTATGCAGGATATTCAGCATGCCATCGACCTTGTTCCGGGCTCTTCTTTGCCCAACCTTCCACATTATCACACGAGTCCCACGGAGCATGCCGAGCTTAAACGGCAGGTCGATGAGTTAGTGCAGAGAGGGTCTGTTCGGGACAGCATAAGTCCATGTGCTGTACCTGCATTACTCGCCCCGAAGAAGGATGGCACGTGGAGAATGTGCATTGATAGTCGTGCCATCAACAAAATCACCGTGAAGTACATGTTCCCTATTCCCCGCCTTGATGACATGCTGGACATGATGGCAGGTGCCACTATCTTTTCGAAGATCGATCTTAAGAGTGGCTACCATCAGGTAAGGATTAGGCCAGGTGATGAGTGGAAGACCGCATTTAAGACCAAGGACGGTCTATATGAGTGGTTGGTCATGCCTTTTGGGTTGACCAATGCCCCTAGCACTTTCATGCGGCTCATGACTCAGGTCCTTTGACCTTTCATTGGAGTCTTTGTAGTGGTGTATTTTGATGATATCCTTATTTATAGCCGCACCACAGGGGACCACTTAGACCACCTTCGGCAGGTCTGTCTACTTCTTTGGTGAGAGCAGCTATTTGCGAACCCACAGAAGTGTGCCTTCATGACACCTCAGCTTACCTTCTTGGGTTTC
This sequence comes from Amorphophallus konjac, assembly GCA_022559845.1. NCBI lineage: Eukaryota > Viridiplantae > Streptophyta > Magnoliopsida > Alismatales > Araceae > Amorphophallus > Amorphophallus konjac. Next base: position 368,193,195 of record CM040120.1, on the reverse strand, counting down.
ATTGTGTCTAGTATGGGGGTCTCCGCCGATCCGGAGAAGGTTCGGGCCATTGTTGAGTGGCCGGAACCCCGTACCATTCATGATGTCTGCAGCTTTCATGGTCTTGGGACGTTCTATCATCGCTTCATCCGTGGATTTAGCTCCGTCACCGCCCCGATCACGGATTGTATCCGAAAGGGCACATTTGTATGGACGAAGGCCGCATCTGCCGCCTTCAAGGACATCAAGGAGCGCATGACCCAGACGCCTATCCTTCGATTGCCTGACTTCTCGAACGTGTTTGAGGTCTCTTGTGATGCATCGGGTGTTGGGATAGGAGGAGTTTTGAGTCAGGAGTCCCACCCGATCGCATATTTCAGCGAGAAGCTGAATGACGCAAAACTGTGATATTCCACATATGATAAAGAATTCTACGCAGTTGTTCAGGCTCTTAGGCATTGGAGGCACTATCTTTTACATCAGGAGTTTGTCCTATACTCCGACCATGACGCTTTGAAGTTCCTCCATGCCCAAAAGAAGCTTAATGTGTGTCACAGTCGTTGGGTCGAGTATCTCCAGTAGTTCACCTTTGTGCTTAAACATAAGGCTGGAGTGGAGAACAAGGTGGCTGATGTCTTAAGTCAGTGAGCATGTTTTCTTACCACCATGAGTGCCGAGGTCACAGGGTTAGAGAAGATGAAGAAGGCCTATGTTGATTGTCCTGACTTCGGTCAGATTTTTACCACTCTCCAGGCCGGACCCTCGAGAGACCTTGATGAGTATGTGCTTCAGGAGGGTTACCTCTTTCGAGGTAGCAGGCTATGTGTTCCCCGAACTTCGGTTTGAGATTTCTTAGTGTGGGAACTACATGCGGGAGGTCTAGCCGGCCACTTTGGTCGGAACAAGACTATTGAGGCAGTGGAGCATCGATTTTATTGGCCGAGCTTGAAGCGCGATGTTGCTAACATCGTGGCTCAGTGTCGTACCTGTGCTACGGCCAAGATGAAGAAGCAAAGCTCCGGCCTTTATACGCCTCTTCCCGTGCATGATGCCCCGTGGCAGAATGTTAGCATGGACTTTATTTTGGGATTGCCAGGTACCTCCAGGAAGCATGATTCGGTCTATGTGGTGGTTGACCATTTCTCGAAGATGGCCCTCTTTATTCCTTGCTCGAAGACTTCGGATGCTTCGAGGGTAGCCCGCCTTTTCCTTACGCATGTGGTGTGCAAGTTCGGGTTGCCTCGCACTATAATGTCTGACCGTGATGTTAGATTCACTTCCTACTTTTGGAAGACACTATGGCATATGATGGGTACGCACCTCAAGTTTTCCACTGCATATCATCCCCAGACAGATGGTCAGACCGAGGTGGTCAATAGGAGTTTGGGAGACCTTTTGAGGTGTCTTGTTAGGGATCGCATTGGGGATTGGGATCTCATTCTACCCATGGCCGAGTTTGCATATAATGATTCGGTGAATATGTCTACCGGCATGAGTCCATTTGAGATTGTCACAGGTCGTAGGCCTAGAAAACCCGTTGACCTTGTCCCCATGCCTATCCATGCTAGAGTGTCGGAGTCGGCCGAGTCGTTTGCTAGGCATGTTAGGAGTTTGCATGATGACATCCGTCGTCACATTGAGGCCAACAATGCACGTTACAAGTAGCTAGCCGATGCCCACCGACACCACCGAGAGTTCCAAGAGGGTGAATATGTCATGATCAGGGTACGACCTGAACGGTTTCCCTCTGGAACCGTTAAGAAGTTGCAAGCTCACGGAGCCGGTCCATTCAGAGTGTTGAAACGCGTTGGATCCAATGCGTACGTTGTGGACTTGCCCGAGGAATACGGTATAAGCTCTACTTTCAATGTATCGGATCTAGTTGCATATAGGGACCCAGCGGTGATCCCTAGTGAGCCTTTCGAGCCATCTCCTCCCCTTGTGAGTGACCCCACACCTGAGTGTCCACCTCCAGCCCCGTTGTCACGGCAACGTGAGCATATAGATCATATACTAGATGAGCAGGTGACAGTTGCCAGGAGTGGATCCTACTCGCGCTACCTAGTGCGATGGAGAGGATGGCCCGCTATCGAGGACACATGGATCACGCATGGCGAGTTGCAGCGGATCGATCTGGACCTTCTAGAGCGATACAAGAGCGATGCAGACCCTTACTCGACAGGGTCGAGTTTCTCCCACTCGGGGAGAATTAGTGCGGACACCCGAGCAGTTGAGCGGCGCGTTACGCCGAGCCACCGGTACTGCACACGGAGTACGACACGAGCCACCTTAGCATCCATCTGGCTCAGAGACAGCCTGGAGACGCCCCCTTGAGTCCCGGCATTTATCATATTTAGTTAGACTTTATTTGTGTGATGTGTGTTTATTTCATTTTATTCGGTATGTAATTTTGATTGTAAGAGGGGTTTATTTGTAAAATGGGACCCCCGAGTCCCACGGGCCCACGACCCCCTCCCATTGATCCACCTCAGCTCATGGGCCCCATGTGGGGTCAGTCAACATGTCAAATGGAGGCATCTAGAAGTTTGAATGGTAAAAGGCACATGGGAGACAAGTGGACTTCAAAGTCCAAGGTGGCTACCAAACATGTCCCCCTTGCCACTCTAGTCAATCGGCCGTCCCCCCCCCCCCTTAATTTATTTATTGTATTGTGTGTGTGTGTGTGTCACACTCAATCCAGGCCACCCATTCCCATCCCCTAGATCCAACGGTGGACAATGGATGTGAGATGTAACACATAAATACTTGTAATTTCCCATTTTGATGAATTAATGCATTCATTTGGAAGAAAATATCTTGGAGCAGCCTGGTGCGCCCCCCTCCTCTCTCCTCCCTCTCCCCCTTGAAGCTGTGAAGGCTTCCCTCTGGAGGTGTGACTCTTCCCCTTATCATTCCGGTCGCCGCCGCCGCCGCCACGAGCCGCCATCGCATCACCACCGAGATCACCGGAGTTCTGCCTTCATCCGATCACAGCAGTTTCCACAAAATTCAGCCATCAGCCATGAGCTCAGATCGACTTGCGATTTTGAGGGGATGTTCCAGAGGTGTCAAGCACATTCCAAAAAAATTTGGTTGGTCATAAAGATTCCCTTTGATATTTTTTCATTTTCGTCCAACCTTAATTTCTAGATCTGTCTGCTTGCTATTTCAATTTCCACCCGCCCTGTGTTTCAAATGTTCGGACCCCTTTCCTATTTTTGTTATAGCTCCCAATTTTACTGGGAGTTTTGTCCATCAACCCCACCGTCCCCAAAGTTTCTTGAATTTTTGTAAGGCCATCCCATATTTTTCACAAATCGATCTCAGAGATAACTACAGTGTTGTCCACCTGTTCCTAGATCCGACCACCCTCCAGTACAAAAATCATAACAAATCACAGCCACCTCCAATCAGTCCAAACAAACTATCCCCGTTCTCCTTGTTCAAACTCCCACAAGTTTGATGAAGAGTTCAGAAGCTGAATCGACCATCTTTATCACGTTCAAAGGCAGTCTTCAGACAACTCACCTGTAGATATGAGGTTTCGGTTACTGTACAACAGAGACTTGTCAATTCAATAAATTTCTGATCCGGGCAGATCCAGTAGATCTCTCTGAGTCTATATTGAAGCATTTGAAGAGAGCTTTCCAACGATAGCTCATGCGTCCCGATCCGACATCGGGATTGATCGCAGCGGTCGTTTTTGTCGGAGCGCGCGCGCCAGAAAACAGCAATCAAAATCCGTGGGAAGTTAGTTTAAGAATTGGGAATCGGGGCCGATCGACCCCCGATCGGTGTTCCCGGCCGACCGCCGTCCGTGGAGGCGCGCCACCAGGGGTCCCCATCACAGTGGGTCCCACCCCGCAAATCCGGAGGACAGCGCCGTCCGTGGGCGCCACGGGCCCGTAGAAGCCGCCGTTCGGAAAGCACGAAAATGCGGAGTTCGGCACCGCCGGGCGACATCAAGATGCTGCCCGTCAACCCGAGTTGCATGATTCTCGGACCCCACATGTGACCTTTTACCTCCCTGCGTGGAGTGGGTCGACTTAGTGTATTGCTGTAATAATTGTTAACCGGGAGTCCGTGATTCGGCCGGGGTTGTCTTCGCCACGCCGGGTGCGTGGAGGTAATGGTCCGAACCTCTTGGCGTTCATTTGCTTAGCTAGTATATGGTCTTTTGCCGCTTCCGAGCGATAGGCACTAGCCCGTGTGTCCATGTCACCGCTGTGAGTGTGAGAGTGACCCGTCCCGTGACTCGATCTGAGTCGAGAAGTGAGTCGACTACCCGTGAACTCTGCCGGTTCTTCAACCGCGCACGATCCGCGTTTCCCTCGCTTGGGACGACGAGTGAGCTTGCGTTTCTGTTAGCGACGTATAGCCCATAGGAGCTCTCCATGTCGGGCTTAGTGTCTCTCCTATCATGTGTTGCTGGTCGTGTCCGCATCTAGAGTCCGAGGTCCATACCACGTAGAGTCGGTCCCCGTGTCTGTCCCGCATCAACAATCCTCCGGGATGGGGAGATGCTGCCGAAATTTTGGCTCGAACGAGTTTGACTTGGAACGATCTCCGCACTTGAGTACGAACCTCGCGCGAGCCTATGAGTTGACTTTCGGACGGCTCGGGGTCGATCCGATGAATGGCTGATTTGATAAACTCCCAAAATCTCCTAAGAACTTGTTAATAAGTCTAAAAATAAATCAATAAAACCTCAGTTTCCATGAAATAGGGCTAAACCGGCGTGACGATCATCCGGCGCACCCTAAAATGGCACGCACTATTCCGGCACGCCAGCAAGAGGGTGCGCTGTTTTAACTCTCGCTTTATATGATGTGACATGACCTTAGACTTAAGCAAGCAAGCACAATTCACAATCAAACGGACTGATATTGGCGACAACTTACCCGACGCTCACCCAAGTCCCGGGGTAACTTGGTGATGCCAAGTGGAGGATGTGAGGGATGGGCCCTTGCTGGTAGAGGGCCAGCAAGGCCAAGGTTGATTCCCCAAGAATATGGCTGGTCCAATTCAGTGGGACCAACGTTGTGCCAAGGGCACGGGCTGCACTCGTCACCCACGGCGGTCACTCGAAGCAAGGTGGCTTGATGGACCGGGCGCTAACTCTCACAAACCAGCGGAGCTTATGAACTAATATTGGAAGAACAAGTACTAAAGAGAGCTAAGGTTGGAGCACTTACTCGACCGGTTTGAAGAAATCGGTCCCACTCGGAGACGTGGGCGAGCGGGGAAGCATGGGTTCCCCACACGCCGCGTCGGGATAGCTTGGCCTATTTAAGCACTTACAACACTACACCCCATGCAAGGGGGGGATCTTGGGGAAGGGAAACCAATGGTTACAATCAAACACTACCTCCCGCAGGGAGGGGCTGTAAGCTGGCCAGGCGGGGAGGGGGAAAAACCCAAAGATGAAATCGAACGGTTGGTCCAAGCCGGTTCTGCCCGCTTTCTGTGAATAAGTACAGACTATCAAAGATGTTGACGCTGCGGCTGCTCCCGAATTTTGTTGGTGATGATACCAGCTGGAAAATCTTCGTAGGTGACCCAGGAAGTCATCCAAATTTTTTTTGATTTCTCAGGTCGCCAGCGCTAGTCGGGGTAGAGGCACGAACAAGGAAGCAGAACTCGTGCTCTGTCTGCTTCAGGACCACAACAGCAGGATGATGAAGTCACTCTGGGCACTCCAGAGCTCTGAATCAGGCGTGGCTGGAGTCAACAGCTTTTTTTATTGAGTACTCTTAGAACGGAGACCCACGGGAATGCCATACATAGGATGTCGGAGAAGACGGGGAGACCTCGAAGAGTGAATAGGGGTCGGTTCTACTCCAGGTGAGAAAGAAGTGCGCACTATGGGGAGAAAATTAGGAACTCACTTGTCCGAGATCCAAATGGGAAGCCACTTCTTGGTACTGGAAGGCAACTTGTTGAGGAAGGTCTTGGTCAGGTCCCGCCTCCAGATCTTTAGGCTACTGGTCATGGGAGTCTCTGCTAGCAGTCTCTGGTATGTAGTCTGGTGGTGGACGCGCAGTCTCGGGAAAACGACTCCCCCGGGCAGCAGCAAACTTAGAAAGGGGCGAGACAGCTGCCGTTACGAATAAGACCGGTAGACGCTTCCAACGGTACCATTTGGACCTTCAGGGACACCGGGATGAGGTCGGGGTCACCGCGGCAATCTGCTGGTTCTCTGCAGGTCCTCCGCGGTGAGCAGATCCGTCGATGTAGCTCCCAAATGACTACGGAATGAGAAGAAGAAGTTGTAGAATGGGGAGGGGGAATGGATGAATGGTAGTGGGGGGAATGTGGGGGAGGTGTGGAGGGTGGTTTAGGGTGTGTGGAAGAGCTGGGGAAGGGGGAGGGCGCAGGGGGCTTGGTGGTTTCAGCCAAGGTGGAGGGAGAGTGAAGGGGTGGAATGCTCTTAGGAGAGTGGAGATGGATGTGATAGACTAAGGCCCATGGAGAAGGGAGAGGGAGGTTTAGGGCGCAGCCTATAGGTGGAGGGAATTTTGAAATTTCTCTTGGGAGGTGGAGGGGTGCTTAGGGTAGTGGGAAGGGTGCTTGGGGAAGGGTAGTGGGTGGTTGGGGGTTGGAGGTTGGCTTGGTGATTGGGGGTTCTATCTTGGGACAAGGGGGTGTAGTAAAGAGGGTTGTGGGGAGTTGGAGAGTCCTTAATGGGGTAGGTGGGAGAGAGGGGTGGTTGGGAAGGTGAAGAGAGAGAGAAGGGGGCGAACCCCATAGAGAGAGAGAGAAAGAGAGAGAGGGGGGTATGGGATTAAAGTGGGTTTCTCACCCTAGGTTTCACACCTTCTCACATGGAATCACTCCACTAAGATTTGGATTTTGGAACTCTTAAAATGACAATTTTCATTAACTTCCAATGGGGGAAATGGGGTCCTATATATAGGCAACCCACATTTTACAAAAAGTCCTTGATTCTAGACATAATGACAAATAAGCAAGGGGTAGGGGGCGCCCATGGGCCTATCCCAATGGATTGGGCCCATTAGCTAGACTAAACATCATAATGACAAACATTCTTAGGTAAATGACTCATTAACCTAGGTACAAGACTCAAATAAAGGGAAAATACATCAAATGACTCAAAATAAAAAGCTCAAAATGGATAATTGGACCCACATAGGAATGAAGCCCGAGCTCAAACAACTCCGGAGTGTGAAGATGACCCGAGCCAGAGGGAGTCGTGGGTGATGCCTCCATCAAATCCCCTGGGCTGCGAAGAGCTCGACTCCGTTGAGTAGGGGTCCATCCTGCTGTGATACTGCTCGAGAATGTCGGGGTCCAGCTGCTGGAGGTCTTCTCGACTCACCCATGAATCCTCCGAAGGAGGCCGATCCTTCCACCTGATGAGATAGCGCGCGTATACCTTGCTCCTGGTGGTAGTGACCTGTTAATCCAATATTTGCTCAACTTGCTCACGCTAGGCTCTCTTGGCTGGTGGACTCTTCTCACGGGTGGGTGCTCCCTCAAGGGGGGGAATAGGCTCAATATCATCACTGGGTACCACCGTGGGACCCTTATATGGCACTAGGTCGGCCACATTGAATGTGGGGCTCACTCCATACTCCTCGCAGAGATCTAACTCATAGGCATTAGTGCCAATGCGCCTCAGAACCTGGAAGGGACCAGCCGCACGAGTCCTCAATTTCGAGAGGGCTCCAGGGGAGAGCCTCTCCGTTCTCACCATCACAAAGTCACCAACGTGGAATTCTTGGTGACGTCGATGAGCGTCGGCCCACCTTTTATAAGTCCCATTCTTCATGTAAATGTGCTTACGGATTTCTTCATGCAATTCTCTAATGTGTTGGGCAAATGACTTAGCTGAAATAGACACTCTAGCATGCTGTGGAAGGGGAATGAGATCTGAAAGTTTCCTTGGCTTGTACCCATGCACAGCTTCAAATGGACTCATCCCTATGGACTTGGTGATAGAGTTGTTATATGCAAATTCGGCCTGAGGTAGAATGAGATCCCAATTCCCTGGACAGTCCCCAACAAGACACCTAAGGAGGTTCCCTAGACTCCGATTGACAACTTCGGTTTGACCATCAGTTTGAGGGTGGTAGGCTGTGGAGAATTTGAGAAGGGTACCCATTAAGTGCCAAAGAGTCTTCCAAAAATAGCTGGTGAACTTGACATCCCTATCAGAGACTATGGTCTTGGGTAGGCCATGGAGGCGAACAACCTCATCAAAGAATAATCGGGCCACATGGGAGGCATCGGAGGTTTTGGAGCATGGGATGAAGTGGACCATCTTTGAAAATCTGTCAACGATCACATAGATTGAGTCATACTTTCTTTGAGTCTTGTGTAGGCCTAGCACAAAGTTCATGCTTAAGTCTTGCCATGGGCGGTCGGGGACGGGGAGAGGGGTATAAAGGCCGGTGTTTTGCTTCACCTGTTTGGCCGAAGCACATGTGCGGCATTGACCCACTATCTTGCCTACGTCTCTCTTGAGACTTGGCCAATAAAATTGACCCTCAACTAGAGCAACGATTTTGTGAACCCCAAAATGACCAGCTAGTCCTCCTACATGTAATTCCCAAACTAAGAAATCATGGAGTGATGTCCGTGGAATGCAAAGTTTTGGTCCCTTGAAGAGGAACCCATCCTCTAAGATAAAACCCTCTTGTTCCTTGCTAGAGTGGGTAGTCAGGGTGGTATAGATGTGCCCAAAGTCGGGGCAGCAAGGGTACTCTTCCTTGAGCTTTTCAAATTCGGTAACCTCCACTTGGATAGTGGACAAGAAGGAGACCCTCCTACTAAGAGCATCTGCCGCTCGGTTCTCACTTCCTGCCTTGTGTTTGATGACAAAAGTGTAGGATTGGATGTACTCAACCCAACGGGCATGTCGGGTATTCAACTTTTATTGGGAGTTAAGGTATTTGAGGGCCTCATGATCGGAAAAGATGACAAATTCTTTGGGCAACAAATAGTGCCTCCAATGTCGGAGGGACTGAATCACGGCATAGAACTCTTTGTCATTAGTAGAGTACCATGTCCTAGCATCACATAGCTTCTCACTGAAGAAGCCCATGGGGTGACCCTGTTGGCTAAGGATCCCTCCTATTCCTATCCCGAATGCATCACATGTGACTTCAAAGACCTTACAAAAATCGGGTAGGCATAGGACCGGGGCTTGGGTCATCTTCTCCTTAAGCTCTTGGAGGGCTTTGGAGGCTGGTTTGGTCCATACAAAAGTTCCCTTTTTGAGGTAATTAGTGATAGGGGCGGTGATGATGCTAAATCCCTGAATAAACCTCATATAGAATGTGGCCAACCCATGAAAACTACAGACCTTATGAAGAGTGTGGGGTTCCGGCCAATCTAGAATAGCTTGGACCTTCTCGGGGTCCATGGAGACACCTTTGGTAGACACCACAAATCTTAGGAAGGTGGTGGATGTGGTCATGAAGTGACACTTACCTAGGTTGGCAAATAGACTCTCATGTCGAAGGACGGTACAAACTTGCCTAAGGTGGTCAAGGTGGGCCTCTTGGGATTGAATATATAAGAGGATGTCATCAAAGTAGACCAGTAGAAAGATTCCAATGGAAGGCCTAAGGACCTCCGTCATGAGACGCATGAAGGTACTTGGGGCATTTGAGAGCCCGAAAGGCATGACCAACCATTCATACAAGCCATCCTTGGTCTTGAAGGCCATTTTCCATTCATCTCCGAGCCTAATTCTAACTTGGTGGTAGCCACTCTTAAGGTCAATCTTGGAGAAAATAGTGGCTCCCGGTAGCATGTCAAGCATGTCATCAAGCCTAGGGATGGGGAACCTATACTTGACGGTGATTTTATTAATGGCCCGACTATCCACACACATCCGCCATGATCCATCCTTCTTGAGAGTGAGAAGGGCCGGTACGGCATATGGGCTTATTCTAATGCAGATGAAGCCCTTCCTAATGAGTTCCTCTATTTGCCTCCGAAGTTCGGCATGTTCCGTGGGGTTGAGGCGGTAATGAGGAAGGTTGGGAAGGGTGGTTCCCGGAACTAAATCAACTGCGTGTTGCACATCACGCATGGGAGGGAGTTGGTCCGGGAGTTCTTCCGGGAACACATCGTGGAATTCTTCTAGGAGATGCCAGATTTCTATGGGATGGGGGTTGGAGGGAGTGGGTTCCCCTAGACAAATGACCACCGCACATAAAGGTGCCCCTTGAGCTATTTCCTCCTCAAGCTCTTTCTTGGTGATGAGGTGAAGACCCTTGGTCAACCCCGAGGTCACACCTTGTTTGGGATTTTGGGTAAGGGATTGGGTTGGAGGGGTGGAGTTCCCCGAGACTTGTGGTGTGGTGGGGTGGTGTCCTTGAGGGAGAGTGTCCCTCTTAGGCATGGGACGTGGTGGGGAGGGGTTAAGACGGATAGTCTTTCCCTCATGCTCAAAGGTGCATGTGTTGGTCCTACCCAAGATGGTGGTATCAACGACATAAAGCCAAGGTCTCCCTAGTATGATGCTACCTACTTCCCTGGGGATGACATCACACCATATTTGACCATGGTAGGAGGAGAAGGTGAGAGGCACAAGACAGCGGGTGTTGACCGGGATTGAGTTGTTATTGATCCATGAAACCCGGTATGGACTTGGGTGGGGAGTGGTAGTAAGCCCAATGAGCTTGACGGTGTCGGGGGACACGTCATTGACACAACTTCCACTATCTAAGATCACTTTTCTCACATGACCCCCTATCTTGACAAAGGTGTGGAAGATTGAGGTTCGACGACAGTCCTCCTCTTGGGGTTTAGTGAGGGTGCATCTAATCACTCCTAGATGGGAGTCAGTGGAGATCATGGTGTGATCTAGACTCGTCTCATGGTATTGGGTCTCGTACTCTTCCTCCCAATCTAGTGAGACTTCATGTTCCTCAATCATGCTCCCAAGCTCCCCTTGGGGTGGAGGAGCTTCTTCCCCCACTAACAAACTAGACAACCCTTTTGATGGGCATTGCCCCGCAAAGTGCCCATACCCTTGACATCTATAGTATTGTCGGCGCCCACTACCAGCGGTGGTCCCTCCTACATTTGGGCCCTTGGAAGCCTCGTCCCTCCTTGGAGGGGGATGGATAGGGGCGGCCTTGGTTGGAGTGGTGATGGGAGGTGGGTTGTAAGGCCTCAAAGGATCACTCCCACTCGGGCTAGGGGCCTTCATGGGAGTGGCCGGGGTGGGTCGGAGTCCTATTCTTTTGGGATCGGTCGACCGTGGGGAAGCAAACCTAGGAATCCTTAAAAATCGTTCAACATCCCGAGCTACTTGGTAGGCTTGTTCAAGGTTGTCGACATCTCTCATGAAAAGCTCCCTCTTGATGTGGTTTTGGAGCCCATTCCTAAATCGAGACAAGGTGACTTCCGGGTCCTCATGAACTCCACACTTCAAAAGATAGGAGTCAAATTTTTTAATATATTCGACCACGGTCTTCCCTTCTTGGGTGAGGCTTTGCCACTCATCCAAGAGCATTTGGTGGTAGGATAGGGGAAGATACTTGTTTCTAAGTTGGGTCTTCGTACCCTCCCAAGTGTCAATAGGCCCTTCCTGCCTAACCCTTCTTAATCCCTCTTGGTTTAGCCAATAAGTTTTGGCTAATTTGGTGAGGTGCATTTTGTCCAATCTTACCCTCCTTTGGTCGGACATAGGGTACCATTCAAAATATTGGTCCATGGCGATTTCTCATTCTAAGTAGACACTTGGTTCATGGGAACCATCAAAGTTTGGGGCCTCTACCTTGATCATCCTTAAGAGAGGGTCATCCGGGTCGTCCTGTGGACGCCTTTCATGATTTTGATGGTGGTGAGGTCTTTCATAGTCATGGTAGGGGTCAACATTCAAGTCCTCCCTATTAATTTCAGCATGTGGAAGGTGGGCTCTTGGTCCATTGTTCCTTGGTTGGAACTCATCCCTATGAAGTTCAACATGTGGAGGGTGGGCTCTTGGTTCATTGTTCCTTGGGTGGAACTCATCCCTATGAAATTTAACATGTGGAGGGTGGGCTCTTGGTTCATTGTTCTTTGGGTGGAACTCATCCCTATGAAATTCAACATGTGGAGGGTGGGCTCTTGGTTCATTATTCCTTGGGTGGAACTCATGCTCTTCTAGCCGAACAAGCCGACTAGAAAGGGACTCAAGTTGGGCAAGAATGTTTGTAAGGGTATCATCCACCTGGTTCATTTGGCCTTAGGGTTCCTCCCTAGGGGCATCTTGGTTGAGTTGGAGATTGGGATCTATGGGGGGAACCGAAGACGATGGGTCGGGTCGGTAAATGGCACCACTACGGGTGGACACGCAAGGGTGGGGCATGAAATGAAAGAAGGACACACAATGTAATGGCCCTAGGACTTAAACTTGATAGAGACAAGTCTAAATTTACTCTGATACCAATTGATGTGACACAACCTTAGACTTAAGCAAGCAAGCACAATTTACAATCAAACGGATTGATATTGGCGACCACTCACCCGACGCTCACCTAAGTCCCGGGGTAACTTGGCGATGCCAAGTGGAGGATGTGAGGGATGGGCCCTTGCTGGTAGAGGGCCAGCAAGGCCAAGGTTGATTCCTCAAGAATATGGCTGGTCCAATTCAGTGGGACCGACGTTGTGCCAAGGGCACGGGCTGCACTCGTCACCCACGGCGGTCACTCGAAGCAAGGTTGCTTGATGGACCGGGCGCTAACTCTCACAAACTAGCGGAGCTTATGAACTAATATTGGAAGAACAAGTACTAAAGAGAGCTAAGGTTGGAGCACTTACTCGACCGGTTTGAAGAAATCGGTCCCACTCGGAGACGTGGGCGAGCGGGGAAGCATGGGTTCCCCACACGCCGCGTCGGGGTAGCTTGGCCTATTTAAGCACTTACAACACTACACCCCATGCAAGGGGGGGATCTTGGGGAAGGGAAATCAATGGTTACAATCAAACACTACCTCCCGCAGGGAGGGGCTGTAAGCCGGCCAGGCGGGGATGATACGCGCAGCGGAGAGTGAGATAGAAGGGGGGGATGAATAGATCACTCCCCAATTCGATAAACACAGCCACAAATTCTTAGCCCCTCAAACTAGAGTGATAAAGGCCACGTAAACAGACAACGAATATGATAAGAGAAGAACTGATATCGAGAAGGCAACCACAAATAAGTAAAGTCTCAAGAAGTTGGAGAGCAGCACACGAAAACAACCAAACCACAAATGAGACAGCAAATTTTTTAGGTGGTTCAATTGCTATCTGCAATCTACGTCCACCCCTTACTCAATCGAGTAAGGCTTCCTTGCATTTGAGTCGCACACAGCAGACTCAGTCTGCAACAATCGCTGCCAAATAGCTTGTACAGAGGAACAACCTCCTCAATCTTCTGATCGACCAGAAGAAGAACACCGGAGAACTATCTCCCTTCCATTGCACGCAGCAAAGGGAACCCTGTGCAGTTACTCCTAAGTAACTCACACAACCAAAGGATTGAACCTCTCTTCCTCGAAGACAATGGAGGGAACTGGAGAACCTCTCCCTTCCTCCGAACAGTGGAGGGTAACAGCATGAAATGAAGATGATCAAACAAAAACTTGAAAAACACACGATCGGTAAGCGACAATATTCGTTAGAAACAAAGACAATGTAGCTTCCGTAGAATAAGATCTTCTCATTCACTAACACTTCTTCCTCTCGAAAATTTTCTTTCTCTTCTGCTGCCCTCACTTTCTTCTTCTTCTACTGGCTCTCTTTCTCCCCCTTTTTGTTCTTGTTGTTATTTTTTCTTCTGCTCAGCATTCACTTTTTATAGAGCATCAGAGGACGGGCGTGTGCTTTCCATTATTCCCACTCAAAGGCCTTAGCCCACGTGGCAGAATCCCACCTCACTTCTCTCCATGTGTCACGATCCTGCCACCTCGTCCATACTGGGATCACGAGCCATTCTTATTCTTCTCAAAAAAATACCTGACAGACAATCAGAAGAAAGCATTTCGGATACTGGTAAGAAGGATGACATTGCATTGGGCATATAAATGCTAAATGCACGAACTGGGAGAGATGCACCGATTATATAAAACATGAGGCAAATGTTGCACCGAATGTGAATAGACATAACATGCACTGAGTAGAGATGTTCAGGTCAACCATTGAATTGACTTACTAAAGTGATTGACACCATGTGCACAGACTCTAGCGTCCACCCGTGCAGCTGGTGTGCACAGACATGGGTCCAAGAGGCACACGACGAAGACTTTGTACTGAGTCAAAGGAAAGGATCAAGGATATGCATGGACTTTTAAAGACAACTGTGTAACACAGTAGATGCACCGAGTTGGATTTGCAAGAATTGCAGCGAGATAAAAGAGAAGAATCATCCGAACAAAAACGGATGCAAGACAGACCTTGCACCGAGTCTGAAAGGCGAGACGCACAAAGATGCACAACCAAGATATGCACGAACCTAAAAGTGTATGCTGCAATGAAATACAATGAAATGCACTGAGCCAATTTATGTCTACACACGTAATGCACCGAGATGGAAACGGGGCTACAATGTTTGTGAGTGAGACAGAGACTTGCACCGAATTGATAAAGAGAAGTACAAGACAACACTTGCACCAAGACGTATTTGCACTGAGATGAAGAGACAAGATCTAACAGTGCATACCAGACGACGATTGCACCGACTTGAGTTTGCACCGACCTCGAGAGGTGAGATGCAAGGACATGTTATGCACGGACCTTAAAGCTATTTCCACAGACTTCCTTCATGTTTTGAAACAAGTAAATGCATCGAATGTATAAATTGATCTAGGGATAAAAACAAATTGATTTATAGTGTGTGACATCATCAAAACCTTAGGGATGCAACAATCTCCCCCTTTTTGATGATAGCAACACTATGAATCAAGCAATATCAAGGCATTAAAAACAATCAGTTAAAAAATAGGCCAATCATACAGACAAAATGAACACAGCTTTAAAAATCAAAACAAGCGCATGCAGACAAATCAAGCACAACTTATGAACCTCAGCTCTCTCCTCTCTCCTCCCACAACATTTTCGCAGAAAAAGAATGATCGCAGAAAATGAATGATCTTTCGGATATTGTATGACCTCATGACCTCTCTCCCTAACATTTTTGCAGAAAATGAATGATCTCTCGGATATTGTGAGATCTCATGACCTCTCTCCCCCTTTGACATCATCAAAAGGTAATGAAAGGTGTATGAAATTGCTGGAGACATGAGGAAGAAGAATAGTGACTTCTTAGTGTAGAAAGACCCAACAACATATCTTAAGAGAATAAGTGAGGTGCTAAAGTCAAGTGATGATTCTTGAACTCTGGTAATGAATAGAGAATTAGTATGAAGGAGAAGTTTATCCACATACATGGTGTATGATGTAGAACAGGGGTGAACAAGCATGGCAAGATTTCTGATTAAAACAATAGTACTTTGTAGACGACAAGAGACAAAATTAGAGAAGGTGTTCTCATAGTATTGAGGACAAGCATTTCAGACCTTTGCACAGAGACAAGGGATAAAATAGAGAGAGCAATAAGATCAATGAGTAGTTTGGTAAATCACACTTTTGACATTAGGGAGACACCTTGATCAGAGGTCGGAATCCCCAGTTACTCAGTGTGAGTACCTCATTACTTCTTCCTTTTGAAGAACAGAGTTAGTAACTGTGGATTTTTACATGGGAAACACCTTGATCAGAGGCCAGAGTCCCCAGTTACTCACCACCTTGTCACCATTGCTCTGTGATGATCAGAGACATTAAAGTCATTTTGCATGCAGATTTTTCTTTAAAAATGTTGACACCTCATGACATAGGAGTTACTTTACTTCATTGATGAAGCTCCCAGTTTCTCAGTGATCAAGCCATAGACCTTTGTTCATTTAGTTGATCCCTTATGAAGTGGAGAGATAATGATTGAAGACAATACCAGAAGAACTATTTCTTTGTAATGAATCTTGAAATCTAGATTTCAAGTTGTTCTGAACAAATATCAAGACATGCAGGTTTTAGCCTGACCTGAAATCATTGACAATATAGGAGGATATACTTTGACCACTTAATCTAAATCTCTGATAAACTACTAGAGGAAAGATTCTAGCAAGACTTTAGTAACACAAACTTATAGACTTAAGAGATGAATGAGATTCTACTGACTGAGAGAACTACACTCATTCAATCATGAAAACCAGCAATAACACACATCTGGTCAGTCTTTTTGAGTTAATCAAAAATTAACTACCTATCCAGCTCCCCCTTAAACGAAGCACTCAATGAAACTAATCAACAGATACATAAAGCTCCCCCTTACAATAAGGACAGACTTTTCACACAACATTTTACCAAAGTAGATCAATTCAATATTAGGAGAAAAATAGTTAAGATAATTTGAACAAGCCTAGTTCTCTCCTTAATGTGGTGAATTTGTCATTGTCTAGAGGCTTGGTGAAGATGTCAGTAATTTGATTAGTAGTGCTGACATGAATCAGTTCAAAGTTGTTCTTAGAAACCTCATCACTTATGAAATGATGCCTGATTTCTATATGTTTGGTGCGGGAGTGCAGAACAGGATTCTTGGCTAGGTTGATGGCACTAGTATTATCACAGTAAATAGGTGTGCACCCCAGGTCTACTTGATAGTCCTGAAGTTGGTGTTTAATCCAAATGACTTGTGTCCCACAACTCCCTACTGCTACGTATTCAGCCTCTGCAGTGGAGAGGGCCACAGAGTGTTGTTTCTTGGAACCCCAAGATACTAAACACCCACCTAGAAATTCACAGTGACCACTAGTGCTCTTTCTATCTAGTTTACACCCGGCATAATCTGCATCTGTGTATGCAACTAAATCAAGTGTGTGTGATGCAGGAAACCATAAGCCAAGAGTGTGAGTAGTGGACAGGTATCTGAAGATTCTTTTTACTACAGCTAAATGCAATTCAGTGGGTCTAGATTGATACCTTGCACACATTCCTACACTGAATTGAATATCAGGTCTTGAAGCAGTCAAATAAAGTAGAGATCCAATCATACCTCGATAGAGCTTGGCATCTACTTCTTTACCTGTCTCATCTCCATCCAATGAGATGTTGGTACCCATTGGTGTTGTAATGTGCCTCAAATTGTTCATGCCAAACCTCTTGAGAATTTCCAATGTGTACTTGGTCTGGTTGATGAAGCATCCATCCTCTAACTGTTGTACCTGTAAGCCAAGAAAATACTTTAATTCACCTACCAAACTCATTTAAAATTCAGCAGACATCAATTTATAAAATTCATTGCATAGTTCAGAGCTAGTTGACCCAAAGACAATATCATCTACATATACCTGAACAATGATGAGGTCTTTATTTGAGCTCTTCGAAAAAAGAGTTTGATCTACTTTACCTCTGTGGTAGCCCTTGCTGATCAGAAATTCTGTCAGTCTTTCATACCATGCTCGAGGAGCCTGTTTTAGGCCATACAGGGCTTTGTTCAACCTAGAAACTTGGTTAGGTTGAGGGGAAAATTGAAATCCGGGGGGTTGTTCAACAAAAACCTCTTCCTTGATAACACCATTCAAAAAGGCACTCTTCACATCCATTTGCTGGAGTTTTATGTTCTTGGAACATGTAAATGCTAGCAGTATCCTTATTGCTTCCATACTAGCAACATGTTCATAGGACTCATCAAAATCAACACCAAATTCCTGACAGTAGCCCTCGGCTACTAGTCTGGCTTTATTTCTAGAGATGATTCCATCTTCATTCATTTTATTCTTAAACACCCACTTAGTTCCTATGACATTAGTATTTTCTGGTCTTGGAACTAGCTCCCAGACATTATTTCTTTCAAATTGACCTAACTCCTCACACATGGCATTAGTCCATGACTGATCACTTAAGGCCTCTTCTATTGATTTGTGTTCAATTTGAGAGACCAGAGCAATTAGGTCCTGGTTATGAACATTCCTAAAGTGAGACCTAGTTCTAAGAGGTTCTTCAAGATTGCCTAATGTGTTATCTATTAGGTGATCTTTAAGATATCTAACATTTATTGAAGACTCACCTGTCTCAGCCGACTCTACCTGGTTGGGAGCATCTGATGACTCATTTGGCTGAAGCTCCTCTTCTTCTTTGTCTTCTAGGAATTCTCCATTGTGCTCGGAATCCCTGTCAGTGTTTTCAATGTTATTAACACCTTTTGCTTCACCAAAAATAATGGGTGGAGACTCCTCAACTTTCTGATCAGTTATATTAAAGACCCTATATGCTCTTGACACTTCATAGTATCCTAGAAATATTCCAGGATAGCTTTTAGCATCAAATTTATCTAAGTCTTTCTTGTCATTATTATGGATAAAGCATTTAACTCCAAAAATCCTGAAATGAGTCAGATTTAGTTTCTTACCTTTCAATAGCACATAGGGTGTTTTCTTGTGGATTGGTCTTACCATGGCCCTGTTGATTGTATAAGTTGCTGTATTGGCCGCCTCTGCCCAAAATTTCCTTGGTAGTTGACTCTCAATCAGCATGGTCCGGGCCATCTCCACAATGGTTCGATTTCTTCTCTCTACAATTCCATTCTGCTTTGGTGTCCTGGGAGAAGAAAACTTGTGTGTTAGTCCCTCTCTTTCACACAGTTCAGAAAACATGGAGTTTTCAAATTCACCTCCATGGTCAGATTGAATTGAACAAATTCTATGTTTTCCTTCTTGTTTGACTTTATTAAAAAATTGTTTGAATTTTTGAAAAGCATCATTTTTGTTGGCTAAGAAAAAGATCCATGAAAATCTGGAGTGGTCATCAATGATCACATAACCAAATCTACTTTCATTAAGACTCAAAGTTCTAGTAGGACCAAAAAGGTCCATATGAAGAAGTTCCATTGGTCTAGACGACAATGGCTCAGATCTTAGCTTGAAGGACATTCGGGTCTGTTTGCCTAAAGCACAGGCATCACAGACTTTTGAAATTGAACTGAACTTGATTCTAGGCAAGCCTCTAACTAAATCATGCTTGATCAATTTATTTAAAGTAGAAAAACTAGCATGGCCTAAACGTCTATGCCAATGAAATGCGTCACTTTCAGAATTGGCAGACAAGCATAGATTAGAATCAGACTCAACATCTAAGTCTACCAAGTAGACATTATTGGTCCTGTTGGCTACAAATTTAATGCTATCAGAATTTATTTCAAAAATTTTGTATGAATTATTGTCAAACACAACCCTGTGACCCTTATCACATAATTGACTTATGCTAATCAGATTGTGTTCAAGACCTTCCACAAGTAAAACTTTCTCAATGGAGTTAGTGGAAGACTTACCAACAGTGCCGACCCCAATGATCTTACCTCTGTTCTTTCCTCCAAATTTGACCAGACCCCCTACCTTCATTTCTAACTTGCTGAACTTGGATCGGTCTCCTGTCATGTGCCTGGAGCAGCCACTGTCGAGATACCATTTGTTGTTCTCAGCTGCCATGCACACCTACACAAGCAAAATCAAGCAAAGTAGTTCGGAACCCAAGATGAGTTGGGTCCTAAGACATCATTCAAATCTTTAAGCAGATGTTTAGGGATCCAGAATTGTCTCAACTTGGTTTTCTCTTGCACCTTAATTTCTGGTCTATTGAAGTTGTGAGTGGAGGTATGTCCAGCTGGTCTGGAGAAATGAAATCTATTCCAGTTATTAGGTTTCTCATCCCTGGGGTATCTCCTGTGAGCTTGTTGATTAACAAATTTTTGAGGATGAGTGTTGTTTCTCCAATAACTCTTGTGAGGACCCATTCGTTTGTAGTAGTTCCAACTTTTATTCTGATTCATTTCGTTGGCCCAGCTACTACTTATGTTCTGGCGAATGGGCTTAGTGAAGTTCTTCACAAAACTCATTCCTATTTTAGATGATCGTCCATCATTGTTTGTTAAATTTTCTTTTGGACATTGAACACTCTGGTTTCTATTTGAGCTGGATGGTGTGTCCAGCTTTTCTTTTCCCTTTTTCGGGCAGAAGGTAGTTGTCTTAAACTGAAATGGTCTCTTGTTGGATGGGTCATAGCCTAAACCCTCCTTGTTGAAATTAACTCTTGTACCAAGTATAGAATCCAGATTCAATTTTCCTTGAACAAATTTTTCTAAAACTTTTTGTTTGTCCTCCAACTCTCTTTGCACAGACTCACAATTTTTCAAGAGTTCAGAGTTGACTTTCTTAACAGCTTCATACTTCTCTGTGATCACACTATTTTCATTCAGACATTCTTCAAATTTAATCTTGAGTTGGTTGAGCTGTGTGTGAACTTCCTGGTTCTCAAGGGTTTGCTTTTCATTCTCCTTTTCCAGAGAAATCATTTCTTCTAATTCTTCTTTTAGTTTCTGATTTTCCTTACAGATTTACGTTTGTTCTTCAACATTGGTATTGTATTTTCTCTTCAGAACCCTATGCTCTTTACTAAGTGAATTGAACTTATCTAACAGTTCTGCATAGGTGTCTTCCCAGTCATCGATAGAGAAATTCTCAAAAATATTTGTTACCTCCTCTTCGCTGTTTGCCATCAGGCAAATTCCTTCTTCATCCTCCTTTGAGGAATTGTCTTCCGGATCCTCTTCCTCATCGCTCCAGGTGCAGACCATTGCCTGTGGCTTCTTCTTCTATACTTTCGAGCTCTTCTTCTGAGGGTTGGAACCTTTCTTCTGAAGATCAAGGCAGTCCCCTTTCATGTGTCCGGGTTTCCTGCAATGAAAACATGTAATTCTCATAGTACTCCTATCTTTGTCATTGCTGGAATCGAAGTTCTTACCAGAAGGGTATGACTTCTTCCTCCTGAAGGTCTTTCCCTTAGACCTTAAGAATTTTTTGAATTGGCGAGTAAGCATTGCTTGCTCCTCTTGGTCGAGATCTGACAATCCATCAGACTCACAACTACTACTCCCGCTACTGCTACTTCCCTTGCTGCGGGACGCCCTGAGGGCAATATTCTTGGTCTTTCTGTCGCTTCCCTCACCATTCCTTTTAATGTTCATCTCATACGTCATAAGGGATCCTATGAGTTCGGTGACAGTCGTAGTTGTCAGATCCCTTGACTCTTCTATCACAATGGCTTTTGTATGCCATGAAGGGGTTAGAGATCTAAGTATCTTCCTAACAACGTCTCCCTCAGCCATCTCTTTTCCAAGCCCCTTAAGACTATTCGTGATCAGAGACAATCTGGCATACATCTCAGTTATGGTCTCCTCTGATTTCATTTTAAACATCTCATATTCAGAGGTGAGGAGATTTACCTTTGTTGCTCTCACTTGAGCTGTACCTTCGTAGATTAATTCCAGCTCGTCCCACATTTTCTTGGCCGTTCTACATGTTGAGATGCGAGCGTATTCGTCTGGGTGTACAGCACACTGGATGATGTTCAGGGCTGTCCAGTTGAGCGATGATTGCTTGACTTGATTATCTGTCCATGCATCCTCGTTCGGTGGTAGCTCGTATGGCCCTGTGGTGATCACCCTCCACAACTTGTGGCTTTGCGCCCTGATGAATACCTCCATCCTATTTTTCCAGAATAGATAATTGTTACCATCAAAAAAAGGAGGACGACTGATAGATTGTCCCTCAGCCATAAAGCTTCGAGGACCATTAGGGTTAGCTTGACCGTTGGCCCACATGGTGAAAACCCGCTCTGATACCAAATGATACGCACAGCGGAGAGTGAGATAGAAGGGGGGGGATGAATAGATCACTCCCCAATTCGATAAACACAACCACAAATTCTTAGCCCCTCAAACTATAGTGATAAAGGCCACATAAACAGACAACGAAGATGATAAGAGAAGAACTGATATCGAGAAAGCAACCACAAATAAGCAAAGTCTCAAGAAGTTGGAGAGCATCACACGAAAACAACCAAACCATAAATGAGACAGTGAATTTTTTAGGTGGTTCAATTGCTATCTGCAATCTACGTCCACCCCTTACTCAATCGAGTAAGGCTTCCTTGCACTTGAGTCGCACACAGCAGACTCAGTCTGCAACAACCGCTGCCAAACAGCTTGTACAGAGGAACAACCTCCTCAATCTTCTGATCGACCAGAAGAAGAACACCGGAGAACTATCTCCCTTCCTTTGCACGCAGCAAAGAGAACCCTATGCAGTTACTCCCAAGTAACTCATACAACCAGAGGATTGAACCTCTCTTCCTCCAAGACAATGGAGGGAACTAGAGAACCTCTCCCTTCCTCCGAACAGTGGAGGGTAACAACATGAAATGAAGATGATCAAACAAAAACTTTAAAAGCACACGATTGGTAAGCGACAATATTCGTTAGAAACAAAGACAATGTAGCTTCCGTAGAAGCAGATCTTCTCATTCACTAACACTTCTTCCTCTCGAAAATTTTCTCTCTTCTGCTGCCCTCACTTTCTTCTTCTTCTACTGGCTCTCTTTCTCCCCCTTTTGTTCTCGTTGTTATTTTTTCTTCTGCTCAGCATTCGCTTTTTATAGAGCATCAGAGGACGGGCGTGTGCTTTCCATTATTCCCGCTCAAAGGCCTTAGCCCACGTGGCAGAATCCCACATCACTTCTCTCCATGTGTCACGATCCTGCCACCTCGTCCATACTGGGATCATGAGCCATTCTTATTCTTCTCAAAAAAATACCTGACAGACAATCAGAAGAAAGCATTTCGGATACTGGTAAGAAGGATGACATTGCATTCGACATATAAATGCTAAATGCACGAACTGGGAGAGATGCACCGATTATATAAAACATGAGGTAAATGTTGCACCGAATGTGAATAGACATAACATGCACTGAGTAGAGATATTCAGGTCAACCATTGAATTGACTTACTAAAGTGATTGACCCCATGTGCACAGACTCTAGCGTCCACCCGTGCAGCTGGTGTGCACAGACATGGGTCCAAGAGGCACACGACGAAGACTTTGTACTGAGTCAAAGGAAAGGATCAAGGATATGCATGGACTTTTAAAGACAACTGTGTAACACAGTAGATGCACCGAGTTGGATTTGCGAGAATTGCAGCGAGATAAAAGAGAAGAATCATCCGAACAAAAACGGATGCAGGACAGACCTTGCACCGAGTCTGAAAGGCGAGACGCACAAAGATGCACAACCGAGATATGCACGAACCTAAAAGTGTATGCTGCAATGAAATACAATGAAATGCACTGAGCCAATTTATGTCTACACACGTAATGCACCGAGATGGAAACGGGGCTACATTGTTTGTGAGTGAGACAGAGACTTGCACTGAATTGATAAAGAGAAGTACAAGACACCGCTTGCACCAAGACGTATTTGCACTGAGATGAAGAGACAAGATCTAACGGTCCATACCAGACGACGATTGCACCGACTTGAGTTTGCACCGACCTCGAGAGGTGAGATGCAGGGACATGTTATGCACGGACCTTAAAGCTATTACCATAGACTTCCTTCATGTTTTGAAACAAGTAAATGCACCAAATGTATAAATTGATCTAGGGATAAAAACAAATTGATTTATAGTGTGTGACATCATCAAAACCTTAGGGATGCAACAGGGGAGGGGGGAAAGCCCAAAGATGAAGTCGAACAGTTGGCTGAAGCCGGTTCTGCCCGCATTCTGTGAATAAGGACAGACTGTCGAAGATGTTGAAGCTGCGGCCGCTCCCGAATTTTGTTGGTGATGAGACCAACTGTAAAATCTTCGTAGGTGACCCAGGAAGTCGTCCAAATTTTTTTGATTTCTCAGGTAGCCGGCGCTGGTCGGGGCAGAGGCACGAACGGGGAAGCAGAACTCTGGCTCTGTCTGCTTCAGGACCACAACAGTAGGAAAATGAAGTCACTCTGGGCGCTCTAGAGCTCTGAATCAGGCGTGGCTGGAGTTGACGGCTTCGTTATCGAGTCTTATTCGAACGGAGACCCGCTGGAACACCATAGGATGGTGGACAAGACAGGGAGACCTTGAACCATGAATAGGGGTCGGTTCTGCTCCAGGTGAGATAGAATTGCGCACCTTGGGGAGAAAATTAGGAACTCACTTGTCCGATATCCAAATGAGAATCCGCTTCTTGGTAATGGAAGGTGACTTGTTGAGGAAAGTGTCGGTCAAGTTCCGCCTTCAGATCTTCAGGATACTAGTCGTGGGAGTCTCTACTAGCAGTCTCTGGTCTGCAGTCTGGTGGTGGATGCACAGTCTTGGGAAAATGACTCCCCCGGGCAGTAGTAAACTTAGAAAGGGATGAGACAGCTTCCGTTGTGAAGAAGACCAGTAGACGCTTCCAATGGTACCACTTGGACCTTCAGGGACGCCGGGATGAGGTCAGGGTCGCCATTGCAATCTGCTGGTTCTCTGCAGGTCCTCAGCTGTGAGCAAATCCGTCGATGTAGCTCCCAAATGACCACGGAATGAGAAGAAGAAGTTGTAGAATGGGGAGGGGGAATAGATGAATGGTAGGGGCGGTATGGAGGGTGGTTTAGGGTGTGTGGAAGAGCTGGAGATGGGGGAGGGCGTAGGGGGCTTGGTGGTTTCAGCCAAGGTGGAGGGAGAGTGAAGGGGTGGAATGCTCTTAGGAGAGTGGAGATGGATGTGATAGACTAAGGCCCAAGGAGAAGGGAGAGGGAGGTTTAGGGCGCAGCCTACAGGGGGAGGGAATTTTGAAATTTCTCTTGGGAAGTGGAGGGGTGCTTAGGGTAGTGGGAAGGGTGCTTGGGGAAGGGTAGTGGGTGGTTGGGGGTTGGAGGTTGGCTTGGTGATTGGGGGTTCTATCTTGGGACAAGGGGGTGTAGTAAAGAGGGTTGTGGGGAGTTGGAGAGTCCTTAATGGGGGTAGGTGGGGGAGAGGGGTGGTTGGGAAAGTGAGGAGAGAGAGAAGGGGGCGAACCCCATAGAGAGAGAGAGAAAGAGAGACAGGAGGGGTATGGGATTGAAGTGGGTTTCTCACCCTAGGTTTCACACCTTCTCAAATGGAATCACTCCACTAAGATTTGGAATTTTGAACTCTTAAATGGCAATTTTCATTAACTTCCAATGGGGGAAATGGGAGATTCTGCAATCATATAGGAGATTCATACAATTGCTAAAGAAGTCAATCAACTTTCTGAATACATATTAAATCAAATTTTCAGATGTGTAAGTGAGTAACATGAAAAATGATAGTTGTAATATGGATATTCAGATTTTCAGATCAACACAAGGAGACATTTTACAGACTGTACTTTAATTTTGAGAACAGCGTATTGGAGACTACGCTCTACCACAATGAGTTTTCATCAATATTTTTCAACTTAACCAATATCGCATGATAGTCAGAATTTTTCAAGAGTGATCAGGTTCAAATAATTCATTTTTACACGAGTAGACGCATAGAGCTCATGCCAGAATCTCCGGTTACTCAGAATACTGAACAATTTCACCTCATTTTGAACAGAGATACTAGTCAACACTTTTCAGATATGAACCACATCACGTCTCAGGTGACATGTGCCCAGTTTACTCAGTGAGACCGAGCATTGCTCTATCTTTCATTTTCATCACAAATTTTTAAATAGGATAGGTAGGTAGCTTTTTCCTCAACTGTCTCTTCAACATACATGCAGCAAGTTTAACATCTCGAGAGTGTTGAAAAGAAATTCATATATCCTTATCTTTAACACTCATTTTCACATTTTGTGCATGAAGTGTGCGAATTTGATTCAGCATGTATACCGAAAATATCATGAACTCATAACAGGGCAGCTTCCCCTAAATAGATGCACTTATGAAATAACAACTACCCCAGAGTGTACGACATGAAACACTCCAATAATGACTCAAATGCAACATTATTTATCAAGAAGACATAAGGCCATAGAAATGCCAAGGGATGGGGTGAATAGCTTCTAATATCAAGCAAGCACACAGAGGGAATGTATGTAGCATGCAATGCAAATGTGCAACTGATGCTAAACAAATGGATGCCAATTGAATGAAGTGAATGCAGCTAATACATGAGTACTGATGCAATGCAACTTGATCATATAGTAATGAAATGCAACATGCCAAGATAGAATGTAATGTGGTGCAAAACTTCTGATACCAAATGAATGAACTAACTTCAGCTAATGCATGAATTCATTCTAATGCGTGCAACCTATGCCTAGATGAGCATGTGATGCAAGATGCAAATGTAGTATAGGAGGGCTTGATCTTCAAACCTTGAGGCAAATTTGACATTGGAGCATTCACATTATATTAATGTGTCAACAACATTTTTCATGACATGGCCTTTATGAATAAGGGTGCATAAATGATCAAAATTAAACAATGCAACCTAATTTTCAGAATTATTCAAAATCAGATATTCAAGAGCATTTCACAAGTTTTGAAATTAGAAATCATCCAGAAGCTACATGTTTGAATCATTTGATCAGAAACATATTTTCAATTTAAGGAACTCAGCTCAAGGATTCATTCATAACTCCACCAATCATAAGCCAGTCACGATTTTCAAAATCTGGTACGAGACAGAGATTTTAGTCCGAAGACCCAGCTCAACGCATAGGGAATGCTTTCAAGTGGACATAATCCACTCTTCCACAAACGCCATTTGATATACTAGATATGCAGTTAAATTTAGGTGTGGTTGTGTAATTCAAAATGAGAAATATTCAATACACACTTCTCAAGCCAGTTAGACAAGTCCATCACAGCAGACTAGTGAATAACAATTCAAGTTTTGAAACAATACCTATCATCCTAAAGTGTCAACAAGTGACAAAAGACCATTGCATGAATTGACAATGTTGAATTACCTTAGTTTAGATGACAAGATCGAAAGCCTTCATGTCACTAGAATCACCAACCTCACGAGGGTTGATATTTCAGCTTTTGCTTTCTTACCTTTGCCTTGAGAATCTATTTTCTTCTAAGCCTTTCACCTGATTTACCTTGGGTACTTACTTCAACACGTACAAGACTTTCACCACCTTATACTTGAGTCGATCCTGGAAGTTGTTCTACACAAAGTAGTCCATCTTCTTGTAACAACTTGAGAGGGTTCTCATCATTTTCATCCTTGCAAGGTATTCTTCCAGTTTATTCAAGCTTAGCCCATCATCATTTAGATTTTGGGAGTATAATATGTATCCAAAGATAGAAAGGTTTGATTTATCAATTTCGATTCAAATTTATTAATATTGACATGACAAATAATTTTAAAAGCTAACACCCCTAGATAGTTAGATGCAATGCATGACTCATGTGTTAACCTAAATGTTAAGACCATATGACGAATCTGATGACTCCCCCTCAATATGTGCATGACTGTGATATGCTCAGTAAAATTCTAATGCCATGTGCAGTCCGTGACTGATTGACTCATAGTACCGGGCGGAGAACTTAGATTTGAAGATCACCTCACGCGTAGTGATAGCTTTCAGACAGGAGTAACCTGCCCTTCCACAAGTCACCATTTGATATACTATGTAGTCAAGGGTGGTGAAGGTAGGAGGATTGCTATGAATTATGACATGAATTCACAATATTCAATTTATGCACGACAGTACGTGAAGGCTTATGCAAACTCAGTATATGCAGCGAGATTTATTGACGGTTTCAAAACTCCACTTGAACAAGATGCTATATGAGGATGATATGCACAAGGGTATGCAACTATCTATGGATGGCATGCATGTACAGACTCATGCATGATCACATAACTATACAGAACATGGTAAAACACGACATAACACTTTTAGTGGAGAGAGTGAGAGGGATATCACCTGAGAAATCAAATTCGGTTTTTGATTTTTCCTCCAACCTTGCTTGAGTCACTTGACTCGTATGCCTTACCTTCTTGATGAAAATAGATGTCATACTTTCCATTTCTATGGCACTCCTGCAAAATAGATTTCTCAATTTGCATTCTTAGGTACCCAAATCATCTTGGGTCCTTGTGGGTTAGCAGCATTCTTGGCACGTGGCTTCCACTCCTTAACAACATTCAAATCATCATCTTTCACAAGAAAATAATCATGCTTAACATTTCCAAATTTGCTAAAGTGATGGTAGATGGCACATGGCATCATCTTCTTTCTTCTCATGGGTTCTACTGATTTGTGTGTGTGAGCATGATGTGTTGAGTAGGAGTTCTTTCTCCTCAACAATAACCAACAGTGTGAAGTTGTATGACTCCTTTTACCACAGTGATTGCAATGCATGGAAGATTTTATTGTGAAGGCTCTCTTTGCATTTTTTAAAATAGCTTGGTTTCTACATGCTCTCAAATCATCATTCTTCATAATGAAACAATTATGCATAGCATGTCTATGTTTTTCATAATAAAAATATGTGAGTTTCTTTCTAATTGGTTGTGTGTGTGGAAGAGGTGTGTTCAACATGCATGGAGGTGCTAGTAGCATTTTTGGATTTTTGATGCAAATTGATTTTCTTTATGGATACATGTGTGTGTGCAAAATGATTTTTCTTTTTCAGATTTTCATTTGATCTTTTTATTGTTTGTGAAGAAGATTGAGTTGGGGACCCATTTGATGTACTGGCTATGTTTGAACTGTGCACAAAAGATGTATAAACTTTATTTTCAAACTTTTTTTTGTTTACAGGATTAAAACCCAGCCCTTCCCTTTGAAAATTCACTTTCGTCCCTAATAATTTGTCCCAATTTTCTTGACCATTCACAAATCTAGACAATGAAGCATTCAAGTCAATAATCTCTTTCTCAAGTGATGCAATGCGCAATTCATAGGAAGGAAGTTTATTTTCACAGGAGTTGACTTGTTCATGTAAAGTAGTATTGATGGTTTTATGACTTTCAATTTCTTGCAACAAAGCATGTACTTTTTCAGATTGATCAATATTCATAGATTTTCCTTTTTCAAAAGCAAGCAATCTTTCAGAAATGGTTCTATTCAATTCCTTCAGTTTCTCATTTTCTATTTCAAGATTTTTATCATGAGCAAACTCATTTTGACCATTGTTCATAAGACTTACTCTCTCTCTCAGCTCTTTGTTTTCATTTTTCAAAGAAGAAATTTGATCTTTATGAATTTCAATGTCAAACACATGACCATCAATCAATTCCTTCAAGTGCGAGCATTCTTTACATGGAGAATCACATTTATTTTGTCCAACATTCTTTATCAATTTTTTATTTTCAGACTTAACATTCTCATATTTATCAGCAAGCTCATCATATGCAATCAATAACTCCTCATGGCTAAATTCATCTTCATTATCAGAATCAGAATTTACCTTTGAGCTTGAGTCAACTTGTTGATCACTCCCTTTATCACTCGTGCCTGCCACAAGACATTGATCTTCATGCCCTTCCCAGACTTTGGTTAAGCAAACCAAGATATCCTTCGCAGATCTGCAATGGGCGACAAAAGGGAAATGATTAGAATCAACTGCAGCAATAAGCAATTTTAGAACCAACAATTGTGATCATGTTTAAGCTTAGAATCTGCGGTCCAGACAGATTTATCTTTAGGCAACTCATAAGGACCATGTGAGATAAGCTTCCATAGCTTAGGATCATATGAGTTAACTAGACTGCACATCCTTCCTAACCATAAATTAAAATTGCAACCATCAAACACCGGTGGAGAATTCAAAGTGTACATAATGGTAGTCATTGATATGGATCACTCTAGATCGTTAGATCTATGAAATTAGAGCCTTGGCTCTGATACCAATTAAAGTCCCGCGATCAATGACACCCAAGAGGGGGGTGAATTCGGTGATAACAAATTTTACGAAAATTTTTACCCTTTTTTACAAAATATGTGATAAACAATAATTAGCAAATGAAAACTAATTAACCAATTCTCTCAAATTTTCCGTTCATACACGACCATACAACGAAAACAATCAAACCACACAAACAACACACAATGCACAGCGGTTTTTAAGGTGGTTCGGATGCAACGACGGTAATCCTACGTCCACCCCTCACCAAACCCGGTGAGGCTGCACTCGGGGATAAATCCCCAAATGGACACGACGCTCCAACCACACACGTAGGACGATGCCTATCCACACACATGGGGATGCGCCCCAAAACACACACACACACACACGGAGAAGAAGTCTCCAACACGATCCAACAAGCGGATCAACAAGGCACACACACGCTATGACAAGTGCAGCACTCTACACATACAAACACTAAGATCTGGATAAATCCACACACACATGCAGATCTAAGAAGACCTATGCACACACAAATCAAGTATGACACACACACACACGACCACGGATCCAACAACGATCCACACACACACGAGTTTACATTTTATAAGAAACACAAATATGAAACTATAAAACACAAAACACAAACATGAATAAACCACAGTTTAGAAAGCTCCTGATTTAGGCTCCCCCTGAGTGTGTGCTCTCGATGTTCGCGTTGATTCCTTCTTCACTTGAATAGCTTGAGACTCAGCTTGAATGGCCTTGTATTTGATGCAGATCTTCTTGCACAGAGTACTGTTCATGGCTACAATACCCTTCCTTCTTCCTTGGACAAATCCATGTATCTTCTTGATGCTTGTGAGCTTGTTCTCTTCCTTTGAGACTGCTGACTTAAAATGGAGCTAGAGTACCTTCAGGTGATGCTTGAATGGCACCTTCTTCCTTGTAGCATACTTCTTCTTCTTCCATTGGATCACCTTGAGTTGATGAAGAGGTGTATGGATGTAGCTTTGAACCTTGATTACTTCTACACCTTCTTGGAGGTAGATGGCTTCAGAAATACCTTGAATGGGTTGGAGATAGATGAAGAGCTTGCTGCACGAGGTACTGTTCACGGAGCTACAGTACCTCTTCTTCCTCCTTGGACAGCCTCCCCTTTGGATCTCTTTGATGATTAGGGTTATGACTCTAATAGGATGTTTTATAACCCTTGGAAGGTCTATGGACAAGCCCTAGACCAGATCCACAAATTCTGGAGGGTTTGGTGGCTTTGGGATTAAACAATAGCAAGAGGAGATGCTTCTTTCGAGATGGACAAAAGTCAATATTTTTGGCTTATCGGGGCTGGTGGTCGACCTACAGGGGCTGGCGGTCGACCGCTATTGAGAAACCTGCAGACGGATGGTTCCTGGGAATCCCGGTCGACCGCTACTGGGCTGGCGGTCGACCGCCACTAAGAGACCGGTAGACTGGGGGTTGCTGGCAAGGGCGGTCGACCGCCCCTGTGCTGGCGGTCGACCGCCAGCTGGGCAGACCCTGGGTTTTCCCGGTTCGGTTCGTTAAACTCTTCAGGTCCGTCGCTTAAGTCCTTTAGCAGCCCGTTCATGTCTGTGGCATCACCCTTGACAGTTTAGAAGGTGTCAACTGAGTCTTTGACCTTGGGCTCTCTTGGCTATGCTTCTTGGTGCATTGACCTTGGATATGTGACGAGCCGAATATGAAGTGTCGAATTTTGCTTGTAAAAGAGATTTGCATCCTTGCTTGGGCGCTATCAACAAGCTTTCACTTTTGCCATCTCCACTCTAATTCTCGACATATCTGTCATGAAAGCACATCAAGTAGTTTAGTCATATAAGAGCATCAAGTAGTTTAGTCACATAAGAGTGGAAAAACATCAATGACTAATAGTGTTTAGTCATTAACAAGATGATGTCGAAAGACCCAAGTAACCACAGGATGACTCCAATGACCACATGGGCACTACAATAAAGAGGTTATGAAACCTCTTGTCTCTTGTAAATATGAAACCTTTTCCCTCTTGTAAAAACAACAAGATCACCCATGGAACAAGACCATATGTCCATGCATTCAAACAATCATGTTGTAGCCTCAAAAGTCATTTGTCAACTCAATCATATTTAAACAACAACATGAATGTACACAGTCAACAAGAACATGTGCAATCAACCATAAATTTAGTTATCATCACGTAATCACACATTAAGTTTAGTTATCATCAAAACCATAACTTAACAATCAGAACAGTCATCAAAACCATAACTCAACAATCTCCCCCTTTTTGATGATGACAAACTTATTGGTGATGACAAACTTAATGATAAACTAATTAATGATGATACAACAGAATGGATGAATGGATACAACTGAATGGCACAAATGTTCTTCTCCCCCTGTCACACACTGTCACACACAATCATCAATTTTTCTCCCCCTTTGACATAATCAAAAAGAGGGATAATACAAATCTATCTCCCACAACAACAGTATCAAGCGAGCTGGAAGAATCCAAATAAGGAAGAACATGCTTAACTCCATGTGAAACAGCAATAGCCCATCATATCAAATCAAAAGAAGCAAAGGCAAAATATGGACGAACAAAACAATATGATTCTAATCAGAGGAAACCAATTAGTGATTGTTCTCACAAATCAATATGATACCATCCAAAGTAAATACAGTCAGTCATGTATTGATACCAATTGAAGGTGGTGATTGGCCTCATAGATATGAACCAGTGGAAGAAGATGTGCACAGGATGAGGTCTTCAGCATGATAGCATTCAGAATCTAGATCCCATGTCAGATTTTCACAACAAACAAGAGCAGGAGGGCATATCAAAAGGATTTTCTTTGATTATCAAATTTTCTAATTTTTATATTTTGGTTTGAAATTCATGAAATACAACACATGCAAATGGGGACTCATGAAGTGCACATAATGCAACCAAACAGTTACATATAAACATACAGGCAATCTCTCCCATACATATGGAAGAGGGGAATGGGTATAAGAATGATGCAAGAGAGTCATGCTAACCGGAATGCACATGTGTAGCACATGGGAGATTATGCAATCATATATGAGATTCATGCAATTGCTAAAGAAGTCAATCAACTTTCTGAATACATATTAAATCAAATTTTCAGATGTGTAAGTGAGTAACATGAAAAATGATAGTTACAATATAGATATTCAGATTTGCAGATCAACACAAGGAGACATTTTACAGACTGCACTTTAATTTTGAGAACAACGTATTGGAGGCTACGCTCTACCACAATGAGTTTTCACCAACATTTTTCAACTCAACCAATATCACATGATAGTCAGAATTTTTCAAGAGTGATCAAGTTCAAATAATTCATTTTTACACGAGTAGACGCATGGAGCTCATGCCAGAATCCCCGGTTACTCAGAATACTGAACCATTTCACCTCATTTTGAACAGAGATACTAGTCAACACTTTTCAGATATGAACCACATCACGTCTCAGGTGACATGTGCCCAGTTTACTCAGTGAGACCGAGCATTGCTCTATCTTTCATTTTCATCACAAATTTTTAAATAGGATAGGTAGGCAACTTTTTCCTCAACTGTCTCTTCAACATACATGCAGCAAGTTTAACATCTCGAGAGTGTTGAAAAGAAATTCATATATCCTTATCTTTAACACTCATTTTCACATTTTGTGCATGAAGTGTGCGAATTTGATTCAGCATGTATACCGAAAATATCATGAACTCATAACAGGGTAGCTCCCCCTAAATAGATGCACTTATGAAATAAGAACTCCCCCAGAGTGTACGACATGAAACACTCCAATAATGACTCAAATGCAACATTATTTATCAAGAAGACATAAGGCCATAGAAATGCCAAGGGATGGGGTGAATAGCTTCTAATATCAAGCAAGCACACAGAGGGAATGTATGTAGCATGCAATGCAAATGTGCAACTGATGCTAAACAAATGGATGCCAATTGAATGAAGTGAATGCAGCTAATACATGAGTACTGATGCAATGCAACTTGATCATATAGTAATGAAATGCAACATGCCAAGATAGAATGTAATGTGGTGCAAAACTTCTGATACCAAATGAATGAACTAACTTCAGCTAATGCATGAATTCATTCTAATGCGTGCAACCTATGCCTAGATGAGCATGTGATGCAAGATGCAAATGTAGTATAGGAGGGCTTGATCTTCAAACCTTGAGGCAAATTTGACATTGGAGCATTCACATTATATTAATGTGTCAACAACATTTTTCATGACATGGCCTTTATGAATAAGGGTGCATAAATGATCAAAATTAAACAATGCAACCTAATTTTCAGAATTATTCAAAATCAGATATTCAAGAGCATTTCACAAGTTTTGAAATTAGAAATCATCCAGAAGCTACATGTTTGAATCATTTGATCAGAAACATATTTTCAATTTAAGGAACTCAGCTCAAGGATTCATTCATAACTCCACCAATCATAAGCCAGTCACGATTTTCAAAATCTGGTACGAGACAGAGATTTTAGTCCGAAGACCCAGCTCAACGCATAGGGAATGCTTTCAAGTGGACATAATCCACTCTTCCACAAACGCCATTTGATATACTAGATATGCAGTTAAATTTAGGTGTGGTTGTGTAATTCAAAATGAGAAATATTCAATACACACTTCTCAAGCCAGTTAGACAAGTCCATCACAGCAGACTAGTGAATAACAATTCAAGTTTTGAAACAATACCTATCATCCTAAAGTGTCAACAAGTGACAAAAGACCATTGCATGAATTGACAATGTTGAATTACCTTAGTTTAGATGACAAGATCGAAAGCCTTCATGTCACTAGAATCACCAACCTCACGAGGGTTGATATTTCAGCTTTTGCTTTCTTACCTTTGCCTTGAGAATCTATTTTCTTCTAAGCCTTTCACCTGATTTACCTTGGGTACTTACTTCAACACGTACAAGACTTTCACCACCTTATACTTGAGTCGATCCTGGAAGTTGTTCTACACAAAGTAGTCCATCTTCTTGTAACAACTTGAGAGGGTTCTCATCATTTTCATCCTTGCAAGGTATTCTTCCAGTTTATTCAAGCTTAGCCCATCATCATTTAGATTTTGGGAGTATAATATGTATCCAAAGATAGAAAGGTTTGATTTATCAATTTCGATTCAAATTTATTAATATTGACATGACAAATAATTTTAACAACCAACACCCCTAGATAGTTCTAGATGCAATACATGACTCATGTATGAACCTAAATGTTAAGCCCATATGACAAATCTGATGACTCCCCTTCAATGTGTGCATGACTGTGATATGCTCAATAAAAATTTAATGCCATGTGCAGCCTGTGACTGATTGACTCATAGTACCAGGCGGAGAACTTAGATCTGAAGATCACCTCACGCGTAGTGATAACTTTCAGACAGGCGTAATCTGCCCTTCCACTTGTCACCATTTGATATACTATGTAGTCAAGGGTGGTGAAGGTAGGAGGATTGCTATGCATTATGACATAAATTCATAATATTCAATTTATGCATGACAATACGTGAAGGCTTATGCAAACTCAGTATATGCAGCGATATTTATTGATGGTTTCAAAACTCCACTTCAACAAGATGCTATATGAGGATGATATGCACAAGGGTATGCAACTATCTATAGATGGAATGCATGTACAGACTCATGCATGATCACATAACTATACAGCACATGGTAAAACACGACATAACACTTTTAGTGGAGAGAGTGAGAGGGATATCACCTGAGAAATCAAATTCAGTTTTTAATTTTTATTTCAACATTGCTTGAGTCACTTGACTCGTATGCCTTACATTCTTGATAAAAATAGATGTCATACTTTTCATTTCCATTGCACTCCTGTAAAATAAATTTCTCAATTTACATTCCTAGGTACCCAAATCATCTTGGGTCCTTGTGGGTTAGCAGCATTCTTGGCACGTGGCTTCCACTCCTTAACAACATTCAAATCATCATCTTTCACAAGAAAATAATCATGCTTAACATTTCAGATTTGCCAAAGTGATGGTAGACGGCACGTGGCATCATCTTCTTTCTTCTCATGGGTTCTACTGATTTGTGTGTGTGAGCATGATGTGTTGAGTAGGACTTATTTCTCTTCAACAATAGCCAACAGTGTGAAGTTGTATGACTCCTTTTACCACAGTGATTGTAATGCATGGAAGATTTTGTGGTGAAGGCTCTCTTTGCATTTTTTAAAACAGCTTGGTTTCTACATGCTCTCAAATCATCATTCTTCATAATGAAACAATTATGCATAGCATGTCCATATTTTCCACAATAAAAATATGTAAGTTTCTTTCTAATTGGTTGTGTGTGTGTGGAAGAGTATGTTCAACATGCATGGAGGTGCTAGCATCATTTTTGAATTTTTGATGCAAATTGATTTTCTTTTTGGATGCATGTGTGTGTGCAACATGATTTTTTTTTTAAGATTTTCATTTGATCTTTTTATTGTCTGTGAAGAAGATTGATTTGGGGACCCATTTGATGTACAGGCTATGTTTGAACTGTGCACAAAAGATGTATAAACTTTATTTTCAAACTTCTTTTTATTTACAAGATTAAACCCAGCCCTTCCCTTTGAAAATTCACTTTCGTCCCCAACAATTTGTCTAAATTTTATTGACCATTCACAAATCTAGACAATGAAGCATTCAAGTCAATAATCTCTTTCTCAAGAGATGCAATGTGCAATTCATAGGAAGGAAGTTTATTTTCACAGGAGTTGACTTGTTCATGTAAAGTAGTATTGATGGTTTTATGACTTTCAATTTCTTACAACAAAGCATGTACTTTTTCAGATTGATCAATATTCATAGATTTCCCTTTTTCAAAAGCAAGCAATCTTTCAGAAATGGTTCTATTCAATTCCTTCAGTTTCTCATTTTCTATTTCAAGATGTTTATCATGAGTAAACTCATTTTGACCATTGTTCATAAGACTTACTCTCTCTCTCAACTCTTTGTTTTCATTTTTCAAAGAAGAAATTTGATCTTTATGAATTTCAATGTCAAACACATGACCATCAATCAATTCCTTCAAGTGCGAGTATTCTTTACATGGAGAATCACATTTATTTTGTCCAACATTCTTTTTCAATTTTTTTGTTTTCAGACTTAACCTTCTCATATTTATCAGCAAGCTCATCATATGCAATCAATAACTCCTCATAGCTAAATTCATCTTCATTATCCAAATCAGAATTTACCTTTGAGCTTGAGTCAACTTGCTGATCACTCCCTTGATCACTCGTGCCTGCCACAAGACATTGATCTTCATGCCCTTCTTGGACTTTGGTTAAGCCAACCAAGATATCCTTCGCAGATCTGCAATGGGAGACAAAAGGGAAATGATTAGAATCAACTGCAGCAATAAGCAATTTTAGAATCAAATAATTTTGATCATGTTTAAGCTTGGAATCTATGATCTAGATAGATTTATCTTTAGGCAACTCATAAGGACCATGTGAGATAAACTTCCATAGCTTAGGATCATATGAGTTGACTAGACTGCACATCCTTCGTAACCACAAATTAAAATTGCAACCATCAAACACCGGTGTAGAATTCAAAGTGTACATAATGGTAGTCATTGATATGGATCACTCTAGATCATTAGATCTACGAAATTAGAGCCTTGGCTCTGATACCAATTGAAGTCCCGCGATCAATGACACCCAAGAGGGGGGTGGATTGGGTGATAACAAATTTTACGAAAACTTTTACCCATTTTTACAAAATATGTGATAAAGAATAATTAGCAAATGAAAACTAATTAACCAATTCTCTCAAATTTTCCGTTCATACATGACCATACAACGAAAATGTTAGCGCAGCAAGAGTGATATAGAAGGGGGGGGATGAATAGATCACTCCGAATTTGTATAAACTTAAGCGGAATAAATTTTCTACTGCTAACGCACCTCCTTAAACCGTACACAGAGGGATGTAAATGAGAATGAAGAGTGAATCACATGGAAGCAAAGAGTCGAGCAGATGAAGAGCGTAGAGAACAATAGCAAACCACAGAGGAGGCACTCGATTTTTAGGTGGTTCGATTGCAGTCCGCAATCTACATCCACCCCTCACTCCAACTAGAGTGAGGATTCCACTAGACGATGCTAGATCAATGCAGACTCAGTCTGCGAACAACACGCTGCCACACAGCTTGAACACCAAGGGAGACAAAACCCTCAACCAAGTTCTGCTACCCACAGAACTTGAAACCTGTTCTAGCTCCCAGCTAGAACACGACTGGAGAAACCTCTCCCTTCCTCCACACACCGGAGGGAAACTGTTAATGACAACCAGTCACTAACACCACCAGAGATCACCGATCTCTCTTCCTCTGTAACACAGAGGGAAACTGGAGTGATACTCCCTTCCTCCACACACCGGAGGGACAACAATTCAGATCAGAATAGAAGGACAAAAAATAAACGAAAGCAAAGTGGAAAAACAAAAAACAATGAGAAGGAATCGGTTCTGAAACCCAATACAAATGTAGCTTCAAATGAAGCAATTCATCAATCAGCACACACTCTCTCTCTCTCTCGACCAAACTCCTCTCAGATATTGAACTCTTTGCTCTTTTCCTTTCTCTTTCTTTCTCTCTGTACTTTTCTTTCCTTTTCTAGATCGAAGGACGTATATGCTCTCCAGGCTTCTTCTTCGATCTACCTTCATCTGAAGACGAAGGCTTCATTTTATACCTGGAGCAGCAGCAGGGCGCGTGTGGCTTCCACAGTTCCCGCCCTAAGAATTCGGACCACGTGGCAGCATCCAGTAGACTGTCAGAACACGTGTCCCCATCTGGGTATTCTCCTTATCCTCGGATCACGTGCCCAGCACCAGTACGCTCAGCAACTGGAGGTAGATGGCGTCAACTCACTTGCTCCAAAGAGTTGACGCACCCATCATAGATCTTCAACCTTTTTAACCACTGCGTCGACTCCATCAGCCCGTGGCGTTGACGCATCGATGATCCAGTGATCAAGTCTTTAGCAGATGGGCGTGCTGCGTCGACACCGCTCCACTGCTACGTTGACGCTTTGTAGGCAGCCAGAGGTGAGTCGTTCCTTTCTTGGACTGCTGCGTCGACGCTGCCAGTTGGTGGCGTTGACGCACGAACGTGTACATTTCTATACTGGCATCTCTTATTCCGCTGCGTCGACGCTTCTTGTTGATGGCGTTGACGCAGTGGAAGATTTCGTGATGGCTTCATCGCTTGTAAGAGTCTCTGCTACTTTAACTGCTGCGTCGACGCTGCTTGCTTGTGGCGTTGACGCAATAGAAGACGACGTGAAAGCTTCATCTACTGATGCGTGGACGCTTTAAGCTTCAGGCGTCGACCCTGCTCCCTTCAGCAACAAGAAAGAAGTGTATAGACTTAGTGTTAACGTTGAGCTCAATGTACAGACTCAATCAAATGAGGAGTTTCCATTGTATGGACTTGCAATTCAAACAACAATGAATAGACTTTAGAGAAATGAAATCTAGTGTATAGACATGGAGAGCTGTTCAATGTGTTGGGTTGGCGTTGTATAGACTTGGCTTTGAGCACTTGGGCTGAAGGCAATGTGCAGACTATGCGATGTATAGACTTTGCCCAAGGAACCGAATGTATAGACTTCGCCACAGTCTAAAGAGCATACTTTGCAAAAGTGAGCGAGCCAATGTGTAGACTTCACAATAAGCAGTCCGATGTACATACTTCAAGAAGTCTTGACAACGAACACTGTTCAGACTTTGCAAACACGAGACGATGTATAGACTTGCTAGTCTGAAGGCCAACTGTTTAGACTAGAATCGCTTGAAGCGATGTACATACTTGGTGAGGCTCAAGCAGTGTACAGAGTTGAAAGTCTCACAAACGAGTGTATAGACTTAGGCTTTTAACACAGTGTTTAACATGCTGAGTTGACGCTGCAGCCCAATGAGTTGACGCTGCAACGTATTACTATTACGTTCAACTGATGATGTATAGACTTAATCAAATGAAGAACCTGAACAGAAGAGTCTACGCATCAGCACACTGAGTTGATGCACTGGTGTGAAGACTGTGCAGACAGAGTGAATAGATTTGAAAAAGTTATGTCAATGAACAGATGAGTCGACGCATCAGAAGGGGTGGGTCGACCCACTGCTATCAATACTAGCTAAGCAGAGTGTAGATAAAATCATGATAGCATGCTTATCTGACAACCAAATGAACTATACTCACTCACATGATGAAACAACATTAATCTAGAGATAGAAGATTGATTTATAGTGTGAGACATCATCAAAACCATAGGAATGCAACAATCTCCCCCTTTTTGATGATGACAACACTATGAATCATGCAATATCATGTTTCAACAAATAGTTAATACCAGCTGCAACAAGCAGAATAAATTCAAGACATGCTCATGCAAATGAATTAAACATTCCCTACAGCACACTATCATCTCCCCCACAACTCATAACCATTTCTTCCACGAAGCAACATGACTCCCCTCAAAGCTCAAGACAAAACCAATACTCACTGAAATTGCAGATATTGCAAGCTTCTCTACTCACTGAAATTGCAGATATTGCAAGCTTCTCTCCCCCTTTGACATCAGCAAAAAGAACTGCAGAATGTATGACAGTGCTGGAAACATGAGGACTGAGGGTAGTAACTTCTTAGTGCAGAAAGTCACGAGTAGGTCTTAAGAGAATAAGTGAGTTTCTAATCTTAAGAGAGGATTCTTTGGACTTCAGTACACAATAGAGAAGTAGAGTTATAGACAAGTTTATCAGCATACATAGTGGATGATTGAGAGCATGAGTTGACAAGTATGGCCAGATATAGCTGATCATTCAACTATTTCACAAGACAGCAAGAGACTAAATCAGAGAGGTGTTCTCAAGGTATTGAAGACAAGCAATCCATTAGTTGCATAACAACAAGGAATTTTTGTTGGAGATGATTTTCAAGAAGATCAATGAGTAAGTTGGTAGTTCACTTCCTTTGACATTAGGGAGACACCTTGATTAGAGGCCTGAATCCCTAGTTACTCAGAGTGAGTACCTCATTACTCCCCCTTTTTTTTTAAATAAGGAACAGAGTTAGTAACTGTGGCTTTTGACATTAGGGAAACACCTTGATTAGAGGCCAGAGTCCCCAGTTACTCACCAGCAAGCCACCATTGCTCTGTCATGACTTTTCATTCATTTTAAGCATTTGACACCTCATGACTTGGGAGAAATATTCATTTCATTGATGAGGCTCCCAGTTTCTCAGTGATCAAAACAGAACATGTTTGTTCAGTTAAGCCCTTGAGTTAAAAAGATAGAATCATTGAAGATAATACCAAAAAGA
This sequence comes from Amorphophallus konjac, assembly GCA_022559845.1. Taxonomy (NCBI): domain Eukaryota; kingdom Viridiplantae; phylum Streptophyta; class Magnoliopsida; order Alismatales; family Araceae; genus Amorphophallus; species Amorphophallus konjac. Next base: position 368,152,104 of record CM040120.1, on the reverse strand, counting down.
ACTTTTCTTGAATTGAGTCTTGAAGTCTAGATTTCAAGTTGATTGGGTCAGATAACAAGACATACAAGTTTTTGGCCTGAACCATAATCAATGACAATGTAGGAAGATATACTTTATGTAATTAGTCCAGATCTCTGAAGGAGTACCAAAGGAAGGATTCTAACTTGAAGATTAGAGTCACAGACTTATAGACTTAAGAGATAAGTGACACTCTATTTTCTGAGAGAACCACACTAAATCAGTCATGCAAAACCAGCAAAGGTACACATCTGGACAGCCCTTTTGAATCCGTCAGAGAACTTCTCTTCTCACATCACAACTCAGCTCCCCCTAAGACATAGCATACCTCAAAAACCATTCTAGCAAAAAAATCTCAAAGCTCCCCCTTACCTAGAGCATTCTGAAGGCTAACCAATAAGGATTCAGAACTCCCTCTTAAACCAGCATGAAAGAAGGCTAAACAGCAGATAGACACAACTCCCCCTCACAATAAGAACATGCTCCATAACTAAGACAATTTGTATAAGCCTAATTCTCTTCTCAAAGTGGAAGATTTTTCATTATCCAGAGGTTTTGTAAATATGTCAGCAATCTGATTATCTATGCCTACATGAATCAGTTCAAAATTATTCTTAGACACCTCATCTCTTATAAAATGATGTCTTATCTCTATGTGTTTGGTTCTTGAATGCAAAACAAGATTTTTAGCAAGATTGATGGCACTAGTATTATCACAGTAAATAGGTGTGCACCCCAGGTATACTTGGTAGTCCTGAAGCTGGTGTTTAATCCAAATGACTTGTGTTCCACAACTCCCTGCAGCCACATATTCAGCTTCTGTAGAGGAGAGGGCCACAGAATGTTGTTTCTTGGAGCCCCAAGACACTAAACACCCACCCAAGAATTCACAATGGCCACTAGTGCTTTTCCTGTCTAGTTTACAGCCGGCATAGTCAGCATCTGTGTATGCTACTAGGTTAAGTGTGTGAGATGCAGGAAACCATAAACCTAGAGAATGACTAGCTGACAAATATCTGAAGATTCTTTTAACTGCAGCTAAGTGTAGTTCAGTAGGTCTAGACTGATACCTTGCACACATTCCTACACTGAATTGTATATCAGGTCTAGAGGCTGTCAAGTAAAGCAGTGATCCAATCATACCTCTATAATGTTTGGCATTTACTTCTTTACCTGTCTCATCTGCATCTAATGAAGTATTGGTGCCCATGGGTGTAGTAATGTGCTTTAAGTTTTCCATGCCAAACCTTTTGAACAGTTCCATTGTGTATTTGGTTTGGTTGATGAAGCACCCATCTTCTAGCTGCTGTACCTGCAATCCAAGAAAATATTTTAGTTCACCAACCAAGCTCATTTCAAATTCAGCAGACATCATGGTAGAAAATTCATCACATAGTTCATGCTTAGTTGATCCAAATACAATGTCATCTACATATACCTGAACTATGATGAGATCTTTATTCATGCCCTTGGTAAATAAGGTCTGATCAACTTTACCTCTTTTGTAGCCCTTGCTGATCAGAAATTTAGACAATCTTTCATACCAAGCTCTTGGAGCCTACTTTAGACCATACAAGGCTTTGTTTAACCTGAAAACTTGGTTAGGTTGAGGAGAATATTGAAATCCAGGAGGTTGTTCAACAAAAACTTCTTCTTTAATAACTCCATTTAAAAAGGCACTTTTAACATCCATTTGTTGGAGTTTTATGTTCTTTGAGCATGCAAAGGCAAGCAACAATCTTATAGCTTCCATCCTAGCAACAGGTGCATAGGATTCATCAAAGTCTACACCGAATTCTTGACAGTAGCCTTTGGCTACTAGTCTGGCCTTATTCCTCGAGATAATTCCATCTTCGTTCATCTTATTTTTGAACACCCACTTGGTTCCTATGACATTAATACCATCTGGTCTTGGGACAAGCTCCCAGACATTATTCCTTTCAAACTAACCTAATTCCTCACTCATAGCATTGACCCAAGCTTGATCAGCTAAGGCCTCTTCTACTGTTTTGGGATCAATTTGTGAGACTAATGCAATTAAGTCATCATTATTCACATTTCTAAAATGAGACCTAGTCCGAAGAGGATTGCCTATGACTTTATCTAAAGGATGGTCTTTAAGAAATCTAATATTTGTTGAAGACTCACCTGTTTCTCTTGGACCTTCCTGATTAGGGGAATTTGTTTCCCCACTTGGCTGAGTGTTCTCTTCTTCCTGTTGGTCTTCTAGAAAATCTCCACCATGATTAGAATCCCTGTCAAGATTTTCAACATTAGAAACATCTTTCTTTTCACTAAAAAGAATGTGTGGAGATTCTTCCACTTTCTGATCTGATACGTTAAATACCCTATATGCCCTTGACACTTCAGAGTAACCCAAGAATATTCCAGGTGAACTCTTGGCTTCAAACTTGTCTAAATCTTTCTTATCATTGTTATGAATAAAACATTTTACTCCAAAAATTCTGAAATGAAACAAGTTTGGTTTCTTACCTTTTAGAAGCTCATAGGGTGTTTTCTTGTGTATGGGTCTTACCATGGCCCTGTTGATTATGTAGGTTGCTGTATTGGCCGCTTCTGCCCAAAACCTTCTAGGTAACTTACTTTCAATCAACATGGTCCGGGCCATCTCCACCACTGTCCTATTTCTTCTCTCCACAATCCCATTTTGTTCAGGTGTCCTTTGTTCTTTCCTCCAAACTTGACCAGACCCCCTGGCTTCATCTCTATCTTGCTGAACTTGGATCGATCTCCTGTCATATGCCTGGAGCAGCCACTGTCGAGGTACCACTTGTTGTCTTCAGCTGCCAGGCCGACCTACACAAGTATATCAAGCAGAGTGATTTGGAACCCAAGATGAGTTGGGTCCAAGTACATTGTTTAAATCTCTGATCAAGTGTTTGGGTACCCAGATTTGTTTCAGCATGGTTTTCTCTGGCACCCTCCTTTCAGGTTTATTAAAGTTCAATCCAGCTAAACTGGAGAAATGAGTTCTATTCCTTTCATCGGTCTTCCTATTCCTAGGAAATTTCCTGTAGGCTTGTTGATTGGTATATCTTTGACCATGAAAGTTGTTCCTCCAGTAGGTCTTGTTTGGACCCATCTGATTGTTCTGATTTGTTTTCTTGGTCCAGCTACCATTTGTGTTCTGGTGAATGGACTTAATGTTATTCTTCATAAAGTTCATTCCAATCTTGAATGGTTGTCCAGAACTGGTTGTTGTGTTCTCTTTAGGACTTTGAGTTTTCTTAGAGCTGTTTGAGCTGGATGGTGTGTCCAGCTTTTCTTTTCCCTTCTCCGGACAGAAGGTGATAGTCTTGAATTGCAAGGGTCTCTTGTTGGTTGGGTCATAGCCTAGACCTTCCTTATTGAAATTGACCCTAGTCCCTAGTATAGCATCTAGGCTAGTCTTTCCTTGGACAAACTTTTCTAAGACTTTCTATTTGTCTTCCTGCTCCTTTTGAAGATACTCAGAATTCTTTAGGACTTCAGCATTTACTTTCTTCACAGCTTCATATTTCTCTGAATTTACTCTAATTTCATTCATGCCTTCTTCAATTTTAGCTTTAAGTTCATTGAGCTGTTTTTGACTTTCTTGAATTTCTCCCTTAAGCTTATTATTCTCTTTCCTTAGTGAGGTCATTTCTTCTAGTTGTTCTTTTAGCTTTTCATTTTCCTCACATACCAGAGTTTGTTCTTCAACATTTGTGTTAAATTTTCTTTTCAGAACTCTGTGCTCTTTACTAAGAGAATTAAATTTATCTAACAAATCACCATAAGCATCCTCCCAGTCATCAATTGAGAAATTTTCAAAGACATTTATTACCTCCTCTTCACTATTTGCCATAAGGCAAATTCCATCTTCATATTCTTCTGAGGAAGCATCTTCAGGGTCTTCTTCTTCCTCGCTCCATGTGCAGACCATCGCCTGTGGCTTCTTCTTCTTATGCACCATTATATTTTTCTTCTGAAGATATGGACCCTTCTTCTGGAGGTCTGGGCATTCGCCTCTCATGTGTCCCTGTTTGTTACAATTAAAACAAGTCAGTTTCTTAGGATTTCTATCCCTGTAACTGGTAAATTCAGCATTCTTGTGAAAGGGTTGTGGCTTCTTCTTCCTAAAGGTCTTTCCCTTTTTCTTCAAAAATTTTCTGAACTGTCTAGTGAGCATTGCCTGCTCCTCCTGTTCGAGATTTGACAGACCTTCAAGCTCAGACTCGGACTCAAGGCTACTACTGCTGCTTCCACTGTTGCTACCCTTTTTGCAGGAAGCTCTTAGGGCTACATTTTTACCCTTCCTCTCACTTCCTTCTCCACCTCCTTGGAAATTCATCTCATAGGTCATCAGGGATCCTATGAGTTCATTCACAGTTAAGACAATCAAATCTTTTGACTCCTCAATCACAATGGCCTTAGTGTGCCATGCCGGGGATAAAGATCTAAGGATTTTCTTGACTATATCTGCCTCAGCAAGATCCTTCCCTAGCCCTTTAAGAGTGTTAGTGATCAAGGATAACCTGGCATACATTTCGGTTATATTCTCATCTGCATTCATCTTAAACATTTCATACTTAGAAGTGTAGAGGTTTACCTTCGAGGCTTTCACTTGAGCTGTACCTTCATAGATCAATTGCAGCTCATCACACATTCGCTTGGCAGTTCTGTATGCAGATATACGAGCATATTCCTCTGGATGAACAGCACACTGGATTATGTTCAGCGCCGTCCAGTTGAGTGACGAGAGCTTCACATGATCATCTGTCCAAGCATCCTCGTTTGGTGGCAGCTCATATGGCCCCACCGTGATTACTCTCCATAATTTAAGACTCTGAGCTCTGATGAACACTTCCATCCTGTTCTTCCAAAACTGATAGTTACTACCATCGAAATAAGGAGGGCGACTAATGGATTGACCTTCGGCCATGAAGGTTCTAGGACCACCACCATTTCCTTGGCCGTTCATCCACATGGCGTAAACCTGCGCTGATACCAATTATTAGCGCAGCAAGAGTGATATAGAAGGGGGGGATGAATAGATCACTCCCAATTTGTATAAACTTAAGCGGAATAAATTTTCTACTGCTAACGCACCTCCTTAAACCGTACACAGAGGGATGTAAATGAGAATGAAGAGCGAATCACATGGAAGCAAAGAGCCGAGCAGATGAAGAGCGTAGAGAACAATAGGAAACCACAGAGGAGGCACTCGGTTTTTAGGTGGTTCGATTGCAGTCCGCAATCTACATCCACCCCTCACTCCAACTAGAGTGAGGATTCCACTAGACGATGCTAGATCAATGCAGACTCAGTCTGCGAACAACACGCTGCCACACAGCTTGAACACCAAGGGAGACAAAACCCTCAACCTCTGCTACCCACAGAACTTGAAACCTGTTCTAGCTCCCAGTTAGAACACGACCGGAGAAACCTCTCCCTTACTCCACACACCGGAGGGAAACTGTTAATGACAACCAGTCACTAACACCACCAGAGATCACCGATGTCTCTTCCTCTGCAACACAGAGGGAAACTGGAGTGATACTCCCTTCCTTCACACACCGGAGGGACAATAATTCAGATCAGAATAGAAGGACAAAAAATAAACGAAAGCAAAGTGGAAAAATGAAAAACAATGAGAAGGAATCGGTTCTGAAACCCAATACAAATGTAGCTTCAAATGAAGTAATTCATCAATCAGCACACACACACTCTCTCTCTCGACCAAACTCCTCTCAGATATTGAACTCTCTGCTCTTTTCCTTTCTCTTTCTTTCTCTCTGCACTTTTCTTTCCTTTTCTGGATCGAAGGACGTATATGCTCTCCAGGCTTCTTCTTCGATCTACCTTCATCTGAAGATGAAGGCTTCATTTTATACCTGGAGCAGCAGCAGGGCGCGTGTGGCTTCCACAGTTCCCGCCCTAAGAATTCGGACCACGTGGCAGCATCCAGTAGACTGTCAGAACACGTGTCCTCATCTGGGCATTCTCCTTATCCTCGGATCACGTGCCCAGCACCAGTATGCTCAGCAACTGGAGGTAGATGGCGTCAACTCACTTGCTCCAAAGAGTTGACGCACCCATCATAGATCTTCAACCTTTTTAACCGTTGCGTCGACTCCATCAGCCCGTGGCATTGATGCATCGATGATCCAGTGATCAAGTCTTTAGCAGATGGGCGTGCTGCGTCGACGCCGCTCCACTGCTGCGTTGACGCTTTGTAGGCAGCCAGAGGTGAGTCGTTCCTTTCTTGGACTGCTGCGTCGACGCTGCCAGTTGGTGGCGTTGACGCACGAACGTGTACATTTCTATACTGGTATCTCTTATTCCGCTGCGTCGACGCTTCTTGTTGATGGCGTTGACGCAGTGGAAGATTTCGTGATGGCTTCATCGCTTGTAAGAGTCTCTGCTACTTTAACTGCTGCGTCGACGCTGCTTGCTTGTGGCATTGACGCAATAGAAGACGACGTGAAAGCTTCGTCTACTGATGCGTGGACGCTTTAAGCTTCAGGCGTCGAACCTGCTCCCTTCAGTAACAAGAAAGAAGTGTATAGACTTAGTGTTAACGTTGAGCTCAATGTACAGACTCAATCAAATGAGGAGTTTCCAGTGTATGGACTTGCAATTCAAACAGCAATGAATAGACTTTAGAGAAATGAAGTCTAGTGTATAGACATGGAGAGCTGTTCAATGTGTTGGGTTGGCGTTGTATAGACTTGGCTTTGAGCACTTGGGCTGAAGGCAATGTGCAAACTATGTGATGTATAGACTTTGCCCAAGGAACCGAATGTATAGACTTCACCACAGTCTAAAGAGCATACTTTGCAAAAGTGAGCGAGTCAATGTGTAGACTTCACAATAAGCAGTCCGATGTACAGACTTCAAGAAGTCTTGACAACGAACACTATTCAGACTTTGCAAACACGTGACGATGTATAGACTTGCTAGTCTGAAGGCCAACTGTTTAGACTAGAATCGCTTGAAGCGATGTACATACTTGGTGAGGCTCAAGCAGTGTACAGAGTTGAAAGTCTCACAAACGAGTGTATAGACTTAGGCTTTTAACACAGTGTTTAACATGCTGAGTTGACGCTGCAGCCCAATGAGTTGACGCTGCAACGTATTACTATTACGTTCAACTGATGATGTATAGACTTAATCAAATGAAGAACCTGAACAGAAGAGTCTACGCATCCGCACACTGAGTTGACGCACTGGTGTGAAGACTGTGTAGACAGAGTGAATAGATTTGAAGGAGTTATGCCAATGAACAGATGAGTCGACGCATCAGAAGGGGTGGGTCGACCCACTGCTATCAATACTAGCTAAGCAGAGTGTAGATAAAATCATGATAGCATGCTTATCTGACAACCAAATGAACTGTACTCACTCACATGATGAAACAACATTAATCTAGAGATAGAAGATCGATTTATAGTGTGAGACATCATCAAAACGATAGGAATGCAACAGAAAACAATCAAACCACACAAATAACACACAATGCACAGCGGTTTTTAAGGTGGTTCGGATGCAACGACGGTAATCCTACGTCCACCCCTCACCAAACCCGGTGAGGCAACACTCGGGGATAAATTCCCAAACTGAGATGACGCTCCAACCACACACGCAGGACGACGCCTGCCCACACAAACGGGGACGCGCCCCAAAACACACACACACACGGAGAAGAAGTCTCCAACACGATCCAACAAGCGGATCAACAAGGCACACACACGCTATGACAAGTGCATCACTCTACACACACAAACACTAAGATCTGGATAAATCCACACACACATGCAGATCTAAGAAGACCTATGCACACACAAATCAAGTATGACACACACACACACGACCACGGATCCAACAGCGATCCACACACACACACGAGTTTACATTTTATGAGAAACACAAATCTGAAACTATAAAGCACAAAACACAAACATGAATAAACCATAGTTTAGAAAGCTCCTGATTTAGTCTCCCCCTGAGTGTGTGCTCTCGATGTTCGCGTTGATTCCTTCTTCACTTGAATAGCTTGAGACTCAGCTTGAATGGCCTTGTATTTGATGCAGATCTTCTTGCACAGAGTACTGTTCACGGCTACAGTACCCTTCCTTCTTCCTTGGACAAATCCATGTATCTTCTTGATGCTTGTGAGCTTGTTCTCTTCCTTTGAGACTGCTGACTTCAAATGGAGCTAGAGTACCTTCAGATGATGCTTGAATGACTCCTTCTTCCTTGTAGCATCCTTCTTCTTTTTCCCTTGGATCACCTTGAGTTGATGAAGAGGTGTATGGATGTAGCTTTGAACCTTGATTGCTTCTACACCTTCTTGGAGGTAGATTGCTTCAGAAATACCTTGAATGGGTTGGAGATAGATGAAGAGCTTGCTGCACGAGATACTGTTCACGGAGCTACAATACCTCTTCTTCTTCCTTGGACAGCCTCCCCTTTGGATCTCTTTAATGATTAGGGTTATGACTCTAATAGGATGTTTTATAGCCCTTGGAAGGTCTATGGACAAGCCCTAGACCAGATCCACAAATTCTGGAGGGTTTGGTGGCTTTGGGATTAAACAATAGCAAGAGAAGATGCTTCTTTCGAGATGGACAAAAGTCAATATTTTTGGCTTATCGGGGTTGGCGGTCGACCTGCAAGGGCTGGTGATCGATCGCTACTGAGAAACCTGCAGAAGGATGGTTCCTGGGAATCCCGGTCGACTGCTACTGGTATGGCGATCGACCGCCACTGAGAGACCGGTAGACTGGGGGTTGCTGGCAGGGGCGGTCGACCGCCCATGTGCTGGTGGTCGACCGCCAGCTGGGCAGACCCCTGGTTTTCCCGGGTCGGTCCGTTAACCTCTTCAGCTCCGTCACTTAAGTCCTTTAGCAGCCCATTCATGTCTGTGGCATCACCCTTGACAGTTTAGAAGGTGTCAACTGAGTCTTTGACCTTGGGCTCTCTTGGCTATGCTTCTTGGTGCATTGACCTTGGATATGTGACGAGCCGAATATGAAGTGTCAAATTTTGCTTGTAAAAGAGATTTGCATCCTTGCTTGGGCGCTATCAACAAGCTTTCACTTTTGCCATCTCCACTCCAATTCTCGGCATATCTGTCATGAAAGCACATCAAGTAGTTTAGTCATATAAGAGCATCAAGTAGTTTAGTCATATAAGAGTGGAAAAACATCAATGACTAATAGTGTTTAGTCATTAACATGATGATGTCGAAAGACCCAAGTAACCACAAAATGACTCCAATGACCACATGGGCACTACAATAAAGAGGTTATGAAACCTCTTGCCTCGTGTAAATATGAAACCTTTTCCCTCTTGTAAAAACAACAAGATCACCCATGGAACAAGACCATATGACCATGCATTCAAACAATCATGTTGTAGCCTCAAAAGCCATTTGTCAACTCAATCATATTTAAACAACAACATGAATGTACACAGTTAACAAGAACATGTGTAATCAACCATAAATTTAGTTATCATCACGTAATCACACATTAAGCTTAGTTATCATCAAAACCATAACTTAACAATCGCAACAATCATCAAAATCATAACTCAACATGTATGCTTGAGTGCACGGGCCCTTGGTATATCAAATGACATTAACCGAAAGCTGGGCTACTCCCGACAGGAAGCTCTTGCCATGCGTGATGGTGGTCTCCAGACCCATGTCCTCCGCCACGTATCGAGGGTTCCACCTTAACAAACCGTGCATGGTAGACTATAATATCCTGCATGATCACATGCATCCTTTGCATTCTTTATTCCGGCCTCGACATCCCACTATCTCGCCAATTAATCAAAGGTTTTCCCTCCTCGCGAGGGATGTAATTAACGCCATAGCCTTTATGGTATGTCGGACTGCTGGTCCCGACCGAATCTTACTCTCGCCCGAAATGGGTCAGAATGAGCGCATAATAAACTCGTCACTTATGTGACTGGCATGCCTGCGCAGTCAATCAGTCAGTTAATTTCCTATTAATTAATTGGTCGATCGACGCGTAAATAAACCAAATATACCCACCAAATAAATAATAAAATCCCTTGAATAAATAACCAAATAAAGAAGGAGAAATCTCATCCATCGAAATAGTCTGGCACTCTCGGTGGGACATAGATAATAAAATACCTCTAGTAAAATAAACCATCGAAACAGTCTGGCACGCTCGGTGGGACCAGTGTCACCTTTCATCTCTTTGCTGAGATACTTGGGCTTCGAGGCCCTCTCAAAGGTTGCTGATGCTTGGTTTGTTTATCTTGGCAGGTGAACGATGACGATAATAACTGGACTGATGGGCGTCGGCTTCGGCCCTTCAATCGTTGACAGTCATGCGCAAGGGTACCTGGCGGTGCCCATGGTGTTCGACAACTTCCCTGCTGATGTTGGCTTCCCCAACTTCTTGGGGTTAGCCTTTGTAGATATGATGGAGGTGGAACCCTCGGAGCCCGTCGAGGGAGCTACAAAAAAGATGGAGCCTCTGAAGGCTCGATGCTGCAATGACTCGCCCAAGAGTCCAACCCTGGTCGCCAACTGCCTGGTGCACCATGCTCTCCCTGGGGTCCACCCCGATTCTGCTAACAAGTCCAGAGGTCGCCAGCGCAAGCAACTCTGGAGGAGTGCTGTTGTGGTTACCGGAGCTCTATCTCAGTCCGGTAAATCCATGATGGTTGGTGGCATACGCGTCTTCCTGAACAGACGCGACGCACGAATAGTCCCGGACCGGGTCGTCCCTGCCATCCCCGTCCACAACTCATACCAGGCCCTCGCTGGTAGGAGGGTAGAAAGAGAAAAAGCCGGCTGCTACGGCCAGGAGAGTTGGCCCCCAGGCCAAAGAAGTTTAAAGAAGTGTGGGTCCCCAAAGAGGGTCCAGCCTGTCCACCAAGCTGCACCTGTCCACCGTCGCCCTGCTCGTAATGGAGCAGAAGAAAGGAAGGAAAGGGCTTAGCCCCGAAAGAAGAAGAGGTGGTTGCGGACCCTCCGCGCCGTGAAAGCTTCCGGGCCTACGCCCGCCAAGCCAACGTCCCTGCTGTGGGACGAAGATTTTAGCAACCTGTCGATAGGGCTCTACTGGCCTACATCCCTCCTACGAGAGGTCGATGACTGTCCCTCGTACTACATTAAGAACGGGGTCGAGAAGAGATGACCTACATGGTCAAGAATTACTTCTGAGGGCTAGACAACCCCTCGCTTGGACAGCAGCGACTGATGCAGACAGTCATTGCCAATGAAGACTACTTCCCATCAATGGCAGTTGAAGAAGATGTAGGAGAAAGGATGATGGTGTCATCAGTTGATGACAATGGCTATGATGATGGCTTTGAGGTTGAAGTCGATGAAACCGCCCTTAGGCAGGAAGAAGAAAGAAGAATTTCTATGTTCGAGAGGTTGACCTTCCCGGATCAGGCTAAAAGGAGGGTCCACCGACAGAGAATAAGGATGCAAGTCTTCACCTGCAATATGGCTGGCACATTCAGTCGATATAGGGGACTTCCCGAAGACCCCCGTGAGTTGGCTCAATTGGCCGCGAGGCCGGGGCCGAATACTCGGAGAACAGAAGCCGCAAGGGAGCTTCTAGCGGTAGCTAAAGGAAAACAACCCCTAGTCTACCACCAGCGGAATGATGAGGCTACTATTTTAACCGCCAATGTAGTGACGGCGGAAGAAGAAGATGGCATCCTCCTCGACATCCAGCCCGAGGGTACATCCGGGGAAGCAACAGAGGCTATCCCTCGCACTAAAACTATGGACCCGATGGTCCTGATGCTACTTGAAAGATACCAACAAGAAATAGACTTGCTGAAGAAATAGCTGATGGAGAAGACTGAACAATCATCAGCTTCCAAGCCGCCCGAAGTCCAGGGTGAATCATCCCGAGGAGCGGTCCATCATGTCGACCCTCCGCCAATCTACACTATGCCCCAGCCGTCAGAGCCAAGCTTGGCGATGACACAACAGCGGCCACCGCAGCCGCTGATGCTGTCGGTGCTCCCTCAAGTGCACCAGACACCCCCACTGCTGCGTCCTCCATAGGCGACCACTCTGGTCACCCCGTACCTGCAGTCGGCACACTTCTATCCGAAACTAGTTGACCCACGGTCATGAACCAGATGATGGTGGAAAGGATGATCGAGCTGAAGCTCGTAGAAAGGAGTGAAGGCAAGTACGTCGGGTGCCATACCCGCAACACCATGCTGCCAAGCGGCTACCCCCAGGGATCAACAAGCTGCCCAAGTTCGACAAGTTCAACGGGAAGGGATCTCCGAAGGAACATGTCACATATTATATGACTGTCATGGGTGATCTGGCCACCGACGAGTCATAGTTACTGAAGTTTTTTAGGTCCTCGCTGACAGGGGTCGCATTTGAATGGTACTCTAGCCTCCCGACCGGGTCGATCAGCGACTGGTTGGATATGCAGAGGAAGTTCAGGGAAAGATTCCATGTTACAGAGAGGGAGGTCACAGTGGCCGAACTCTACTCAACAAAGCAAAGGGCAGATGAGACAGCCCTCGACTATATTAAGAGGTGGAGGAACCTCGGGATGAGATGTAAGCGGCCCACGCATCAGGAGGACGTTGTACAAATATGCAAACAGAACCTCAGAAGGGAGGTTCTGGAAAAGATGATTGGAATGGAAATACGGTCGTTTGACCGATTAAACAATGTCATGGCCGAGGTGGAAGCCTTTCTGGCCAGATCTGCCCCTGCATCAACTGCCAGCACAACCCAGAAGGGCAAGGCAGTGGAGCGGCGCCCGGCGCCTAAAGAAGCGAACGCTCTTGACATCAAGGCATTCGAACAACAGAAAGACAAAGGCAAGAAGGAGGTCGCCCCATAGCCTGTAAAAGCCCCAGACGGCAAAGAAGGTCCCTCGCTGTGGGACAAGATGAAGAAAGCCTACTCCTTTCCGAAGGACAAGACCAAGATTCTGTTCGATTGGGTAACGGAGTATGGCGTGGTCACCCTGCCAGAGCCGAAGAGGCCGGAGGACCTGAAGAGAAAAGACAGTCCAAGATTCTACCCCTACCACTAGATGCTGGGGCATCCAGTCGAAGACTTCTATGTTTTCACGGACATCATCGAAGAGATGGTGAATAAAAATGAAATAGAGTTGGGAGAGTACAAGGTGGACCCTTCTCAGCCGCATGAAGCCCCTCCCAGAAGGGCAAGAGTCAACATGATCTCCCTATACCAGGCATTGCCCGAAGAGATCTCTGAAGCAAGTACGCAGAGCACCTATGAAACTCATTTCTTGGAGCCCGTGAAAGAACAACAAGGATGGCAGTAGGTCCCTGCACATCACAAGAAGAAGAGGGCACCCCGCCCAAAAGTGGGGGCACATGTCCGTGGCGTCATGCCACGACCTGCTCCGCCGGTGGCAACACCTGTGTGGACCACTTCACCTGCAGTCATCAGAATACCTACACACAATCGGAGGAGACAAACTCCGCTGCCGGTGGTCAAGGAAACCAGTCCTGGGATCTGCAGACTACAAGACCTTATTCAAGGGCTAGATGAGTATGTGCAGCCCGAATTGAAGCCCTTGCTGGTGCGGGACCATGTCCCATGGCAAGAACTGGAGTAGCTTTCGCTCGATCAAAAGGAAGAAGCTGATGCAGCATCCGATAAGGAGGGCAGTCTGTTCTGGGGGCAGGCGCCTGCTGAAGCAAAAAAGAAGAACAAATAAAAGAAGAAGAAGAGGAAGGTCACAAAGGCCGATGAAGCGCATGTTGTCTCCCGCAATACTCTATCAGCACTCTTCAACCTACCAGGAGAGGATGAAGAAGAAGAATCTGCTTCACACCCCCTATCGGGGGAGGCAAGGCCGAAGCCGCAATTGCCGCACATGCAACCCAGTCAGGCCGGAAATGGGGGCACCAGCCGCCGCCCAACCACAACATTATATTCAGGGGAGAGCAGCCCTACAAGACACCTCCCCCGGAGGTCATGGGAGTGCAGATCCCTCCTCCTCCAGGCCTATATAACAAGAGTGGGGGCAAGGCAGTCCCTTCATTTCTTGAATTCATGAAGATGTCTAAGGGGAAGCAACCGTGCCAGGAGGCTAACCCTGCACCCGGGGATGCTCACCCGCAGCCGGCACAGCCTGCTAAAGCTCCAAATGCAGATGGAGCTTGCCCTGCAGTGGCTAACGAAGAACACCAAGGATCCGGTGGTAACCAGAGAGGTGCCGAGTCCGAGGCAGATGAAGAAGGTCCGTCAGGGGCTGCAACTCATAACTCTCCCAGGCCCAAGTGGGCAGAAGAGAGGAAGCTTTCCAATGTCCAAGCTAGGAGCCGAATAATGAAGCTACTCAAGAACCTCCCTACTAGATTTACAATCTGGGGGATTCTCTCTTTGAGTGAAGAGACCCGACAGGCGATCATCACTGTTACACAGGAGGACGGTGAGCTAGAAGGGGAGGGGATGAATAGATCACCGTTTTAAAAAATATTTGACTGAGTCGAGGCAGGACCCTTAACCAATATAACGTAATTCACGAGCGCAGAACATAAATGACTCAAAATGTCATCAGCACATATGCACAACCACCTAGCGAGCAGTCAGACCAAGATTTCAATCATCAACATTCACATTTACTTAATGAAGCCAGACAAAATCATAAGGAAGATAGATGCGTTCAACCATACCACGGAGAACATGAGATTTAGATGGTTCAGTCTACAACCTGCAGACTTACGTCCATCCCTCACTCAAGGCCAAGTGAGGCTTCCTTTCACAAGAAAGAACCGCAGACTCAGTTTGCCTACAACACGCTGATCCACAGCTTGGGGATCGAAATCCCTACAGAAGCTGAACACACAGCTTGCACCCAGGTCTCACACCCCAAGACCTGACCCGGAGATAACTCTCCCTTCCTCTTAGACAAGAGGGAACCCAGCAGTGACTCACCCTCACTGCAATTCAGAGACACTGTCCCTCTTTCTCCACAGCCGGAGGGAACAACCCAGATAGCCTCCTCACTATCTGAACACAGCAACCCCTGGAGACCACCTCCCTTCCTCTGATCTGATTCAGAGGGAATCACAATGCAACCCAGAGGATCCACCTCTCTTCCTCTACACCTAGAGGGAACGATAAAACAGAGTATCGGAATTTAAGAACAAACAACCGAAAACGTAAAGAAATATCGAAGACAATCGAACGGAGAAACAATGTAGCTTCTTAAAGAAGCATAGACAAAACATAGCAGAAAACCATCCTCTCCTTCATCACTCTCTCTCTTCCAGGTACGCTCAACGAATGGATCAGGATGGCTTCTCCTCTCCTTCCTCTCGCTCTCGCCTCACCCTTTTCCTTGTGGCTTCGGCAGCTTTTCAGAAGCAGAAACCTTCATATATATATATCCAACCTCACGAGAGAGTGAGGGTTTGGGAGACACGCGCGAAGACATGCTTCCAGATGAACCGAGCCATGTGTTCACAATTTTGCACGGGATTATTCCCTCGGATCACGTGCTCACATAATTGGAATAAAGTTCCAATTTATCTTTAAGTCCCTGTAAGGTTTCAGAGAACATTCAGTCAATCTCAGAAATATTCAAGTCATAAATTGTTCACACAGATTGCACGGGACTTATGAAAGGACAGAAGAACGCGTCAACGCACTAAAGCCAAGGCGTTAATGCAATGGATATAAGGAGAACAGGTGCCTTGACAAAACACACTAATGCGTTGACGCTTCTGCTGGGTGGTTGATCAAAAGAACCTTTGGTCAAAAAACTCAAGGCGTCGACGCTTCCATTGTGTAGCGTCGCCTCAGCTCCTTGGACGAGACGCATAATATCTTGGTAACAACCCAATGCGTCAACGCTTCAGGTGACAGCGTCGACTCAGCTTCATAGGCGAGACGCTCAAGCCCTTGGCACCAAGCCAATGCGTCTACGCTTCCATCGTGCAGCGTCGACGCAGTGGACAAAACAGCAAGCGAAAGACGCACTAATGCGTCTACGCACCTAGCCAAGTGCGTCAACGCACTAAATGTACAGATCCCATATAAGCAAGACAAGTATGAGCTCATGGGTGTACATGATAGAGGAGCATCAAAATAGAAAAGCATGATGAAAAAGCATTTGATCCATAGATGTGCATGCAAGACAACAACATTAGATCCTGAGAATATTTAGACAATTCAGGATCTTTATCATTCATTTAGGAGCATCAAGATGATTATCATAAAAATAATTTGATTCATAGTGTTAGTCATCATCAAAACTACAGAGATGCAACAATCTCCCCCTTTTTGATGATGGCAACACCATGAGTCAAATTTAGTGAAAGGAGAAATACCAACTTAAAACATTCTCAATAAGGGCAGCAACCCCTTTCAACCTTCTCCTCTTGTCAGACTTTTCAACTGTTACTCCCCCTTTCAACCTTCTTCCCTTTTCAGACTCTTCAACCTTCTCCCCCTTTGACATCATCAAAACAAGGCGAAAGAGAGATGTTGACGCTGGACTGATGAGAAAAGATGGAGAGGATTCCAACAGTAGACACTCATTGTCAAATCTTAGATGCTTAAGTGGGTCTGTAAGGTCCAGTGAAGAATCTTGGAGTTCTAGTAAGAGAAGGAGATTCAGAATAAACTTGAAGTTTATCAACTTACTATGATTATGAGAGAAGAGCAAGTGGCAACAAGTATGACTGAGGTAGCTGTCAAGGCTTGTCAAAGAGACAACAAGAGTTTGAACCACTAAGACAGCCTGTAGGCATTGAGGACAAACAGTCCAGGCAGAGAAAGCACAGTTTTAGAGTGTATTTGGCCAGTTACACTTTTGACATTAAGTATGCACCTTGGTCAGAGGCCAGCATCCTCAGTTACTCAGTGTAAGAGCCTCATCACTTCTCAATTAGAGAACAGAGATAGTGACCATTGGTTGTTTCATGAGGAGACACCTTGATCAGAGGCCAGAATCCCCAGTTACTCACCATTTTGTCATCATTGCTCTGCCAAGCATAATTTTGAATTGTATTTCATTCTTTTGATTTTGTTTATGAGAACTGATACCTCATGACATAGGAAATTCTCATTTCATTGATGGGATTCCTAGTTTCTCAGTATGCAGTTTTAAGCACAGATAAGTTTAACTAGCTCAACAAGGGGTTGTTTGGAGACAAAGCCCAGGGCAAATATTGGAGGTCTTATCAAGATGTCCAAAGAGAAGCTCATAAATAGAAACCATTTCTTACAAGTCTAGCTTGTTCATGAGTCATGCAACAAAGTAAGAGGATATACTTGTGAAGGTTAATCTTAGCCTCTTAAGACTTACTAGAAGAGGATTCTAGCTGGACTTTAATTGTACAAACTTAAGAATGTAGGAAATGAATGAGGTTCTATTAAGAAGAATATTCAAGATCAATTCTAACATTTAATCCAGTAATAACACCCATCTTTCAAGTGTTTCTAATTAGTCAAGCTCCCCCTCTCTAGTAGCTCTATCTCCCATTCTACCCAGAAAACAGCAGAGAAGCAGAATTGACTATACTCAAGGCACACACCCGCTCCCCCTCACATAGGGACCCCCACCAGAAAAAGTAAGATAAAACTACCACTAACTTTATGGAGATACATGAACCAGAATCCATTGCCTCAAATCAGTCAGAGTTTGTAAATACCAAGTTCTCTTCTCAAGGAAGTGAATTTTTCAGTATCTAGAGGTTTTGTAAAAAAATCAGCAATTTGATCTGCAGTCCCAACATGAATTAATTCAAATGTTTTATTTGCAATTTCATTTCTGATAAAGTGGTGCCTGATTTCAATGTGTTTTGTTCGTGAGTGTAAAACAGGATTCTTTGTAATGTTTATGGCACTAGTGTTATCACAAAAGATGGGAGTGTAACCTGTCTCTACTTGGTAATCCTGAAGTTGATGCTTGATCCAGATAACCTGAGTGCCACAGCTACTTGCAGCCACGTATTCAGCCTCAGCAGTGGAAAGAGCCACTGAATGTTGTTTCTTTGAACTCCAAGAAACTAGGCATCCTCCTAAGAATTGGCAGTGGCCACTGGTGCTCTTCCTATCTAGTTTGCATTCAGCAAAGTCTGCATCAGTGTATGCAACTAAATCTAATGCGCGTGAAGCAGGATACCATAAGCCTAATGTATGTGAGGCAGACAGATATCTAAAGATTCTTTTTACAGCAGACAAATGTAGTTCAGTAGGCCTAGACTGATATCTTGCACATAAACCAACACTGAATTGTATGTCTGGCCTAGAGGCAGTTAAGTACAAGAGGGATCCGATCATACCTCTATAGAGTTTTTCATCCACTTGTTTACCTGACTCATCTGCATTAAGGGTCATGCTTGTGCTCATTGGGGTGGATATTTGCTTCAGGTTAGTCATTCCAAACCTTTTTAGGATATCCAGCGTATACTTGGTTTGGTGGAAGAAGCAGCCATCTGACATTTGATTTATCCTCAAGCCAAGGAAATAAGTCAGTTCTCCAACTAAGCTCATCTCAAATTCAGCTGACATAAGCTGTGAAAATTCTTTACAAAGTTCAGGATTTGTTGATCCAAAAATGATGTCGTCTACATATACCTGAACTATGATGAGATCTTGTCTTGAATTCTTAGTGAATAAGGTTTGGTCAACTTTAACTCTGTTATATCCTTTATTCAGTAAGAAACTGGTCAGTCTTTCATACCAGGCCCAAGGAGCCTGCTTTAGTCCATAAAGAGCTTTGTTTAACCTGAAAACTTGATCAGGTTTAGTCGAGAACTGAAACCCAGGAGGTTGTTCAACATAAACTTCTTCTTTTAGAATTCCATTCAAGAAGGCACTCTTAACATCCATTTGTTGAAGTTTTATGTTGCTTGAACAAGCAAATGCTAATAGAATTCTTATAGCCTCCATTCTAGCTACTGGAGCAAAGGATTCATCAAAGTCCACTCCATACTCCTGACTGTAGCCTTTAGGTACAAGTCTAGCTTTATTCCTAGAGATGACACCTTCTTCATTCAGTTTTTTCTTAAAAACCCATTTTGTTCCTATTACATTGAAATTTTTAGGTCTAGGTACAAGTTCCCAGACATTGTTTCTATCAAATTGCCCTAGTTCTTCACACATGGCAATTACCCAATTCTCATCACTTAAGGCTTCTTCAATGGTCTTAGGCTCAATTTGAGAAACTAAAGCAATTAAGTCCTGATTCTGAATATTTCTTAAATGAGATCTTGTCCTAGGGGGATCATTAAGACTACCAATAATATTGGTTATAGGGTGATCTTTTAAAACTCTGACATTTGTTGAGGATTCACCTTGTTCGGCTGTACTTACTGGGTTCAGATCAGTAGGTTCTTCATCCGATTGTACTTCCTCCTCTTGCATTTGATTCAGGAACTCTCCATCATGACTTGTAGACATGTTATCATCATTTAGACTGTTAGAGATTTTTGTTTCATCAAAAATAACATGAGGGGTTTCCTCTACAGTTCTATCAGTTTTATTAAAGACCCTGAAGGCCCTAGATGTTTCAGAGTATCCTAGGAATATTCTTGGAATACTTCTAGCATCAAATTTATCTAAGTCTCTCTTGTTGTTATTATGAATAAAGCATTTTGAACCAAAAATTTTGAAATATGAGACATTAGGCCTCTTACCTTTCAGGAGTTCATATGGTGTTTTCTTATGTATGGGTCTTACCAAAGCTCTATTAAGTATGTAGCAGGCTGTGTTTGCCGCTTCTGCCCAAAAGCTCTTAGGTAGCTAACTCTCCATTAGTTGTGTTCTTGCCATTTCCACTATTGTTCGATTCCTTCTCTCCACAATTCCATTCTGCTATGGGGTCCTGGGAGAAGAAAATTTGTGAGTCAGTCCCTCCTTGTCACAGAAGCTAGAAAATGAGGAGTTCTCAAACTCTCCTCCATGATCTGATTGGATAACAGTGATCTTGTGCCCTATATGTTTTTTCTTATTGAAAAAATGTTCAAATTTTTGAAAAGTATCACTCTTATTTGCCAAGAAAAATAGCCATGCAAATCTAGAGTAGTCATCGATAATGACAAAACCAAATCTCTTACCATTTAGACTCTGGGTTCTGGTAGGACCAAAGAGATCCATGTGCAAGTGTTCCATGATCTTTGTAGACAAGCTCTCAGACCTAATTTTAAAAGAAGCTCGAGTTTGCTTGCCTAGAGCACAGGCCTCGCAATTCTTCGAAACTGATTTGAACTTTAAGCTAGGCATGCCTCTAACTAAATCAAATTTAGCTAATTTATGCAAGGTGTTAAAGCTAGCATGGCCTAGTCGCCTATGCCAGTCAAACATGTTATTCTCTGAATCAGTAGTGAGACACAGATTAGACTCAGACTCAACATCAAGATCCACAATATAGACATTATTGACTCTATTTGCAATGAACTTTATTTTATCGGAGTTTGGTTCTAAAATTTTGCATACATGCTCATCAAAAAGAACCTTGTGACCCTTGTCACACAACTGACTAATACTCAATAAATTGTGTTGCAGACCTTCAACCAACAAGACTTTCTTAACAGAGTTGGAGGTTTTCTTACCAATGGTTCTGGTCCCAATGATTTGGCCTTTGTTTTTACCTCCAAACTTAACTGACCCTCCTGCTTTCAATTCAAGCTTGCTGAACTTTCTTTGATCCCCTGTCATGTGCCTCGAGCAGCCACTGTCGAGATACCACTTGTTGTTCTCGACTGCTAGGCCCACCTGCACAATAACAATTTAAGTTGTGTGCTTTGGAACCCAAGGTAAGTTGGGTCCAAAAATACTGTTCAATTCATTAAGCACAGTCTTGGGAATCCAGATCTGTTTTAACCCCTTTTTCTTTCTGTGCTGAGAGATGACAGTTTTGTTATTGGTGTGCATTTTATTTGTTTCTTTTTGTTTCTCAAGGTGTGTCCAGTTTCTGTTGATAAAGGTTTGGGTCCCAGCCAGACCATAATTTTTAACCTGTCTAGATGAAGGCATTTTATTGACAGTATTCTGTGTATAGTTAGACGTTCCCATGTTTCTTTTAAAATAGCCCATTCTTTTATTAGAGTCATAGTTGTTGAATTGACAGCCACCTTGCTTCTGGTGCGTGGGCTTGTTGAATTTCTTGAAGATATTTTTTCCAAACTCAGCCTGTTGTCTATGGATGTTCTTTTGTTGTTCAGTGGTTTTGGAACTGGATGGAATGTCCAGTTTCTCTTTTCCTTTCTCAGTGCAGAAGGTAGTGGTTTTTACCCCAAATGCTTCCTTCTTACTTGGGTTGAAACCCAACCCCTCTCTGTTAAAGTTTACTTTGGTGCCTAACAAGGCATTCAAATTACTCTCTCCCAAAACAAACCTCTCAAGGGTTTTCTTCTTATCTTCCAGCTCCTTCCGCAGACATATATTATTTTCCAGCAATTCATCATTGACCCTTTTAACAGCTTCATACCCTTCCCTGAGTAAGTCATTTTGTCTCAGGTTTTCTTCAGTATGTTGATTAGTTTCATCAAGCCGTTTTCTTAGTTTTTCAAGCTCCTTTTTAACAAGATTGTTCTCATTTCTTACATTTTCCATTTGATCTAATTCAGCTATCAGTTTGGAATTTTCTGTCTTGATGAGTTCTTGTTCTTCATTAACCACATTGAGTTTGCGTTTGGTGACTCTATGTTCTTTAGCTAAGGCATTGTACATATCTAGCAGTTCACCATACTTATCTTCCCAGTCATCAATAGAGTAAGTCACAAAGGGATTGATTACCTCATTTTCCTCGTCGGCCATCAGACATACTCCTTCAGTCTCCTTTCCTGAGGAGTTAGTCTCTGAGTCTTCTTCTTCATCGCTCCAAGTGCATACCATAGCTTTTGGCTTTTTCTTGTACACTTTGGAGCCTTTCTTATGGTAATCCAGTGTCTTCTTCTGAAGCTCAGGGCAATCTTGCTTCATGTGCCCAAGGTTCCTGTAATGATAACACATCACACTTTTAGCATTCCTATCCTTGTCATTGCCATTGTTTGGATATTTACCTGATGAGTATTTTCTTCTTCTCCCATATGATTTTCCCTTCAGTTTCAGAAATTTCCTAAACTGACGTGTGAGCAGAGCTTTTTCACTCCTGTCAAGGTCTGGAATTTCATCAGAGTCTCCACTACTGCTGCTGCTGCTGCTACTACTATGTTGTTCAACTTTAAGAGCAACATTCTTGCCCTTTCTGTCACTTCCTTCTCCTGTTTTCTTGAGATTTATCTCATAGGTCATAAGAGACCCTATGAGTTCAGTGACAGTCATGGTTGTTAAATCCTTCGATTCCTCTATCACAGTGGCCTTTGTGTGCCACGCTGGAGTCAAAGATCTCAAGATCTTCCTTACTATATCCCCTTCAGATATTTCCTTTCCAAACCCCTTGAGGCTGTTTGTGATCAGTGACAGCCTAGCGTACATATCAGTCGCGCTCTCCTCTGACTTCATCTTAAATAATTCATACTCAGAGGTTAGGTAGTTTACCTTGGTAGCTCTGACCTGAGAGGTACCCTCGTAAATCAGCGCTAGTTCATCCCACATCTTCTTAGCTGTCTTGCACGCCGAAATTCGGGCATATTCTTCAGGGTGAACTGTGCGCTAGATGATGTTATGCACAGACCAGTTCAGTCTGGATAATTTGACTTGTTCTTCAGACCACATCTCCTCATTCGGAGGTAAATCATAAGGTCCAGTTGTAATGACTCTCCATAGCTTGTGGCTCTGAGATCGGATGAAAACTTTCATCCTGTTTTTCCAAAAGAAATAATTAGAGCCATCAAAATATGGGGGACGGGAGATTGACTGTCCTTCAGCTATGTAGCTGCGAGGACCACTGGTTCCAGGATTCCCCTGGTCGTTGGACCACATCTCGGGTAAACCTGCTCTGATACTAACTGTTACACAGGAGGACGGTGAGCTAGAAGGAGAGGGGATGAATAGATCACCGTTTTAAAAAATATTTGACTGAGTCGAGGCAGGACCCTTAACCAATATAACGTAAATCACGAGCGCAGAACATAAATGACTCAAAATGTCATCAGCACATATGCACAACCACCTAGCGAGCAGTCAGACCAAGATTTCAATCATCAACATTCGCATTTACTTAATGAAGCCAGAAAAAATCATAAGGAAGATAGATGCGCACAACCATACCACGGAGAATAGAAGATTTAGATGGTTCAGTCTACAACCTGCAGACTTACATCCATCCCTCACTCAAGGCCGAGTGAGGCTTCCTTTCACAAGAAAGAACCGCAGACTTAGTCTGCCTACAACACGCTGATCTACAGCTTGGGGATCGAAATCCCTATAGAAGCTGAACACACAGCTTGCACCCAGGTCTCACACCCCAAGACCTGACCCGGAGATAACTCTCCCTTCCCCTTAGACAAGAGGGAACCCAGCAGTGACTCACCCTCACTGCAATTTAGAGACACTGTCTCTCTTCCTCCACAGCCGGAGGGAACAACCCAGATAGCCTCCTCACTATCTGAACACAGCAACCCCTGGAGACCACCTCCCTTCCTCTGATCTGATTCAGAGGGAATCACAATGCAACCCAGAGGATCCACCTCTCTTCCTCTACACCTAGAGGGAACGATAAAACAGAGTATCGGAATTTAAGAACAAACAACCGAAAACATAAAGAAATATCGAAGACAATCGAACGGAGAAACAATGTAGCTTCTTAAAGAAGCATAGACAAAACATAGCAGAAAACCATCCTCTCCTTCATCACTCTCTCTCTTCCAGGTACGCTCAACGAATGGATCAGGATGGCTTCTCCTCTCCTTCCTCTCGCTCTCGCCTCACCCTTTTCCTTGTGGCTTCGGCAGCTTTTCAGGAGCAGAAACCTTCATATATATATATATATATATATATATCCAACCTCACGAGAGAGTGAGGGTTTGGGAGACACGCGCGAAGACATGCTTCCAGATGAACCGAGCCACGTGTTAGACGATTATTCCCTCGGATCACGTGCTCACATAATTAGAATAAAGTTCCAATTTGTCTTTAAGTCCCTGTAAGGTTTCAGAGAACATTCAGTCAATCTCAGAAATATTCAAGTCATAAATTGTTCACACAGATTGCACGGGACTTATGAAAGGACAGAAGAACGCATCAACGCACTAAAGCCAAGGCGTTAACGCAATGGATATAAGGAGAACAGGTGCCTTGACAAAACACACTAATGCGTCAACGCATCAGTTGACAGCGTTGACGCTTCTACTGGGTGGTTGATCAAAAGAACCTTTGGTCAAAAAACTCAAGGCGTCGACGCTTCCATTGTGTAGCGTCGCCTCAGCTCCTTGGACGAGACGCACAATATCTTGGTAACAACCCAATGCGTCAACGCTTCAGGTGACAGCGTCGACTCAGCTTCATAGGTGAGACGCTCAAGCCCTTGGCACCAAGCCAATGCGTCTACGCTTCCATCGTGCAACGTCGACGCAGTGGACAAAATAGCAAGCGAAAGACGCACTGATGCGTCTACGCACCCAGCCAAGTGCGTCAACGCACTAAATGTACAGATCCCATATAATCAAGACAAGTATGAGCTCATGGGTGTACATGATAGAGGAGTATCAAAACAGAAAAGCATGATGAAAAAGCATTTGATCCATAGATGTGCATGCAAGACAACAACATTAGATCCTGAGAATATTTAGACAATTCAGGATCTTTATCATTCATTTAGGAGCATCAAGATGATTATCATAAAAATAATTTGATTCATAGTGTTAGTCATCATCAAAACTACAGAGATGCAACAATCACTGCCCTGCAGATGCCTGCTCATTTTGAGACCTGCTTGGCTGAAGCACTGCCAGAAGCCAGCATGACTTTTACACCAGAAGATATGCTGCTACCTACCATCAACCACAATAGGCCGCTATACATGAAAGGGCACCTGAGCGGAAGGGAGCTGAACAGGATTCTGGTCGATCCTGGTGCAGCTGTCAATATTCTGCCCTACATAATCTATGAGAGGCACCACTTCAACGTGCATCTTGAGAAGGCCAGGGATATGCGTATCACCGGCTTCAATAAAAAATGTGAAGTATCGATGGGGGTGGCGGAGTTCACACTTACCTTGGCAGATTTCACTATGATGGTGTAGTTCCATGTCATCGACACCCGCACCTCGTACAAGGCATTGCTCGGCTGCCCATGGCTGCATGAAAATATGGTGGTACCCTCTACGCTCCACCAATGTATCAAATATAGTCTCCAGGGGAAGGAGGAGAGGATATTTGCTCACCTCCACCCGTTCGAGGTATTTGACTGTCACTTGGGGGATGCCAACCTATATGCGGGGCCCTCTCAAAAGACCTCCGAAGCCAAAACCCCTGCGGGGGCATCGAGAAGCGGGTCCGATGATAATTGGTATCCACCACCGCCGCGCGGACATGTCAAGCCCAAGGTGGTCTCTCATATCACCGTATCCGGGGAAGTGGGTAGAATAGCACCCCCAGCTTTGTACCCCGAAGCTAATGAAGTGCAGGTCGATCGGCAGCACAACCACATTGGAGTCCCGGACGGCCTCACCAAGCCGATTCCCAACCTCGATGACCCCACTGTCGAGCCTTTCAAAACTTGGGAGGTGGCACAGGTAGATGGACCCAGCAGCTTGTTCTATATGGCTGAAGAGCACTCTACTCAGGAAGACATAGACTGCTGCCTCCCTGAAGATATAGGCAATCCGTCAGTTCCCGTCAAGGGTCTGGCAATCACAACCAGTCGGATGGCCAAGATGTTCCAGGAGCAGCACATCCCCTCCAACCAGTCTCATAGAAATCAAGAAGCTTTCCAGAAAATGTGGTATCCCACAAGTCTGGATAAGGAAATGAGACGCGTCTCTCAACACCTAGGGTTGGGCTTCACCCTGAAAGAATATTATTACAATGGGTGATACGAGGTGGACACCATCTCCGCCTTCTACCCTGCTGAAGATAGCCCACTGGTGGTAGCTTTTGATGAATACCTAGTGGAAGCTGAATATGCTAAGCCTACTCAACCCGGAAATCAAGAAGCGGAGACCGGCATTCCTTGCCGATGCTGGGAGCAGGTCTATCCCGAAGAGGCGGCCCTTCAAGCCGAATTTGATACGGCTAGCAGTAGCGAAGCCGAAGATGTTGAAGAAGTAGGGACCCCTCCCTCTAGTAGAGTCCTACTGATAATGACCTCAGCACCTCCCCTGCCAATCGGGGAAGCCTCAACTGACTCCGATCAAGAGGTATATGCTGCCAAGAAAGGGAATGCCACTTCTATTGAAGATACAACTGCCTAGAAGGCGAGACCTCCTCACCTTCTGCTACGAAATTGGGATGTTGTTCCAGCCCAGCAACAAGCAACCACCAGTCTGTCATGGCTGCAACCCCATCTATAAGGGCTGAAGCTACTTTCTCGCCCTTGGAAACTGCAATGGCAGTGGACTTGCTGAGAGAACAATCTACACGGCCACTATTGAATGAAGCGGAGGACCTTCCGGAGACTCTGATGATGTCAAATGAAGAAATCGAGGCCCTTGATCCCGAAGATGGTATTCCAGATTTCGTTGACCTCCAGTCGGCACCTCCGGAGATAGAAGACGGAGGCCAAGCTACAGTCGATGAGCAGATAGAAGTCAATATGGGAAATGAGGCAGATCCCAGGCCTACATTTCTCAGTGCCCAACTATCGCCAGAAGAACGGGAGTGGTACATCCAGCTACTGCAAGAGTACCGGGATTGCTTCACCAGGACTTACAAAAAAATGCCAGGTCTGAGCCCTGCAGTTTCACAACATGAGCTGGCAGTCAGCCCTGAAGCTGAGCCGGTGAAGCAACCACCGCGGCGCATGAGGCCGGAGCTCATCACTCAAATTTGTATAGAAGTCGACAAGCTCATTGATGTGGGATTTGTCGAAGAAAATCAGTACACCACATGGCTGGCGAATATCGTCCCTGTGAAGAAGAAGAATGGACAGATCCGGATATGTGTTGACTTCCGAGATCTGAATAAAGCATGTCCCAAGGATGACTTTCTGGTTCCAATAACGGAAGTCATGATTGATGCTACAACCGGTCATGAGGCCCGGTCATTCATAGATGGGTCGTTCGGTTACAGCTAGATAGGGATCGCGGAACATGACCGGGTCCACACTGCCTTCCGAACCCCTAAAGGCATCTATCACTACAAGAGGATGCCGTTCGGACTGAAGAATGTTGGCGCAACATATCAGCGCGTAATGACCAAAATATTTGATGAGTAGCTCTACCATAAGGTCGAGTGCTACATAGATGATCTGGTGGTCAAGACCAGAAGAAAAGAATACCATCTGCAGGACCTCCGAATCATTTTTCAGAGGCTGAGGCAGTATAAGTTAAAGATGAACCCTATGAAATGCGTGTTCGGAGTATCGAGCGAAAAAATCTTGGGTTTCATTGTCAGATACCGGGGAATTGAGATAGACCCCGCAAAGATCAAAGTAATTCAGGAGCTACCTGCACCAAGGAACCTCTGGTGCGGACACCCGAGCGATCGAGAAACACGAACCGGCGAGCCACCGGTACCGTACACAGAGCACCACTCGAGCCACTTCGGCGTCCATATGGCTCGGAGACAGTCTGGAGACTCCCCCTTGAGTCTCGATATTTATCGCATTTATTTGGACTTTACTTATGTGTCATGTGTGTTTGTTTAGTTTTATTCAGATTGTAATTTGGATTGTAACAGGGGTTTATGTGTAAAATGGGGCCACCTGGGTCCCACGGCCCCCCCTGTCCCTTCCCCATTGATCTACCTCATCTCTAGGGCCCATGTGGGGTCAGTCAACCTTCCAATAGTGGGCTTCTAGAAGAGTGGGCCAAGTGGGGGACAAAGGCTTTAAAAAGTCCAAGAAAGGGGCTTCTTGGTCAAGGCCCCCCCCTTGGAACATATTAGATATATTTTGTAATTTCTTTT
Source organism: Amorphophallus konjac (assembly GCA_022559845.1). Lineage (NCBI taxonomy): Eukaryota > Viridiplantae > Streptophyta > Magnoliopsida > Alismatales > Araceae > Amorphophallus > Amorphophallus konjac. The sequence goes on along the minus strand of CM040120.1, from coordinate 368,124,126 downwards.
ATTTTGGTCCACAACACATGGGAGAAATAATTTGTGGACTCCCTATTTTACCCCTCCCAAATCCTAGATCTAGGGATAGAGTTGGTCTTTTTGTATTATCTATAAAACCCTTGTATTTCCATTTTTGAGTGGAATTAATGCATAAAATTTTGAGAAATCCTTGGAGCTCCAGCTTGGTGTGCCCCTCTCCCTCTCTGCTCTCTTCTTCTTGCAGCTGGGAATGCTGTATTCTCAGGTGGGAAGCCTCATCTATCAGGTGTGAAGTTCATCGTTGCCGCCGCCGCCGCCATCGAGCCACCGTTGCACCACCACCACCTCCGTCGGTATTCTGTCAATTGTGTGAGAGCAAGTCCTTCCATGAATTTTATCTCTCAGCCACGAGCTCATCTGGATCTCAAATTTTCAGGGTGACTTCTAGGGATCCAACCCACGTCCTAGAAAATTTGGTTTGGCCTCTAGTTTTCGATTTCCATTTTTCCATTTTCGTCCATCTTTCCCTTCCAGATCTGCCAGTTTTTAGTCTAGATTCATAGCCACCCTGAGTTTCCCATCTCCGGACCTCCTTTTGATTTTTTCTGGAACCCCCAAAATTACTGGAGGTTTTACCCACCACCCCCTCCATCCACAAATTTTCTTGGAATTTCAAAAGGCCTCCACCTATTTTCTAAAAATCATTTTCAGATCCCCTTCAGTTCTGTCTGCTTCTATCCAGATCCGATCACCTTCCAGTATAAAATACTTTTCTCCACTCCAACCTCTACCAAATCAGTCATAAGAATTATTTCCGTTTTCCTATCTCTCCCCTCTACAACTTTGGTGAAGAGCTCGAGATCTGAATCAGAGGTCTACCTTGCAGTCAATGCCAACTCTCAGGAAACTTCAGTTCTAGCTGGCCAGATCTGAAACTGAGAACAGGCCAGTTCTAAAATCGCCCATCAGAAGCACGGCTCCGTTGAATTTTTTTGAGTCCCATAGGGTCGAAGCATTTCCAGTCAGCGTTCCAACGGCGCTAGTTTCGTGCCGATCTGACATCGGTACTGATCACAGCGGCGATTCTCGCCGAGTCGCGCGTCCAAAAACAGAAGCAGCAGACCCGTGGGCAGCAACTCCAAGTCTTGAAGATCGGAGCCGCCCGACCTCTGACTGGTGTTCCTGCCCGACCGCCTTCCAGGGAGGCATGCCACCAGGGGTCTCCATCACATCGGGACCCACCCCCATCAGGCTCGGAGGATATAGCGGTGCGTGGGCCCCACGAACCCGTAGATCGCGCCATCCAGACGACACTAAACGCGGGTTTCGGCACCGCCGGAGCGACATCAAGATGCTGCCCGTCAACCCAATTCCCGTGAATCCCGGGCCCCACATGTGACCTATTACCTCCCTGTGTGGAGTGGGTCAAATTTTTGTACCGCAGAAAAACTTTGTTAACCAGGAGTCCGGATTTGGCCGGGGTTGTCTTCCCCACGCCGGGAGCGTAGAGGTAACGGTCTTAACTCCTTGGCGTTCATTTGCTAGTTTAGTATATGGTTGTATGCCGCTGTGAGAGCGTAGGATTCTAGCCCGTGAGTCCATGTCACCGCTGTGAGCGAGAGAGTGACCCCTCCCGTGACTCGATCCGAGCACGGAAGTGAGTCGACCACCCTTGACTCTACCGGTTTCTCAACGGCGCGGATCCGCGTTTCCCCTCGCTTGGGACGACGAGTGAGCTTGCGTTTCTGGTAGTGACGTATAGCCCATAGGGACTCTTAGTGTCGGGCCAAAGTGTCTCCATTGTTATATGTTGCTGGTCGTGACTGCATTTAGAGTCCGAGGTCCGCATCACTTAGAGTCGGTTCCCGTGTCCGTCCCGCATCAGTTTGGTATCAGAGCGAGTCGAGTCTAGGGTAGTCGTTGCATAAGTCTTGCACGGTCTAAGTCGAGTCTAGGATCATCATTATTTTTCAAAACAAAAAAAGTGTTTTAAAATTGTATTTCATCCCGATAATTTGGTATTTTAAAAGGTTTTGTCCGAACGTTAGGCTATGCCTATCGGGAAGGCCGCACACTTGCGCGAGTGATCTTCGGATCGATTAACTCTGCCACGTACCAGATATTGGTTTAGGTCTAGGTGCATTAGTCGGTGTTTGCATCAGTTTGTGTCTCCTAGTTCGTGTGTCTTTGCATGCCCACCCGTCGAGGTACCCAATACTTGCCACCTCCACCTATGGCGGATTCCCGAGCCCGTAGCTCCGATGAGCCTTCGACGGTCGAGATGTTCCGAGCCCTCATGGATCATCTCGATATGCGTATGGATGGCCTTAGTACGTGTCTAGATGGCGTAGGAACGTGTCTAGAAGGGAATGAAAGCCCTCGAGGATCGGGCCGAAGCATCAGACTAGTCCATTCAGGGTCTTGTAGGGAGGATTGTTATCCTTGAGAGGGCCCCAGTAGCGGCGCAACCCGCGCCGACGAATGGCCAACAAGAGCCGGCTCAGCAACCTGCTGCGCCAAGAGCTCAGGCGGTAGATGTTGGGAGGCAACAGGTGCACGAGGTGGCTGACTATGCATCTGATAATGAGCAAGGGGGATATGGTCGTCGTAACCAACGATGGAATCGTGATGACGATGATGACGACAGCGTTCTTCAGAGCGTGTATGCGGACCCTCCCCTTTTTTGTGGATCCTTGGACCCGAAGGTCTATTTAGATTGGGAGGTCGGCATGGACCGGTACTTCGAGTGGTTTGAGATGACGGACCACCGGAGAGTTCGATACGCGAAGATGAAGCTGCATGGGTAGGCCCAAACTTATTGGACCAATGTGGAGAGTCTGCTAAATCAGCAACGTCAACCCCCGATTGGCACTTGGGATGGCATGAAAATGAAATTGAGGGAGAAGTACCTTCCTGCCTCATATTGCCAACGTCTCATAGACAAATGGCTAAGTCTCTCCCAAGGGAACCGATCCGTGATCAAGTACACCGCCGAGTTTGATGAGTATTATTTGTGGTGTGGAGTTACGGAAGAGAGCACCATGACCATATCACGCTTTAGGAGAGGTCTGCAGCCAAACTATCAATACGAACTTTTTCACCGCAATGTGACCACTTTGGAACAAGCGTATCAGGTTGCTCCCGAATTGGAGCAATTCGAGGCCGAGTTTGAGTCTCCCCATCGGTTGGGTTCCTTTCCCCTTCGTAGTGTCGAGCCCCGTGGCTCTTCTGGCACATATCCGAGGGCCCCCATGGCCCGACCTCAGGAGCCCACTCGTCCCGAGCCTTTCGCTCCTAGGCCTCTCCCTCCACCCCCGAGGGACCTTCCTCGTTCCCAACATCTTACGTCACCCACAGCCCGTCCACCGGCACCCGCACCTCCTGCCCGTCCTTTGTTGCCTTCACCTCCTATCCGTCGGGAGGATAAGGGGAAAGGACCCATGATTGGGGGAGCCTAGTGGATCACGGCAGCAGTGTTATCGCTGCAATGGGTTTGGCCATTTTGCCAACTAGTGTCCCACCCGCCAGTCTCTTGTCATTGGGGACACACAGGCCGAGGATACCACCCCTACGGACCTCGAGTTAGTCAGCTATGAAGCAGATCTGGAGCTAGCTGACGAGTACTATGAGACCGAAGGTAATGGCCAGGATGCCCAGCATCCGGACGATACCTACTTGGGGGTCGTCAGGTGTATTCTCACCCAGCCACAGGCCAGTGTTGACTGGCGATGAACCACTATCTTTCATACATTCTGTCGGCTGGGCAAGCAAGTTTGTAAGGTGATTATCGATAGTGGGAGTTGCATCAATGCAATCTCCACGGGCACTGTCTCCAGTCTTGGTCTTACATCCATGGATCATCCTTGCCCCTATCGAGTATCATGGGTGGATTCCACCTCCATTCTAATCAGGCTACGGTGTCTAGTCCCACTGCAGTTCTGTGCCTACCGTGACGATATATGGTGTGATGTCCTCCCTATGGAGGTGGGTAGCATTATTCTTGGTAGGCCGTGGTTATTTGATCGGGATGCCACTCTACATGGCCGGTCAAACACATGTACCTTCGACCATGCTGGCCAACGGATTACCCTCCAACCCTCTCAGCCCAAGAAGCCTTCAGTTAGGGGTCCTACTGGTCCCAGTACTCCAGAGCCTTCCATCCCCGGGTCCAGTACCCCACCCCTAGCTCGGGCTATGACCGTTAAATCTAGCCCAGGCGAGCCCTCGACTAGGAGATTGATGATGATTAGCTCCTGGGAAATGGAGCGGGAGGCTAGTAGGGGCTGCCCTATGTTTGCTATTATGGTCCGAGAGGTGGAGCCGAAGTCCGAGGGTGAACTCCCACCCGATGTCATTCCTATTCTGCAGGAGTTCGCTGATATTTTTCCCGAGGAGCTTCCCGAGGGACTCCCACCCATGCGGGATATTCAGCATGCTATCAACCTGATTCCGGGCTCCTCATTGTCCAATCTTCCTCATTATCGCATGAGTCCCACGGAACATGCCGAGCTAAAACGGCAGGTCTATGAGTTGATGCAGAGAGGGTCTGTTCGGGACAGCATGAGTCCGTGTGCTGTTCCCGCATTACTCGCCCCAAAGAAGGATCGCACGTAGAGAATGTGCATTGATAGTCGTGCCATCAATAAAATCATCGTGAAGTACAGGTTCCCTATTCCCGCCTAGATGATATGCTAGACATGATGGGCGGTGCCACTATCTTCTCGAAGATCGATCTTAAGAGTGGCTACCACCAGGTAAGGATTAGGCCAGGTGATGAGTGGAAGATCGCATTTAAGACCAAGGATGGTCTATATGAGTGGTTGGTTATGCGCTTTGGGTTGACCAATTGATGTGACACAAACTAGGACCTAAATTGCAAGCAACGCAATGACTTGGCAATGTCACACAAGCGGACTCACTCGCGTTTGGCACACTCGGGTCCGTAGGTGGACCGACAATGGGGTGCGGGTCCGAGGTTGGACCGGAGGTTTCCAAGGATATGACTGGCTTGGGGAGGACCCCTAAGGGCCAGGGGTTGCCCAAATTCACGGGCGGTCAGCACGCCGAAGGCATGGGTTGAAGGGTCATTCTCACAACTCACCCACGGTAGCCACTCAAATATAAGCAAATTCGGGTTCGGGCACTCTCTTATCACCGATGGCACTAAGATGCAATACTAATTAAGCAAGGGAATCGAGCAAAGAGAAGTGTTTAGTGGCTCACCTGATCGGTGTGAAGACACCGATCCCGGCCGGAGACGAGGGCGAGCGAGGAAGCATGGGCTTACCCACACGCCACGTCGGAGAAGCTTCCACCTGAAATTTCAGATTACATGCACTACGCCCCATGCAAGGGGGTGATCTTGGGGAAGGGAAGCCAATGACTACACCCAAACACTATCTCCACACAGGGAGGGGCCTTCAGCCGGCCAAGCAAGAGGGGAAAAATTGAGCTATAAGCAAAGAAAGGGAGCCGATGCCGATTCTGACCACTCTCTGCGCTTCTGGACAGGCAGTTGGTTATCTTGACACTGCGGCCACTCCAGATTTTTGTTGAGGACGAAACTAGTTGGAAATTCTTTGTAGCTGGATCAGGATGACGTCAGAATTTTGCTGATTTCTTTGGTCGCCGGTGGGTGGTCGGGCAGAGGCTCAAACAGGGAGGCAGGCCTGTAGTTCTGACTGCTTCAGGTTCACGACAGCAGGAGAAAGAGGTTTCCACGAGCGCTCCAGAGCTCAGAATCAGGTGCCGCCATAGTCGTCAGAACCGTCGATGAGTCCTCTTCAAAAAAAGACCAACGGGGATGCCAAATGTTGTCGGAGTAGACTGGTAGAACTCGAACAATGAGGGAGGGTCGGAGCAGACTGATAGGAAGCAGAACCGCGCACCAGGAGGATGAAAATGAGAACTCTTGATTCCGGGTGCCAAACAGAGCTCTGCTTCTTGATTCTCGAAGTAAACTTGTCGAAGAAGCTCTGGCCAAGTCTCGCCTCCAAATCTTGAAGACAGTGGTTGTGGTAGCTTCAGGAGTCAGCTTCAGGTTGCTCTTCAGGGAGGAGATGCGCAGTCGGGGAAGATCGACTGCTCCGGACAGCCCCGAACTCAGAACGTGATGAGACCACCACGGTTACGAAGCTGACTTGACGATCTTTCCAGAAATATAGAACTTACCACCAGTTTCGTCGAGGAGACGATGGGACAGCCTCTGCAATCTGCAGCTTCTCTACTTCCTCCGAACTGAAAACTGCAGGTTGAAGATGATGGGGGGAAATGGGGTATATGGGAGGGGAAATGAGGTGGATGTGTATGGGGGCAACCTCTTGGTGTGAAGGGGTCTGGGAGGGGGTGTTCCAAGATTTAGGAAGGGGGGAATGGTGGCTGGAATGAGGTGTTTACAGTGGGTGAGAGAGGAGCTGCGAATTTGGGATGGTGGGTGAGAGGGAAAGGATATTTGGAAATGGGTTTAAGGGTGGGATTAATTTTTTTATCTTGGGGATAGGAGGGGTTGTGTTGGGGAAGGGAAGGGGTGCTTGGGGAGTGGGGAATTCTTCCTTGGGAGATGAGAGGGTGCTTAGGGAAGGGGATTGGGTAGTTGGTGGTTGGGTGGTGGAGTATGGATTGGTGGAGGGTCTCTTAGGACTAGGGGTGGAGTAATGAGGGTTGGGGGTAGTTGGGAGGATGAATAATGAGGGGGAGAGAGAGGGTTGATGATGTGGAGGAGAGAGAGGGAGGGGAGGAGAGAGAGAGGGAGGCGCCCTCCTCTTCTTGGAGAGAGACAGTGAGAGAGTGAGAGAGAGAGGAGAGAGATAGGGGAGGGGAGCTTCTCACTCCACTCTAATGGCTTCTCACCACAAGAACAATTAGGTTGGACTAAATTCTCAGATTTCATTCATTGATTGATTAACCTCAAATGAGGAGATGGGGGTCCTATGTATAGGCAACCCACATTTTATAAAATGTCCCTAACTCTAGACACAATGACAAATAGCCAAGGGGTAGGGGGTGCCCCTGGGCCTATCCCAATGGATTGGGCCCATTAGCTAGCCTAATCAACCTAATGACAAACATTCTTAGGTAAATGACTCATTAACCTAGGTACATGACTCAAATAAAAGAAAAATTACAATGATATGACTCAAATAAAATAAGATAATTATATGACTCGACTCAGAAAAATGAGACGGACACAATGGAACCATGCCGTTGAACAATCAGAGCTATGGAAAAATGTGAAGGATGAGAGATGCCCCCATCATACCCCCGGGGTGCGAAGAACTCGACTCCATCGAGTATAGGGCCGCCAAAGAAGAGGTCCTTCAATGCAGCTCCGGGTGAGCCATAACCTCCAAACTCAACCTCGCGTCTTAGCCGGGGGACTGCTCTTCATCCTCTCAAGGTGGCTCGGGCACACCCTCTTGTTGGCGATGGTACCCTGCTTGCCTGGTATTGCCTCCGTGTGCACACGTCGGACTTTCAAGCTGATATGAGGAGGCTCTCCGAGGGTGTCACTCACAAAGGTGGGGGTAGGCTCAAGGTACTCACTGCGATCCACCGCGGTGCCCTTAGAGGGTGCTAGATCCGCTACGTGAAAAGTGGGGTATATCCTAAAATCCCATCGGTAAATCGAACCCGTAAGCCAGATTGCCAAAGCCACTCGGAACATGGAAGGTCCAAGTCCTCGTGCCCTCGATTTGGAGGTAACCCTATGGTAGAGCCATTCCAAAGCCACCATCGTAAGGTTGCCTACATGGAATCCAAAGTGGCACTCGCGAGTTTTTGCCTGTTCATTATGAACCTCACCGCCCGTTGCTAGATGCTTGCTTGAATGAGTATGCCATGAGCTACGGTGCGGTGTGGGTGGGAAGTGTGTGGTATGCAAAGGCGGACCAGGGCAACCATAAGTGGACCTATCATGCAATGCGGCTATGTAAACCTTGATGGACCTAGGAGGGCCGGGGCACCCGTAGGTGAATCTATCATGCATGGGTGAAGCAAATGTCGGGTAACCAGGGCAGCCATGTATGACCCTATCATGCAATGATGCCGTGTAGACTTTGGTCGGCCTAGGTGGGTCGGGACACCCGTAGGTGAACCTATCATGCAAAGTGGTGGTAAATATTGGGGGACTCGGACATCCGTAGATGTTTTTGACATGCTTAAGACCCATGATGAATGAAGGTGGACCATTACATCCGAATATGGACCACTCATGTTTCCTACTTGACATGTGGGTGATATGAATTAATGTACCCGACTTATGAATCATGTCAAGTTGTTTTGTATGCCAAGACTTATGCATTCTTGTGCCAAAGATGTCTCCTATGTGTGGGCTTTTGGACTTCCATTGGAATGGGTCAAAGGGGTCTAGGAAGGTGGATATCATGGGGTGGGGCACAACCTTATTACCTAGGGATATGTGGCCCAAGGTCATGGCTCCCAAGGTGTAACCCAGGTCTAGGATGAGGTGGATTGGGTCAAACATGGTGGGTTGGGATAGGGAAAGGTGAGTGGTGGATAAGGTGGTTGGGTCCCATGGGTTCTTTGACCCCCATTGGAAGTGATCAAAGGGATCATAAAAAGGGTTATCGAGGGGGAGGGGCCCTATGTCCTCAAGATCCTCAAATGGTGGTGGGTCATCCTCCTCTAATAAGACAATTGGGCCGAAGTTCTTTGTGGGTGGGTCGTCCATGAGGGGAGGGCTTGACTTTCCATCCGATATAAGAAGCTCCAAATTGAGGAGAAGGTCGGGCTCATCGGGTGTGGGGAGGAATAGAAGGAGGTCGGTAGTGTAGCAACCAATGGTGCAAACCGAGGTGATAGACCCGACACAAAGGTGTAGGAGGTCAAGGCTCCTTGATTGGTGGGCCATGGGAGTCAACAAGCCGGTCAACTCAAATTGCCAAGCTAAGCCCTTGAGAAGGTCCTCTAAGGTTTTCACTTGGTAGGATGTTTGGATTATGGTGTGATAGGAGGAGAGGTGCACTATGGGAAGGTTTTCCTTTATGGGAGGGAAATCATGGGCCGTGATCTCTCTTATTGGGCTCTTGTTTAGCCAAGTAATAAGGGGTTCTCCAAAGATGATCTCGGCCCCAACTAGAGAGGGTGGTGTAAGGTGAAGGCCACTATGTGAGGTTTCTTCTTCCACTTGGACATGGGTGGTCTCCGTGGTGGGGATAGGATCCGGAGTGTTCACCACTATGGGGTCGGGTATGGGTTCCTCCTCCAAGGAGGTGAGAGGGTCTTTTGGTGGCAGGGTGATGATGGTTGGTGCATGGCGCACCCGGGGTGGTGGGCAAGGTTGGACTCGGGTTGAGATTGGTAAGGGAAGTAGTGGAGGCCTAGGACATGGGAGTTTTGGGGGAGGGAGTGGGAGATGGGTTGGTTGGGGTGGCTTGGGTTGGTCGGTCTTGGGGGGAGTGTCCCTTATAGGGGAAGATGGAGGGGTAGTGGTGGGGACCAAGGGGGCTTGTGGAGTATGGGTTTTGTTGGGAATTGTGGGTTGGGGGATGGTTGCCGTCGTGGGCCTAGGTGGAGGGGTGGACACGGGGTCCACGTGGGTTTGAATGGTGATAATGGGGTGAGTGGTGGTCCTTATTGGGGAAACCGGGTCGGTTAGGGGTCTCTTCCCCTTGGGATCGGATGGTTGTGGAGGGGTGGAAGTGGGGGCCAATTGGGTTTGGATAGTGAGGTTTGTGGAAGGGGGTTTTGGTTGGGGTGTGGGGATCCTCATGGGGTTAGGTGGGAAGGTGGATGCTTGGATTAGTTGGGTCTTAAGGGATAGGATTTGGTGGCAAAGTGTAGTGGTGATGGTTGTGAGGGAATTTGTTGGGAGTGGTGGGGGAGGATGCCTAAAGGTGGTCTCAAGTTGGCCGGGTGGGGATGGAGAAGTGGTAGTGCTCCACGGGCTAGGGGTGTTTGAGTAGGAGGGGTGGGAATATTTGGGGATGTAGATCTTCCTAAGTTCCTCCTTCATATCATCCCATGAAGAAATGGGCTCTTGCCTTCTAACCCTTCTTAATCCCTCTATGTGTTCCCACATACTCTTGGCCTGACCCCGAAATCGTCCCTTGGCCTTGCGGACTCTCGCGGGTCCATATACCCAAGTCTTTTCAAAGTACCTTTCTATGGTAGCCTCCCACCTAACATAATCACTAGAACATGATCCGTCAAAGATAATATCGGCATCTAGAATGTAGTCCATGGGTGGTAAGTAGGTTAAGTAGGAAGTGGCCATGATGATCGGGGGGATAAATGCAAGGGTCAGACTGATGATAACTCCAATGCAAGCGTGCCCTAGGACTTGACTTGTAGAGACAAGTCAATGACTTGCTCTGATACCAATTTGATGTGACACAAACTAGGACCTAAATTACAAGCAACACAATGACTTGGCAATGTCACACAAGTGGACTCACTCGCGTTTGGCACACTCGGGTCCGTAGGTGGACCGACAATGGGCTGAGGGTCCGAGGTTGGACCAGAGGTTTCCAAGGATATGGCTGGCTTGGGAAGGACCCCTAAGGGCCAGGGGTTGCCCAACTTCATAGGCGGTCAGCACGCCAAAGGCATGGGTTGAAGGGTCACTCTCACAACTCACCCGCGGTAGCCACTCAAATATAAGCAAATTCGGGTTCGGGCACTCTCTTATCGCCGATGGCAATATGATACAATACTAATTAAGCAAGGGAATCTAGCAAAGAGAAGTGTTCAATGGCTCACCTGATCGGTGTGAAGACACCGATCCCGGCTGGAGACGAGGGCGAGCGAGGAAGCGTGGGCTTACCCGCACGCCGCGCCGGAGAAACTTCCACCTGAAATTTCAGATTACATGCACTACGCCCCATGCAAGGGGGGGATCTTGGGGAAGGGAAGTTAATGACTACACCCAAACACTACCTCCACACAGGGAGGGGCCTTCATCCGGCCAAGCAAGAGGGGAAAAATTGAGCTATAAGCAAAGAAAGGGAGCCGATGCCGATTCTGACCACTCTCTACGCTTCTGGACAGGCAGTTGGTTATCTTGACACTGCGGCCACTCCAGATTTTTGTTGATGACGAAACCAGCTGGAAATTCTTTTTAGCTGGATCAGGATGACGCCAGAATTTTGCTGATTTCTTTGGTCGCTGGTAGGTGGTCTGGTAGAGGCTCAAACAGGGAGGCAGGCCTACAGTTCTGACTGCTTCAGGTTCACGACAGCAGGAAGAAGAGGTTGCCACGAGCAGTCCAGAGCTCAGAATCAGGTGCCGCTGGAGTCGTCAGAACTGTCAATGAGTCCTCTTCGAAACAAGACCAACGGGGATGCCAAATGTTGTTAGAGTAGACTGGTAGAACTCGAACAATGAGGGAGGGTTGGAGCAGACTGATAGGAAGCAGAACTGCGCACCAGGAGGAAGAAAATAAGAACTCTTGATTCCGAGCGCCAAACAGAGCTCCGCTTCTTGATTCTGGAAGTAGACTTGTCGAAGAAGCTCCCGGCCAAGCCTTGCCTCCAGATCTTCAAGAGAGTGGTCGTGGTAGCTTCAGGAGTCAGCTTCAGGTTGCTCTTCATGGAGGAGATGCGCAGTCAGGGAAGATCGACTGCTCCGGACAGCCCCGAACTCAAAACGTGATGAGACCACCACGGTTGCGAAGATGACTTGATGATCTTTCCTGCAATATAGAACTTGCCACTAGGTTCATCAAGGAGACAATGGGACAGCCTCTGCAATCCGCAGCTTCTCTACTTCCTCCGAATTGAAAACTACAGGTTGAAGATGATGGGGGGAAATGGGGTATATGGGAGGGGAAATGAGGTGGATGTGTATGGGGGCAACCTCTAGGTGTGAGGGGGTCTGGAGGGGGTGTTCCAAGATTTAGGAAGGGGGGAATGGTGGCTGGAATGAGGTGTTTACAGTGGGTGAGAGAGGAGCTGCGAATTTGGGATGGTGGGTGAGAGGGAAAGGATATTTGGAAATGGGTTTAAGGGTGGGATTAATTTTTTTATCTTGGGGATGGGAGGGGTTGTGTTGGGGAAGGGAAGGGGTGCTTGGGGAGTGGGGAATTCTTCCTTGGGAGATGAGAGGGTGCTTAGGGAAGGGGATTGGGTAGTTGGTGGTTGGGTGGTGGAGTATGGATTGGTGGAGGGTCTCTTGGGACTAGGGGTGGAGTAATGAGGGTTGGGGGTAGTTGGGAGCATGAATAACTAGGGGGAGAGAGAGGGTTGATGATGTGGAGGAGAGAGAGGGAGGGGAGGAGAGAGAGAGGGGGCCACCCTCCTCTTCTTGGAGAGAGAGAGTGAGAGAGAGAGAGAGAGGAGAGAGATAGGGGAGGGGAGCTTCTCACTCCACTCTAATGGCTTCTCACCACAAGAACAATTAGGTTGGACTAAATTCTAAGATTTCATTCATTGATTGATTAACCTCAAATGGGGAGATGGGGGTCCTATATATAGGTAACCCACATTTTACAAAAAGTCCCTGACTCTAGACATAATGACAAATAACCATGGGGTAGGGGGTGCCCATGGGCCTATCCCAATGGATTGGGCCCATTAGCTAGCTTAATCAACCTAATGACAAACATTCTTAGGTGAATGACTCATTAACCTAGGTACATGACTCAAATAAAAAGAAAATTATAATGATATGACTCAAATAAAATAATAAAATTATATGACTCGACTCAGAAAAATGTGACGGACACAATGGAACCATGCCGTTGAACAATCGGAGATGTGGAAAAATGTGAAGGACGAGAGATGCCCCCATCACCAATGCCCCTTGCACCTTCTTGCGACTCATGACTCAGGTCCTTCAACCATTCATTGGAGTCTTTGTGGTTGTGTATATTGATGACATCCTTATATATAGTCGTACTAAAGGGGACCACTTGGACCAACTACGGCAGGTCTGTCTGCTTTTGAGGCGAGAGGAGCTATATGCGAACCCACAGAAGTGTGCCTTCATGACACCTCAGCTTACCTTCTTGGGTTTTATTGTGTCTAGTACTGGGGTCTCCGCCGATCCGGAGAAGGTCCGGGCCATTGTTGAGTGGCCAGAACCCCGTACGGTCCATGATGTCCGCAGCTTCCATGGCCTTGCGACATTCTATCGTCATTTCATCTGCGGATTTAGCTCCGTCACTGCCCCGATCACGGACTGTATTCGGAAGGGCACATTTGTATGGACGAAGGTCGTAGCTGCTGCCTTCAAGGACATCAAGGAGCGCATGACCCAGACACATATCCTTCGATTGCCAGATTTATCGAAGGTGTTTGAGGTCTCTTGTGATGCGTCGGGTGTTGGGATAGGAGGAGTGTTGAGTCAGGAGACCAACCCGGTCGCATATTTCAGTGAAAAGTTGAATGACGCGAAACTGCGATACTCCACTTATGATAAGGAATTCTACGCAGTTGTTCAGGCTCTTAGGCATTAGAGGCACTATCTATTACATCAGGAGTTTATCTTATACTCTGATCATGAGGCTTTTAGGTACCTCCATTCCAAAAAGAAGCTTAATGCGCGTCACAGCCGTTGGGTTGAGTATCTCCAGCAGTTTACATTTGTGCTAAAACATAAGGCTGGAGTGGAGAACAAGGTGGACGATGCCTGGAGTCGGCATGCATGTCTGCTGACCACCATGAGTGCCGAGGTCATAGGGTTAGAGAAGATGAGAGAGGCCTATGTTGACTCTCCTGACTTTGGTCAGATTTATACCACTCTCCAGGCCGGACCCTCGAGAGATCGTGATGACTATGTGCTTCAGGAGGGTTACCTCTTTCGAGGAGGCATGCTTTGTGTTCCTCGAACTTCAGTTCGAGACTTCTTAGTCTGGGAACTACATGCGGGAGGTCTAGCCGGCCACTTTGGTCGGAACAAAACTATCGAGACTGTTGAGCATAGATTTTATTGGCCGAGCTTGATGCATGATGTTGCCCATATTGTGGCCCAGTGACGTACATGTGCTAAGGCCAAAATGAAGAAGCAAAGCTCGGGCCTTTATACATCTCTTCCCATGCCTGATGTCCCGTGACAGGATGTTAGCATGGATTTTGTCTTGGGATTGCCACGTACCTCCAGGAAGCATGATTCGGTCTATGTGGTTGCTGACCGATTCTTGAAGATGGCCCTTTTTATTCCCTGCTCGAAGACTTCGGATGCTTCGAGGGTAGCCCACCTATTCCTTACTCATGTGGTGTGCAAGTTCAGGTTGCCTCGTACCATAGTGTCTGGCCGTGATGTTCAATTCACCAGCTATTTCTGGAAGACACTATGGCATATGTTGGGCACTCACCTCAAGTTTTCCACTACATATCATCCCCAAACATATGGTCAGACCGAGGTGGTCAATAGGAGTCTGGGTGACCTTTTGAGGTGTCTTGTCAGGGATCGTATAGGGGATTGGGATCTCATGTTACCATTGGCAGAAATTGCATATAATGATTCGGTTAACAGGTCTACCGGTATGAGTTCATTCGAGATTGTCACAGGTCGTAGGCCTAGGAAGCCAGTGGATCTTGTTCTCATGCCCATTCATGCACGAGTGTCTGAGTCCGCCGAGTCTTTTGCTAGGCATTTTAGGAGTTTGCATGACGACATCCGTCGTCACATTGAGGCCAGCAATGCATGGTATAAGGAGTTGACCGATGCCCATCGACACCACCTTGAGTTCCAAGAGGGTGAATATGTCATGATCAGGGTTAGACCTGAACGGTTTCCCTCTGGGACCGTAAAGAAATTACAAGCTCGCGGAGCCGGTCCATTTAGAGTGTTGAAACGTGTTGGATCCAATGCGTATGTTGTGGACCTGCCCGAGGAATATGGTATAAGCTCTACTTTCAATGTATCGGATCTAGTTGCCTATAGGGACCCAGCGGTGATCCCTAGTGAGCCATTTGAGCCATCTCCTCCCATTGAGAGTGATCTCACACCTGAGTGTCCACCTCCAGCCCCTTTTCCACAATAGCGAGAGCATATCGATCAAATACTGGACGAGCAGGTGACAGTTACCAGGAGTGGATCCTACCCGCGCTACCTAGTGCGTTGGGGAGGGTGACCCGCCACCGAGGATACTTGGATCACGCGGGCCGAGTTGCAGAGGATAGATCCGGACCTACTGGAGCGGTACCAGAGTGATGCAGACCCTTACTCGACAGGGTCGAGTTTCTCCCACCCTGGGAGAATTGGTGCGGACACCCGAGCGATCGAGAAGCACGAACCGGCGAGCCACCGGTACCGTACGCGGAGCTCCACTCGTGCCACTTAGGCGTCCATATGGCTCGGAGACAGTCTGGAGACTCCCTCTTAAGTCTCGATATTTATCGCATTTATTTGGACTTTACTTGTGTGTCATGTGTGTTTGTTTAGTTTTATTCAGATTGTAATTTGGATTGTAACAGGGGTTTATGTGTAAAATGGGGCCACCTGGGTCCCACGGCCCCCCTGTCCCTTCCCCATTGATCCACCTCATCTCTAGGGCCCATGTGGGGTCAGTCAACCTTCCAATAGTGGGCTTCTAGAAGAGTGGGCCAAGTGGGGGACAAAGGCTTTAAAAAGTCCAAGAAGGGGGCTTCTTGGTCAAGGGGGCGCCCCCCTTTGGAATATATTAGATATATTTTGTAATTTCTTTTATTTTGGTCCACAACACATGGGAGAAATAACTTGTAGACTCCCTATTTTACCCCTCCCAAATCCTAGATCTAGGGATAGAGTTGGTCTTTTTGTATTATCTATAAAACCCTTGTATTTCCATTTTTGGGTGGAATTAATGCATAAAATTTTGAGAAATCCTAGGAGCTCCAGCTTGGTGCGCCCCTCTCCCTCTCTCCTCTCTTCTTCTTGCAGCTGGGAATGCTGTATTCTGAGGTGGGAAGCCTCATCTATCAGGTGTGAAGTTCATCGTTGCCGCCGCCGTCGCCATCGAGCCGCCGTTGCACCACCATCACCTCCGTCGGTATTCTGTCAATCGGATGATAGCAGGTCCTTCCACGAATTTTAGCTCTCAGACAAGAGCTCATCCGGATCTCAAATTTTTAGGGTCAGTTCTAGGGACCCAACCCACGTCCCATAAAATTTGGTTTGGCCTCTAGTTTTCGATTTATATTTTTCCATTTTCGTCCATCTTTCCCTTCCAGATCTGCCAGTTTTCAATCTAGATTCATAACCACCCTGAGTTTCCCATCTCCGGACCTCCTTTTGATTTTTTCTGGAACCCCCAAAATTACTGAAGGTTCTACCCACCACCCCCTCCATTCAAGAATTTTCGTGGAATTTCAAAAGGCCTTCACCTATTTTCTTAAAATCATTTTCAGATCCCCTTCAGTTCTGTCTGCTTCTGTCCAGATCCGACCACCAGCCAGTATAAAATACTTTTCCCCACCTAAAACTCCAACAAATCAGTCATAAGAATTATTTCCTTTTTTAGCTCTCTCCCCTCTACAACTTTGATGAAGAGCTCGAGGTCTGAATCAGAGGTCTAACCTGTGGTCAATGCCAACTCTCAGGAAACTTCAGTTCTGCCCAGCCAGATCTGAAACTGAGAATAGGCCGGTTCTAAAAACGCCCATCAGAAGCACAGCTCTGGTGAATTTTTTTGAGTCCCATAGGGTCGAAGGATTTTCGGTCAGCGTTCGAACGGCGCTAGTTTTGTGCAGATCCGACATCAGTGCTGATCACAACGGCGATTCTCGTCGAGTCGCGCGCCCAAAAATAGAAGCAGCAGACCCGTGGGCAGCAACTCCAAGTCTTGAAGATCGGAGCCGCCCGGTCTCCGACTGGTGTTCCCGCCTGACCGCCTTCTAGGGAGGCGCGCCACCAGGGGTCTCCATCACAGTGGGACCCACCCCATCAGGCCCAAAAGATAGAGCGGTCTGTGGGCCCCACGAACCCGTAGATCGTGCCATCCGGATAGCACTAAACGCGGGTTTCGGCACCGCCGGAGCGACATCAAGATGCTGCCCGTCAACCCAATTCCTGTGACTCCCAGGCTCCACATGTGACCTATTACCTCCCTGTGTGGAGTGGGTCAAATTTTTATATCACAGAAAAACTTTGTTAACCGGGAGTCCGGATTTGGCCGGGGTTGTCTTCCCCAAGCCGGGAGCGTGGAGGTATTGGTCTTAACTCCTTGGCATTCATTTGCTAGTTTAGTATATAGTCGTATGCCACTGTGAGAGTGTAGGATTCTAGCCCATGAGTCCATGTCACCGCTGTGAGTGAGAGAGTGACCCGTCCCGTGACTCGATCCGAGCACGGAAGTGAGTCGACCACCCTTGACTCTACCGGTTTCTCAACCGCGCGGATCCGCGTTTCCCCTCGCTTGGGACGACGAGTGAGCTTGCGTTTCTGTTAGCGACGTATAGCCCATAGGAACTCTTAGTGTCGGGCCAAAGTGTCTCCATTGTTATATGTTGCTGGTCGTGTCCGCATTTAGAGTCCGAGGTCCGCATCACTTAGAGTCGGTTCCCGTGTCCGTCCCGCATCAACCTCTCCGAGCTGAGATCATCGCAGGGCCGCTTGGCTTATATCTAGCGGTTCATTTCCAATTTGTCAGGGCGATGCCAGCCTTTCAACAAATTGATGATGAAGGATGTCCCCATTTACTGTGATGAAGATTTCCAGACAACCTTTGACAAGATGAAAGACTACCTGAAGACTCCTCCAGTGCTGGGCGCACCGGTGAAAGGACGGCCACTGATATTATATATAGCAGCCACACACAACTCCCTAGGAGCAATGCTGGCCCAGAATAATGAAGATGGGAAAGAACAAGCCCTCTACTACCTCAGTCGAAGACTGGTCAGGACTGAGGAGAAATATACTTATATTGAGAAGATCTGTCTGGCACTGGTCTTCACAGTCAAGAAGCTTCGACACTATATGTTGTTGCATGAAATCAGCCTGGTATCCAAAGAAGACCCGCTGAAATATATTATGTCCCGACCGGCACTCAAAGGTCGCTTGGGCAAATGGGCGGTGATCCTTATGGAGTTTGATATCTCCTATGTGCCGCGAAAGGCTGTCAAGGGCCAAGCTATTGCAGACTTCTTTGCCAAGCACCCAGTACCGGGAGATTGCCCGCTGGAACCGGAGCTTCCTGAAGATGAAACCCTGGAAGCCGCTCAAGTGCAGCCCTCCTTGTGACAGCTATATTTTGATGGCGCTTCCATAATTGACACCTCGGCCACTGGGTCAGCCAGGGTTAGAGCAGGAGCATGCATAGTCTTGAAATCCCCAGAGCGGGAAGTTGTGCACACATCTTGCTCAATAAACAAGCCTTGCACAAATAAAGAAGCAGAGTATGAAGCCCTAATAATCGGGTTGCAGATTGCACTGTCCATGAGAATTCAGATGCTGGAAGCATTCGGAGACTCCATGCTAGTTATAAAATAGATGGAAGGAGAGTTCGATATACGGAAGCAAGAGCTCCTCTCCTACCATCAGCTGGCAACCCGCCTGATGTCAAGATTTTACTTCATCAGCATCAAGCATGTCAACCGAGGACAGAACGCTCAGGCGGACGCCCTCGCTAAATTGGCCAGTTCTTTGGCGATCCCGCTAGACACAAGCCTGAACATAACAGTGATCAACCGCCGGCAGGTCCCTAGTATGACAGAGGTCTTGGCCGACGAACAAGAGAGTGAGGTGGCAGCCGTAGAAGAGGTCCAACAGCCCGATTAGCGAGAACATCTCCTACGATAGTTCCAGCACCAACAGCTCCCAAAGGAGAAAGAACAGAGAATGAAACTCCTGAGGGTCAAAGACTCTTACGAGATGAGAAATGGAACCCTGTTCCGAATAATGGCGGATGGCCGAAGAAACGTTCTAGTTCGTTGCTTGTCTTCAGCAGAAGCTGGGCAAGTGATGCAAGAAGTCCACGCGGGTTCAGCTGGAGCGCACCAGGCCGGCCCGAAAATGAAAATTGAGATAAAGAAATTGGGTTACTATTGGCCCACTATGTTTGATGGCTGCTGCAAGTTTGCCAAGGCTTGTCAGACATGTCAGGAACACGCCAATGTGCCGAGAAGACCACCGGTGCCGCTACACCCCACCATACCGAGCTGGCCGTTTGCTGAATGGGGCACGGATGTGGTAGGGCCACTGCCAGCATCTTCATCAGGGTGCAAATACATCTTAGCAGCTACATATTATCTCTCTAGATGGGTAGAGGTAGTAGCACTAAGAGAAGTGACGGGAGAGTTGGTTGCAAGATTCTTCTGGCAGAACATAATATTCTGGTTTGGGGTTCCCAGCCGAATTATCTCTGATAACGACAGCCATTTCAAAAACTAGAAGGTTTATCGGCTAGCTGATAAATACAAGATTGATTGGAGGACATCGTCCCCCTACAACCCTCAAGCCAATGGACTTGTAGAAGCCTTCAACAAAACGCTATGCACGTTGCTGGCAAAGACCGTCAAGTCCAATAAGAAGGACTAGGAAGAAAAGATGTATGAAGCGCTTTGGGCCTATCGTACCGTCTATAAAACCCCAACCGGCTGTTCGCCATTCTCCCTCGTATACGGGTCAGAGGCTGTGGTGCCGATTGAATTAGAAGTCCTCTCGCTGCGAGTCGCCATTCAGCATGGACTAGTCAGCAATGAACAAACTAATGCAGAAAAAAGGTTGGAAGAGCTTGCCGAGCTCGAAGGAAAGTATCTCCGTGCGCAACAAAGCATTCAACTCTACCAAGCCCGCATGGCCCGTGCTTTCGATAAGCTGGTCAAAGGCCGGGAATTCAAGAAGGGTGACCTGGTGATGGTTAAAAGAAGAGAAGTGATGGCCTCCAACTCCAAAGGGAAGTTGGTCGAAAATTGGGTCGGACCATATATCGTTCGCCGAGTAAATGAAGGGGGTGCCTACGTCCTGGTAGACCACAAAGGAGTCGTCCAGTTCTCTCCCCTCAATGGAAAGCATATTAAGCTATACCACACAGCTCAATCGGCATTCCCAGAATGACCGTCACCTTTCCCTTGGTCTAGTGGCACTCCGCCCTGACCGAGCTACCCTTTACCTTGGTCTAGTGACATTCCGCCTTGATCAAGCTACCTTTACCTTAGTCTAGTGGCATCCCACCTTGATCAAGCTACCCCTTACCATCACAACCAGAAAAAGCGATATTTCAGACGGCCGACTTCCATCTGAAATCCGTCTGAAAATCCGTAAGAAAACTTTTGTAACGGATTTCAGAAGGAATACGGCCGTCACAAATTCTCAGTCAGAAATTTCGGACAGTTTAATCTTCCGTCACAAATATGGTCTGAAATTTCAGAGTAATTATTTTTCGTCAGTATTTCCGTCAGAAATTACAATTTATGGATAGATATGCGTTCAGTCACATATTCCGTCTGAATTTTCATACGAGATATTTTCCGTCACTAATTCCGTCTTATTATATTTCCGTCTGAAATTTCAGACGAAATATGTACCGTGTGAAATACCGTCTCACTTTTCCGTCTCAATAATGGTCAGAAAAGGAGTCTGAAAGTTCAGACGGCATGTTTACCGTGTGAAATGCCGTCTCAAATTTTCGTGGCAACTACGGTGACAAGTAGAGTCTGAAATTCAGACGGAATAATATTTGTATGAATACCGTTTATCAGTGATTATTTCAGACGGTTAAAATTCCATCTCAAATGCTGTTTGTAATTTCAGACAGATCCGTCTGAAAATCTGTCTGAAATATCATTATTCATTTTTTTAAAACTTAAAATTATTATATAACCTGTAAAACATACACCGAAAAAAAACTACACCCTGCTGATCAAAAAAATAAACACCACCAAAAATAAAAACTCAACATCTTACTGATCAAATAAATGCCACCGAAAATAAAAACTCAACACCCTGCTGATCAAATAAACACCTCGGAAAATAAAAACTCAGCACCATGCTGATCAAATCACCATCGGAAAAAAAAACTCAACACCATGCTGATGAAATCACCACCTAAAAAAAAACACAACACCCTACTGATCATCAACGTACAGAAAATAAAACAGAATAAACTCAAGAAATATCTGGCACATCGTCCATATCCTCCTCCCTGCCCTGCTCATCTCCTCTGTCGCCGCCTGCAGAACGATCCTCCTATATTAAAAAAATAATAACATAGATAAAAAAATTAGTGTGAAGATAAATTAGCATAAATTGAAATCAAACATATCAAATTGATAACTGCATAGATTTTATAGACCAACTAACCTAGATGTCATAAATATTTTAAATTAATTACATTTAGAGAATGCAATTATGAGCGCCGAGCTCAAACCGTGCCGATTTGGATTCCGTCAGTTCTGACCGGATGGAATGATCGACACGTCGATCCGACCGGTATTTCAGATTTTAGACCCCCAGACCCGACTTGGGAGAAATTTAAACTAAGTGTATTTAGAAAATACACTTTTGAGCGCTGGGGCCAAACCGGGTATCCGATTTGGATTCCGTTAGTTCTGACAAGTCACTTTCATCTCTTAGGAATAGCAGGAATGATCGACACACCGATCTGACCTGTATTTCAGATTTTAGACCTCCGTACCCGACTTGGGAGAAATTTAAAGTAAGTGTATTTAGAAAATGCACTTTTGAGCGCTGGGGCCAAACCGGGTATCCAATTTGGATTCCATCAGTTCTGACAAGTCACTATCATCTCCCAGGAACAGCAGGAATGACCGGCACGCCGATCCGACTAGTATTTCAGATTTTAGACTCCCGGACCCGACTTGGGAGAAATTTAAACTAACTGTATTTAGAAAATACACTTTTGAGCGCTAGGGCCAAACCGGGTATCCGATTTAGATTCCGTCAGTTCTGACAAGTCACTGTCATCTCCCAGGTCGTGTTGGAATGATCGGCACACCGATCTGACTGGTATTTCAGATTCTAGACTCCCGGACCTGACTTGGGAGAAATTTAGAGTAAGTGTATTTAGAAAATGCTCTTTTGAGCGCTAGGGCCAAACCGGGTATCCAATTTAGATTCCGTCAGTTCTGACAAGTCACTTTCATCCCCTAAGAACAGCAGGAACAACCGGCATACTGATCCGACCAGTATTTCAGATTCTAGACTCCCGGACCCGACTTGGGGAATTTTAAAGTAAGTGTATTTAGAAAATACACTTTTGAGCGCTGGCGCCAAACCGGATATCCAATTTGGATTCCGTCAGTTCTGACAAGTCACTTTCATCTCCCAGGAACAGCAAGAATGACCGACACGCCGATCCGACCGGTATTTCAGATTTTAGACCCCCGGACCCGACTTGGGAGAAATTTAAACTAAATGTATTTAGAAAATACACTTTTGAGCGCTGGGGCAAAACCGGGTATCCGATTTAGATTCCGTCAGTTCTAACAAGTCACTTTCTTATTATCTGACCTTTGTATATGCTTCATGTAAGCGGCTGGATCAGTGTGTTCTTTTTTATTCCTGGGTTCTATGGTGGGCTTTTCTCTCGGCCATAGGGCTTATTGATGCGTGGTTCAGAGGTAACTCTTTTAGACTTCCGGATGAACAATCAATAGCCAGCAAGGCCAATCAGCCAGTTAAGAAATCAGTGGCACCAGATCAAGCTGATCTGTCAAGAAATCAATAGTCAGGAGATGTTCCATTTTCAAAAACATTTTATTTATTCTTCCTAGATCCCATTAATATCCTTTTCTTCTTCTCAACTTTCTTTCTATTCCTCAATGGCTCAACATGCAACTAAGTTTTTATGACAAGGGGTTAGGAAATTTATGTTTGACATCGGGTGACATAGTGCATAACTGCATATCTCTTCAGTCTGTTCTAGAGTATGACTGAAGATGGTCTGAACCATGGCTCTTATATGGCTCTTATATCTCTTCATGTCTCAACAATCCTGGGTTGCAGGGAGAATTCAGAACCTCAGGAGATCACTGCTTAAATTGGTTGAGCTAGTAGAAATATATCTTAAGTATTTTACATTTAGGACCCCCGAACCCCGGATTTTCTCAATTCTTCTAAACTAATTGAGTTTTGAAAACTAAGGAGTTTTAAAATTTCTAATGAACATAATTGAGTAATTCCATCAAAATAAAAACATAGTAAACACTCACCTGTGCGGCCTGTGCTGTGGTGGTAGTGGATCGATGAGGGACCATTCCCGCCTGGGAGAGGAGGCCACTGATTGCCTGCAAAATGATTGTCTGCTGGCTAGAGATCTCCTGTTGGAACTGCTACTGCTGCTGCTGCAAATCAAAAATCTGCGATCGGACCATGTCCATCATGTCGTTGGCAGAAGCGCTGGGGGCAGGTGGAGGTATAGTGAAGGCACTGCTACTCGTTTGGGCAGAGCTAGAACTCGCACACGATGATATCACCGCGATAGCGTCCAGGCTATCCCCAAAACCATATAGTCGGCCTTTCTTC
This sequence comes from Amorphophallus konjac, assembly GCA_022559845.1. NCBI lineage: Eukaryota > Viridiplantae > Streptophyta > Magnoliopsida > Alismatales > Araceae > Amorphophallus > Amorphophallus konjac. The sequence goes on along the minus strand of CM040120.1, from coordinate 368,100,792 downwards.
GGTACGCCAGCTACTGCCACCCACTCCACCGGATCCAACTCCGGCTGCTACGTGTCTCCCTCCCCGTACTTCTATATCGATGCTTTGCTATATGTTTCTTACAAATTAAATAAAATAACTAGTCAATTTCATATGAATTTCATGCCAATTTAAATGAACGGTAGAAGTTGCATATGTAGATAAACTTACCGCTACTGACTTAGCTGTCTCACTCACAAATTGATCTGTCCCCTTCTTTTTGTGTGTTTGTCGAACACCTCGAGGAACGACGGAGGTCGATTAAGCTCCACAGCATGTTATACAATTCATACAAAAAAAGTCAAATATATTAATAAATTGTAAGAAGATAAATTGAAACATTACTTACCATTTTTTGTTTATGAGCCACGTAAGAGGTGGACCCACTCGTATGCACATTTGCGCCTAGTTTTGACGCCCTGTTTGCTTTGGCTTTTTCGGACTTTTCTATCAACTTAGGATCGACAAAATGGTCACAAGATATCTCCCAATCCTCCTGCCTCATCCATAGAGGGCGGTGCGCCTTCCACAGCTGTCGGTCTTCACTCCCTCCACTCAATTTTTTAGCGTGTGCTTGGGCCTCATGTATTTTCCTCTTGTAACTTGACTACATAGTAGACTCCCAGGCACAACGACATCTCGCGGCGTCATGTCCACACGTGAATTGAAAAGATCGCTGTAAATCAATTAAGTTTCACACTTAGTATACTGTTGTGAATTGAGTTTGAAAAATACTTGAATTAAATGACATAATTACTTACTAAGAACATGTTGTACAATGAATCACGGATGGCCATCGAAAATTCTCTGAAAGTGGAAGCTGGCCTGAGCACATGTGCCAACATGAGTTCGGTGGAATGATGGACAGCTGAGTGGGGTTCAAATTTCTTACTGCAATTGCAATTGTCAAAATATTCAGATTAGACAGTTGAAGCCTAATTAAATAATGAATGTAATAAAACCTTATAGATTTATCCGGAGATCCAACACGGGCGACGTCCATCATGGGCCGTGCCTCCCTCGTGACGACTGCCGGCATCGTCAAGTGGCTGAGTGGTGGGGGTGTGCCCTGTACAAGTGGGAGGTGGTGGGATGCCACTGAGACCTATAAGAATAGATTTTCACAAGTAAAATAAATATTGTAAGAATAGATTTTCACAAGTAAAATAAATATTGGGAACTTTCAATTAAAATATACATACCTGTAATGGGAGGTGGTGGGAGTGGTGTCTGCACAATAGGTGGGACGCCACTGAGACCTGCAAGAATTAATTTTCATAAGTAAAACAAATATTGAGAACTTTAAATTAAAATATACATACCTGCAGCGGGAGATGGTGGAGGTGGCCTCTGCACAACAGGTGGGACGCCACTAAGACCTACAAGAATTAATTTTCATAAGTAAAACAAATATTGGGAACTTTAAATTAAAATATACATACCTGCAGCGGGAGGTGGTGGGAGTGGCGTCTGCACAACAGGTGGGACGCCACTGAGACCTGCAAGAATTAATTTTCATAAGTAAAACAAATATTGGGAGCTTTAAATTAAAATATACATACCTGCAGCAGAAGGTGGTGGGCGTGGCGTCTGCACAACAGGTGGGACGCCATTGAGACCTGCAAGAATTAATTTTCATAAGTAAAATAAATAATAGGAACTTTAAATAAAAATATACATACCTGCAGCGGGAGATGGTGGGGGTGGCGTCTGCACAACATGTGGGACGCCACCGAGACCTGCAAGAATTAATTTTCATAAGTAAACAAAATATTGGGAACTTTAAATTAAAATATACATACCTGCAGTGGGAGGTGGTGGGAGTAGCATCTGCACAACAGGCAACGAGCCGACACTTGAACCTAAAAAAAATCTTTTAAGCTAGTAAATGATGTAAACATTTATATAGCTAAGTTTTTAATAGATATACTTATGCCCGAAGAAGACGCCAAACAGGAGGGAGTAGAGCCCTTGTCACTGCTCTGTCTCCTCCCACTCCCAGTACGACCTCCTCGGACCATTTCTTTATTACTAACAAAACAATTAATACATATTAATCCTTAATTACATAAGGCTAGATTCTCTGTTATTAAAAAGTATGCAAAAAGGTAAGGATATCTCACTAAATTATCAAAACGTGCCTCCCTCATGTTGATGATATATCTAACTCATCATCATCTTCATCATCCATAGTAGCCTCATCAGATTCAAACTCTTCATCTGATTCTTCCTCCCCTCTAACATCAACATTTAGCTCCATCGGATCGACTTCTTCCACTTCATCTCGCATACGTAATGACAGTGGCTCATCAGATTCGTCCAAATTAAACCTCGAGGAACTGACAATGCCAACTTCGTCTGATTGATAATATTCAGCACTAGCAACCTCTGAGACATCTTCACTTGTGGGAAAGAGTTTTGAATTAACCCTACAAACTGCCCACCAATCTCTATTCTTGGATGATGGATAGCTTGAATAATATACTTGCTGGGCTTGTGCGGCTAAAATGAACGGTTCATAGGTCTTAAGTTTAGACCTATGTTTGACATCGACAATCCCATAATTATCGACACGTCGAATAGAACTAGGATCAAACCATTGACACTTAAATATGTATACATGATTGTCTTGTCCCAAATACTGAAGTTCTAAGACTTCTTCAAGAATACCATAGTAGTCCAATTCAAGTTCATTGTATAAACTTCCCTTAACAGATACGCCACTGTTCATCGTAGACTTACCTCGTCCATAATCCCTTGTATGAAATATGTATCCATTCACAATATATCCTGGATAGGCACGTGCAACGTTCGAGGGGCCATAACTTATCTGTTGTACTCTTTGATCAGTAATGAGATCTTGTTCAACCTATATTCAAATTAAAGTAGTTAAAATAATAACAATTACCTCAACATGCATAAATATAAACATATATATTCAACGATGACACTAACTCGGTTTCTCAGCTATTTGGCAAAAAACTTCTCACGTTCTTTTTCAATCTCTACGTCCAGGATATTTGGACATTGTTCAGCTAATTCTGAATCAAATTACCTGCAGTATAAATACAGTACTACTTTAAATGAAATGCAGAAGAAGGATGAACAACACATGGACTTACTGGAAATGTGAGTTAAGAACTTACTCAACATAAGGTTCAATCTTGAGGAAATTCAGAAGAATATATATCTCAGCGGCGTGCAACTCTCTATCTTCGAGCGTGCGAGTCAAGTAACATCCGAACACACTTCCAGGATGTTTAAATATAGAGAGCCGATCGGACGATTCATTCACTCCCCCATCATCATTACGTGGAGGTCGAGTACGACGAGTTTGAATCTCTGGCTCAAAGTACATAGAACAGAAGTTCAAAATTTCTTCAAGAATGTATGCCTCAGTAATCGAATCCTCCACTTGTGCCTTGTTGTGAACTTTAAATTTTAATTCATGCATGCACCTACAACAACAAGTCAGATGGCAACGATATGTACTGGCCATAGACGACATGTAAGTTAACAAAAATTCTCAAATACCTCTCAAATGTATACATCCATCGAAATTGTACTGGCCCTCCGACGATAGTCTCGTATGGCAAATGAACAACCAGGTGCTCCATCGAATCAAAGAATGCCGGAGGAAATATCTTATCTAGCTTGCAAACAGTTGTAACCATTTTTTATTCGATAGTTTGTACATCCCGAAGTCTGAGTTCTGATGCACATAAAATTATAAAAAATTGACTCAGCTCGGTCAGTGCTCCCCATATAGGCTTTGGCAACAAATCACGAAATGCAATGGGCACTAGCCTCTCCATGAACACATGGCAGTCGTGACTTTTCAAACCATATATTTTCCCCTCATTAACATTCACACACCGGGCTATGTTGGATGCATATCCATCTGGAAATCTCAACTGTTTCAACCACTGGCACACTTCCTTGATCTGTGTATCATGAAGCACGTAAGTTACTTTAGGCTGCACAGTTTTTCCATTTACGTTCTGTTGTTCCAGTTCTGGACGTTTACAAAGCATCTTTAAGTCCATACACGCTTTGGCATTGTCCTTCGTTTTCCCTTTAACATTCATGATCGTATTGAACACATTATCAAAAAAATTCTTCTCGGTATGCATGACATCCAGATTGTGTCGTACAAGAAGAGTTGACCAATAAGGTAATTCCCCGAAAATACTTTTCTTGTTCCATTTGTGATCCTTTCCAAAGCTAGAGAGTTGGCGTGTGCTACCAGACAATTGTACTACATCTGGTAAATTTTGCACCCGTGTCGCCATATGTCGACCCGACACCCGTTGCAAGTCTGCTTCATCCATTTCAACAATATTTTTTTTAAACGAGTCTTTTTGCCTTCGAAAAGGATGGTCACTTGGTAACAACCGCCGATGGCAATCAAACCAACATGCTTTCCCACCATGTTTTAATACAAATGATTTGGTATCTTCCATATAGTAAGGGCATGCTAACCTCCCATGTGTACTCCAACTAGATAGCATTCCATATGCAGGGAAGTCACTTATTGTCCAGATCAGTGCAGCCTTCATAATAAAATTTTGTTCCTACATGCATCATAAGTAGCAACTCCATCAATCCATAAAAAATTGAGCTCATCAATCAACGGCTTGAGATATATGTCAAATTTTTTTTCTAGGGCTTTTTGGACCAGGAATTACTAAGGACAAAAACAGATTTTCTCGCTTCATGCACATGTGCGGCGGAAGGTTGTACGGTGTCATGAACACTGGCCAACAGGAATAAGATGCCATAGAACCACTGAATGGATTAAAACCATATGTGCATAAACCCAATCGAACATTACGTAACTCCTTTGAAAAAGTAATATGAGTACGACTAAAGTGAGTCCAAGCTTCACCATTGGCAGGATGACTGATTATATCATCGGCACGACGTACTCTTTCAGTGTGCCATGTCATATGTCGAGCCGTCTTTGAGGACATATACAGTCGATGCAACCTAGGCACAAGAGGGAAGTATCACAATGCCCTGTAAGGTACATCTTTTCGCTTTGAATTGACCCTTCCCTTAGGTTTGAATCTGTCATGGCCACAAATAGAACATGATATCTTATCTATATCATCTTTGTAATATAACATACAATGATTCGGACATGCATCTATTTTCACATATCCAAGCCCTAAGTCATTGACCATCTTTTTTGAACGGTAAAAAGTTTCTGGCAACTTCTCGTCTCGAGGCAACATACTCTTGATCAAGAGGAGGAGACGGTCAAAACAAGTCTCACTGATGTGAAATTCAGATTTCAAGTTCAACAATTGTGACACTGCAGACAATCGAGTGTGCTTTTCACAACCATCCCACAGTGGCTCATCAGCATCCCTAAGTAGTTCAAAAAATCTTCCGGCTGTCTTATTCGGCGCTTCCTCATGAACATTAAAACTAGGACCAGCAGCATCTACAACCATATCCACGTACCCACTTGTGCCTGCAATATTGTCGGGCTCATACCTCAAGAATTGCTCACCATGACACGTCCAATTCGTATAACCATCCACGAACCCTTTCGTGTACAAATGATGTGGCACATCCCTTGTTGAATGCCACCTCAAGTTTCTACAACTTGAACAAGGGCATCGAATGTGACCGTCACGGTCTGTTACTGCAACTCGATTCCCCAATGTAAATTGAATGAAACTCTCAACTCCATGCTTAAAGTCATCTGACACTACCCGGTCAACTATTCTACGATACATCCATGAACGATATGTCGACATTTTACCTGCACCCAATAAATGACAATACACATCCTAACTTTCAATCATATCATTACTCTTGATATTACACCCGACCCTTTCCTCACATTGTTCGACATAGACCATTTGCAGTTGGAAGAGGACTATTAATTAGATTATCACTTTTTAACCTATCCATGAAGGTTTGATCGCACAATCACTTACTATATGTGCTGCACGATTTGTTGAAAATTTAGATAGCATCTCCCCACACTTCTCCAATATACCAAGAATATTTATTGATTTTAAAATTTTCTTAAACACTTACAAGTAAGTGGTTATGAAAACACTCAAAATCAATAATGGTATATCAGAGAAGAGTGAGGAGATGCAACCGAAATTCTTAACAAACCATACAAACACATATAGTAAATGACTGCCTAAGTGCGATCAAACATTCACAGACTGTCCAAACGGGACAATTCAAGACTTTGAGGTAGATATATACATTCTCATAAACAAATGAGAACATACACATCAATCCCAAAGTCTTGAACGGGAAGGCACATTGACACGGTGTTAACGCGCTCTCCTGAGGTGCGTGTAATGTTAGGTCGCACCCACGCACCTCAGCTCACAGGGAATACCCCATGCATTTATATAACATAAAATTAAATAACAACGTAATTATCATTATGCATATATCAAATTAAATAACACCCAAATTCCAAAAAATTCCAAATGAAGAACATCAAAGCTAAACAATCCACATTTTTGAGTCAAATTAACATCAAATTTCTATTAAAATCAAATTTAAAAATATATTTACATGTAATTAAAATCCACGAAGTTTTAGTAAACGAGCATTTTTTATGTGATGAAAAATCAAGTCTAAATCAAGAGAGATAAGTTACCTTTGGGTCACATGAGTTTCTCTTTAAAGCCTTCGTATAGTGCTTTACTGCTTCAGGATATTACTGCTGCTTGAAATACTCATTTCCTGGCCAATGAAGAGATTAAACGAATGTTAGGAAAACTCCACCGATTTGTCAGCAAGGTAGGCATAAATGATGATTCAAGTAAAATGGAAGCACAAGACTGGTGATTTAGAGAAGTATTAGACATATACTTCAAAAGAAACCATCATATTAGCACATTTTTTTCTCAGAATGGGGTTCTGTTATACACAAGTGATTACAAATACATTCTTTTCTGTTGATCAGGCAATAACGAAACATAAAGATGCAAGAAATGCATAGTGCCTTGGGATAGGCATGATAACCACATAGAAATGTGCTACATGATGCAGCACAATTTGAAAAGAAAATACAAAGAGTGAGAACATGAGTGAAGTTTAACCCATGTTCATGACACTGTTTCATATCATTTGAAAGAACCATGGGCAAGGACAAGGAAATATTTAAGACCTTATTTTTTAGTCACCCACGCAAATCACTTGGGCATAGTGTCTTCTCCCCCAAAAAAAGGAAAGAAAAGGTGCATACAGAAATAGAACACAAGCTAGAGAATAAATCAAAACATATTTTTAGAACCTAATGACTTTCTTCCTAGCAGCAACCATTAGACCCTAACGTGCTTTTTAAGAACCCCGTTGATGGGGAGCACCACACCACTTTTTCAAGTATAGAGAGAATGTTCGATAGCTTTAATGCTTAAGCTAAAACTGCAGAACTGAAACACGGCCAATGCAATTTTCATAACTCATTTCATATAAAATGTTAAAATAAATTATTTTTAAAATAAAAATCATAACCCTAACCGACCCTAAATAATTTAACTATACTATCAAACTTGGTTAAGAGTGAGTAGATAGAATTGTTGGGTTCGGTGCTATGTATTCAGAGGGGGGGTGAATGAATATGTCCTTTAAAAAACTTTCGCTCAATTAAAATCTAATGCTTACTAGACAGTTTTAGACAAATGAAACAAGCTGATCAAATATTCTGTTCAACCAGTAAGCAAACACTTGGAGCGCCCCTATGCAAACATCTAGCGGAAGCAAAGATAGATAAATCAAACCACAATGCAATGGGAGTTTTTAGGTGGTTCGGTCCTCCAGACCTACGTCCACCCCACACTCAAAACCTGAGTGAGGCTTACTGCTGTGCAACACAGCTTGCGTCCGCTGGGCATCACAGCTTGCCTACAACTACTGGGCCTCACACCTTGCCATCCCGCTGAGCATCACAGCTTACTGTCCAGAGGAGTCCACCTCTGCAACGCTGAGCATCACAGCTTGCTGACCAGTGGAATCCACCACTACAACCGCTGACTAACAGCTTGAAGAAAGGTATAAGAAGAAAAGAAAAGATGGAACAAAACAGCAACGGAAAGCTGTAAATGAAGAACAAGAAATATAGCTCTCGAAGGAGTAGTTCTGGCTTGGATTTGATCCAAATGCCAGACAACCACAATCTCTCTCAGCTCGAGCACTCTATCTCTCTCTTTCTCTTCTTTCTCTTCTGCTCTTCTTCTTCTCTTTTGCTGGAACGAGGGGCTCTCTGCTCCTGCTCTTCTAGTTCAACTCACCCACCTTCAATCTACCTTCTTTGATGAAGAAGACTTGTATATATAGCAGCAGCAGCAGCAGCTAGGGCGTGTTTTCTCCACATTTCCCGCCCAGGACTTTTGGCCACGTGTCGTCTTCCTGTCAGCCCTTCCAGCCTCGGATCACGTGCCCTTCATTGGCCTCCACGAGCAGAGCACCTGTCAGACAGACGAGAACACTTATCAGGTTAAGTATAAACCCTGTACAGACTTTAAGGAAGCAATGCATTGTATAGACTTGCTGTGAAGAGCAGCAATGTGTAGACTTGTGAAGCGCAACTGCATGCAATGTATAGAGTTCAATGTAAAGACTTGACATTATGTAGCCTGGGCAATGTATAGACTTGGCCCAACTAAGAACCAGTCGATATATAGACTTGGCTGAAGCCAACGCTGAAGCAATGTTCAGACTTTGTTCAACAGCAACGTACAGACTTTATTCAATGTATGGTCTTAGTGTGTGCGAGCATGCTAACATTCAATGTGTAGACTTGGATGAGAACAATGCATGAACACAGTGTATAGACTTAGAAGTCTAAAGGGGCGTCGACTCATCTAATCAGGGGGTCGACGCATTGATGCATGAATGAAATATACTTCCAATGTCTAGACTTCGGACTTGCCATGATGTGTAGACTTGGAGCACAAAAGCCACGATGTACAGACTTCGTGAGACTTCAATGAAGACAGACGATGTATAGACTTCATGACTGAGGCACGATGCAGACTCGTCCAATGTATACACTTGCTCAATGTTCAATCTTCACGAATGATGTACAGACTACCAATGTGTAGACTTTGAGTCTGTAAAGTAAGCATTGTACAGACTATGCAAGCATGACACTGGGCGATGTATAGACTTACACTATCGCATGTGTAGACTTCATGAGAATGCAGCAGCCAGTGTATAGACTTCATGCAATGTAATGCAGATGAGTATATAGACTTCATGCAATGCAATGCAGACCAATGTACAGACTTTGGCGAAGCAAAGGCTGTACAGACTTCAACCAATAGAAGCACGATGTACAGACTTGAATTCAAGTGATGCACAATGTACAGACTTCATGAAATGATGTATGCAATGCACTGGACAATGTATAAACTTCATACATGAAGCTACACGATGTATAGACTTGATGAAATGCATTGAGCACATGAGAAAGTCTGTACAAACTTTATAGTGCTAAGACGATGTACAGACTTCATGCCATGAGAAACTTTGTACACACTAGATCAAAGCAAAGCAGTTGACTGTATGGACTTCCAGTGTGTAGACATGCCAAAGATAACTGGACGATGTACAGACTTGAACAAGGTAAAGTCTATGCATACTTGGAAGTTCACAGTGTGTAGACTTTGGCAAGGCAACGTTGGTAAAGCAACCACTATATAGACTTGCTGAACATAGCGTAGGTAAAAGTCCCAATGTATAGACTTGGAAGTGCAACGTAGGAAAAGATGCCAATGTACATACTTTGGCAAAGTAGCGATGTACAGACTTGCATAGTTCCAGCTAGAGGATGTATAGACTTTACCCAATAGTCCAATGTACAGACTTCGTCTCGTGAAAGCTTCAGTGATGTATAGACTTGGAAGCAAATGAGAAGCCAATGTACAGACTTGCCACCGACCAAAGTATAGACATGGTGGAAGGCATGCAATGTACAGACTTCACGATGAAGGCATGAACAGTCCGATGTATAGACTTCATGAACGAGACGCTGAAGTCTGTATAGACTTTAACACTGAATGAGACGTTGGCTGAAACAATAGGCTGTACAGACTTTAGATGCGTGAGACGTAAGTTGAGACAATGCAGTGTACAGACTTCATGCATGCAGACGTTGAACTACAGAATGTGCAGACTTTGCCAACAATCAACAATGTAGTGTATAGACTTGGCCAATGCAGCGTTGTATAGACTTCAAGTCAGAATACACAATGTGTGGACTTGACCAATGTTCAGACTTTGAATATGAAGATCAATATATGGACTTGGAAAACAAAGGGGGCGTCGACCCATCAGAAGGGAGCGTCGACCCACAACTATCCAGACTATGCATGAGATGATGAGCCATGTGCAGACTTTGAAGCTTAACAGAGACACAGGATGTACAGACTTCATGAAATGCATGCTATTCAATGTACACACTTTGAATGCTTGAGAGACGATGCATGAGACGCACATTAAGACGCTGGACTCTGTACAGACTTGAGCGATGTATGGGCTTAGCTTCGTGCAAGCTACAGTCCAATGTATGGACTTTGAAGTTCAACTGGTGAGTGTACAGAATTCACCAATGAGATGCTCACTGTACAGACTTAGCCATGTATAGACTTAACTGCTCGCACCAGCAATGTATAGACTTGGTAGCATGAACTGTGCACATGAATGTACAGACTCTAAGGCATGAGCAAATGCAATGTACAGACATGCAAAACTGGGGAAATGCAATGTATGCTGGAACACATTAATGCAATCTATTCAAACAGAATAATGCATTCAAAACATCATTTCATCATCATTCATGTTGCTATCATATGCAGAATGCTCAAGGATCTCAAGGATAAATGATGCACAGAAATGCACTCACTTTGTTGCTATCATCAAAACAAAATAGCATTGCTATCGTCAAATCAACATAGCACATGCTTGTGCCTAAGGGGCACAACATTCTCCCCCTTTTTGATGATGGCAACAAAGTGATAGTAAGTCACCAAGATTTTCTCCCCCTTTGACATAATCAAAAAGAGAAAAATAGTAAAAACATGAGTGCAACATGGCAGTATGCATGCAAATTCCCTTAGAGCACCTCATTCTCCTTGAAGCACAGGAATGGACTCTGGTTATCCAATAAATCAATCTGAAATCAGCCATTACAAAGAATCTGAATTCTATTGAAAAGACCACATATGCAATAAGTCACATATGCAAGAACAGAATGAAACAGGTAACAAGACCGCAGAATCAGAACTTATTGTAGAATAAGATGGAAGATTCCAACAGTGTAGAGAGTAAAGTGATTGATGATAGAAGGGCAACAATATACAACAATCATCATAAGACATCTCAATGAATAATCAGACTGAATCTGATCAGGCTATCTGGACAATCTGATCATGAGGGATTTTAATGCATACATCACTTCAATAAGTCTAAAAAGGTGTAGACTCTTCTATCATAAAGGGTTATGAAGTGGTAACTTAACCAATCTGATTTAATTTTGATGTATACCAAATTTGTCAAATTAAACTCAATACTCATATCTGAATCCAAGTTTTAATAAAGGTGAACCAAATATTCAGATAACACTCAAAATAATTCATCTTTTATCTTACACATATGATCTCAATAGCATCTTTGAAAAATACACAAATTAGTACTGAAGTGAAACACCTTTTTAAGAACATGGGTTGACAGATTTTCAAGATAATTTCATTTGAAGCACATTATATTTTTCTTGAGCAATTTAGGTTGATCAACACCTTTTTACATGAGGCACAACACGTCTCAGGTGAAGTGACCCAGTTACTCAGTGTGATAACTGTCATTGCCTCTCACTTTGAGAACATAGTTAGCAGTATGAGTGTCTTTTTACATGAGAAGACACCTTGATTAGAGGCCAGACTCCCCAGTTACTCAACACAAATAAGCCATTGCTCTGTCAGGTTTTGTTTTACTAAATTTTCACCAGAGATAACTATGGCACCTCATGACATGAGTTACTTTATTTCATTGATAAAGAGCTCAGTTTCTTAGTGACCGAGTCATTGCTCTGAATTCACAATTTTTCATTTAGTCAACAGTTTTCAAGTTAATGTTTAACAACAATACACACTATATGCATCTTAACCAAAGTAGCCCTGAATGCACATTTTCAGATATCTGATGAGAGAGTCTAAGGTTTACATGACACATGTGGTTAAAGTTTATTAAACTTTATCATTCAGATATTTTTTCAATTCATTTAACTACAAATCTGAGAATACATTAATCTTATATCAGTCTGATTCAGTGATAATTCTTAAACCTATATGATAGGAGTTTCTACCAATTTCTCAGACTGAATTGCATGACATGCAGCATAAGTTCCTCAGATCAGAACAATAAGTTTAGCAACCAACAATCAATAGTAGAAATTATATCAGTCACACCAGCTGAGAAGAATGTGAAAGGAGAGTATAAGCTGGTGCTAGAGTAAATCACCAATAGAGAAATATTTCAGAAGAGTGAACATCAACACATAGTGGCTGAGTCTGGAATTCAGACAGATCAGCTGACAAATTGTATCATGAAGGGAGTTGAAAGAAACTCTTCTTTAACAGCTCAACAAATAGAAGGCAGAATCCTTTTTCAAGAGAGAGAAATATGACATCAGATGAGAATTGATCAATTATTAGACAAGAGGTGTTCAAGATGTGACAATCAAAACACCAAGTCTGAATGCTCCCCCTGTCTAGATGCAATGAAATTTATTTTTAGGTTTTTTTTAAATTTTTTTTATGATATGCACTGCCCTTCATATGAGAAGTATGCAACAATTCTGATAAGGAGAGCATGATGACCAAGCAACAGCAAACAAGCTCCCCCTGACAAAATGCATGATATGCAATGAATCATTTCTTTTCAAATTTAATTTTCTTCAAATTGATGATATGCAGTACACTATTCTATATGAAAACTAGACCCATGGTACTGGGCGGATGACTTGGTCCAAGGACCACCTCACTCATGGCAGTAGCATCAAGACATACTCCATCTGCCCTTCAGCACTATTCCATTTAATATACCATGATGGCCATGAATGACAATGCAGTGCCAATGTAGTTCTATATGTAAACAATTACTTCTTTTGGAGTTTTCAGTATGATGATGCGCAATGCATTCACTATATGTATGCATATACAATTTCAGACAATCATCAATATGCAAATCATGTATGAGGAGAATTCAGAAAATCTAAATCTGACAATGCTGAACATGAAAGAATGTGTAAAACTCAGATTCAAAAATCAGATTTAACATGCTATGCAGAATGTTTACTCAAACATCAGAGCATTCTTTATTCAAATAGCATCATGAGAGAGCAATCAACTTTTCAAGATAAATCAATTTAACATAGACAGATCATTATGATATGCAATCATTGGACACATGCATTGACTGTAGCACTAAATGACCCATTCAGGCTCAGTGCAAGTTATGCATTTAACAACAATCATACAATAGATGGCAAGAGAACATCAATTTGAGCAGAATTTAACTTCAGTAGCTGAGTCTGGAATACAGACTGATCAGCTAGTCAAGAAGAGATCATCAAAAATCAAACAAGCAAAAATAACAATTTCAGATGATGAATTTAAAACAAAGTTCAGAACTGACCTGAAGAATTGAATCCTGGGGTTTTCCCTTTTTGAGTGCCTTGGCTAAATTCAACCCCTTTTATTCATTTCCAAGGCACACCTGCAGCAAGACAATCATTTTGATCCTGCAGTGACCCAAACAGCCTTGGGTCCTACATTAGTCCTGACAGGTGTTCTGAACAATCTCTTAGCAGCATTATCATCATAGCCCATCAACTTATGGCTGGACAAGGAATAACCAAATTGACCAGACTTACCATGATAACCAACAGAATTTAAGTTCCTATTATGCACCATATTGTGAGCATTAAATTCATGTGCATGAGCATTAAAACTTCTGTTATGTGCATGAGCATTTTGTTTTCTGAACCCTGCCACCCAGCACTCAGAGGCTTTGTGGCCAGGTTTTCCACAATTAAAGCATGAAGCCACAGAATTAGCATAAGCATGATGCCCATGTGGATGAGCATGAGTATTTCTTTTATATGTATGAAAATTTTTCTTTTCATACTCAGCCAGCCGATAGTTGGCAGCTTTGTGGCCTAGCTTGCCACATTCAAAACATGCAGAGTTTTTCCTTTTATCACTCAAGTTATTTCTAGCAGAATCATAGAAAACAGGGAATTTTACAGATTTAGAGTTCAATCTATTTCCCTGAGCATGCCAGCAGTCTTTGACTGCATGCCCACACCTACCACATTCAAAGCATTTAAAATGCTTGCTTCGTGATTCATTTTTACCCCAATGATTTCCTGACCATCACTCATTAGCCTTATGCCCAGGCTTGTTGCAAGTGAAACAAATGATATGCTGGCCTGAAGTAGATCTATATCTATGTGGGTCATGAGCATGTGTGAAAGATCTAGGATTTACATTGTTGTCTTCCTTCAGTTTAAAACATGCATTCATTAGATGACCACGCCTACCACAGTAATAACAAGATGCATTAGATTTCTTAGTGGCATGGTTTCTTTCAGATAATTTCCTTGAATGCATTGTTTTATTTGCATGCTCATCTTCTTTCAATATTCTGCAATCATCCATGATATGCCCTACCTTGCCACAATAATAACATGAGAATTCCTTCTCAGATGCATGCGAGTGAGTGGATGAATTGTGAGCAGTGTGTACACCATCAGATTCAACTGAGCTAGCAGATTTTAGGCCATGAACAGGAATAGTCTTTACCTTCTTTATTTGACCCTTCTTCTTCAATTTCTGACTGTTCTTAATAGTTTTTGTTTGTTTTTCATTTTTCTGTGCTTTGAACTGAAATACAGTTGATGAAGGTGATTTCTGAGTTTCATTTTGTTTTGGGGATTACTTTGAGGTACCAGCTACATCAGAACTTTGCACAAAGGTAGTGTATAGCTGGTTTCTAGAATATGTCTCAACATCAGAATTACAGTTTGTTCCCCCTTTTGAACTATCATCCTTCCTTTTCACAACAGTTTTTATTTTTCTTTCATTCTTAGTAGAATTAGATGCTAATTTTTCTAGATCCTAAATCTTATTTTCCAAAGATGTTATGTGAAGCTCATAACTGGCTATCTCTTGTTCACTGCAGTTGACACATTCACTTAATACTTTATTTGTAATTTTATACTTCTCAATTTCTTCTTCTAGGCTGTTCGACATTTGTGATTCTTCATCACAAGTGAGCTTTCCCTTCTTTAAGGTGAGAAGTGTTTCAGATAAGCCAGTATTTAACAACTTTAATTTTTCAACTTCAGCTTTCAGTTCAGTGTTTTCCTCCTCAAGTCTTTGTGATTGAGCTTCCTTAATAACATATTTTTATTTTTCGACAGTGAGAAGCCTATGTGAGAAAACAATATTTAAAACCATCAGTTTCTTGTTTTGTTCCCTCAGTTCTTTGTTCTCTTCAGATAGCTTCATAACTATTTCATTGCATTTTCCACTTCCAGACATCAGCTCCAGCTTTTCAACTAGCTCCTCTTCTCTTTCCTCCACTCTAATTTTCTCAGTCACCAAGTTTTTGTGATCCTCTTTAAGTGAGATAATTTGTTTACTCAGCCATTCATTCTCACTATAAAGATCTTCATTACGTTCTCTTAGAGCTGAGCACATATTACAGTTTGATTCAGCAGAAGAGGAATGTGAACCTTCCCCATTGATTTCATTTATTCTAGCCATAAGATTTTCATTTTCTTTTGAAATTCTTTATTCTCAAGTTTCAGTTTGTCCAATTCAGAATTGACTTCAGTAAGTTTTTGCATGCTTTTTAGATGCTCATTTTTCTTATCATTCAGCTGATTCTCAATTTCTGACATTTTGTCCAAGCATGTTTGTTTTTCAATTTCTAGAGAATCATTTTGTTTCTTAAGGTTCTGAATGTCTAGTGTACATGCATCATAAGATTGTTTCAGATTTGTACAGTTTTCACAGGAATCTTTCAATTTTATTTTATCACATTTCTTTTTCAACTTTTTGTTTTCAGATTTTAATTTCTTGGATACTTCTAACAAATTTTCATACATCACTATCAATTCATCAAAAGAGTATCCATCTGATTCGGAGCTTACCTGAGATGAGGTTTCATCATCGTCATTTCTTCGATCAGCCATCAAGCATTTGTTGTGATTCCTGGTGAGCTTTAGTTTTTCCAGAATTTCTTTGGCAGACCAGCAAAAAGAAGTACATGAGATTAAATCTCTGTCAATTGATTCTTTCATTAAAACTAATGCTCTAGTATTGACAAAATCTTTCAATTTATCCTTTTCAGTCCATCTAGATTTATCTTTTGATAGGTTGTATGGACCGTGAGTCATTATCTTCCAGAGATTCGGATCAGTTGATTTCACATACTGATGAAACTTTTCAAACCAAGACTCAAAATTATTACCTCTGAATATCGGAGGATTAGCCATCGAAGCAGATAACAACTAGATTCAAAGCACAAGACAATTGACAAGAAATGCACTAAAACAGATGAGCAAAGTAAAGCACTAATTCAGTGAAACAAAACACAATCTTAAAAGACCCACTCTGAAATGCACCAACAGCTAGAAGGATATGCTGCGGATTGTTAGATCCTATGCACAACAACCCGCTCTGATACCAAGTGTTGGGTTCGGTGCTATGTATTCAGAGGGGGGGTGAATGAATATGTCCTTTAAAAAACTTTCGCTCAATTAAAATCTAATGCTCACTAGATAGTTTTAGACAAATGAAACAAGCTGATCAAATATTCTGTTCAACCAGTAAGCAAACACTTGGAGCGCCCCTATGCAAACATCTAGCGGAAGCAAAGACAGATAAATCAAACCACAATGCAATGGGAGTTTTTAGGTGGTTCGGTCCTCCAGACCTACGTCCACCCCACACTCAAAACCCGAGTGTGGCTTACTGCTGCGCAACACAGCTTGCGTCCGCTGGGCATCACAGCTTGCCTACAACTGCTGGGCCTCAGAGCTTGCCATCCCGCTGAGCATCACAGCTTGCTGTCCAGAGGAGTCCACCTCTGCAACGCTGAGCATCACAGCTTGCTGACCAGTGGAATCCACCATTGCAACCGCTGACTAACAACTTGAAGAAAGGTATAAGAAGAAAAGAAAAGATGGAACAAAACAGCAACGGAAAGCTGTAAATGAAGAACAAGAAATATAGCTCTTGAAGGAGCAGTTCTAGCTTAGATTTGATCCAAATGCCAGACAACCACAATCTCTCTCTCTCTCTCAGCTCGAGCACTCTATCTCTCTCTTTCTCTTCTTTCTCTTCTGCTCTTCTTCTTCTCTTTTGCTGGAACGAGGGGCTCTCTGCTCCTGCTCTTCTGGTTCAACTCACCCAGCTTCAATCTCCCTTCTCTTGATGAAGAAGACTTGTATATATAGCAGCAGCAGCAGCAACTAGAGCGTGTGTTCTCCACATTTCCCGCCCAGGACTTTTGGCCACGTGTCGTCTTCCTGTCAGCCCTTCCAGCCCCGGATCACGTGCCCTTCATTGGCCTCCACGAGCAGAGCACCTGTCAGACAGACGAGAACACTTATCAGGTTAAGTATAAACCCTGTACAGACTTTAAGGAAGCAATGCATTGTATAGACTTGCTGTGAAGAGCAGCAATGTGTAGACTTGTGAAGCGCAACTGCATGCAATGTATAGAGTTCAATGTAAAGACTTGACGTTATGCAGCCTGGGCAATGTATAGACTTGGCCCAACTAAGAACCAGTCGATGTATAGACTTGGCTGAAGCCAACGCTGAAGCAATGTTCAGACTTTGTTCAACAGCAACGTACAGACTTTATTCAATGTATGGTCTTAGTGTGTGCGAGCATGCTAACATTCAATGTGTAGACTTGGATGAGAACAATGCATGAACACAGTGTATAGACTTAGAAGTCTAAAGGGGCGTCGACTCATCTAATCAGGGGGTCGACGCATTGATGCATGAATGAAATATACTTCTAATGTGTAGACTTCGGACTTGCCATGATGTGTAGACTTGGAGCACAAAAGCCACGATGTACAGACTTCATGAGACTTCAATGAAGACAGACGATGTATAGACTTCATGACTGAGGCACGATGCAGACTCGTCCAATGTATACACTTGCTCAATGTTCAATCTTCACGAATGATGTACAGACTACCAATGTGTAGACTTTGAGTTTGTAAAGCAAGTGTTGTACAGACTATGCAAGCATGACACTGGGTGATGTATAGACTTACACTATCGGATGTGTAGAGTTCATGAGAATGCAGCAGCCAGTGTATAGACTTCAGGCAATGCAATGCAGATGAGTATATAGACTTCATGCAATGCAATGCAGACCAATGTACAGACTTTGGCAAAGCAAAGGCTGTACAGACTTCAACCAATAGAAGCACGATGTACAGACTTGAATTCAAGTGATGCACAATGTACAGACTTCATGAAATGATCTATGTAATGCACCGGACAATGTATAGACTTCATACATGAAGCTACACGATGTATAGACTTGATGAAATGCATTGAGCACATGAGAAAGTCTGTACAAACTTTATAGTGCTAAGACGATGTACAGACTTCATGCCAAGAGAAACTTTGTACACACTAGATCAAAGCAAAGCAGTTGACTGTATGGACTTCCAGTGTGTAGACATGCCAAAGATAACTAGACGATGTACAGACTTGAACAAGGTAAAGTCTGTACAGACTTGGAAGTTCACAGTGTGTAGACATTGGCAAGGCAACGTTGGTAAAGCAACCACTGTATAGACTTGCTGAACATAGCGTAGGTAAAAGTCCCAATGTATAGACTTGGAAGTGCAACGTAGGAAAAGATGCCAATGTACATACTTTGGCAAAGCAGCGATGTACAGACTTGCACAGTTCCAGCTAGAGGATGTATAGACTTTACCCAATAGTCCAATGTACAGACTTCGTCTCGTGAAAGCTTCAGTGATGTATAGACTTGGAAGAAAATGAGGAGCCAATGTACAGACTTGCCACCGACCAAAGTATAGACTTGGTGGAAGGCATGCAATGTATAGACTTCACGATGAAGGCATGAACAGTCCGATGTATAGACTTCATGAACGAGACGCTGAAGTCTGTATAGACTTTAACACTGAATGAGACATTCGCTGAAACAATAGGCTATACAGACTTTAGATGCGTGAGACGCAAGTTGAGACAATGCAGTGTACAGACTTCATGCATGCAGACGTTGAACTACAGAATGTGCAGACTTTGCCAACAATCAACAATGCAGTGTATAGACTTGGCCAATGCAACATTGTATAGACTTCAAGTCAGAATACACAATGTGTGGACTTGACCAATGTTCAGACTTTGAATATGAAGATCAATGTATGGACTTGGAAAACAAAGGGGGCGTCGACCCATCAGAAGGGAGCGTCGACCCACAATTGTCCAGACTATGCATGAGACGGTGAGCCATGTGCAGACTTTGAAGCTTAACAGGGACACAGGATGTACAGACTTCATGAAATGCATGCTATTCAATGTACACACTTTGAATGCTTGAGAGACGATGCATGAGACGCACATTAAGACGCTGGACTCTGTACAGACTTGAGCGATGTATGGGCTTAGCTTCGTGCAAGCTACAGTCCAATGTATGGACTTTGAAGTTCAACTGGTGAGTGTACAGAATTCACCAATGAGATGCTCACTGTACAGACTTAGCCATGTATAGACTTAACTGCTCGCACCAGCAATGTATAGACTTGGTAGCATGAACTGTGCACATGAATGTACAGACTCTAAGGCATGAGCAAATGCAATGTACAGACATGCAAAACTGGGGAAATGCAATGTATGCTGGAACACATTAATGCAATCTATTCAAACAGAATAATGCATTCAAAACATCATTTCATCATCATTCATGTTGCTATCATATGCAGAATGCTCAAGGATCTCAAGGATAAATGATGCACAGAAATGCACTCACTTTGTTGCTATCATCAAAATAAAATAGCATTGCTATCATCAAATCAACATAGCACATGCTTGTGTCTAAAGGGCACAACAAGAATAACTCATCCTATTAGTCCCTTATTATGTTATCAAAGTTGCCCATGAAAATTGCAAAGTTCTCTTTTTTTCTAGGAGATAACTGTACAGATTTTTTTGGGTACTTTTTTGTTATTTGTTTTGGTTGCTTCTTGAAAATACTTACTGAATCAACACATCAGATAAATATACTAGAGTATACCATGTAGTTCAACTGTTGCCATTGGCAATGAATTATGTAACCTTGAAATCCTGAAGTGACAGAGATTGACTTGCAATGTAAATAGTACATTGTCAGTGGGAGATATGTGTGTCAATTTTACTAGGCAACTTACAAATATGATTTCCTGAATGGATGTGTAAGTAAGAAAACTGAAAGGGAATTTGCACAAAGATGGGCATTGAGCATTTATACGAGATTTCAGATTTACCACCATCCAGCAATTCTGTTAATCGAAGTCCATGACTAAAAAAGATCGAATAATGCGGTGTGTCACTTTGAGGATAGCCAATGGATGAGAACAGGCCGGCAAGTTTCATTCAAGAAAAAAATGGTAAATTACATTAAAAAAATATGGACTCTACATCAATCACATATCTAATGAATTAGCATATAAACTATGCAACGAAAGTAAACCCTTTTAGGCCGGATCATCAAAGGCATTGCAATCAATGAGCTTTTAAATGCTTATGCACTTAATGTTACATATTGATAGAAGTCATTGGTCAACGATTATGCAGTGGTGCTGGATTATGCAGCTTTATGATATTTGGGTGGTTTATTATGCAAAGAACATAAGATTTAAGTCTACCTAAGACCTCTTGCAAACAAATGAACAAGTGTTGGATCAGAATATAGGGATCCAGTTTTTGCATCTGCTTCAGAAGTTTCTTTCACAATCATTTAGATATTTCAAAAACTAGCATCTAGGTGAAAAGTCTAATTTTTCTCAACCAGAACCCCCCTCCCCTCCCACCGGTGACCCCCCTCCCCCCACCCTCTGTGAACCCCCCCTCCCACCTCCGAGCTCCCCCTCCCCCTCTGACCTCCCTAAACCCCCCTCTCATCTCCGACATCCCCCTCCCCCCCCACCCTCCCTGAACCCCCTCCCACCGACGAGCTCTCCCTCCCCCCCTACAGTCCCTGAAACCCCCCCTCCCCACCCTCTGTGAACCCCCCTCCCACCTCCGAGCTCCCCCTCCCCCTCCGACCTCCCTGAACCCCCCTCCCATCTCCGACATCCCCCTCCCCCCCCACCCTCCCTAAACCCCCTCCCACCGACGAGCTCTCCCTCCCCCACCACCGTCCCTGAAACCCCCATCCCCTCCCACCGACGAGCTCTCCTCCCCCTCCGAGCTCCCCCCCCACCGTCCCTGAAATCCCCCTCCCCTCCCATCGATGAGCTCTCCCTCCCCCTCCGAGCTTTCCCTCCCCCCCCACCGTCCCTGAAAACCCCCTCCCCTCCCACCGACGAGCTCTCCCTCCCCCTCCGAGCTCCCCCTCCCCCCCACCGTCCCTGAAACCCCCCTCCCCTCCCACCGACGACCTCCCCCTTCCCCCCTGCTGGCCCGTCCCTCCCAGTCCAACCTCCCCCGCCCCCCAACCCACCGGAACCCCCATTCGGAACCCCTCCCGGATGATTCCCAACCTCCAAAAACAAAAAAAAAAGACAATGGCACCGGTGGGGAATGGGGAGAGGGAGAGGGAGAGGGAGAGGGAGGGGGCTTACTGGATCGGAGAAGATGGCGAGGGACGGTGAGGACCGGCGAGGGTGGGGATGGCGAAGACCTTGTCCAGGACAACGATGTACCCGCGGCGACGGTGATGTACTGGCGGCGACGACGAGCTCAGGCGGCGACGACAAGGACGCCACCGGAATGGGGGAGGAGGGGCACCCGATGGGGACGATGACCTAGCACGACTCCGGCGGGGACGGTGACAAAGGCGAGCTCCGACGGGGTCTCGTCGGCAGGGAGAGAGTGGAAAGAGAGAGTGAGAGTGTGACTGAGTGGGAGGGAGAGGGTTCGGTTGCGTGTTAGGGGAAAAATTTTCAACAGATTAAGACGGATTTATATTCCGTCAGAAATGTCATCTTAGTTCAGACGGATTATTTTTTGTCGGAATAGCCATCTGAACTTATGACAAATATTCAGATGGATTCTAATTTGTCTGAAATACAGATGAAATTTCTCACCGACTATGATCATCGTAATTTATGATGGGTGCTCAGACGGATTATTTTTCGTCTGAAAATTCCTTCTGAAATCCCACTTTTTCTGGTAGTGCATGGTCTAGTGGCACTCCGCCCTGGCCGAGCTACCATCATATTGGTCTAGTGGCATTCCGCCTTGATCAAGCTACCCTTACCTTGGTCTAGTGGCACTCCGCCCTGGCCGAGCTACCCTTTACCTTGGTCTAGTGGGACTCCGCCCTGGCCGAGCTACCTTCACCTTGGTCTAGTGGCACGCCACCCTGGCCGAGCTACCTTCATCTTGGTATAGTGGCATTCCGCCCTGGTCGAGTTACCCTTTACCTTGGTCTAGTGGCACTCCGCCCTGGCCGAGCTACCTTCATCTTGGTTTAGTGGCATTCTGCCTTGATCAAGCTACCTTCACCTCAGTCTAGTGGCACTCTGCCCTGACTGAGCTACCCTTACCTTGGTCTAGTGGCACTCCGCCCTGGCCGAGCTACCTTCATCTTGGTCTAGTGGCACTCTGCCCTGATCGAGCTACCTTCACCTTGGTCTAGTGGCACTCCGCCTTGGCCGAGCTACCTTCATCTTGGCCTAGTGGCACTCCACCCTGATCGAGCTACCCATACCTTGGTCTAGTGGCACTCCGCCCTGATCGAGCTACCCATACCTTGGTCTAATGGCACTCCGCCCTGATTGAGCTACCCATACCTTAGTCTAGTGGCACTCTGCCCTAACCAAGCTCGCTTAAAATAAACAACATCGCCAATGCAGACCTTACGTCCGAATCGATGAAAATCTATCCCTTGCGTCAGCATTGTCTCCTTGCTGACGAATATACCCTTTTCTTCGTCACAAGATCTCGTGTCCTAGCCAACCCTTATACAACATTGCCATTGCGGGCCTTACGCCGGAATCGGCACAAGTCTGTCCCTTGCGTTAGCATTGTCTCCTTGCTGACGAATAAACCCCCTTCCTTGGTGCAAGATCTCGTGTCCTAGCTGACCCTTATACAGCATTGCCATTGCGGGCCTTACGCCCGAATCGACACAAGTCTGTCCCTTGCGTCAACATTATCTCCTTGCTGACAGATAAACTATTTTTGCCTCGGCGCAAGACTTCGTGTCCTAGCCGACCCTCTCAACATCCTTCGATTATATGAGTCAAAAAAAAAAGAAAAGAAAAATGGGGTTAAAAAAATAGAGATACCCCGCCGGCCTTGTTCCTAAACTAGGACAAGGGCAAAAATGGCTATAACCCGGCTGTGACAAAAACCCGAAAGGGCGTTGCAGGTAAAATCAGGTACCCCGCCACGTGAAAACTCGAAAGGGCGCGTGGGTAAAAGTAAGAGGGGGCTGGCTTCGGCGAAAACCTGAAAGGGCGCTTAAGCTAGTAAAGTGGTAATTCAAAAAGTTCCTCTTTACTCTCCTCCTAATCAAGCTCCAAAAAGGACAACCATCAAAAGTCTCACCGGAGATCCCCTACCAAACCCAGGTTCGACCCTCGTCATCATCGGTGAGATCGGTCGATCTCTATCCTTTAACTTGGACCTTTCGTCTCTGTTAATGAACATACCTTTGTTTCGACATGTAACCCATGTCGATGAACAAACCCGTGTTCGACCCTCGTCATTATCGGTGAGATCTGTCGATCTCTACCTTTAACTCGGACCTCTCGTCCCTGTTAATAAACATACCTTTGCTTCGACATGTGACCCATGCCGATGAATAAACCCGTGTTCGACCCTCGTCATCATCGGTGAGATCGGTCGACCTCTATCCCTTAACTTGGACCTTTTGTCCCTGTTAAGAACTATATAGCCTTTGCTTCGACATTTAACCAATGTCGACGAACTAAACCAGGGTCCGACCCTTGTCATCATCAACAAGGCCGATCGGCATTCCAGCATGCAAGCTCTCCGGTGTTCCGGATTCTCCACGAAGTACAAAAAAAAAAGAAATAAAAATGGGGTTAAAAATAGAGATACCCCACCGGTCTTGTTCCTAAATTAAGACAAGGGCAAAAATGGCTATAACCCGGCTGTGGCAAAAACCCGAAAGGGCGTTGCAGCCAAATCGGATACCCCGCCACGTGAAAATCCGAAAGGGCGCGTTGGTAAAAGTAAGAGGGGGCTGACTTCGGCGAAAACCTGAAAGGGTGCTTGAGTCGGTAATGCGATAAAAAATGATAATAAAAAAAATGAATGAAATGATGATGTAGTAACGAGGTCACCCTCATTCGTCATTCCACTTCCACCTAACCTTTTTCGACCCTTGTCACCATCGGCAAGATCGGTCACTACCTTTCGGTCCTTGTCACCATCGGCAAGAGCGGCTACCTTTTTCGACCCTTGTCACCATCTGCAAGATCGGTCGCTACCCTTTCGATCTTTGTCACCATCGGCAAGACCGCCTCCCTTTCGACCCTTGTCACCATCAACAAGATCGGTCGCTATCCTTTCGACCCTTGTCACCATCGGCAAGATCGGTCACTACCTTTCGGTCCATTATCACCATCGACAAGACCGGCTATCCTTGCGACCCTTGTCACCATCGGCAAGATCGGCCGCTACCCTTTCGACCCTTGTCACCATCGGCAAGATCGGCCGCTATCCTTTCGACCCTTGTCACCATCGGCAAGATCGATCGCCACCTTTTCAACCCTTTTCATCATCGACAAGATCGGTCGCTACCTTCTCGACCCTTGTCACCAATGGCAAGATCGGTCGCTACCTTTCGGTCCTTGTCACCATCGGCAAGATCGGCCATCCTTTCGACCCTCGTCACCATCGGCGAGATCGGTTTGCTACCCGTCAACCCTCGTCACCATCGACGAGCCCCGTCAACTATCCCTTAACTTGGACCTTCCGTCCTCATTAATAGACAAACTACTAATTCTTCAACATTTAACCCAGGTTGATGAATAAACCACACTCTCAGCTTTCGTCACCATCGGCGAAATTAGTGGGGCGCATCCGCCTACTCTACCCATGTCCCACCTTGGCCAAAGCTTGATTTTGGGAGTAGTTAATCCGCGGTGGAGCGAACACCTCACCCCTTCACTGAAGGCGTGAGCGCTCTCCTGCGCTAGTAGCCTATATCCCTGGACTGAGCTAATCGGCTGGAGGAAGAAAGTAAAGAAAAGAAAGAAAGAAGCCGTGATTGGGGCGACAGATAAAGATATTTCATTGATATGGAGTACCAGAGCACATCTTTGCCCGGGGCATTCCCCGAAGTACATAAGCTCTGAAGTCAAAAAGGAGCGAAATTTGATACCAAAAGAGAAACAAGGGAAAGTTACTACAGAGGGGACCGAAAAATGTCTTCCAATTCCAAGAGGCCCAGGGAAGGATACTGAGTCAGCTCTTGCAATCGAGACTCGGTAGCTGTCAGTTGCGATAATTTTTCATCCAGAGAGGCGAGTTGTCCTTCAGCTAGGTCAGCTTCTTCTACAGCCTAAACCTCCAGGTGCTCAGTCTCCTGCAATTCGGCTTTGGCCCTGGCAAGTTCTACACGCAGCTCCACTATCTGCGCTGTAAGGAAGGACCGGCGTTCTGATGTAGTGCTAGCAACATCCCTCAGTTGCCCTACGGTCCCTCTCAATGAAGTGGTAGCAGCTCGGCAATCAGCCTTCTCCAATTTTATAGCCGCCAGCTGATCGAATACCTCCCGGCTTAGGTACTCCCACCTGTTGGCGTGCTTCATCAACATGGTAACACGTGGGGTCCAATCATCCATTGGACACCCGAATGCCAGCAGTGGGCGAGAGAGGTGTTCGATCAGACTCCTCAACTGCGTGTAAGTCAAGCCCGGGGGAGCCGACATGGCCCGCTGAAGATTATCCAGAGACTTCCATAGCATGTCACTAGAAAACTGTAAACCTAGCGGTGAGGTCTCAGGAAGTTGAAAATCCACCCTGCTGTCTACCTCAGCCCAGATATCATCGCCCGCCCCAGAGGACATCGACGGCATGGTTTGCATGGCACTAGCGCTGGACTCGGTAACAGCAGCTGATATAGTTGGTAGAGTCTCCACTACAACAACTTCCTTGCCTGCCCCCTTAGGTGAAGCCGTGATGGCCATCTTGATAGCAGAGGATACTTGCTCCTCGCGTCCAGTCTCACCAGCTTCCACGGGAGAAGGTTCCTCGATGAGGGCCAAAGCCTTAGAAGCATCGGCCTCTTCTCTGACAATTTCTCCCGCCTCTATCTCCGGGAGGCTACTCTGCTCCAGCATCGATTCTTTATCGGCGGCCGGGGCTAGAGATTCAGAAACTTCCATTGGGCCACCAACTTCTACAATTGCTCCGGGCCCTCCTAGAGCCGCTACTGCCGCATAAGTCTGCGGAAGTCGTAAGGTGATGGGCCGCAGAACTGGCGCAAAGGTGATGCGGGACGGAACTGACAAATGGACTAAACCTATGATGAAGACCAAGTGCGGCCAGCACTCACACGTGACAAGGCAAGCCGAGAGATCGACCTCCGTACTATTCCTCCGAAGAGAGGCGTCTCTCAACAAGAAACCCAAGTCCACGGTCGTCCCTATGAGGGAAGCGAGTGGATCAAAGCGGCAAAGGAGCCGACGCGCAACTATAGGAGTCTAGTCCGAGCTCGGTGCTCGACTAGGGCCACGGAATGGGATACTCTCACTCACGATCTCGCGGTGTTGAATGCTAGCTAGGATCCCTACACTCTCACGCGGCATACAAGATCACATACTAATAAAGCAAATTGCCAAGGGGGGGAGCGTCGCACGTACCTCCACGCCTAGGCGTGGGGAAGGAACCCCGGCCGAGACCGACAACCCCGATACACACAATGAAAGAATAGGTACAAGCCAGCAATGGTGCCCACTCCTCGCAGGGAGATAACAGGCTACAACAATTCCATTCGGGGCGGCCGATACACGGGCTGACGGGCGGCACTCGGTGAAGGGTTGGCCACGAGGAGGGTCCGGATGACGATCGGCAGAATCGCAGCAACGCGCGACTCGGTGGTAAACGTTCCCACGAATGGATCCGGAGTCCGATTGGGGCGCCGTCAGCGAGGGCGCGTAGTTAGGTCACAGGAGGAAGCCTCGGCCAAAAGGCGTGCTCAGATTCCATCCGTGGAAGCCGTGGCCGCACCTGCAAGTGGGGACAAGGAATCTGTTCCCAGAACTGCGCTGTTGAGCGGGAAAAATGGTAACTCGCTGCTCCGGTAGGCGAACGAGGCCCCGCTTGTGGGAGGACGTCGGGGACGCAGAGCAACAGGTCCGGACCAAAGAGCTCGATCAGATCTGGTCGTGGTTGGACGCTGTGAACTTTGGAAGTCGCCAGTTGTCCTGGCACCGGGTGGACTGGGCAGACCCGCGTGACCTCACGGGAACGGACACCACGAACAGCTCGGACGTCGGAACGAGACGAGGTTGGCGGCGTTGGAAAGAGGACGACGAGAGGTACAAACCCTGAAGAAATCAGCTCCAAACTCGGAGTTTTCCGTTCTGTGGGATTTTCGCAAGAAGGAGGGTGGATCTGGGCGCGCAGAGAGGGAGGCTCCTGCGCTAGCTCACGAGAAAACTCGCCACGGGTGGTGCCGACCTCGGATCGAGGCGAAACCAAAGCCCACGCACTGCCGACTCGTAGAAGTATCCACCAAAAAAAGGAGGGGCTCGGATTCGATCCGCACCGTATGGGGACGCCGCTGCAACTTGGGGCCGAATATGGAACACGCGAACTCGAACCGGAGACGAAGTAGAAGGGAGGAAGAACCTCGGCGTCGCACCGAGGGGATGGGGAGTCGCACCCCAGGGTTGCTCCCGTCGCAGGAGCAGAGGAGGAAGAGAGGGTTGCCCTCTCCAAGGGGTGGCTGCGCAAATGGCTGCTCAATCAAAATATTTCATTCATTCATTAATTTCCTCCAAAGAAAATGCTAAGACTATATAGTTGGGGAGGGGAGCTAGGGTTTCTACCACCAAATGGGGAGATGGGGGCGCAAATGGGAGGGGGTAGGGACGGCCAGCTCTCCTCCCATCAAGGAGGGAATCTCTCCTTCAATCAAGGAGGTTCCTTCAATCAAGGAGGGATCAAAGGAAGGGGCGGCCAAAGGAGGGAGTGGAGAAAGGGGAAGGCGGCTGCCACCTCTTCCACTTGGAGGAGGTGAGAGGTGCGCCCAAAACCCTAACCCTAGGGGTTGGGTGCGCAAACCCCAAATGGGCCAAGAGATGTGGAGCACAAGATGGCCCACTAACCCCTTTGCCCTCTAAATAAGCCTACAAAGCACAAAAGATGTCTAATTGGCCTACAAAGGCCTACAACTAGATAGAAGTGTCCACGCAGGGACTAACCCAAGGCCCAACATGGCCTAAAGCATGAAATAAATGGGGATAACTCTGCTAGTCTGCTAAATGATCGCCGAGCCAAAGGGATGCCGGCGTGCTCCGTGTGCTCCGTCGAGTGAAGCGGCGCGTGTCCTCACCAATTCTCCCCGGGTGGGAAGAACTCGACCCCGTCGAGTAAGGGTCACGGTCGCTCAAGTAACGCTCCAGCAGGTCCGGGTCGATCAGCTCCAGCTCTCCACGTGTGATCCAGGTGTCGTCTGTCGCAGGGCGCCCTCTCCAGCGCACTAGGAAGCGCTGGTAGGCTCCGCTCCTGGTCGTGGTCACCTGCTCATCCAGTATGCAATCTATATGCTCGCGTGTCTGTAATGGGGCTGGAGGAGGTGGACGCTCAGAAGGTGTAATGCTCTCAACAGGAGGGGTAGGCCCAAAAAGCTCACTGGGAATCACCGCGGGATCCCGATATGCCACCAGATCTGAAACATTGAACGTCGAACAGATCCCATAGTCGTCTGGCAGCTCAATCTCATACGCATTCGACCCAATTCGCTTCAAGACTCGAAAGGGTCCGGCACCGCGGTCCTGGAGTTTCTTCACGGCCCCCGAAGGGAACCGTTCAGGTCTAACCCTGATCATGACGTACTCTCCCACTTGGAACTCACGGGTGCGTCGATGCGCATCAGCTAGATCCTTATAACGTGTGTTGCTGGCCTCGCGGGGGTGATGATGATGTAGACTCCAAACTAGTGGCGTGGACTCATACCGATATGAATGCATGGGTGGCCCAGGGCATCCAAACATAGACCCAGCATGTCTATGACGCCTACATGACTGGACAACACGGGGAGGACCAGGACAACCAAAGTTGTATCTATCATGCATGGGTGTCCTACGGAATGTGGTAGACTCATGGGGACTAAATTGCCCAAACTCACTCATGACATTCCCTATATGAGACAAACCCCTATATGATGGTGGACATGAAGAAACATGGGGAAGAGACATGTGTCCCTGGCCTCCTAAGCTCGGGCATCTGGATGCCGGTAAGGTGAGGTGTTGACTAGAAGACCTAGGTGGTGTATGATAGTGGACCTCCTCGACAAGGTGGGGAAAAGAATATGGGTCGAGAGGCTCACTAGGGAGGGGATCGAAAGGGTCAAAGAAATGATGACCCCTCCCGACAGGTCCCTTCACTATACTTGCCCATGTGCGACATTCGCCCAGGTGCAGATAATCACCTTCAGGCACTCTCATGTATGGGGCAAGAGGCTCATGAGGAAGGCAAGGAAGGCTAGGTTCCTCCCTCGGGACCGTGAAACCATAAGCGGGGACAAAATCAACCTCCACGGGTATGGGAAATAATAAAAGGACCTCGGATGTGATATGTCCTATGGTGTAGACCGAGGTAATAGACCCCAAAGCAGGGAGTGTAAAGCTATGACTATAGGGTTGGTCAGACCCTAAGGTCAACATATAAGTCAACTCCCATTGATAATCTAAACTCCTAAGGAAGTCCTTCACATTTTCAAGAAAGCAGAAGGACCGAAAAGTGGTGTGAAAGGAGTTAAGGGGTATTATTGGGAGGGCTGGTCCCATGGGTGTATAGCAAGGAATGGAGACATCTAGAAGTGGACCCTCCCTTAGCCAGCTAGCTAAAGACTCTCCAATGACCAGTTCACCCTCGGAAGGTAAGAATGTCTCTATATGAGGGTCTAAGGGTGAAG
Source organism: Amorphophallus konjac (assembly GCA_022559845.1). Classification (NCBI taxonomy): domain Eukaryota; kingdom Viridiplantae; phylum Streptophyta; class Magnoliopsida; order Alismatales; family Araceae; genus Amorphophallus; species Amorphophallus konjac. The sequence goes on along the minus strand of CM040120.1, from coordinate 368,070,401 downwards.
CCTCTCTCTCGGGAGTGGAAACTGAGTCCTCTATGATGTGGAGGGGCCCCTGGCTCTCAGTCGAGGGTCTCAGGCCGAGAGTGTCGGCCTTAACTTCCAAAGGTTCAGGCACGACTGGGTGCTCCATGGGGTCACTCCCTAACTCCTCGACCCCCGTTAGATACTCCTCAATCAATTCCTGTTCAGCCTCGTAAATCACTGGAACAAAAGGCGGAGTGGATCGCTGGGGTGGTGGCAGGCATGAGCACGGAGGCGGAGCGGACTGTGGGCTAGGGGAAATCGATGATCCCATAGGAGTGCCCATCCTTTCTAGTTTCTCCCTAACGAGTTGCAGGAGTTCTGCGAAGGGGAGATCTCTCAAGTTAGGGGCATTCGGGGAGACTTGCTGGTAATCATGAGATTTAGTCTCGGGCTTAGACTCACAGACAGGTGGCACCTTGCTCCTCCAACTATGATGTGCTCGGTTGGGGGTAAGAGGTGATGGGCGTTGCGGAGGTTGAGCCCTTAGAGTGGCCTTAAACTGATCGAGGGAGATAGGAGGAGTGGTAGTGCTCCTCGGGCTATGGGTCTCTGAGTAGGAGGCGAAGCGTTGGGGAGCGTAGATCCTCCTAAATTCTACCTTCATCTCCTCCCATGAGTGTATGGGCTCTTGCCTCCAACCTGCCCTAAGACCTACTATGTGATCCCACACTTCCCTAGCTTGAAGTGAAAGTTGACCCCTGGCAATGTTGACTCTCTCGGAACCATATATCCAATTCTTCTCAAAGTATTTTCCCATGGTAGCCTCCCACTTTAGATAGGCTCTAGGGTTCGATCCATCAAAGCGAAGGTCCCCATCTACAATGATGTCCAGGAATAGAGGGTCGGTCGGACCCTTGTGGAGGATGTAAGGAGTAGCCATGATGAAGCACCTGAGGACTCTAAATACACATGCACGCCCTAGGACTATGGAAGGGACATGTAGGACAACTAAGGGATGGGACTAGACACAACTCAAAATGGTGAAGGAAACTGGGGAAGAATACGGACTCAAATGCACCTAAAACAGACCTAATGACTTACATGCAACTTAGACAGATCTAATACTCTAATTTGCACCCTAGACAACCTAAAGACTCAAATGACCTAAGACCCCAATTTGCTAGAACAAACTGGTTCCCTAAGCTCTGATACCAAATTTGATGCGGGACGGAACTGACAAATGGACTAAACCTATGATGAAGACCAAGTGCGGCCAGCACTCACACGTGACAAGGCAAGCCGAGAGATCGACCTCCGTACTATTCCTCCGAAGAGAGGCGTCTCTCAACAAGAAACCCAAGTCCACGGTCGTCCCTATGAGGGAAGCGAGTGGATCAAAGCGGCAAAGGAGCCGACGCGCAACTATAGGAGTCTAGTCCGAGCTCGGTGCTCGACTAGGGCCACGGAATGGGATACTCTCACTCACGATCTCGCGGTGTTGAATGCTAGCTAGGATCCCTACACTCTCACGTGGCATACAAGATCACATACTAATAAAGCAAATTGCCAAGGGGGGAGCGTCGCACGTACCTCCACGCCTAGGCGTGGGGAAGGAACCCCGGCCGAGACCGACAACCCCGATACACACAATGAAAGAATAGGTACAAGCCAGCAATGGTGCCCACTCCTCGCAGGGAGATAACAGGCTACAACAATTCCATTCGGGGCGGCCGATACACGGGCTGACGGGCGGCACTCGGTGAAGGGTTGGCCACGAGGAGGGTCCGGATGACGATCGGCAGAATCGCAGCAACGCGTGACTCGGTGGTAAACGTTCCCACGAATGGATCCGGAGTCCGATTGGGGCGCCGTCAGCGAGGGCGCGTAGTTAGGTCATAGGAGGAAGCCTCGGCCAAAAGGCGTGCTCAGATTCAATCCGTGGAAGCCGTGGCCGCACCTGCAAGTGGGGACAAGGAATCTGCTCCCAGAACTGTGCTGTTGAGCGGGAAAAATGGTAACTCGCTGCTCCGGTAGGCGAACGAGGCCCCGCTTGTGGGAGGACATCGGGGACGCAGAGCAGCAGGTCCGGACCAAAGAGCTCGATTAGATCTGGTCGTGGTTGGACGCTGTGAACTTTGGAAGTCGCCAGTTGTCCTGGCACCGGGTGGACTGGGCAGACCCACGCGACCTCACGGGAACGGACACCACGAACAGCTCGGACATCGGAACGAGACGAGGTTGGCGGCGTTGGAAAGAGGACGACGAGAGGTACAAACCCTGAAGAAATCAGCTCCAAACTCAGAGTTTTCTGTCCTGTGGGATTTTCGCAAGAAGGAGGGTGGATCTGGGCGCGCAGAGAGGGAGGCTCCTGCGCTAGCTCACGAGAAAACTCGCCACGGGTGGTGCCGACCTCGGATCGAGGCGAAACCAAAGCCCACGCACTGCCGACTCGTAGAAGTATCCACCAAAAAAAGGAGGGGCTCGGATTCGATCCGCACCGGATGGGGACGCCGCTGCAACTTGGGGCGGAATATGGAACACGCGAACTCGAACCGGAGACGAAGTAGAAGGGAGGAAGAACCTCGGCGTCGCACCGAGGGGATGGGGAGTCGCACCCCAGGGTTGCTCCCGTCGCAGGAGCAGAGGAGGAAGAGAGGGTCGCCCTCTCCAAGGGGTGGCTGCGTAAATGGCTGCTCAATCAAAATATTTCATTCATTCATTAATTTCCTCCAAAGAAAATGCTAAGACTATATAGTTGGGGAGGGGAGCTAGGGTTTCTACCACCAAATGGGGAGATGGGGGCGCAAATGGGAGGGGGTAGGGACGGCCAGCTCTCCTCCCATCAAGGAGGGAATCTCTCCTTCAATCAAGGAGGTTCCTTCAATCAAGGAGGGATCAAAGGAAGGGGTGGCCAAAGGAGGGAGTGGAGAAAGGGGAAGGCGGCTGCCACCTCTTCCACTTGGAGGAGGTGAGAGGTGCGCCCAAAACCCTAACCCTAGGGGTTGGGTGCGCAAACCCCAAATGGGCCAAGAGAAGTGGAGCACAAGATGGCCCACTAACCCCTTTGCCCTCTAAATAAGCCTACAAAGCACAAAAGATGTCTAATTGGCCTACAAAGGCCTACAACTAGATAGAAGTGTCCACGCAGGGACTAACCCAAGGCCCAACATGGCCTAAAGCATGAAATAAATGGGGATAACTCTGCTAGTCTACTAAATGATCGCCGAGCCAAAGGGATGCCGGCGTGCTCCGTGTGCTCCGTCGAGTGAAGCGGCGCGTGTCCTCACCAAAAGGTCTGTTGGCCCACGCCTAAATCCAGAAGAGGTATTAGGACTGTCACAGTCGGCGGTGGCACCTCCGCCTGCATCACATATATATACATCAGCCAGTCGATTTGAAAATAACAAGAAAGGCTACAGGCGGGTGTCGGAGCACTTCCTACCTTGACCGGTACTATATTTAGGCCCACAAGAGTGGCCTCTGCTGACTCCAACACTCCTCCTGCAATCGGGTATGATGGCCCATGTTCGACTCCTGGTAACCTCGGAGGGCTAAATGTCAAGAAGTCACTTTAATAAGTTGAAGAAGCCCCAGCATCTTCAGTTTCTGTATCAGCCGGTGGAAGCTCGTCATCACTGGGGCCACCGCTGTAGTCAACCTGCTCGGAGGAGGAAGAGTCTTCGGCCTGCTCCCGAATCTCCAGCATCTGAGTAGGTGCCGTGCTGCTAAGAGTGACTCCCTTATCCAGAGCCTCCTTAAAGGTTTCTATCTCGGGAGCATCAGCTTGCTGAATATCTTTGGATTCTTCCCTTGAAGTCACCGGCTCTCCAGCAGCAGCTTCTCCCACGACCTCAACTTCGGGGAGCATCGTTGGTCGAACGTCGACTAGAAGCAAAAGCAATAAACTGTCAAGACCTGACTAAAGGCACGGTGGGCCATCGAGCTGTATAGACAAACTGCAAGTTACCTTCCATCTCCTGATGGGTTGTTGGTGAAGGTAGATCCCTTTCAAAAGCTGGAGGGGCTTCCTCCTCTCTCTCTCTGGCCGCGGCACCCTTCACCACCTCCAGCCCAACAACGGCGGAAATAGTGCCGTCAGCTACAAAATGATGATCAGCCAAAGCGGCAGAAATAAGTGAACAACCCGCGGAGGAACGAGAGGTCACCTTCACCTTCGGGCCCTTGTGTCCGAGCGGCCTCAAACTCAGCGAACGAAGGGATCCGGGGAGGGGCGACAACTGGCTCCTCCTCAGCAGCCTTCCTCCGACGCGCTCGTGTAGCACTGGTTTCTGCCTTCTTGGCCTTCTTGGCCTTGCTAATGGCCTCCCCGACCTAGGACCTGGTTCGCTTCCGCGAATCGCCAGGAGGCATTGGTGTTGTGGTCAGAGCCGGCTCTGGGATGTCAAAATATGAAGGCTTCTGCGCCTTAGAAATCAGCTCCCTGTAATGCCGAGTCACCTCCACAGAGAGATGAGCTGCAAAGGCGCGTAGGTGAGAAAGATGCATGCTGAGTATGAAAAGAACAGCTTGAAGCTGAAACAAAAGACAAGCATACCTGGCGGCCCTGTGTATCGGGGAGTGAGCGGCCAATAGAATACTGGGGGTGCCTTGTCTCGAGAAGCCGCCTCACGAACAAGCCAGCAGACATCACCTATCTTCTCACTCCTCTCGACCAGCTGTGCCAAATCTTCATGGCCGTGAGAAGATAAGTGATAATATAGGCCCAAGTGGTCCAACCCCCAACCGTCAGCATACTTAAAAGATATTAAGAGCTGGTGGTCCAAGATGGCTTCTAATGAGCCGATAATTGAAAGCCCTTGAGAATGGAGCAGGGAAAATATCCAAGGGGTATTGGAATACATGCCTTCCTGCCTATCCTCCCTCCTGATGAAAGTCCTATACGGATGCAGATGGTCAACATGTGGATGCCAGCTCACCACTACCGGAAGACACTCCTCCGCCGGGATGGATATCGTTTGAAGGACTGTCCGCTCACTGCTAACCCGGCATAATCCCCAAAGTGTCTTCACGTAATCATCCTTCTGAATCTTCGGCATCTTCGGGTCAACCTTGGACAACTGACACTTCATAGCCTTCCTGGCTTCCAAGGATGCCGTTACCTCGGTGTTGGATTTGATTTCAGCTTCTTCAAGTAAGCCAGATCAATGTCCAAGGTAGGTTCTAGCTGAGAATCTATAAAATGACGCTTAGCAACATGCCAGCAGTCTTTGCGGGAGGTCTGGTAGAAGCCTGTCCGTGCATTCCACCACTTGATGAAGTTCGGAGTCACTCCGGGTGAACGAGCAGGGGACGGCCCTGAAGGACACATCTTCCTGGCGGTGGAAGTAATCCCACCATGTATGAGCTTCATCCGTGGTCATCTGGCCGGCTCGATGTCTGCTCGGAAGATTAAACCGTGTCGAAGAAGAAGGAATGTTCTGGTCGTATCCAAAATTTCGGCCGAAGCGGAAGGGGTAGTACGGCTCCAGCCACAGCAAGCCGCTCTTTCTAAAGACAAGGACACTGGGGCAAATAGCCAGTGCCCAATCAATCAGCTCTGGCTCCAAGATTGGCCTTGTGCTCTTGGTGCCGGCGAGCGGATGAATGAACTCCTCTGTCTCGAACAAGCGGCATTGCCGCATCTTGTTCACAAGGGGGCTGGAGCTAGCTGCCAAGCTCCAGAAATGCATAACTCCTGGCGAATCTGTCGGGACTATGGTCAACTTCCCCCGAATAGCAAAAAGCTGATCTACCATTGAGGACTGCTCAGCACTGGCAAACTCGATCATCCTCGGCACAGGACGATCGGACTGAAGCGACGGGGGATCTGCCTCAGGAAACAAGGTGCAGACCCAGGCGTTGAAGAAATGAATCGGACCAACTGTCCGTGAATTTCTGGGGATGCGTAATTTGTGCAGATCCCCCAACATCTTGTAAGTAAGGCATCAAGCCACTGGGCACAGGGACAGCTTTGTCCCCCAAGCCATCAGACAAGCAGGATAAATGGCCTCTGGCCTAATTACTGTCTCATCCCCCTGAGAAAGAGCGAACGAGCAAAGACAATAAGTCAGATACGCAGCACAGTGCGTGACTATGTCAACCCCTATGAAGTTTGGGCCCCCTTGTTGCCCTCTCCTAGAAGTGGTGGGATAGGTTGTCTGGCGACGGGCCCTTTTCTTTCGCTTCACTACTGTCGGAGCAACTGTGGGGAAGTCTTCATATTGCTGCTCCCCACCAAAGAAATGTTGAAGCCACGTGCCCATCCGCACGTGCCTTTTCTCGCCAGGCTTCCGTGCTTCCCGTGAATCAAGCGTTGAACGCAACAGGGTGCGGTATGTCTTCATCAAATAACGATAGGCGAAGCCTGTGAAGTACTTGCCCTCGCCGTCCGTCTGGTCCTTCAGCCAGTCCGGGAAATAAACTTCTTCATATGGCTCCCCGTCTATCGGCAAGCCGCTCAGCTCGGACATACTCCAGAGATCTAGCGAAGTCTCTCCCGCTACAGTATAGAAAGTGTTGTATTCCGGGCAGAAGACTTCGATCATCCCGTACCACAGACCTCGGGAGATTGGATACCGATACCGAGAAGCATATACGCTTTGGTAGACTTTGGCGTTGACCAAGAGTGGAGCATACTGCCGCATCACATAATCTGTGAATTCAACACCTCCCGGCCTGAAGGCGTGGGCGTCGGTGGCTTTAAGCTCTCCAAACCACCCCACTGAAATTTGATGCTTGAAACGGACTGCCAGGCAGTCCAGAAGAAAAGTCTCATCTTGATACCCCCATTTTAGTGGGGCGAGAAATAAGCCATATATGGGCTTCTCTCGGTCAATGCGTCCGACAGTCTCATTCCACCGGGTTGGCGTAAACTGCGGTGCTCTTGTCAACAGCCCTATATCTGGAGTCAGCTCCTGCACGCCGAGGATGGCACCCCATTGTCTTGACTCCCCGGGAAGATATATGGGCATGCCATGAATGACTGACTCGTTCAGACTATCTCTATCTTCTAGTAAAGCTCCCTCAGCTCGACGTACAAGAATTATATCACGCTTCCCGTGAAGGCTGAAGTGTCCGAGAAAGGCCATCAAATGCTTGTCCTTGGGGTGGTCCAGTCTGACGCCATCCCCATGCTCATACTTAAAGTGACCACCATCGAGGATCATCAGACGGTTTGTGTCAATGGTGTCAGTTTCTAAGTCTGAAGATTCTGCAACCACAACTATTCGCTTGAACCGTCGGTCCAGGGAATGAAAAGTCTGCCATGTCACAGCAACGCGGGATGCAGAGGAAGAAGAACCAGATGCCATGTTATCTGCAAGACAGCATCCAGAAGAGAACAAGCAAAGTCAGAAGTTGGTTAATTGAAGCAAGATTTCTGACAAAATTTCGGCAGAATCTCCCAGGCCCGGGAGTTTGCCAAAAGGGAAGCGGAAGCCGTCCACTAAGGGAGCGGCCCCTAAAAGCAGCCGTGGGCATTAAGCCAAGGCCAAATGGGACACCCGAGTGATCTAGCTCCGAGGACAAGTCCAACGAGGAGCCTCCCAGGGCCCGAAGATTAGGTTTAAAAACCTGAATGAAACAACTCACCCTCTAAAACTCTAACTCGCTCACTCGCCGCGGTGGAGGAGGGAATAAAGAGAGAGAAAATATCTTGCCAAATGAACTGTGGTGAAGAAGTTTACAAAGGATGAAACCCTTTTATAAGGGGGGCTCCACTTCTGTTAAAACGGCGCGCCCCGGAGCGCGCCGTTTTAACCCATTTGCGCATCGGTCAAACTGGCGCCGTTTTAACCCTCAATCAAAAGGGCGCGCCGCTCTAAGCGGCGTTGTTTTAACAACAAGGGCAAGGATGCGCCGTTTTAAATGGCGCCATTCAAGCTTTCGACCGCGCCGGATTAGCATCCAACGCCGGAATTAAGTGCTGGTCCGAGCTCCCGTCACCAGAGGAGATTAATTCGAACGAAGCTCATCCGTCGGTCTTGCTACACTCGTGCCTCGCTTGAAACACCCACGTCTGGGGGGAATTTATTGGCACTCAAAATGTGATGAACGGCGATCAAGCCACAAAGATGAATGATACGACCTACTGAAGCACAGAAGCCGATAAAGAATAACTTGTTGAAGACTTCTCAGGCTGTCAGAGCCTCGAGTCACCTGGAATGAGCACCAGGGACTTCACCTCGAGAGAGTCGAGATGAATCTACAACCACCCGGCAGTGCGACCGAGCCTCCCTAATGATCTGGCATCGACTCCGTCATGCCGCTACCGTATGCCCATCGCCCGACCAAGGACGACGGTCTACCCAGTGGCTCGCCACCTGAATGAAGACTATTCTGAGGAGGAAGAACACCATCGGCCCTTCAAAACAAGAAACCGAAGGCTCTGACAGTAGAAGGTCCCGATCACCCGACACGGGTTCGGCTTCTCGTTATATTGGGTCCGTTAATGGCCGAATGATCGCCAGTCAAGGCGGAATTGTTTCAGATGTCATACCATCCCACAAGGAAGCTCTAGGCATGAGTCAAGCCGAGCCGGAAGCACAAATCACAATGCCGAAGGCCGTATCAGCGAAAAACCCACGTGCTCGAGCCGAACACTCGCGAAGTTCCGATTAAGGCCATTCATCGTGACGAGAGCTTCGTCAACACCCGCCAAGGTTTTCCAAGGACCGTGGAGAGAGGAAGAGTCGACGAGAGCTTCCAGAATCATCCCCGAACCCATCGGCTACCTCGCATCGAGCGAACAAGCTAAATCGGTGCACAAGAGGTCACCGGCTCCCCTTAATCCGGCGGCACCAAATCCGGCACGCCAAAAGCAATTGAGGGACATTCCTCCCGGCGCCACTAAATCCGGTGCACCCTTCGTGGCACCGGATTATCTGGTTGCTATAAAGGCAACCCTCGTTCGACCAATTAAAAAGGGGGGAGAACATTCAGAAGAACTGAAAAGGGGGGATTGATCGAAGGAGAAAAAGAGGATTGAGAGAAGAATCCAGAAGATAGGCCAGAGGGTTTTTGTGTGGGAAAAAAACCCCCATCTGAGCGTCTCCACAGCCGCCACCTCTCTCCGCACGAACCTCCCAGTGCCGAAGAAGAAGATCGTCTGCTTCTTTGTCTATTTAGGTGGGTCGTTGTAATTTCCCCATCGACCCCCCTCTGTTTGGGTTTCTCCTCCGATACAATGTAAGTGAGAAGGGGGGGAAGGAAGGTGATGATATGAGCCTTGTTTCCTCCCCCCTTTCTCACCTTCTCTGCGATTCTCCACCTCTCCCTCTGTAATTTCTTTCTTCTTTATTAATGAAAACGGTGACCGCGCGACAACGTCGACACCGAAACGATAATCTGTGCATCCTCTTTTCTTTTGTTCATGGAATGAATAGATATATCAACGGGTCGAGGGGCTTACTGTTCTTATCCTTCCTCTGTATCATCTTCTTTTCTCCCCGCTGCATTTTCTTTTATGGCCCGTTGCATTTTCTTTTATGGCCGATGAAACGGCACCGTGCAACAGTGCCGGCGCCGTGGAAGGTGATGTGTATATGTGTACATTTCTCCAGTGATCTGTGCACAGAAAGAATGGACATGAGCATGCCCGGTGCCGTGGTCATCCCTCTCGTTTGCTTCTCTTTTCTTTCTGTATGTACGTCCACCGGATTTGCTTCCCCGACGCCGAATACGCCCCTTGCAACTCTGTGGGCTATAACAACTACTCCCCTCTCCCTGGGATTTCTCTTCCGTCCGAACGCCAAAGGTTTTCACCACCGGAGGCGCACACACACGTGCGTTTCTCCGATCGGTCTCGGGCCATCCTCTTACTTTCCCTCCTGTTCTCGACCATGAACAGGAGGAGATGAGGGCGTCCCCATACTCCTCGCCTTTGTCTTTTAAGCATCGCATGATGAATATTTCGCTAACTTATCAGCATTCATATGCACACACATAGGCATACCTACAGACAACAATTTTAATCTGTTGACTGCACATGTTTTCCCATTGTGCCATTATACCATCTCGTTAGTGAGGTTAGGTGACCCGGGGAGGGGAACATTCCCCAATTTCTCATCCTACTCACTCGGTCCACGGGAGTCCATTTGCCAATAATGGGTCTCCGAAGACCAATGAGTGTGCAGTAATTGGGTTAATCCCAAGACTTCAAATCCACAGCCCCTAGCGGGCCTTGTGGTGGCCGTAAGATGGGTGCCCCTCGTAGGCTGGCCCTCGGGGTTCTCCTTCTCTATCGGTCGTCCCGAGTTAGACGTGGTACCGACTAGGGTCACGTGCCCCTCGTAGGCTAGCCCTCGGGGTCTTCGCTCCCGTTATGAGTCGCGCTATCTGTCTACTTTCCACCCACGGAATCGGTGCCCCTAGCAGGCTAGCCCTCGGGGTTCTCCTATCCGTTCGGGTTTGCCGGCCGCCATTGCGCCACCCGGCTTTTTAGGGGTTGCTCCGCCACGTGAGTACTCCCCGCTTCTCCCCGACAATCCTCCGGGATGGGGAGATGCTGCTGAAATTTTGGCTCGAACGAGTTTGACTCGGAACGATCGCCGCGCTCGAGTACGAACCTCGCGCGAGCCTATGACTTGACTTCCGGACGGCCCGGGGTCGATCCGATGAATGGATGATTTGATAAACTCCCAAAATCTCCTAAGAACTTGTTAATAAGTCCAAAAATAAATCAATAAAATCTCAGTTTCTGTGAAATGGGGCTAAACCGGCGTGACGATCATCCGGCGTGCCTTAATACGGCGCGCCCTAAAACGGCGCACTCTATTCCGGCGCGCCAGCAAGAGAGTCATGCCGTTTTAACTCTCTCTTTATACCTACATTCCTGTGGCGCCGTTTTGAACCTTTACCCACGCTTCCCGCGCCGTTTTAAGCTCCATGCCTACGCGTACCGCGCTAGTTTCATTCTGAATCGCGTCGTCGTGTCGTTTCAACCCTCTCCTCACCTCCGGGGTGATTTCCAATGCTAATAATGGAATTAAATAAACCCTGTAATCAATAAATTGAATAAATTGATTTGTCTGAACTAAATTAGCTAATTTCATAGCTTCCACATCATGTTTTAGTCTAAGCATTCGTGCCGCATAAATGTATGCTTGAGTGCACGGGCCCTTGGTATATCAAATGACATTAGCCGAAAGCCGGGCTACTCCTGACAGGAAGCTCTTGCCATGCGTGATGGTGGTCTCTCGACCCATGTCCTCCGCCACGTATCGAGGGTTCCACCTTAATAAACCATGCATTGTAGACTATAATATCATGCATGATCACCTACATCCTTTGCATTCTTTATTCCGGCCTCGACATCCGACTATCTCGGTAATTAATCAAAGGTTTTCCCTCCTCGCGGGAGATGTAATTAACGCCATAGCCTTTATGGTATGGCGGACTGCTGGTCCTGACCGAATCTCACTCTTGCCCAAAACGGGTCAGAATGAGTGCACAATAAACTCGTCACTTATGTGACTGGCACGCCTGCGCAGTCAATCAGTCAATTAATTACCGGTTAATTAATTGGTCGATCGACGCGTAAATAAACCAAATAAACCCACCAAATAAATAATAAAATCCACCCAAATAAATAACCAAATAAATAACCAAATACCATCCATCGAAACAGTCTGGCACGCCTGGTGGGACATACATAATAAAATACCTTTGGTAAAATAAAGCATCGAAACAGTCGATCTGTGTTTTGATCTCCGGCCCTTTTGGGGATGATGTGCCTACACTTCCCATGACGGTTTCCAAGAAGAGTTCCTTTGCGTTGATGCCCGTTTCTTCTCGAGCGAGGCCGGTGGCAATCTCATTTCTCACCAGAGGTCTTACCATTGATGCTGTTATCACATCTCGCTCCATTGCTGTTCAGTTTACTGGCCAAGAAGGGTTCTCTGCCCGAATGGTGCTCACTAGTACGACTGCCCAGAGTTTGTGGGATTCTATATTCAAGGGGAAATTGGCTGTATCTTCTGCACTCTCGAAGAAGATTCTGCACATTTTATGCAATCTCCCTTGGTTTATCAAGTCAGCCACATCAACGCCGAGCGTTACTCACCCTCAGTTTCAACCTGTTCTTCTATGAAGGGAGTTGTGCTTCAAGACTGATTGCCGAGTGGAGTTGTCGAACCTTATGCTCGTTGTGCCGAGGGACAAAACTCCATGGTTTTATGATATTCATTACTCTGAGGAGTAATTAGTTCAATAATGTCCTGATATTGTTAGAACCAGGTGTCTAGGAGCAACCGCCCCGATAAGCCTGCAAGTTCATAGTCGGGCAAGGCCATCTGCCAAATGGGCCCGCTATTTGAGAAGACATTGTAAGTTGAGAAGGCCGAAGGTACAAGCCCGCGCCGGGCGGGTCCATTACAAGGAAGTTTCAGCTAAGAAGAGGCGGTGGCGCAAGTTCAAAGGACGTCAACTGTGCACTCAGGGGTCCACTTCTTCCTCTTCCTCTCATTCATCATTTCTCCTGCTTAGCTCCCACCCTTGGGTGGTGTATCTTTCCTCTTATAATCTCGCTTCTATGATCTTCTCCTATTTTCCCGGGTCAATGAACCCCCGTCCCTCTTCTTCCCATCCGGATCCTCCGGATTGTCCATCCTCTCACAATTATAGGCCTCGGCCTATGTCATCCTCTCATCCCGATTTCGGGACATCACTTGATTCTTCTTCCCCGGAACTCTCGGGTATTGCCTGTGATCCTTCTTCGACCCTGTCGGATGACCGCTATTTTCACTCTCCGGCCCTACCGGATGTTGCTTCTGATTCTTCTCCGAGTCCATCAGATGACCGCTCTTTTTCCTCTCCGACCCTGTCAGATGACCATGATTCTCCTTCTCCGACCACATCGGATGATCTCCCCTTTTCTTCCTCATCTTTGTCACAATCTACTCATCATCTTTCTATTCTTTCTCACCCTTTTCATGCTATTTTCGAGGCTTTAGCCCGCCTTGATCTCAGTTGATCTCTATTTATTCTGTATCTAGTTCCTTCTTATGAGGGTCTCTGCGCCTTAACGAGGGAGTTCTAGCCCTCGTCTCTCTTCCTTTTTATCCTTCTTCGTCCAGTTTTATGTCTGTCGCTCTTCCGTGTAGAGGAATCTTCAAGCCTTGCTATCCTTTCTGTCTTGATCCTGACAAACAAGAAATATAAAGCTCATGCTGCTCAAAGCTCGATTGTTAAGATCGCTCCAGGATGCTATTTTCACTCCATGGATTGCAAGGTATCTTTATTTTGTGTAAGAATATGCTTTCATTTTCATTGTTTCTATTATTCCTACGCATTGTTAAGATAATGCTGGTTCCTAACTTGGTTTGAGTGGCTTTAGTTGAGTTTGCTTAATTTAGTCAAAATGAGTTCGCTTCTGCAGCATTCTTAGGCTGGTAATAGCTCCGCGCTGGGAGTCTAGTTTCTTTCCCCGATCATTGAGGGTGACCTTTGGCATGGGTTTTCACACACTACACGGCGAGCCATAGCTAATTTTCCTTTGAGTAACACAGTTGCTACTTTGGCCATACTTTAGGTCTACACAAAGGTCTTTTCTTTTTCTCTGCTCGGCCGAGTGCAGGGGCAAGAGACGGATGGATGAGATGCCCGACCTAGGCGCTCCCTAATACGAGAGAGGTCTCAAATAGGGGCAATCTTGACCCTTGAAAAATGAGCTTTCATGCTAAATCTGGCCAATAAGGGCTATAGAGGAAATTCAATATGCAAAATTATGAAATCAAGGCATGACAAGAGTGGCAGTACAATTCCCTACGGGGCGTCATGAGGCCGATCGCATGCGTGCCTGATAAATATGGGTATCAAAATTAAAGACACAAAGCCCCGGCATAACAGACTCTATCTTTGAGGGGTAGTACCCTAGAAGGAATTCAAGTCCTGACATTTCCCATCCTGCATAAAGCTTATCTCCAATTTTTCTTTTGTTTCTCCCTCCTAGGCTGGATTGTATCTCGGATATGGCCTTAGTAGGGGCACCGCTCTTTAGAGGTGGTTGGTTGTGGCATGCACCCCCAAATGCACGCCCCGCTCAAGGGAAATCTTTGATGAGAGGGGGAAGGAACGACGACCCCTAGCCAATAGTTCAAACCTGTCTTTGGGTGCTGCAGATTGCTAATTCTAACAATAATAAAAAATCTAAATATTATGAAAAAAAAGAAGAAGAAAAAATAAAAATAAAAATAAAAAATTAGATATTTAAAAATCTAAAAAAATTTAGATATTTCAAAATCTAAAAAAATTAGATACTTCAAATCCAAAAATCCAAAAAGAAATTTACATCATCCTTGCATTTCATGGCATGCATTGCATTTATTAATCTTCGCCTGTTTAATAAGGCTTAACCCCTTGACCAAATATCAAGGATTGGTCACATATTTGACTTGCTCTGAGCAAGGGGTTAAGTCCAAGAACAGATCTAACTTATTTTTGTGTTTTAGCATGTGCAGAATCAGGTTTACAAGGTCCAGACTTCAGGCTCCCGAAGCCTCTTTCTCTTCCTGGGTACCACATTGTCGCGGTTATCTCTCAATCGCTTTATCAATGAAGCGATCACTGTTGAACCGTGCTATCACCCGAGAACCCTCAAAAATACATAATGGCAAGAAGAGAAGACACAAGCCATGACATTCATACTCAAGTTTTCTTATTCACTTATTCAATGTCAAAATACATCATTATCTCACTCATCTCTCATCTCTCTCTTTTACATGAAGTTCCCATCAAGTTTTCATTACCACGAGGCCGGATCTCGCGTAATTCCTTTCATGCTATTCCTTCTCCTATGCTACTTCAGCTGGTAAGATGCGTGTCCTGCTGATCTCCCACATAATCAGGGCACTTCGCACTGCCTCTTCATCATCTTTTTGTGCTTATGGCCCTTGCTTCTAAGATAGGTAGGTGAGATAGGGGTGGGACCATGGTGCGAGGCAACCCGACTTGAAGGTAGCACCTGTGAGGGTTGTACATCGCCAAGCTTGTACTGCCCACTGGCCGTAAGTCTAGCCCCGATCATCGAGGTAGTCAGAGTGAAGTGCCAAGCAGAACATGAAACCGCGATAGCACTCCTCGCTCTCTACGTAACCCCGTCTTCAAACGCGGTCGGTCGTTGACCACTACTAAAAGCCGCGGTCATCGTAAAACCGCATCTACATTCCTGAGTTTGCATATCCTCCTTTCTTTCTTAGTTGTATCTCATCCTCACCCACACTCTCTTTCTCTCAGTTTTGAGTCAATCATTTAGGGCATGGATAGACCATGAATTTGCACACATTTGCACACAATCACTCATGCTTTTAAATAAACCCATGTTATTGTGTATTCCAACCAAAGTCATCCATATACAAGTGCGGTGCAAAAGCATAAAGAAAACATAGGCACGATCAACTCTCTCCCTCACGAGGACCACCGATGTCGCCGGTCCCCTCGTGCCTCTTCTCCAGCAGACCCACAGCCGTACTGCCCTACTCGCGGTGGCGTCGACGCCGCTCATCCTCCTCGTTCCTCCGCTGGCCGGAGGAACCTATGAGATACTCCCGAAATCCGCTACATGCACCGCTCTGTGATGCACTGTGAGAATATCGTCTGCCCACTATCCGGAGTGCTCTCTCCAGCGCTCTGATCTTGGCCTTCAGTTCTCTAACCTCCATCCGAGAATCCTCTACCTCTGTCGCTGTAGCACATAGGCGCTCTACCTCTGCCACGTCAACTCTCAGCCAAGCTGCCTCCTCTCGTAGCCGGGTTATTTCCAGCCATGCTGCCTCTATGATGTGACACAACCTAAGACTTAGGCAAGCAAGCACATTCACAATCAAAAAGGGCCAATTTTGGGCCACCGCTCTCCCGTCGCTCACCCAAGCCCGGGGTGACTTGGCGATGCCAAGTGGAGGATGTGGGGTTGGGCCCTTGCTGGTAGAGGGCCAGCAAGGCCAAGACTTGATTCCCAATGGAGTTCCCCGAGACTTGTATGGTGGTGGGGTGTTGTCCTTGAGGGGGAGTGTCCCTCTTGGTCATGGGACGAGGTGGGGAGGGGTTAAGACGGATAGTCTTACCCTCATGTTCAAAGGTGCATTTGTTGCTCCTACCCCAGATGGTGGCATCTACATCATAAAGCCAAGGTCTTCCTAGAAGGATGCTACCTACTTCCAGGGGTATGACATCACACCATATTTGACCAAGGTATTAAGAGAAGGTGAGGGGTACAAGACATTGGGTGTTGACCGGGATGGAGTTGTTGTTGATCCATGAGACCCGATATGGATTTGGGTGGGGAGTGATAGTAAGACCAAGGAGCTTGACGGTATCGGGGGGATACGGTATTGACACAACTCCCACTATCCAAGATCACTTTCCTTACATGGCTCCCTATCTTGACAAAAGTGTGAAAGATTGAAGTTCGACGCCAATCCTCTTCTTGGGGTTTGGTGAGGGTGCATCTAATCACTCCTAGATGGGAGTTGGTAGATAGAGTGGTGTGATCTAGACCCGATTCAAGGTATTGGGTCTCATACTCTTCATCCCAATCTAGTGAGGCTTCATGGTCCTCAACAATACTCTCAAGTTCCTTTTGGGGTGGGGAGCTTCTTCCTCAATAAGCAAGCTAGATAATCCCTTGGATGGACATTGCCCAGCAAAGTGGCCAAACCCTTGACACCTAAAGCAATGTTGTCGCCCGCTACCCGGAGTGTTTCCTACACTTGGGCCTTTGGGATTGTCTTCCCTCCGTGGGAGAGGGTGACTAGGGGTGGGCTTGTTTGGAGTGATGGTGGGAGGGGGGTTGTAAGGCCTTAATGGGGTACTCCCACTTAGATTTGGGGCTTTCATGGGGGTGGCCGGGATGGGTCGTGGTCCCATGTTTTTGGGATCGGCGGGCCGGGGAGTAGCAAATCAAGAGATCCTAGAGAATCTTTCTACATCCCTTGCTATTTGATAGGCTAGCTCAAGGTTATCAACATCTCTCATAAAAAGCTCTCTCTTGATGTGACTTTGAAGTCCATTCCTAAAGGGAGATAAGGTAACGGCCGGGTCCTCATGAACTCCGCACTTCAAAAGATAGGAGTCAAACTTCTCAATATATTCTACCACGGTCTTCCCTTCTTGGGTGAGGCTTTGCCATTCATCTAAGAGCATTTGATGGTAGGATTGGGGAAGGTATTTGTTCCTAAGTTGATTCTTCATACCCTCCCAAGTATCAATAGGCTCTTCCCGCCTAATCCTTCTTAAACCCTCTTGGTTTAGCCAATAAGTTTTGGCTAATTTAGTGAGATGAATTTTGGCCAATCTTACCCTCCTTTGGTCGGTCATAGGGTACCATTCAAAGTATTGGTCCATGGCGGTCTCCCATTCTAAGTAGACACTTGGTTCATGGGAACCATCAAAGTTTGGGGCCTCTACTTTAATCATCCTAAAGAGAGGGTCATCCGGGTCGTCCCGTGGACGCCTTTCATGAATAGGATGGTGGCGGGGTCTCTCATGGTCATGGTAAGGGGCAAGATCCAAGTCCTCCCTATAGATTTCAGCATGTGGATGATAGGCTCTTGGTCCATGGTTCCTTGGATGGAACTCGTCCCTATGAGGCTCAACATGTGGAGGGTGGACTCTTGGGTCATTGTTCTTTGGGTGGAACTCATTCCTATGCAACTCACCATGTGGTGGATAAACTCTTGGTTCATTATTCCTTGGAAGAGGGTCTTCCCTATGAGGCTCAACATGTGGAGGGTGGACTCTTGGCTCATTGTTCTTTGGGTGGAACTCATGCTCTTCTAGCCGAGCAATTCGAGTGGTAAGGGACTCAAGTTGGGCAAGAATGTTTGTGAGGGTAGCATCTACCCTATTCATTTGGCCTTGAGGTTCCTCCCTAGGAGCATCTTGATTGAGTTGAGGATTGGGATCCATGGGTGGATTTGAAGATGATGGATCGGATCGGTAACTAGCACCACTACGGGTGGACATGCAAGACAAGGGGCAAATGATGTTGGACACCCAATGCAAAGGTCCTAGGACTTAGACTTGATAGAGACAAGTCAAAGACTTGCTCTGATACCAATTGATGTGACACAACCTAAGACTTAGGCAAGCAAGCACATTCACAATCAAAAAGGGCCAATTTTGGGCCACCGCTCTCCCGTCGCTCACCCAAGCCCGGGGTGACTTGGCGATGCCAAGTGGAGGATGTGGGGTTGGGCCCTTGCTGGTAGAGGGCCAGCAAGGCCAAGACTTGATTTCCAATGGATGTGGAAGCCCAAATCAATGGGGCCGACAAAGTGCCAAAGGCACCGGTTTCTCTCTTCCCCACGGTGATCACTCAAGATTATGGGGCTTGAGGATCGAGCTCTCACTCACACGGCCAGCGGAACTAAGAACTAATATTGAAAGACAAGCACATTAAGAAAGGTTTTAGAGAACTTACTCGATCGGTTTGAAGAAACCGGTCCCGTTCGAAGACGAGGGCGAGCGGGGAGGCGGGTGGATCCCCACACGCCTCGCCGGGATAGCTTGACCTGCCCAAAAGATTACAAAACTACACCTCTCACAGGAGGGGGATCTTGGGGTGGGGGTTTAGGTAGATTACAACTAATACTATCTCCACACAGGGAGGGGCCTTCCGTCGGCCAAGCGGGGAGGGGAAAATAAGAAAGGAACACCGAAGATGGAGGTTGCTGATTCTGCCCGCATTCTGTGGGTGCTGACAGCCGAGTGGAGAACTGACTGCTGCGACTGCTACCGATTTTTGCTGGGGACGAAACCACCTGGAAAAGCTTCGTAGGAGGCCAGGGAAGTCGTCCAATTTTTTCTGATTTCTTATGGTGCCGATGCTGATCAGGATGGGGGCCCGAATCAGGGAGGCAAGCTCTCGGATTGGGAGCTTCTGATTTCTAGCATGAGGTTACAGGGGGTGCCCTGATAGCTCCCAAACTTGGAATCAAGCACTGTCGGAGTTGTTGGAACCGTGGATGAGTCTTATTTGCAGCAAAACTGACGGGGAAGCCAAACTATGTCGGAGAAGATCAGGAGGCTCTGAACAATGCTGACAGGTCGGTGCAGACTGTGGGAAGCAGATCTACGTATCTAAGGGAGACAATTGAGAACTCTGGATCACAAATGCCGAATGAAGTTCTGTTTCTTGATTCTGGAAGTAGACTAGGCGATGAAGAACTTTGAAGAAGATCTCTTGGACTGATTCCTCAGAGGTTTGTCGTGGTGAAGCTTTTACTCCGGTTCTGGGACACAGTAGGGGCAGTTCTGCGCCATTGTTAAAGAACGGAGCTCCTGGGTAGCACACAGCTCGGATGAAGACGAAACCACTTCTGTTGCGGAGAAGACAGGTAGACGCTTCTGTGGATGTCTCTTGTGTCTTCAAACTCGTCCGGAGGAAGTCGTAGTGGCCGCTGCAAGTTGCTGGTTCACTGCAACCCTTTGGACAGCAAGCTGCAACTTCGGAGTAGCTTCCAATGATCAAGAAAGAAGAAGGGGAAGGGGGTCTATGGTGAAGGGGAGGTGGATGAAGGGTGGAAGGGGGGCTTGTGGGAGATGTGGAGGGTATCTAATGGTGGAAGGGAGGTGGAGGAAGAAGGGGAGGGCACATGTTGCAGCTGGAGGAGAGGGGGGGAAGGGGTGTGCAAGGATGGTGGGAATGGAGGGAGAAAGGGGCGAACTTAGCCTAATGGGGAAGGGAGAGGGCGGCCAAAGCACTTGGAGGGAAGGGGATTTCAAATTCAAAAGGCCTAGGAAGTTGGGAGATTGTGTGGGGAAGAGGGGTGATTGTGTTGGAATGGGGAAGATTGTGTTGGAATAGGGGAGATAGTGTTGGAATGGGGAATATTCTACCTTGGAACTAGGGGGGGAGTAATGGTGGCTATGGGAAGTGGAGTGGCATTAATGGAGGTAGGTGGGGGTTGGAGTTGGTTGGGAGGAGGAGGAGAGAGAGAAAGGGGCGAACCCCTTAGTGGAGGAGAGAGAAAGAGAGAGAAGAGGGGGAGGGGAATCTCTCACCCTACGGCTTCTCACTCAATTGGATTCACACCACTAAACTAAGTTTCAAATCTCAAATGGCATTTTCATTGATTGATTCATTACCTTCAAATGAAGGAAATGGGGCCCTATATATAGGAAAGCCACATTTTACAATAAGTCCCTTACAAAAGACTCAATGATAAATAACCGAAGGGGTAGGGGGGTGATCTTGGGCCAAGCCCGAAGAACTGGGCCCAATAGCACATTACACAATCTAATGACACTCAAACTTAGGAAAATAAATGCAAGACCTAGGGACATGACTCAAATAAAATAAAAATTACATCAAAATGACTCAAATAGATAGCACAAAAGGGATAATTGGGCCTTTATAGAGAGAGGCCCGAACTCAAATGATGCCGGAGTGTGAAGAAGACCCTAGCCAAAGGGAGTTGTGGATGATGCCTCCATCACTCTAGCTCCCTCTCCTGCGTTACACATTTCATTTATGAGCAATTGTTTCATAGAAATTTTATTGAAGGAGGTCGTGCTACCTACCCTCTCGGTGAGTGAGGCCTCGGCCTCTTCGGCCCGTGCAACCGCTGTAATGACCCGAGAATCTGATTACCGGGAAGGCCCGATAACCTGAGACTCGCACCGCCACCCACGAGTCCGAAGACTCGGAAGGGTTAGAAGGATGGTGTGGAGACTACACAAGTATCACAAATAATTGTAGAAATTAAACAGTTATATAGATAAGCAGGAAATAAATTAACATTTTACAAGATACATGGTCCACAAGATAACAATAAAATAACAACAGTAGTAGTAGCCCACAACTAGTACAGAGACAAAAAGAAAAGTACAGCTACACGGGTCATACCCCAGCTCTGACCTCTGGCACTAACGCTGGGCACCCGAACCGCGCTGAGCCTCAGACGCGCTCCCCTGAAGCCTCGCCTCGCCAGAAACATGGTGAAAATACGCAGGGAATGAATCTCAGAACAAGACTCAGTAGGGATCACTCGAACCCTACCTCACAAACGGAGAAACCGCTACGCTAGCAGTAAGTAAGTACCTCAGAAAGGGAAGCCATGCCATCTACAAAACACCGGTCTCACGGCATAAAAACCGACACACGTGCCACGGTGAAACGACCAGAACACCACGGCCAACGCAACAAAAACCCGAAGGTTGAAGTCGCAACGACTGACAGTCTGCCACTCCCGACTCGACAGGAGTACCTCCCACAAGAAGCACAGTCGGTAGCGTCCCCTGACGACTTACACCACACCGCAGGTGAACTGCCTAACGTGGTAGCGCCTACCAGAGGCACAGACACCGTACAAGTAACCACAACGCAAGTGACTAGCTGGGGTCACGCTCGTTAGCGTGTGTCCACTGTCCCCAACCAGGTATGCACACACAGACCATGCGTCCTAGGTCTGGCCTCTAACTGGTTTTTCCCTAGAGCCGGACTCTGGCTACCGACGAGGGGCCCGACGGAAACCAATCTAAAAATCATCCTCAGGGTAGCCTCTCCACCACTACCTGGTGGGTCCACTCGCGTGTAGGCAGGCTACGACAAGTGGAGGGTCACTACAGAGTAGACTCTCAAGTCACCGAAAAACCACGTCCACATCCGACGACGTACGGGGACCATCCCACGTACCAGAACCGTCGCACGGTGACCACAGTCGGAAGGAAAATGGGACTGCAAACCATCCGGAGCAATCCTGAGCCTGGTGGTCTACCCTAGACGTGCCACAGGCTCTGACGGTCTAAGACTGGACTGTCACAGCCATCTAACGACCCAACACAGGGGCGTCAGACCCTCGGTGCAAAACAGCGTGTGACACAGCAACCCTGGTGCGTCACAGTCTGTGACGCGCCCGCCCTGGTGCGTCACAAGACAAGAGGAAACCGACTGTGACGCGTGCCACTCGGTGCGTCACAGCCTGTAACGGCCCAACCGTGGTGCGTTACAATGTGAGAGAACGTCAACTCTAACGCACCCACACAGGGGCGTCACAAGGCTGTGACGCGCCAGGTCTGGTGCGTCACATGCCTTGACCCCCAACGGTCAAAAACCAATGGTCAAGCCAACGATCAGATCGTCCCTGATGGTCCAACCCAAGTGCGTCACAGCGCCGTGGCGGTCTATCGTGGGACCGTCACAGCCCACAGACCACCAGTTGGCTAAAACAGGTTTGTGACGCACCCACCTAGGCACGTCACACGGTGTGACGGTCAATGGAAGGATCGTGACACCGACCCGACGGTGAAACGGCGTGAAACGCCCAAAAGGTCCAACCACGCCCCCATGCCTCCATAGGAGAGGGGGAAATCAAAGGGGAAGACCCCTACGGACCCCTATCATGCTTTTAAGGCATGAAAACGTGAAATCATGGCCTAAAATCATAGATCAGGCGAACTCTCCCAAAATCATGGTTTTGCCCTAACCCGCTCAAAAACACCCCTCTCGGCTCTCACTCGGCCTACAAATCGCGGGGGATGACGGGATGATCATAGGGATTCATCCCCCTACCTCAATGGAGCGAAAGCTTCGCCGAATCGTTGCCGAAATTAAGGAAGACGCTTTTAGAACCCTCGTCCCTTCACGATTCCGCACAAGCTTTACGCCGCTACGATCGCCTCACCGTCGCCCCGCGCTGTCTACAGCCGGAGGGGACGCCGCCGCAGTCGAATGGGAGAGAGAGGGGGGCGGTTCTCATGGTGGGGGAGGAAGGAAAGAGGAAGAAGAAGAAAAGGTGGAAAAGAAAAGGAAAAATAGGGGGGGTATTTATAGAAAATCTAAAATTCCAAAAAATACCAAAAAATTAAAAATTACATTTCCGCGATCCTCGGAACGCACCGATCGCAACGTTACCACTCTGGCCTAGGTGAATGACCCGGTTCACCTGCAACGAGATTCCTAAGGAATTATCGAAACACACATCGAAAATCAGAAAACACGCGCGAAAAAATCGCGGACACACTCCGGGCCTCCGAAACAACTCCAGATCGTGCCAACCCGAACACAAAAGATGTCCGAAATGAAATTTCAGACACAGTGGAGCCGGACACTCTGTAAAACCAGATCCGGGACCCATGATGTAGGATCTGAAAGGTCTGGGATATTACAACCCTCCCCTCTTAAAGGAATTTCTTCCTCGAAATTGAGAACAACCCAAGGGGAAAGAAGAGGAAGACTCACTTAAACATGTATGGGAACTTCTGACGCATATCATCTTCACGCTCCCAAGAAGCCTCACCACCAGAGTGCCGCTGCCACATAACCTTAACCAAGGGGATGACCTTGTTCTGCAGGGGCTGCTCTCGCCTATCCTCAACGCGGACGGGAAACTCTGGGAGAGAAAGATCTGGAGTCACCTCGGACCAAACAGAAACCTCAAGCACATGAGAGTCATCGGGCATATACTTTCGCAACATCGAGACGTGAAACACGTCATGCACCGACGCCAACTCAAGGGGCAACTGCAACCGATAAGCTACCTCACCGATGCCTTATACGATGGGAAATAGACCAACATAGCGGGGACTCAGCTTCCCACGCCGTCCAAAGCGCATCACCCCCTTCATCGGAGAAACTCTCAAAAACACACGATCGCCAACGGTGAACGTGAGGGGCTGCTGCCTCCGGTCAGCATAGCTCTTCTGCCGACTCTGGGCTGCCAACATGTTCTAACAAACCAAGTGCACAACATCTATACACTGCTGCACCAACTCTGGTCCCGTCAAAACACTCTCACCAACCTCGAACCAATCTAGTGGAGTCCGACACGGACGCCCATACAACGCCTCATAAGGAGCCATGCCGATGCTCGAATGATAACTGTTGTTGTAGGCAAACTCCACCAATGGTAGGTGGTGAATCCAACTCCCCTGCCATTCCATGCAACATGATCTCAACATATCTTCCAAAGTATGAATGGTCCTCTCCGACTAACCATCTGACTAAGGATGGTATGCTAAGCTAAAAGCCAAATCCGTGCCAAGAGCTCACTGGAAACTCCTCCAGAATCCAGAAGTGAAGCACGGATCCTGATCTGACACAATGGGGATGGGAATCCCATGCAACGGAATGATCCGCTCCACATAAAGACGAGCCAACTTGGGCACGCTCCAACTGACTTTGACCGATGATAACCGAGTCACTTTCGTCAGCCTATCCACCAGCAACTAAATACTGTCCTACCCACTCGGAGTCCTCGGTAATCCCACCATGAAATCAGTGGTCACGTGGTCCCATTTCCACGCAAGAACATCCAAGGGCTGGAGAGTACCTCCTGGTCGCTGATACTCCTCCTTCACTTGCTGACAGGTCAGGCACCTGGCAACAAATTTGGCGACATATGTCTTCATGCCAGGCCACCAGAACTGTCTTCGCAAGTTCCGATAGATCTTCGTCGCACCCGGGTGTACGGTGTACCTACTCCCATGAGCCCCACGCAACACTACACGACGAACCCGCTCCTCGGTTGGGACGTACAGCCTACCACAGAACCTCACAGCACCATCCTCACCGAGCTCCACATCAGCCATAGCCAGAATCTGGGGCAACTCAGGATCTGCATGCTGAGCCTCTGTCACCTGACGACGAATAGCAGGCGTGACAGTTAGACTCGTAAGCACTGCTAACCTTGGCTCTTGGGGAATCTTGAGCCTAAAAGACACTTCAGGCACTTGTTCCCAGAGCCTCCACTTCCTCAACATCAAGGCACTGACCGCTACCTTCCGAATCAAAGTATCGGCGATGACATTCATCATGCCCGGATGATACGACAGGGTGAAGTCATAATCCTTCATATACTCCATCCGTCCCTCTACGTGAACGCATACCTCAAACTCTGATGGTCAGTGAACACCTCGAACTTCTCACCGTACAGATAATGTCTCCAGATCTTTAGTGCGAAGATCACAACCGCCAACTCTAGGTCATGGGTAGGGTAGTTCTCCTTGTGGGGCTTCAGCTACCGAGATGCATACGCCACCACTCTACCATGCTACATCAACACAGCACCCAAATCTACCCCGGAAGCATCTGTACACACCACAAAACCTCCCAATCCAGAAGGCAAAACCAACACCGGAGCCGAGGTGAGCAATCTCTTCAGTTCCCTGAAACTCTGCTCACACTCATCAGACTAGACGAAAGGCACATCCTTCCGCGTGAGCTTGGTCATCGGGGCCGTAATGTGAGAAAAATCTTGGATAAACCGACGATAATAGCCTGTAAGCCCCAAGAAACTTCGGATCTCTGTCACAGACCTCGGCCTCAGCCACTGCATTACTGTCTCGACCTTGGCAGGGTCCACGAAAATACCATCACCAGAAATCACGTGTCCCAAAAAGTGCACCTCATGAAGCCAGAACTCGCACTTACTGAGATTCGCATACAACTGGTGACCTCGCAACGCCTACAGCACCACACCCAAATGGTACATGTGCTCCTCGATAGACAACGAATAGATAAGGATGTCATCCACAAATACGACCACGAACTGGTCTAGGTACGGATGAAACACCCTCTGCATCAAGTCCATGAAGGCTGCGGGGGCATTGGTAAGCCCAAACGGCATCACCAAGAACTCATAATGCCCATACCTCGTACTGAACACAGTCTTCTCCACATAGGACTCGCGAATCCTCAGCTGATAGTAACCGGACCGCAAATCAATCCGTGAGAACACTCGAGCAGACTGAAGCTAGTCGAACAAATCATCAATCCGCGGCAACGGATACTTGTTTTTAATGGTCACCTCATTCAGCTGCCGGTAGTCAATGCACAACCGCAGGTTACCGTCCTTCTTCTTCACAAACAACACTGGCGAAACCCAAGGGGAAAAGTTAGGACGAATATATCCCTTGGCCAGCATATCCCGCAACTGCGCCCTCCACTCCCTCAACTCAGAGGGAGCCATACGGTAGGGAGCCTTGCTAAAGGTCCTGTACAAGGCACAATCTCGATCATGAAATTGATCTCCCGCTAGGGAGGCAATCCAGGTAAGTCCTCCGTAAAAATATCGAGAAACTCGTACACCACCGGAATGTCCTCGACATCCGGACACCATTGGTCTACCAAGACCACAGAAGCGAGAAAACCCTGGCAACCCGCATCAAGCAAACGGCGAGCTTGAATCGCAGAAATAAGAAAGCGGGGAGAGGAAGACCTGATACCTTGGAAATAGAAGGTGGGTCCACGAAGTCGCCGAAAGTAAACTCTCTTCGAGCCACAATCCACCAAAGCATGATGTGCCTCGAGCCAATCCATGCCCAAAATCACATTAAAGTCCTAAAGCGACAACGCATAGAGCCTAGCCGGCAAACTCTGCCCTTCCACCCACACAGGAACCTCATCGAAACATTACGGAGTGATCATAAAATCACCTGAAGGTAACTCCACTGCCAAATCACAGGACAACTGAGTCACCGGCTCCTCGATATTCAGCGTGAAATCCTCTGAAATAAACGAATGAGACGCGCCAGAATCAAACAAAACCCGAGCCGCACAACCCAAAATCTGAATGGTACCTTCCACGAGCTGCGACGCCACTGCCTCTACCCTGGTCATGTGTGTGATCTGGCCTCGAGCTCTCTGCCTGCCTCCTACACTCGTTGACCTGGGTAGCGGTGGGTACTGTCCCTGCTGCTGCTGCTGTGAGATCTGCTGCTGGGGAATCTGCTACTGAGGAAACTGCTGCTGCTGCTACCTCTGAGGATAGTCGCGCGCCATATGCCCTGGCTGGTCACACCGGAAACAAACTATCGGTGTTGTGCACTGCCTGCCTGGATGGGACTCGCCACACTGGGGACACACCGAACGAGACCCACCGACTGATCCCTGACGCTGAAAAGGAATCGACTGCTGTACACTGCCCGATGATGCCTGCTGCTCACGGCCTCCCTTCTTCTTCCTTCGGAAACTCCTCCCGAGGAACTTCTTGACCTTAGAGCCAAAAGACGCAGATCCTATCACTGACGCTGCTGGTGCCGGCGCCCCTGAACCACCCGACGCATGCTAAAAGGAACCATGCTACTGGGTAGCCGACTGCTGGCTGTGACCCGACAAGGACTGCCCCTGGCTAATCGATCCTGGAGTCCTCTGCATATCCATCTCCAAGGAAGCCTCCATGCGAGACGCTGTCTCCAAATCAGTGGCCGCATTCACGATCAAATGGTGCCTCAAGTCCTGCCTCAAGTTCTGTACGAACTGTGCGGTCTTCACCGTCTCATGCTCCATGATATGAGGTGCATAACGACCCAGCTTGACAAATCGGGCCCTGTACTGTAACACGAACATGTCACCTTGGACCAGCTCCAAAAACTGACGCATCCACTGCGTAGTAATATACTATGGACAGTAGGCACACTCGAAAGCACTGACAAAGTCACTCCACGCAATCTACTCAAGGGGACGAGACTGAAAAGATGTCTTCCATTCGGAAGACCACCACTCCTGAGCCGTGCCCTGCAACTGGTTGTAGGCCAACATCACCTTGTCCTCCGCAGTACACCGCATGGAACTAAACACGCGCTCCATCTCATCGAGCCAACTCCGAGCCATATCAGGGTCTGGCTGACCGCCATAGTAAGGTGAATGGAACTGCATGAAATCCCTCACTGCTCGACTTGGCCCACCCCTGGTCGACGAGCCCTCACCAGCCTCTCCGCCGAACTGCTACGACATAAGCTGGTACATGCCACAGAAGAAATCCTTGGCCCCCGGAAACCTCGTAGTATCTAGTGCCTCGGTGGCCGCTGGTGGCACTCTACTCTGCTCCTCCTGCTCCTGTTGAACCTCCTACTGGATCTCCTGACCTCCAGCCGACTGCCCTTACCGAGAGCGAGTGCCCCACCTCGATGCCATGCTCGCTCTTGAAGTAAAAGACAGGAAACACGGAACATCAAGGTTAAGAAAAACACACTATGCCCGATGCCAGCGTCATTGTACATCATCGATGTGGACTAGTGGACCACCATAATTACTTATGATTCTCGTATAATCCCACAACCGCGCTCGGATACCACCTGTAACGACCCGACAATCCAATTACCGGGAAGGTCCGATAACCAGAGACTCGCACCGCCACCCACGAGTCCGAAGACGCGGAAGGGTTAGAAGGATGGTATGAAGACTACACAAGTATCACAAATAATTACAAAAATTAAATATTTATATAATTAAACAGGAAATAAATTAACATTTTATATGACACATGGTCCACAAGATAACAATAAAATAACAACAGTAGTAGTAGCCCACAACTAGTACAGAGACAAAAAGAAAAGTACAGCTATACGGGACATTCCCCAGCTCTGACCTCTGGCACCAACGCTGGGCACCCGAACCGCGCTGAGCCTCAAACATGCTCCCCTGAAGCCGCGCCTCACCTGAAACACGGTGAAAACACGTAGGGAATGAGTCTCAAAACAAGACTCAGTAGGGATCACTCGAACCCTACCTCGCAAACGGATAAATCACTACGCTAGTAGTAAGCGAGTACCTTGGAAGGGGAAGCCCTGCCATCTACAAAACACCGATCTCACGACATGAAAAATGACAAACGTGCCACGGTTAAATGACCGGAACACCACGGCCAACACGACAAAAACCCGAAGGTCAAAGTCGCAATGACTGACAGTCTGCCACTCCCGACTCGACAGGAGTACCTCCCACAAGAAGCACAGTCGGTAGCGTCCCCTGATGACTTACACCGCACCGCAGGTGAACTGCCTAACGTGGTAGCGCCTACCAGAGGCACGGACACCGTACAAGTAACCACAAAGCAAGTGACTAGCTGGGGTCACGCTCGTCAGCATGTGTCCACTGTCCCCAACCATGTGTGCACACACAGACCATGCGTCCTAGGTCTGGCCTCTAACTGGTTTTCCCCTGGAGCCGGACTCTGGCTACCGACGAGGGGCCCGATGGAAACCAGTCTAAAAACCGTCCTCAGGGTAGCCTCTTCACCACTCCCTGGTGGGTCCACTCACGTGCAGGCAGGCTATGACTAGTGGAGGGTCACTACGGAGTAGACTCTTAAGTCAATGGAAAGCCACGTCCACATCCAACGACGTACGGGGACCATCCCACGTACCAGCACCGTCGCACGATGACCACAGTTGAAGGAAAATGGGACTACAAACCATCTGGAGCAATCCGGAGCCTGGCGGTCTACCCTAGATGCGCCACAGGCTCTGACGGTCTAAGGTTGGACCGTCACAGCCATCTTACGGCCCAACACTGGGGCGTCAGACCCTCGGTGTAAAACAGCGTGTGACGCGTGCTAGAGCTGGTGCAATGGATTCAAAGGTGGCTGAATGAATCCCTCAGTGAAAATCTCAACCAATTTCAAAACCTAAGACAAGGACACACTGGATCAGAACTCCCTGAAACGATGCAAGACTTGACTAAACAATGAAATACTCTATTGATGCACACCGTTGAACACTTGACCTGCACTTCCAGCAGAAGAAGAGCGTTTGTGCTCTCAAGATGAGTCAACAGATAAGAAATTGAAACGAGATCCTAAGCATGCATCTAGCGTTGAACACATAACCGAGCAATCCATACAGTACACAAGGATTTTTAGGTGGTTCGGTCCTTCAGACCTACGTCCACCCCACACTCAACCAGAGTGTGGATTTTTGTTGACACACAGCTTGAAAAATCGCTGGGCTTCACAGCTTGCCTACAACTGTTGAGCGACACAGCTTGCTGTCCAGAGGAATCAGTCCTCTGCAATACTGACAAACAGCTTGACCCCCTGGGCTTTACAGCTTAGCCGACCAGAGGAAACCTCCTCTGTAATCGCTGACGAACAGCTTGAATAAAATGTCAAATAAGAAAAAGCTAAAAGGACTAAACACAACAACGGAAAGCTGTCAATAAATCCAAAATAAACTGCTCACACAGGAGCCAAGTGTCTCGGATCTGATCCAGAGAACACACCAGAAAAACTAATCTTCAGAGTGCTGTTCTTGCTTCCCTTCGCCTTGTCTCTCTCTCTCTTTTCTTTTCGGGTGCTCGATCTCCCTTCTTCCAGATTCTTCAGCAATTCACCCTCTCTCGCTTGTTTACGAAGCCAGCTCCCTATATATATAACTAGCAAGAGAAAAGCATGTGGAGCAACCAACTTTCCCGCTCTGATTTCAGTCTGGATCTGAGTCTTCAGAAGGCACGTGCCAGCTTTAGTATCGTCGAGCTAGCATCCTGACAATCATACTTAGCTCGAAGTCAGCCTTATGACAATTGAACCCAGGTCAAGGAATAATGAGATTGCACGAAGTTAATAAAACAATAGACGTAATATGCACCGACTCACTCAGTATAAGATCTCATATGCCCGGAGTCAAGCTGTGCACACATCAAGTGTTGCACAGACTGGGTGTGTGCGAGATGCAACGACTATATAGACAGCATGCGTGCAAGGCATAAGAGATGCACTGACTCCACTCTATACACGAGACTTGCACAGACTACACAGACCTATATTGCAGAGACCTTGCGAATGTCTTAGGCATATACACACATGCACCGACCCTGAGTGTGTCTTAAACATATATGTACCGAACTAATATGATGGAAATGCACTGACCTTATACACAGAAGTTGGATAGCACCGACTCACCTGATGAACGCAAGCGACTTGGTCGTGTGCGTGTGCAACAGCAAGAGTTGCACCGACTAGATGAATACATACAAGGACTATGCTGTGGATCAGAAACAGAATTGCACCTACGCAACTGTAATTTGAACATGTATTGCGACAACCTAAGGTAGTACAAGGCAAACCAGACAAACACAGCAGTCTGAACATGATTCATAAGTTGTCATTATCAAAACCAGATTTTCAACAATCTCCCCCTTTTTGATGATGACAACATAATGAGTCATGTATCAGAATTCACACAATCGATCACGCAAAATCATTTGCTGTCATGCATATAACAAGCACAGTTGCAGCACAAAATGCAATAAGAATTCCTACAAGTGCACACTATCACATCTGTGTATAAAAAGTCAAAGTGTGTTCTTAGAGTGTGTTATCAAAATGTGTTAACATTCAAAAGTATCCTCAGCTTTACAAGCATGTCCATGAAAGTATCCACAACACTATAACTGATCACAGAATAGCCCTATCAGCAAACCTCAGCATCATCCTTCCATTAAGCATCAGTAGCAGCACCCTTAACATTCTCTCCCCCTTTGTCATTATCAAAAATGGGGAAATGATAGCAACTAATGACCTCGGTGGGTCCCCCTGTCTCTAGGAGGATATGTTGAACTAGAACCAGAAATGGGAAATCTGTTCAGCAAAGAAGTTTGAAGATCCCTAATAGAGTCTGCCAGTCTATCAAGCTTCTGATGCACAGTGTTCCCCAGTCTTTCCACTAGAGAGGTGACTGATTCTCGCTTGTTTAAGGCTTGTTTAACTGTCTCTGACAATGTCTACAGATTGGACTAATAACTTCAAACTTTGTAATGATTTTTGGCTGAGTGACTGCTATATTGGTTAACGTGCCCTTTAACAATTCAAACTCAATTTTCAAATCAAATGTATGGCCAAGAATTTTACCCATATTGGTGACTATGGAGATTTGAGTATCTTGAATTTTACTGACCATGTCACCTATTCGAGTACTGATACCCATAAGAGATTGTAAAATCTCTCGTACCGCTTCATCAGTTTTCCATTTGGCAGTTAAAAATTATATTCCTTGGCGTTTCACAACCTTTTCCAAATGTTTCAGTCGGCCCTCTACTTTGTCTATTTGAACAGTCTGGAACAAGAACTGTTTGTTCATCAAGTCATTCTGATTTAGAACAATCTCTGTCAGGTTGGACAACATCTGAGCAAGATTAGGTTCAGCATTTGTTCCATGTGTACTATAGGTGGAAGCACTGGAATCTGGCAGCTCAGTGAAGTATTCATGATGCTGTTCAGGGAGTGGAGGAGGTGGTACTCCAAGACCAATAAGTTCTCCAAGGTGTGGACCATACTCAGGAGCCGGAGAGAAGGACATTCTTGGATATAATCTATGGTGAGGGGCAGGTCCTATGACATAGTCATGTGTACTCTCTTCAGTGACCCCTGGAGCTTCTTGTGGAACATCTTCTTCTCTTGGTTGATTGCCCTCCTATTCATTGACAACAGACTCAGCAGTCTCTTCAAAAAAATTCTCAGCTTCTTCTGTCAAAATCTATGTAGCCACCCTAGACAGCATTTCATCATCAATTTCAGTTGTTTTTTCTCTTTCATCTTCTATGCCTTGTGGCTCATTTTATTGAATTTCTACTTCTTTTTGTTGATCTTTTTCTTCTTGTTCTTGCTGAGCAACTTACTGTTCCTGCCCAGATTGTACTCCGAATTTATCAAAAAGCTGACTGATATTCTGATCCAGTTGCTCCACAATTTGAGTATCAGTTAGGTTCAATTCATGGACTTCTTGCTCTAGTTGTAGATCAATGAGATTCTTCTCAACAGGGTTAACAACAGAGCATTGGACTTGTTCAGGTAATATAGAAGGAGTTTCTTCTTGAGAAATCTGGGGAGGTTGTTCTGTCATTGTCTCTATTGGAGGCTGTTCTGACACATTTTTTGATGTGTCCCCTGTGGTTTTGGAGTTTTGATGATGACAGTATTATGCCTCATTATGTTTACATCCTTGATGATATAATCCTGTTGCATTATGAGAAACTGTCAGAACAGGTTTAAGGATGACTCACAGGTCATGAAGTTAACCCAAGTCAAAGTCAAATCATGACAGGTAAGGTGAATGCTCAGATCAGGTAATGCTTTAATTAGTTCTCCAGCATACATTCAGTTCTTGTTTGCTATATGCATTCAATTCATTGGTTCATGTTCATTGTGCATTGCCTCACTCCAAGTCTAGACATCCTGGTTGCATTCTAAGTCTACACATCCTGCTAGGTCGGTCTTCAAAGTATGTACATTGATCTTCAAGGCATCAAGTCTATACACTGGACTGTGCTTCAAGCATTGGCCAAGTCTGTTTAGTTAGTATGGACAGTAGTGGGTCGACCCACCCCTACTGATGCGTCGACCCATCAGAACACTGACTGTCTGGGTATCAAAGTCTATACATCAGCTTGATCGAGTAAGTCTATACAGCATGCCTTATTGTTCATATCATTAAGACTGTACATTGGCATCTCATCTCCAAGTATGTACATCGCTACTTTATCAAAGCCTGTACAGTCGATCTTCAAGTGTTTGGCCAACTCTGTACATCCGTTTTGCCTATTCATTGTTGAGGCAGAGTCTGTACATTGGCTCAGACTTTCCAAAGTCTACACAACGCCCTTCATTGAAAGTCTATACATTTTGGCCTATTCCTACGCTCGAAGCTTTAGCTACACTCTAAGTCTATACACTGTTTCAGATCTAATTCACAATGAGATATGAATGGCGTGTTTGTGATTAAGTCTTGATTCATTAATCTTTTCGTTTGAATTAATTCCTGATGCAAGATAGGAACAGGGTCGACGCTAAAGCTTAAGGCGTCCACGCACCAGTGAAGATGCATCCACGGATACTCTTCACAGCGTTAACTCTACGCAAAGGCTGCGTCAACTCAGCCACTCAAGAAGCAGAGGCCTTGTCAGAAATACTCCAATGCGTCAACGCAGCAGTAGAGCAGCGTCGACGCAACAGTTAAAAAAGGCTACGCTGGTTGCTCACTGGAACGCATCAATGCGTCAACGCCACGGGTTGGAAGCGTCGACGCAGCAGTTAAAAAGGGTTGAAGATCTCTGAAGGCTGCGTCAACTCCTTGGAGCAAGTGGGTTGATGCCATCTAACTCCAGTTGCTGAGCGTACTGATGAATGGGCACGTGACCTGAAGCTGGCACCTGACACGTGATCCGAGGTGGGTGCTAAGCACGTGATCCGAGGAGGAATCTTCTGGACGGAAGGCGTGGGAAGCACACGCCCTATCTCCCCACTGCTGCTGGTATATATTGGAGCCTTTGTCTTCAGATGGAGGCCGATCGAAGAAGAAGCCTAGAGAGCAGAAAGAGCAACAGCAGAGCAGAAAGCCCTTCGATCCAGCAAAAGAGAAGACGAAGAAAAATGGAAGAGTAGAGAGTGAAAGAAGAGCAGAAGAAGAAGAGAAAGAAGAAGGAGAAAGTGATAGAGAGCTTGAGCAGAGTGTGAAGAAGAAGAAGAGAGAGAGAGAAAGAGAAGGAGTTCGTTCCTCAGATCTTTGGTTCAAAACCAGATCTGAGGTTGCTCATTGTTAGAGCTATATTTCGTGCTTCATTGTTCAGCCTTTAGTTGCTATGTTTCCATCTTTTCTTGTTTTCTTTTTATACTTTCTTATCAAGCTGTTTTTCAGCGGATGCAGTGGAGGTCTCCACTGGACAGGTAAAGCTGTAATCCTCAGCTGGCGAGACTTGGTCTCGGACGGGTTAAGCTGTAATCCCCAGT
The DNA here is from genome assembly GCA_022559845.1 of Amorphophallus konjac. Lineage (NCBI taxonomy): Eukaryota > Viridiplantae > Streptophyta > Magnoliopsida > Alismatales > Araceae > Amorphophallus > Amorphophallus konjac. The sequence continues at coordinate 368,036,004 of CM040120.1, read as the reverse complement.
GGGTTCAAGCTGTGAGTCAGCGATGGCTAAGCTGTATTGCCCAGCGGAGGCAAGCTGTGATGCCCAGCTGTTCAAGCTGTGAGTCAGCAGGAAGCCACACTCGGGTTGAGTGTGGGGTGGATGTAGGTCTACAGGACCGAACCACCTAAAAACCCCTCTTGCATTGTGGTTTGATTGCTTATGGTTTGCTTCCGCTAGATGTTTGCATAGGGGCGCTCCAAGTGTTTGATCACAGGTTCATTAGATGATTTGATCAGATTTTGTTCTAAGTGTTTAATCTGTTGAGTGAGCGAAATTCTAATTGAGCGAAATTTTATATTGGGTGAAAGTTTTTATAGGCTATATTCATTCACCCCCCCCTCTGAATACTTGCACCGAACCCAACAATTGATATCAGAGCAGGTTGTCTACTTAGAAGGTCCAGCGATCTGTAGATTCGATCCTGCTGTCTTGGTGCTTTATTATTCCTATTGCATTTATCTGATCAGCTTTCATGGGTAATCCACCGGTTTTCAATGGTTCTAATTTTAATGCGTGGTTTATCAGTCTACGAAATTATGTTGATGCAGTTAATCCTGATCTGTGAAAATTAATTTCACAAGGTCCTCACACATTACTAAAGAAAGTGTCCAAATGGACCAACAGCCACAGATCAAAGGATGGAGAAAATCAGAAAGCCTTCAATCTGATGAAAGCAGCCACTGACAGAGCCTTACACTCTTATTTTTATGATTGCAGGTCTGCCAAGGACATCCTGGAGGAGCTGAAGCTAGCTCACAGGTTAAATGAAGACAACTGCATGATGGCTAAAGGAAGTATTCATAGCAGCAGCCAAAATGAAGAAGAAGATGATGAGGAGGAGGTAAACATCTTCGAGAATTTTTCTTTAGATGATTGGGAGAATGCATATGCTGAGCTGTTTGAGTCTCATGAACAATTAAGAAAATGATACAAGAACTTGAAAAAGAAAAGTGATCAGGGTAGTTCAAGTTCACCATGTGAAAATTGTTCAAATATGAAGCAATCTCATGATGCCTATTTGTCAGATATCCATATGCATAAAAACCAGGATGAAAAATTGATAAATGAACTTAAATGTGTTTGCTCTGAACTAAGTAGGCTGAAATCTGAAAATGACTCTCTTAGAAAATCTGTTAAAGAAAATGAAGAAAAATTTGAGAAACTTGAGCAAGAGAAGAATTTGTTTGCTGAAAAATCTAATGCCATAAAATCTGTAAACATGGAATTACAGAAAGATCTTAAAAAATAGAAAGAAAAGAATCAACAAGTTCCTCTTCCCACTCTGCATGTTTCACCCACACACTCGCATGCATCTAGAAAGAAAATGATCTATCACTACTGTCACAAATATGGACATTTGATGCATGAGTGTAATTTGATGGAAAAAGATGACCTAGTAGCTCCTCAAAACAATCAGGGTAGAAATCATGTCCTTAAGGAAAAGAAAATTCATTATTATAACTGTGGAAAAATAGGACATGTTGCTGCACAATGCTGGTTAGGCCCTCATAGAAATACCTTCTCTAATTGTTCTCATTGTGGAAAATATGGCCATACAGTCAAGGAATGTTGGCATGCTCAGGGAAGAACATTCTCTCAAAATATAAAACTCCCTGCAAATAGAAATATTTTTAGAAGAAATAAATCTGTTTTTAAAGAAAAGAGTCTGGCATGCTTTGAATGTGGAAAATTTGGCCACCGAGCTTCGGAATGCTGGTGGGTAGGTAAAGGTAAACCAAAATTTCATGCAAGTAACAGAAATCTTCATGCCAATGCACATAAAATTTATGTTCAGAATAATGCACACAGATTCCATGCTAACAATGTTGTGCATAAAAAGAATTCAAGATCTGCTGTTTCCTGTCATTATTGTGGGCAGGTTGGGCACTCCATGAGTGAGTGTAATTTAATGAAGTCTGATGACTTACATGCCCAAAGAATATGGAAAGCACCAATCAGAGGTGTTATTAACAAAGTAGGACCCAAGAAGTCGTGGGTACCTAGAAACACAAAATGAGATCTGTGCTTTGCAGGTATGCCTTAGGATGAGGAATAAAAGGGGGTCAAATAAACCAAGGCATCCAAAGTTTGGTAAACCCCAACTCTGCTGATTAAATGTTTGTTCACCTGAATTTTTTTTTAATTGAACATCGTGCTTAATATGTCAATGCATACATGTCCAGAACTGCATCTGCCTTTGTAATTTTCTTTTATCATGCACTGGTGCATACATGAGTTTAAAGGATGTCTGCATTTGATGCATGCATATGTCAATTGTAGTTAGTTGATATTTGTTAAAATGCATAATCTCTGAAAACAAATTGCATTCTAAAAAATCTGAAAAGGTGAGTTGAGTAAGTCTATTGCTTGGATGATGTCTCATGTGTAAAAATGTTCATCTGCACATTTGACATGCACATGCATCACAATTGCATATAAGTGGCATAGTGTTAGCTAAAAGATGCATGTAGAACTGCATATGCATTGGATTGTCATGCATGACTCTTGGTATATAAATAGTGAGATACTAAAGGGCAGATGAATTCTGTTTGGAAGTGCTTACTATGTGTGAGGTAGTCTTTAGACCAAGTCCTCCACCTGGTACCATAGGTCAGAGTTGCATACATTTAGGAATGTTAAATCATGCATACATTTAGGGGGAGCATTATTCATATTCTACCATATGAACTTCCCATCTTCAGATTGAACTGCTATCTTGCCTAAATCCCTGTGATGAATGCGTAATGCAACACATTTCGGCTTCCTGCTTCAACTGTTATCAGCCATCTTCACTCATCTTATTCATTGGTATCATCTGTTGAATTGGCTGTTCCCAAAAATGTTTCGGCCTTTTCCTGAAAACTCAGAATGTATTCTCTGTACATATCCTGATCATAAATCTGAAAATAAATTAAGAGGAATCTTCTATTATATAGGATTATGAATGTCTGATTCTTTCAGCCGGTTGATATTTCATGTATGTCTTGTGTTTGCTTATGAACATATCTTGAAAATATCTGAGTTGGTCTTAATAAACTTTAACCAACATTTTCATGTTGAGTCTTTTAAACTCTTCTGAATTCTGAAAATTCTAAAATCATGATATTCCTTGATTGATATGTATGAAATTAGTATTATTTTTTAAACATCTGAGAATATGGATTTTGTCTAAGGGTAAATCCTGTCAGAGCAATGACCTTGGTCACAGAGAACCATGTCCAAAGGACTGTGTCATGAGGTGCCATAGTTAACTCTACTTAAAAATGATTGATAATCTGGCAGAGCAATAGCATGCACACTGAGAAATACATCTCACTCATCAAAGAAATGATCTATAGTGTGTCATGAAGTGTAAATGCAATCTCTGTTCCTCTGAAGCATGACAGTTAGTCCATCCAAGTGCTTAGGGATACTGGCATCTAAACAACGTGTATCCTCTAGTTACAAGGGTGTACTAAACTCAAGTGCTCATGAAGAATGTTATGAAAATTGCTGCGAATCTAGCATACCATTTGAAAAATATGTGCAAAAGAAATATTCTATTGGAGCCCTTGATAGAAACAAATATTTTTCTTATATGTTTAACTTCATTACTATTGATTGCATCTCTTAAAGGAATCTTTGAAATTGAGTGAGTAAGAAAGAAGAAGATCAAACAAGACTGTCAATATGAAAGCAAGGCTCACTTTTATTAAAACTGATTTCAGATATGAGTGCAGGAAACTTATAAACAAGCCTTGCATATATCATATTCTGATCTGACTTGTCAATGAAGATCATTCATAAATCTCTATAATAGAAGAGTCTGAAATATTTGTTTAATCAGATTTATGAAATTGATATCCCATTGAAAACCTTTCTCATTCATTCTGAGTACTTACTTTCTCACATTGGACTCCATTATTTCAAACCTGACTGTTGATCTAAGGGGGAGAATTCTTGCATGTCCCTGTGGTTCAATGTTCACTCAGAAGAGTATCTTGTCAGGGGGAGTTTTTGCTTTTGATGACTGTAACTCACTGCATTGCATAATAGCTCCTTCAACAGTCAATGAACATTCCCTTCTTTTTGATGTTGTCAAAGGGGGAGAACTTTTGTGAGTCATTCTTTTTTTATTTTTTGCATCAATCAACACTTGCATCACATGGTGTTTATGTTCATGAACTTTGTCATATCTGTGGTGCATGTTATATGGTATTTCATAATCACCATGATGAATCTATTGCAATGACTCATAATATTGCCATCATCAAAAAGGGGGAGATTGATGTGTCCCCTGTGGTTCTGGAGTTTTGATGATGACAGTATTATGCCTCATTATGTTTACATCCTTGATGATATAATCCTGTTGCATTATGAGAAACTGTCAGAACAGGTTTAAGGATGACTCACAGGTCATGAAGTTAACCCAAGTCAAAGTCAAATCATGACAGGTAAGGTGAATGCTCAGATCAGGTAATGCTTTAATTAGTTCTCCAGCATACATTCAGTTCTTGTTTGCTATATGCATTCAATTCATTGGTTCATGTTCATTGTGCATTACCTCACTCCAAGTCTAGACATCCTGGTTGCATTCTAAGTCTACACATCCTACTAGGTCGGTCTTCAAAGTATGTACATTGATCTTCAAGGCATCTAGTCTATACACTGGACTGTGCTTCAAGCATTGGCCAAGTCTGTTTAGTTAGTATGGACAGTAGTGGGTCGACCCACCCCTACTGATGCGTCGACCCATCAGAACACTGACTGTCTGGGTATCAAAGTCTATACATCAGCTTGATCGAGTAAGTCTGTACAGCATGCCTTATTGTTCATATCATTAAGACTGTACATTGGCATCTCATCTCCAAGTATGTACATCGCTACTTTATCAAAGCCTGTACAGTCGATCTTCAAGTGTTTGGCCAACTCTGTACATCCGTTTTGCCTATTCATTGTTGAGGCAGAGTCTGTACATTGGCTCAGACTTTCCAAAGTCTACACAACGCCCTTCATTGAAAGTCTATACATTTTGGCCTATTCCTACGCTCGAAGCTTTAGCTACACTCTAAGTCTATACACTGTTTCAGATCTAATTCACAATGAGATATGAATGGCGTGTTTGTGATTAAGTCTTGATTCATTAATCTTTTCGTTTCAATTAATTCCTGATGCAAGATAGGAACAGGGTCGACGCTAGAGCTTAAGGCGTCCACGCACCAGTGAAGATGCATCCACGGATACTCTTCACAGCGTTAACTCTACGCAAAGGCTGCGTCAACTCAGCCACTCAAGAAGCAGAGGCCTTGTCAGAAATACTCCAATGCGTCAACGCAGCAGTGGAGCAGCGTCGACGTAATAGTTAAAAAAGGCTAGGCTGGTTGCTCACTGGAACGCATCAATGCGTCAACGCCACGGGTTGGAAGCGTCGACGCAACAGTTAAAAATGGTTGAAGATCTCTGAAGGCTGCGTCAACTCCTTGGAGCAAGTGGGTTGATGCCATCTAACTCCAGTTGCTGAGCGTACTGATGAATGGGCACGTGACCTGAAGCTGGCACCTGACACGTGATCCGAGGTGGGTGCTGAGCACGTGATCCAAGGAGGAATCTTCTGGATGGAAGGTGTGGGAAGCACACGCCCTATCTCCCCATTGCTGCTGGTATATATTGGAGCCTTCGTCTTCAAATGGAGGCCGATCGAAGAAGAAGCCTGGAGAGCAGAAAGAGCAACAGCAGAGCAGAAAGCCCTTCGATCTAGCAAAAGAGAAGACGAAGAAAAATGGAAGAGTAGAGAGTGAAAGAAGAGCAGAAGAAGAAGAGAAAGAAGAAGGAGAAAGAGATAGAGAGCTCGAGCAGAGTGTGAAGAAGAAGAAGAGAGAGAGAGAGAGAAAGAGAAGGAGTTCGTTCCTCAGATCTTTGGTTCAAAACCAGATCTGAGGTTGCTCATTGTTAGAGCTATATTTCGTGCTTCATTGTTCAGCCTTTAGTTGCTGTGTTTCCATCTTTTCTTGTTTTCTTTTTATACTTTCTTATCAAGCTGTTTGTCAGCGGATGCAGTGGAGGTCTCCACTGGACAGGTAAAGCTGTAATCCTCAGCTGGCGAGACTTGGTCTCGGACGGGTTAAGATGTAATCCCCAGCGGGTTCAAGCTGTGAGTCAGCGATGTCTAAGCTGTATTGCCCAGCGGAGGCAAGCTGTGATGCCCAGCTGTTCAAGCTGTGAGTCAGCAGGAAGCCACACTCGGGTTGAATGTGGGGTGGATGTAGGTCTGCAGGACCGAACCACCTAAAAACCCCTCTTGCATTGTGGTTTGATTGCTTATGGTTTGCTTCCGCTAGATGTTTGAATAGGGGCGCTCCAAGTGTTTGATGACAGGTTCATTAGATGATTTGATCAGATTTTGTGCTAAGTGTTTAATCTGTTGAGTGAGCGAAATTCTAATTGAGCGAAATTTTATATTGGGTGAAAGTTTTTATAGGCTATATTCATTCACCCCCCCCTCTGAATACTTGCACCGAACCCAACATTTTTCACTTGAACTTTCCTCTTTTTCTTCAACGAAGCATGTTTTACTGATTTCTCTTTTCTTTGAACTTCATCAGAAGGACTCTCTGAGTCAGTCTCATCCAATCTCATGTAAGTATCAATGAAGTCCATGTTGTAAACATTGAACTTTGGAATATCTTTCGAAGGTTCATCTTCTAAAGCTATGTTAGCCTTCTTAAAGATAGCAGTTAGGTGAGCTGCGTAGGGCAAATGTCTCCTAGACTCTTTGCAGGATCTCATTATCTGAATGATTATTTCAGGCAAGCACACTCTGATTTTCTTCAGTAGACAATATAAAACAAATCTTTGAGTATTGGTCAGTCTTCCTCTCCCTCCAACTTGAGGACTGATCATGGCAGTGAAAATATGATGTAGCAATCTCTTGAGAGGAGAGAAGTTGTTTGCATTAAACTGACCCAATTTTTCCTAATTTTTGTCTAGGGGATTTTTAGGCTCATCTGTGATGACAGAGTATACCTCATGGAGATCACATGCAAACCTTTTTTCAGCTACTCCTTCTTCTGGTATTCTAAATACAGTATGTAGAAGGTGTTTAGAGACTTCAATCTTGTACCCCTTGACTTTAGAAACCAGTATTGCTTGATCCAAATCGTATTTCAGATTCTGGTAGAACTCTGCTACGAGTCTAGGATAGTATATCCTATGCTTACCCAAAATTTTTAACCATTTCTAAGCGTTAAAGATTTCAATCAGCTCAGGAAATTTCTCAAGCATTTTATGGTCATGAAAGTCTACGTACCGTGGGAAGACTATCTTGCCGGCCTCCAATGTTATTTCTGCATATCTTGAAGTTTCAACTGTGATATCTTCTTCCTCGTGTACCTTTGTCTTACTTCGACCTTGTGCCATCTTCAGCTTCTTTTCTTTTGGTGGTGGCACCGCAGCTTTCACTGACTCTTGATCTTCTACTAATTGTACTTCTGTTTCCTTTCCTTTCCCCTTGCCCGACTTCTTCTGAACCGATTCTGATGCCATACTTGTTGCATGTGTTTCCTTTGATCTTCGCTTATAGGCTTTGGTCACACTAGTCTCCAAAACTTGAGGAGACGCGGGTTGTCTCTCTTCTGTGATTTTCTTCTTCAACTCGCTCGTGGCCGACGGGGAGGACATGGTGGAAGATCAACAAGTGGAAGATAAACAAGTGGAAGATAAAAGATAGAGAGAAAGACAGCAAGGATGGTGAGAGATGTGGCTTGAGAAACCACGGTCGTGTTCTGCACAGAGGTGAGGTACCGGAATCCCAAGAGTTGGAGAGAGTTTCGAGCGGGAAGGAGCGTGTTAGACAGTGGCGGTAAATAGGGTTTCAGAAGATTATCTGATATACTATCTACTTTACCAACCTCAACATATAATACCCAAAACACCTTTACTTTTCATAAAAATTCCTTTCATCTCTTTTCGTGATTTTCAACATATGGGACTATATCGAATAACATGAAGTCTCTACAAAATATCTTTTGAATCGAAATCAATGGGAATAAAATAATTCATTCCATGATTATCCTCAACAAGATATGCCTTTAATTCTTACTAAACATTTTCATTTGCAATCCCTGAAGAGAGATCCATTTTTATATAGAGCTTAAATCAGTTTTAATTTTTCTTAAAGCCACACCAGAGTCAACCATATGAATATTAAGCTTTTATTAAGGACTGAGCATTCTGGTAATGCTACACCTTTTTACTCATGGAAGCATGTTGATTAGACACCGGAATCCCTGGTTACTCAGTGTAGCTTTACCTTACTGCTTCAAAATTTTTGAACAGAGATTTAGCACTTATCATCATGACATAACCTCTGAATTTCTTTGAATCAGATGGTCAGTTTCTCAAATACTGTGGCATTGCTCTACCTCCTTTCAACAAACAATTTTATTTGCTTATTTTCCTTTGATGGCGTATTCTCCGGTTTGTCAACAAAATTATCTTAGAACAAGTTTAAGAACCATATAAACTTTAGATTCTTTCTCAGGTTGACACATTACTCATGATGTTCAAAATTTTAAGCAATCTTTTGAGATGTTCCATTTCATACTGTTTTATGACCATTGAGTCTTCATTCAGAGACACTTGTGGAAACTTTAAGATAGGATATAATATCCATAAGCAGAAAATCACGATCCAGTTAAGATCAGCAATTTCATTCTCAGTTAGGGGTGTTTTTAGTAGTTATGTATTGAGGATTAGAAGAGGTAATAGATATCTGATTTTAACTCCCCCTGATTACCACATTCTATGAACTCTTGAAGACAGATGAGTGTAATGGAAGAGAACATAGAACATGGTGATATGGGTGAAGACCACACACGAGTAGAATAGAGAATGAAGGCTAGTTCGCACAAATCCAAAGGCATATCCTGAATGACCATCAACAAATAACCACTCATCTCCATAAGCCATCAAGCATTCAGCCTTCTGAGAAGTAAGTGAGTCCAAAAGCCCAAAACTCAACCATTTGACTTCTCATATTAGACGAGATTCAAGCTGACTCCATGGTCGATATCACAAGAGCAGAACCTTGCAATTCATCAAACACATGAGGCCAACTGCCCAAGCAACAATGAATCACTGACCAAAGCATGTATTCTATCTCTGAATTGCACAGTTCCCCCTCAACATGTGACGAGATGTCAAAGAAAGACACTACCTGATTCTCTTAATTCACACAGATATGTATCAACATTATATGCAATCTACAGAATCATGCACATGCCTTTTTATGTCATGACACACATAACTTGCATCGACCTCATCTGGCTCGAGGCAAGGGAGGCACTGAGTTTATATGAATTCAGCTGATAAGTGCACCGACTTGCATGCATGAAACAACAAAACTTGCATAGACGTTGTGACATTCTAGTTGAGCATGGAAGATTCTAGATGCAATTTGACCCCCGGTACCTGACGAAGGCAAGCCTCTACGCATGGCATGGATTTCCAGACAGAAAACAACTGCCCTTCTTTCAACATACTATTTTATATACCATAGGGTCGTGCAAGCCTACTTATCTAATTATGAACATGTCATCATCCATCATTGATTTATTTCAATTATTCATGTAACATTCCATAAGGATCATTTGCTCATACAATTTCAGGGAGGAGATGCACATGGAACATCACATGGAATGCAACCATGTATCATGATAACTCAGGAAGATACTACTGTAAAGCCAAAATTTAGGATGATTAGACGACTAACCTGAAAAATGTAGAAAATGGGGTTTTTCATGTTCTGGTGCCTCGGCTTATTTTCCCCCTTTTTATTTCCTCCGAGGCATACCTGCAAAACAAAGGGTTATTTTGATCCAGCAGGAACCCAAGTAACCTTGGGTCCTGTATCACCCTCAACAGGTGTTCTTGACCTTTTGCAAGCAACATAGTCATCATAGCCCATCAACTTGCAATTGGACATGGGATGTCCAGACTTACCACGGTAATGACAAATAACAGAATTCAAGTTCCTTTTATGCACCTTATTGTGAGTATTGAATCTATGTGCATGAATATTGAAATTTCTGTTATGTACAATAGCATTTTGTTTTCTGAAACCTGCCACCCAGCACTCAGAAGCTTTGTGGCCAGGTTTTCCACAATTGAAACAAGTAAACGTCTTTTTCATGAGATCAGTTTTGTTCCTAAAATTTTTCTGTTGAACAGGGAATTTAACAGATTTAGCAGTGCGTTTGCCTCCCTGTGCATGCCAGCACTGTGCATAGATGTGTCCTAACTTCCCACAGCAGAAACAATTCACATTCTTTCTCCTAGAAGCATGATTTCTAGCATGATATTTCTGTGAATTAATAGCAACAAGGTCATCTAATTCCCTTGATTTACATTCATGCATGAGATGACCTACATTATGACAGTAAAAACACTTTATTCTACTGTTTTGAACATGAGTAGGTTTCTTCTCATCCTTTCTCATGTCAAAACAGTCATGCATCTCATGGCCGAATTTACCACAGTAGAAACATTTCATATTCTTTCTTTTAATAGAAGACAGTTTGGCCTGAGAAGTTTCAGCATACAGATTCTTATTCTGTTTTGTTTTCGTTTTTTAATTTTCTTTTGTTTATCTAAGTTTTTACTTTGCTCTTCACTTCCCTTTGCCGTGAACTGAAATGGGGATGAGGTAGAATGTTTTTCTTGTTCTGAACTTTTAGCAAAAATTATTTTCAATTTATTTCCATCAACCTTCTTCATTACTGGACTGTAACCCAGTCCCTCTTTCTAAGCATTCACATTAGCTCCAAGCAGCTTATTCAAGTTGTCTTTTTCCTTAACAAACTTTGACAGTGAGTTCTTTAGATCTTCAATTTCAGTTTGGAATACCACAATGTCCTCTTCATATGAAATTATTTGATTATGCAAACTATCGTTGAGTCTTTTCAAATTTTCATTTTCTTCAACCAGTCTTTCTCCACTTTCTTCAACCTCAACTTTCTTTACCAGTAATAATTTGTTTTCTTCTTTCAGAGATTTGATTAATTCTTTTTGCATATTGTCATCATAATCTATATCATTGTTCAGATCTCTGAGAACGGCACATTCATTGCAAGAATCATTCTCTTTGATGAGTCTTATTTTTAAACTCTCATTTTCAGACTTCAATTGTTGCATTTCATTTTCTTTTCTGTTCATGTCAGACTTTAGATTTTCATTTTCCACCTTCATACTTCTAATTTCATGCAACATTTCTTTTCTGAATTTTTTTCTCAGATTTAATTTTATCGTACTTCTCAATTAGATGCCCATTCAGCATAATCAAATTTTCGAGAGAAAAATTACGAGTATCAGAATTTACCTGTGATGAAGTTTCCTCCATATAATCCTCATCTTCGTCTACTGCCATGAGATACTTTACCGCATCTTGACATTTGATAGCTGCAACCATATTGACAGCTTCTGACGCACTGCAACACTCAAGCACACATTGAAACTTGTCAGTGTTTATAGCCCTTAGAGTTAGCTCCAGGGCCTTCTGAGTCCTTGCGTATTTCAAGTGGTCCGAGGTTTTCCATAAGGAATTGTCCTTTGGAACATCATAAGAGCTGTGTGAAATAATTATCCATAGATCTGGATTAACCTGCATCACATACTCTCTAAGTTGATTAAACAACTTGTAAAAACTTACACCTTCAAACCTCGGAAGATCAATTATGGACTTCATGCTTAGACAAGATCAGAAATCTAAATAGAGATTAGATCAATTAATGCAAGCAGACGGATCAACTCAGATCGCACCAAATCTAATTACGGATCGGATCTGCAGGTCGTTGGACCCTCTGTGCAGACACCCGCTCTGATACCAACTGTTAGAGCGGGTGCGATGGATTCAGAGGGGGGTGAATGAATCCCTCAGTGAAAATCTCAACCAATTTCAAAACCTAAGACAAGAAGACACCGGATCAGAACTCCCTAAAACGATGCAAGACTTGACTAAATAATGAAATACTCTATTGATGCACACCGTTGAACATTTGATCTGCACTTCCAGCAGAAGCAGAGCATTTGTGCTCTATAAGAAATTGAAACGAGATCCTAAGCATGCATCTAGCGTTGAACACATAACCGAGCAATCCACACAGTACACAAGGATTTTTAGGTGGTTCGTTCCTTCAGACCTACGTCCACCCCACAATCAACAAGAGTGTGGATTTCTGCTGACACACAACTTGAAAAACCGCTGGGCTTCACAGCTTGCCTACAACCGTTGAGCGACACAGCTTGCTGTCCAGAGGAATCAATCCTCTGCAACGCTGACAAATAGCTTGACCCGCTGGGCTTTACAGCTTAGCCAACCAGAGGAAACCTTCTCTGCAACCGCTGACGAACAGCTTGAATAAAATGTCAAATAAGAAAAAGCTAAAAGGACTAAACACAGCAACGAAAAGCTGTCAATAAATCCAGAATAAACTGCTTACACAGGAGCCAAGTGTCTCGGATCTGATCCAGAGAACACACCAGAAAAACAAATCTTCAGAGTGCTGTTCTTGCTTCCCTTCACCTTGTCTCTCTCTCTCTCTTTTCTTTTCGGGTGCTCGATCTCCCTTCTTCCAGATTCTTCAGCAATTCACCCTCTCTCGCTTGTTTACGAAGCCAGCTCCCTATATACATATATCTAGCAAGAGAAAAGCGTGTGGAGCAACCAACTTTCCCGCTCAGATTCAGTCTGGATCTGAGTCTTCAGAAGGCACGTGCCAGCTTTAGTATCGTCGAGCTAGCATCCTGACAATCATACTTAGCTCGAAGTTAGCCTTATGACAATTGAACACAGGTCAAGGAATAATGAGATTGCACGAAGTTAATAAAACAATAGACGTAATATGCACCGACTCACTCAGTATAAGATCTCGTATGCATGGAGTCAAGCTATGCACACATCAAGTGTTGCACGGACTACGTGTGTGCGAGATGCAACGACTATATCGACAGCATGCGTGCAAGGCATAAGAGATGCACTGACTCCACTCTATACACGAGACTTGCAGAGACTACACAGACCTATATTGCAGAGACCTTGCGAATGTCTTAGGCATATACACACATGCACCGACCCTAAGTGTGTCTTAAACATATATGCACCGAACTAATATGATGGAAATGCACTAACCTTATACGCAGAAGTGGGATAGCACCGACTCACCTGATGAACGCAAGCGACTTGGTCGTGTGCGTGTGCAACAGCAAGAGTTGCACCGACTAGATGAATACATGCAAGGACTATGCTGTGGATCAGAAACAGAATTGCACCGACGCAATTGTAATTTGAACATGTATTGCGACAACCTAAGGCAGTACAAGGCAAACCAGACAAACACAGCAGTCTGAACATGATTCATATGTTGTCATTATCAAAACCAGATTTCCAACAACACGCCTACCCTGGTGCGTCACAGTCTGTGACGCGCCCACCCTGGTGCATCACAAGACAAGAGGAAACCGACTGTGACGCATTCCACTCGGTGCGTCACAGCCTGTAATGGCCCAACCCTGGTGCGTTACAGTGTGAGAGAACGTCAACTCTAACGCACCCACATAGGGGCATCACAAGGCTGTGACGCACTAGGTCTGGTGCGTCACATGCCTTGACCCCTAACGGTCAAAAACCAACGGTCAGATCGTCTCTGACGGTCCAACCCAGGCGCGTCACAGCACCGTGGTGGTCTATCGTGGGACCGTCACAGCCTACAGACCCCCAGTTGACTATAACAGGTCTGTGACGCACCCACCTAGGCGCATCACATGGTGTGACGGTCATTGGAAGGACCGTCACACCGACCCGACGGTCAAACGGCGTGAAACACCCAAAAATCCCAACCACGCCCCCATGCCTCCATAGGAGAGAAGGAAATCAAAGGGAAAGACCCCTGGGGACCCCTAGCATGCTTCTAAGCCATCAAAACGTGAAATCATACCCTAAAATCATAGATCGGGTGAACTCTCCCAAAATCATGGTTTTGCCCTAACCCGCTCAAAAACACCCCTCTCGGCTCCCACTCGGCCTACAAATCGTGGGGGATAACGGGATGAGCATAGGGATTCGTCCCCCTACCTCAATGCAGCGAAAGCTCCGCCGAATTGTTGCCGAAATCAAGGAAGATGCTTTTAGAACCCACGTCCCTTCACGATTCCCCACAAGCTTTATGCCGCCACGATCGCCTCGCCGTCGCCAACGTCGTCACGCCGTCGCCCCGCGCTATCTGCAGTCGGAGGGGACGCCGCCGCGGTCGAATGGGAGAGAGAGGGGGGCGGTTCTCACGGTGGGGGAGGAAGGAAAGAGGAAGAAGAAGAAACGGTGGAAAAGAAAAGGGAAAATAGGGGGGTATTTATAGAAAATCCAAAAATTCCAGAAAATATCGAAAAATTAAAAATTACATTTCCGCGATCATCGGAACGCACCGATCACAACGGTACCACTCTCACCTAGGTGAACGACCCAGTTCACCCGCAACGAGGTTCCGAAGGAATTATCGAAACACACATCGGAAATCAAAAAACACGCGCGGAAAAGCAGTGGACACACTCTGGGCCTCCGAAACAACTCCGGATCACGCCGACCCGAACACAAAAGATGTCCGAAATAAAATTTTGGACACAACGGAGCCAGACACTCCAAGAAACAAGATCATGGATCCACGAAGAAGGATCCGAAAGGTCTGAAATATTACAACCACCCTGGTGAAGTCAGCATTTCACTGGGCCCGATCTACTGGTGTCTGAGTAGAGGAAGAGGGGGCGTTTGATCCCTGGAGCTGAGCTCCCTCGACCCGCTGCCCATAGCAATTAGTCAATCTCATAAGCATCATGTTGCATTCTAAGTCTAGAAGGTAGTAAAACTTACCAAAAGTTCCAGCGAGCGCCGGAGCTCGTCTCACTGGTGTATGGTCGAGTGAAGTAGGCCCTGGAGCTCCGTAATGCGCCCATGAGGGTCGAGCTGCATTTAGAAGTGTCAACATGTCAGCATGTCAGCATAGTAGGTAAAGGACTAGGCTTAGAAATTCTTACCACTCGTCGGGTGCCGCAGAAGACCTGATCCCCGTAGCATCATGCATAGGCCTTCAGGTAGGCCTCATCTGTGTCGGCTCTTGCCCATACCTCCCCGCCATGTCATGTCCAATCTCAGATTTTCTCCTCTGCTCGAGCAATCCAATCCACCGGCCCGGCTAATTCGAGTGAGTGTCGCCCCACGCGCTCCTCCTCAGCAGTCTCCTGGGTCAGGAAGGCCACGTCTGGCTGGTGCACTCCGCGGGTCCTCATGATCAAGCAATAGTGGAGTGGCTCCACCACGTTCATGCAGTGAAGCCAGATCTCTCGACCAGAGTAGGCTAGTGCCACCTCCACCCAAGGCTGGCGCTCGTGGCCCTCATCTTGGTAAGGTGTCCAGCGGACCTATGAATTAGAACGGGAGTATAGGTAAGCAAGCATTTAACATTTGCATTTAAGCGTTAGGTTTAGATCTTACCGTTGCATAAGGGAGAGAGTCAGTGTCATCCTGAATCACCCGCACCTGGCATTGGAGCTATCCCGAGTCCCATCTAGCCACCCACCGCCTTGCGATGGGCAGACGATCAGCATGATTCTCTTGTCCCCTACCTAGGTGAGGTAGGTAGACGTATGCCTACACCTGCATTTCATACATACATTAGCAAGATAGTCGCATAAGCATAATCATTGCATAAGCATTTAAGTTTAAGTCATACCTGTAAGAATGGAGCGAAGCCACCCAACATTGTCTGTCAGGTGGTGGTGCCAAGGGAGTCGAACAAGAAGGCAAGTACTGCTACGCCCCATGCATACAACCCCACTCCCTTGAGGTCGTCTAGTGTCAGCAGCACCAGACAGTTCACTACATCTCCCCTTATAGCGAAGAGGAGCCTCCCAACGAGTAGCATCAGGAACCTCCTCAAAACCATGTCTACCTCAGGTCCCGGCTTAGCAGACAATCTCTCTCTCACTCGGTCTATCAACTGCTGCAAGTGCTGCTCTGGTAGCTCTCCAACTGAGATCCTGACTACTCTCAACCCCAATCTGTCCTGCAATCTGGCCCGTGGTAGGAGAGATGATGCCCGTCCTAGTCTTTGTAGCTCCAATCCCAACAGTCACCGTGCCAGGTCTCGATAGTCAGAGTATGTAAAGCCACTGGCCGGTGCACCGTGCACCCGGAGTCCTGTGATCTGCGCGACATCCTCGAGCGTGGGGATCATATATCCCCATGGGAACAGAAACGCCTTGCTCACCGAGTCCCATCTGTCCTGGAGTGCCAGTATTAGTGCAGCATCCGTCCGGAGTACCTCCACGCTCAAGAACTCTGCAAACCCCATAGCAGCTAGCCTCTCCCGCTAGAACTCTGGCAGTGCAAGGTACACCGCCCGAAATTGCAACCATGAAATCCTCGTTCGGCTCTTCCCCTACAAAGCAATTGATCATCCAAACATCAATACAGGTTAAACAAGCATTCTGAATGAAGGTCATAAAAGGAAGAGAAGTAGGGGAGTGTCGCGGTCTCATGAGGACCACGAGATCCAGCCACGGTCTCTGGTAGACCGCGACCTATTCGCCGCAGCAGATGGGCTTATCCTCATTTCTAGCCTCGCCCAAATGGGCATTTCAGCCCTACAAATCGTCATTTGGGGATCATAGACCCCATTTTTATCACATGCAACCATCCTATCACAATTTAAGGCAAGAAAAATCAAAAGGAGGTTGTTTTTGGTCGCGGGCTTACCTCGGACGGTGGCACTCCTGGGGCCTCCTCCTCGTCGTCTCCTTCGGCTTCCTAGCCGGCAGGGTGCTTAACAGCTTCTCTAGGCGCTTTAGGAGCGACGGGAGTCTCTTCTTCTCCGGTGGACGGTAGCAGTTGTTCCTCTCCCTCCGGTTGGTCCGTGGAGGACGAAGCTCCCGCATCCATCTCCGTTATCCTCTACAGAAAATGGTGATTCAAGGTCTTCCTCAGCATGTTGGTGGAGAGGTTGAGAGGGATGGAGGTTTGAGGGTGAAAGGGTCGACGAAGGTTTGAGCGCCTGGGTTTTTCGCGAAGGTGGCGGGGCAGAAATGAACCTGCAGAAGAGGGCGACCGTTATTTTTTTGAAATCGGGCGATACTATTGCGGTCTGTCAAAGACCGCGTATGATTAGTCGTGGTCCATCTATGACCGCTATTACTAGAGGTCCTGATCACTATCATTTCATTTTGTCATTTATCTCCTATCATGTCATTGGTTTTCTGTTTCCTGTGTATGTCGCCTTGTCCCACCATGTCTTCAAATTTCATGCACACTCATTGCTTGTTCTTGTGGCGTCCCATGATTTGTTTTGATGTTTTGTTATATTGTTATGTTTCATTTCATTCATTTGTGTCATGATATTTTTTGTTGACCTTTGTCATGTTATGTTTCGTTCATGTTTGTTATGCTTGTTCTATTATGGTTGTCTTTTGAAAATCCATAAAAAAGTCTAAAAAGTAAAAATAAAAAAAATACTATCTCACTTGGCAGGTAAGTCAGGTATGGCTCTCTATCCCTGGTCATTGTTGCATTACTATATGGTATGTACCTTATTATAGCCTCTCAAGGACCTGCTGGTTGTCCGTGTGTTCTGGGATCTGATGTTCCCCTTTAACAAAAACGATGATGATCTAAGAGAATACGGTTAATCGTTGGATAGGCCGTTAGTTTGAGTTGGGTGGGGGACGATGGACTCTATCTCGCACGCCGTGATTGCAAGAAGACTCTTGACCCCATCTTGCTTAGTCTAGCAATATTATCCTTGCGTACTTTCTATTTTATCTTTCTTATGAAGATATGGTTCATGAAGCAAGTCTGATGAGATGGCTTCACTAGGAGAGAGAAGCTCTGGCGCTGGAGAGCGGGGAGTAGCTCCTTTGATGCTCCCCCCCGGCGACCATCCTAGGATAGTCACGGAAGCTCCTGTACAGCCTCTGTTGCAGGCTCCCGGTGGCCTTTGAAGAAGTGCCCCTGTTTCGGGTAGAGAAGCTCGAGGATGTTCAAGGTCTCGTTCCAGACCTCCAATTCACATTTCTTCTAACCCGCAACCATGGACGAGTCTCTTCAAAGCTCCCGAACCCTCTCATGATCAAGACCATAAGCTGGAGTTCATGCAACCGGCCTGCATTGATGCGAGGAATGTAGCTGTTTGTGAAGCTGAAGACTCTACTGAACTACTTGAGGTATGGTCTCGGGCTCTTGTGGGCTACATTGTAGGTTTAGATACCTCCTTCATTCCCCTTCAATCCTACATCAAGACTCACTAGAGTCCCAATGGCCTTCAGCTATATATGTTGGACAATGTTTTTTTCCTTTGCAAGTTTAATTTGGAGGAAGATTTACAACGCATTCAGGAGAACTTTTGACCATCAAAGGTCATCCCATGATCCTCCGAAGATGGTCTCCAGAAGTGAATTTTGAACTTGATAGCCTCAGAAGTATTCCTCTTTGGGTCATATTCCATGGTGTCCCATTGCATCTCTGGACAAAAAAGTTTTTTAGTAGAATCTGTAATATTATTGGCACCCCTCTACATCTTGATAAGCTCACTACTACAAGGCAGCGGCTGTCATATGCAAGAGCCTATGTTCTAGTCTCTGCAGATATGGAATTACCGAATGAAGTTTTTTACAAAGACATGAGAGGTAAGCAACGCAGAATCTCTGTTTCATACCCATGGAAATTGGGCATATGCTCAGTCTGTAAATCATTTGGCCATCAACAAGGTCATTGCATTCAAAAAAATCCATTACCAAGGAGGGAGTTTCGACAAAAGGGGAAGATTGTATCCAATTCTAAGGACTCTGAACCAATTGTTACAGTCAATAAGTTCAATGTTTTAGAATCCCAGTCGGAGCAGACTGGAATTGAAGTACTTCCTGAAAAGGATTATCAGTCCCAAGTTAATGAGCACCATGGGAAATCTTCTTCGGGAACTCCTCAGGAGGAGAGTTTGATTTTGAATTCAAATCTCCCAGTAGCAACCACTATTTTGAAGGGAGCAACAAATCCCGAAAATGTGGTAACCAATAACCATCATTCAAAAGGTCAAGTATCTTCACCCAATATTACTGTGGATAAGGAGGTGGTTGAGAAAATGTAGGAGACTGAGTCTCAGTGGCTTGATAATGAATGGCTACCTCGGCATTCGAAGGGAAAAGGCCATGCAGGTTCTTCCTCTAAGCCTAGATGTTCCCCATGTCTTCCCTCCTAATCCTTCCACCTGATTGTTCTACAATGGAGATAATTAGTTGGAATGTTAGAGAACTAAATAGGGCAGAGAGAAGGAGTCAGCTATGTTATGTCCTCTGCCAATCTACTCCGCCAATCTAAGTGTGATATAGCTATTTTTATTGAGACCAAAATAAAACTAATAAACTCTGCTAAGTTTAAGCAAAGTATTTGGCCTGAAGCCAGTTTTTTCTACACTACAGAAGACAGGGGCAGGATTTGGATTCTCTGTGATCCAGGAAAGTTCAGTTTTTAACTCATTAAACATTCTGACCAGTTTTTACATGTTTTGGCAACAGATACTATTAATTGCACTTCCTTCTACTTTACTGCGGTATATGCTCTTAACCTGCTATCTCAGAGAAGAATTCTTTGGAAGGACCTTATTGAACTGTCAGTCTATTCTAATAATTTGCCATGGATGGTTATGGGTGACTTTAACATAGTTCGATACCAATCTGAAAAACTTGGTGGTAATCTTGTGCCAGATGCAATTCTTGAAGAGTTTGATAGAATGAATTTATCAGCTAACCTATGTGATATCAAGACAATCGGTGGCTATTTTTCATGGAGTAATTGTTCACTTCCCCCTAATAGAATTGTTGCAAGGCTGGATAGATGTTTGATCAATGACTTATGGATTAATAGCTATCCGGATTCTTATGCTGAATATACAAGTGAACTATTTTCTGATCATTATAATCTGAGAGTGTTCTCTGACAAGGAAGTTAAGTATGGTAGCAAACCATTCAAATTCTTTCAGATGTGGATTAATCATCCTGATTTCATTTCGATAGTTAGAGAGGTTTGGCAAGAGGAACCCAGGGGAACAGCTCAATTCAAACTTTGTTTGAAACTTAAGAAACTCAAAGAAGCACTGAAGTTCTAGAACTTCAATAATTTTGGCAATCTGCATCAAAACACTAATAAGGCCAGCGAAGAACTGCAACTAGCTCAGTATAATTTAAAAGATGACCCAATGAATGAGGACCTTATCATCAAGGAAAAGGAGTGCTGGAGAATATATTACAAAGCATTGCAGGATGAGGAGTCTTATGCCAGACAAAAATCAAGACAAAACTGGCTGACACTTGGAAACACTAACTCAAAATTCTTCTATGTAGCTTTCAAATGCAAAAGGGTAATCGATAGTATAAGGAAGTGTAAAGTACAAGATGGAAGCTATTCCACTGATTCTGAGGAGATCAATAATTATGCTATCCAGTTTTTAAAAAAACTACTAAATCAGCCACCATGCTCAGGTGACAGGGAATTTACTCCAATTGCTAAATTATCTGAGGAGG
The DNA here is from genome assembly GCA_022559845.1 of Amorphophallus konjac. Classification (NCBI taxonomy): domain Eukaryota; kingdom Viridiplantae; phylum Streptophyta; class Magnoliopsida; order Alismatales; family Araceae; genus Amorphophallus; species Amorphophallus konjac. The sequence continues at coordinate 368,015,394 of CM040120.1, read as the reverse complement.
AAACAAATATGCTATGCTCTTTGGTTTCAGATGATGAGATTATACATGCTATTTTTCAAGCTCCGAAAAACAAGAGCCCAGGACCGGATGGATTTCCAGCATAATTTTATCAAGCTACTTGGTCTATTATAGGGGATGGTGTTATTTCTGTAGCTAAGGAATTTTTCTCCTCTAAGTATATGCTCAAGCAGTGGAATTGCACCTTCATATCTCTGATTCCCAAGCAGGAAGGGGCTGACTCTTTTGAACAATATAGACCCATTTCATTATGTAATTTCTTTTACAAAGTTAAATCTAAGGTGTTAGCTAACAGAATACAGAAAGTCCTTCCACATCTCATGAGTGACAACCAGTCTGCATTCATCAAGGGGAGAAACATACACCATAATGTGTTGTTGGCTAATGACATTATCAGGAACCTGCACTCTAAGACTAAAGGCAAAATTATATGCTTGAAGGCTGATCTCAAAAAGGCATTTGACTTTGTAAATAGGGGTTTTCTGTATTTTCTGAAGGATCAAATGGGATTCCCTTCCACATTTACTAATTGGATTTCTAGCTGCATTGAGGGTCCTGCATTCTCTGTTCTGGTAAATGGCACCCCTCAAGGTTTTTTCAAATGCCTCAGTGGCCTCAGACAGGGAGACCCTTTGTCTCCATATCTCATTACTATTGTCATGGAAGGATTTACTTCCCTCATGAATAAAGAAGTGCAAAGAGGTAATATCTGATGCCCTTCAGCAGGTTCTTTGCAAGTATCTAACATCACCTTCACAGATGACCTAATTCTTTTCCTGAATGATGACTCAAATTCTACCAGTCATGTGGGCCCCTTGCTCCGAAGGTTTGCTGATATGTCTGGTCTGAAACTTAATTCAAGGAAGAGTAAAGTTTATCTAGGAGGTGCTGTGCAGGATCAACATAATGTTATGAGTCAGATTGGAGTAAATAAAGGTGAACTTCCAGTACCCTATCTTGGCCTCCCACTTCTTTCTAAATCAATTAGAAAATCCAACTGCTACCCTATTGTGGAGAAGATCAAAAAGAAGGTGGATGCTTGGAAGAACAGATTACTTTCAAGGGTAGCCAGACTGGAACTGATAAGGTCTATACTGTCATCTTATTCCATTTATTGGACTATAGCATTTTCAGGACATTGAAAAAATTTTGCAAACTTTTTACTGGAGTGGGCACTCTTCCAAACCAACCAACCATATGGTCTCTTAAAACCAAATTTTCAAACCAAAAATAGAAGGTGGATTGGGAATAAAAAATCTGAAGGAATGGAACCAGGCCTCAGGAGGAAAGTTGCTGTGGGATATACTCCAAAATAAAAAGTCATTATGGAGTGAATGGGTAAAGAACAAGTATTTAGTAGTGAAGAACATTTGGGATTATAAAATTCAGCCTTATTTTTCCTCAGCTTGGAAGGGTATTCTGCAAGCCAGAAATTTAATCTGCAGCCACATAAAATACTCAATCTCGAATGGTCAAGATACAAATCTTTGGTCAGATCCTTGGATAAATGGTTACAGCATTAATCAATTGTATGGAGACCATATCAGGCAGGATTTGATGCTTGGGAAACATGCTAAGGTGAGTCTGTTAATTTCAGAACGGCAATGGAATCTCCCCACTGCACTGTCTATAGAAATGGAAGAACTTTGGCAGCTAATTGAGGAAGTACCTATCCTCATTGGACAATCCGACACAATCAGTTGGCATAACACTATGGAGGCCATGAAAACTAACATCATTTGGCAGGACACTTGCCAAAAAGGTTCTGAATTTGTTCACCATGAATGGGTCTGGAGAAACCCAACCACTCAAATTGCATCTCATTGCACATGGCAAGCTGCATTAAATAAACTTCCCACGACTGAGAATCTGCAAAGGAAAGGATTCTATCTCCCAAGCATGTATGTTCTCTACATGAAGGGAATTGATTCTCAAGACCACACTTTCTTTGAATGTGCTTTCTCAAGCTGGGTGTGGAAACAAGTCCGCATTCATTTTGATCTTTCTAGGCAACCGAAGAATGGTGTGGCCCAAGAATTGCAGCAGCTACAAATTGAATTCCCGAAATCAGGACAATTGGTTATCTTTGCTAGACTTCTATTTCGCATTACTCTTTGGAAGATATGGAAGGAACGCTGTGGAAGAATCTTTGAAGGCACTTCAACCATGAAAGCTAACATACTAATAGACATCCTTGATGATGCTAAAAGAGTCATAGAAGCTCGGGGTCAGAAAATATTGACTACCAGGGAGAAAAGCATCTTTATAAGATTCATTCTTATCTTATAATTTAGCTCTGAGACCACAGCCTGTGTGGCCCTGAGCATGATAGTTCTGCTTTTCTGACTTTTCATGTATAGATCCTGTATTCATTAATACAAAGTTTATTACTTATCAAAAAATATTTTATCTTTCTTTGCATTCGTTTTGATGATTTCTTTATTTTAGCCTAGCATGCATCATGTCATTTTTGAGTATTCACGTCTCGTGATTCTCTCAAGGTTTCTCCTCAACAATGGTTAATTGCGTTCAGTTCTCTTGAATAAGAGATCCTCATTCCACTCTGAATTTAAACGTTTTCTATGATCTTGCCACTTGGTCTGGTTGGCCAGCGTGATTCCTATCTGGATTTTATCTTAGTTCAATTTTCTCCTTTTCCAACTTTTCAGCTATGTTTCTTTCTGATCCCCTCATTGTCCGTGGATTGTGTCCCCCAATGAGGTTGGTCGTGTTTCCCCTCCTCCTTATTTTAGTTCTCTAGACATGTCTCAACCTTGTCATCCCTTCCTGATGGTTAGTTCGACATTTTCTGACGAATTCTTGTCGCTTGTTGGTTGTGACGGGTGTCTTTTGCCATGATGCCCGCTTTTCAGTTCTCTCTGCTTCATCTCTGCTTCATCTCCATTTCACATCGTTGTCGCTTTCACTCCATCTCCTTTCCATTTCACCTCCGCGCCACTTTCACTCGCTCCCTTACAAAGCAAACATCAAGGAGGGGTATCTGTTGACACCCGTTTTCAGCCTACACGTCGAGTTATCTCTCTTATTTACCATCCTAATGCCCTGAATTAACCATTGTTTTGGAACCTTCTTTGAGCCTATTTCGAGCCCATTTCTTGACGATTTTTCAAGCCCGTTGAGCTTTGGAGGACTTCATCTTCCATTCCCCCACTTTCGGGTCCATTTCAGGTGATCCGGAGGGCCGAACGGGTGTCCGAACAAACCTTACGTAGCTCTCCAAGACATGGTCTCCTATGAGACCATATTCATGAGAATGCGGTCTCCTAGGAGACCGTGACTTCATGAATTTTGTAAAAAAAATAATAATAAATGGATAGTCGCAGTCTGCTAGGAGACCGCGACCATGAAGTCACTGTCCCCATCCGACCACGTTCTCAAGGGCTTTGTCACGGGTGGCCGAGAGCTCGGTGGCTCTGTTCCTCAGCCTTTTGATGACCCTGGACATTCGCGGTTCGCCCGTGACCGTGTCTAGACAGTAGCGGTCATGTGACTGACCGATTTTGTGTCGCAGACCCCAGATCATTCCAAACTCGGATTTCTTCACCCAAGGACTCTTTGGAGTCCTTGTTTGATCCTTTTCCATCGAGAATATCCCTTCAAATCGATTCTAATCCACCTTGGGGATATATTCCCACTATTATCTCCACATTTTATTAATCTAGGACTCCTATTTTGAAGCATTATCTCCAAAATCCGGGCTAGGGTTTCTGATCTCCTATATAAACTGGCCAGTTCGCAGTGCGCGAAGGGGGGCGTTTCTCAGGTTCGAGGCGAAGCCATGCCGCACCGCCGAGTCTTCTCTTCGACCTCAACCCATCAAGGGAAGTATTAGCTTCATTTTCCACTGCCAAGGGCTTGATTTCGTTCATCCTATCTCTAGTTCTATCTTCCTACTTTTGTAAAATCAACACAGATTCTTATTTTCTGCATTTTTATCCATATTCCATGCACGATTCCCATAGTTATACTTAATGTTAATTCTCTCTCTTTGTTCCATTCTCATCACAACACACACGCCTATCTTTTGCATTCTCCATAGGAGTTAAAAACCTCCCCCCGGTGCGTTCTTCCCCCTTTTCTAGCACTATTTTATCACTTCGGGATAGATACTACATGCATGGTTTTCTAATGGGTTTTTCATATTGTGTTGTCTTTGTTTTGCAGGAAAGCAAGAGAATGTGAGGCTCTCTTCTTCTAGCCAGTTGGAAGGCGAGGAGGTTGATTCCACACTATTTCCCGCATCCCCCTTCACCAAGTGCGATCACGTTGTAGCGGTCCCTCTTTGGGCTGTGTTCTTCTTCCTCTTTTCTAAGGTACATAGCGCCATTGCATCATCTTCCTACACCTTCTGGCATTGTCAACCCTTGGTGGCGATCACGGTATGTTTCTGATCTCTTATCACCCCTTTGTTCATGCCCTTTCATGCTTGTTCACGCATAATATTTGTTAGTTTGGGGGTGTGTTGGCACTCAAAATATGATCCTTCAACAACCAAGCCGCAAAGATGAATGATACGGCCCACTGAAGCACAGAAGCCGATGAAGACCACCTTATCAAAGACCCTTCAAGCTGACGGGGCCCCAAGTCGCCTTGAAATGAGCACCGGGGATTTCACCTCAGGAGAGTCGAAATGAACCCGCAACCAACCGGCAGTGCAATCAAGCCTGCCCAATGATTCGGCATCGACCTCGTCATGCCGCTACCCCACATCCGTCGCCCGACCAAGGACGACGATCTACCCTATGGCTCTCCTAAGAAGGGAAAACGTCCTCGGCCGTCCCCAACAAGGGGCCGAGGGCTCTGTCGGCATCGGGTCCCGATTACCCGACATGGGTTCGGCTCTTCGTCATAATGGGCCCTTTAGTGGCCAATTGATCGCCGTTCAAGGCGGAATTGTCCAGGATGCGACACCATCTTGCAAAGAAGCTTCGAGCATGAATCCGTCTCAACCAGGAGCACAAATCGCAGTGCCGAAGGCCATACCACCAGGACTTCCGTGTGCTCGGACCAGATGCACGCGGAAGTCTGGTCAAGGCCGTTCATCGTGTCGAGAGCTTCCTCGACTCCACGTCAAGGTTTTTCAAGGACCAGGGCGAGAGGAATAGTCAACAGGAGCTTCCGGAATCATCTCCGGACCCACCGGACCAGCGCGCCGAGTAAACAAGTTAAAACGGCGCCGTCAAACTGGCGCGCCAATTACAATAGGGGATGTGTTCCCCGGCGCCGTCTAACCGGCGCGCCAATTACAATGGGGGAGGCGTTCCCCGGCGCCGTCAAACCGGCGCGCAAAAATGATCGGGACGTGTTCCCGGCGCCACCAAATCCGGCGCGCCCCCTTCCCGGGGCACCGAATTAACAAAAGGGCTATATATAGCCTGCCTTATCCATCCCAAAGAGGGGGGGGGGCAGATCGGAGAGAAAAAAAGGAAGGGGAAGAAAGAAAAGAAAAGAAGATAGCCAATCGGAGGGGGTTCTGTTCGTCCGAGAGAGGTGCTTGGGGAAGAAGTATGGTTTTTTCCAGGAGGGCCCTCGCCGCCGTCTTCCTCGTCTGCTACTCGGAATACCTCCGGAGCCGGAGAAGAGAAGCTAGGGATCCGATATTCCGTTCGGAAGGAAGAATTTAGGTGGGTCTCCGTGTTTCTTCCGGTCAACCTCTCTGTTCTTCTTTTGGGTTTCTTCCTCTGGCACAATGTAAGTGAAGGAGGGGAGGGGCGATGATATGAGCCTGGCCTCCCCTTCTCTCACCATTTTCCTTTCCCCTTCTCACTTTGGCTGTAATCGTCTCTTCATTAATGTAAACGGCGGCCGATCGACAACGACGGCGCCGGAATCGATATGCTCTGTATATATACCTGTTTCTTTTACGGGATGAATGAAATGCCGTTGGCGGCTAATGTCTTCTATCTCATGAATGCCTTCCCCAATCCCCCTTCGAATATATGCTCAATGATTTCCTAATGTTTCTATTTCCCGTGCAATGGGTTTTCTCCAGTGCTGGATAGGCCCTCGGGCCATATGAAATTTTCTTCCCCCTCCCCGGGGTTCTTTTCCTCTTCTGATTCTAACACGACTGCGGGGCCGTGCATCGCATAGGCCACGGGTTCCGTGATTGGAGACACACTTGTGTGCATATCTCCGTCTATCTCTGTCGAGGGAACCTATCCCTCGCCTCCTCCTGTGCCTCTCTTCATAGGTCAGGGGGAGGGGGGAAGGGAGGATCGCCTCTGTCGTCCCTCTCTATTCTCGCCGGCTCGCCCGAATGCGACATATGAACATCCCTTCCCCGGCACCTCTATGCCAATCGCACAGCATCGATCTATTTAGCTTATGGACTTTGTCGTTCTCGCATTAGTTTTTTTGTTTCGTGCGCATCTCAATGGGAGTATGCTGTGTAGCATCACTCCGGCATCCGGGGAGGGGGGATATTCCCCAAATCTTCCGCAGCAGTCACTTGGCCGACAGAGGGCTCGTCCATTGATGATGAATGTCCCTGCGGACCATTGGGTGCACAGCAATAGGGCTAAGCCCTACAGGTCAAAATCCACGGTCTTTAATGGACTTTGTAGTGGCCGTGGGTTGTGTTCCCCTCGTAGGCTAGCCCTCGGGGATTCCTTCCTTATACCGGTCGTCCCGATTTGAGTGTTGTGGTGATTTGGGGTCACGTGCCCCTCGCAGGCTAGCCCTCGGGGTCTTCGCTTCCGCATCGAGTCGTCTCATTCACTCACGGTCGCCCACGGAGTTGGTGCCCCTAGTAGGTTTGACCTCGGGTTTTTTTTCCTCTCCGTTCGGGTTCTTGCCGGCCGCCGTTGTGCCACCCGGCTCTTAGGGGTTGCTCCACTACGTGAGTATTCCCCGCGTCTCCCCGATAAATCCTCCGGGATGGGGAGATGCTGCCGGAATTTCGGCTTGAAACGAGTACAACTCGGAATGATCGCCGCGCTCGAGTACAAACCTCGCGCAGGCCCGTGATCGGCTCCCGGATGCCCCGGGGTCGATCCCGTGAAATAATAGCTCAAATAAATCCTCAAAGTTTTTTTAAGTATTTCAATAAACCCAAGAAAAAATGAATAAATTCCCGGTTTTAAGTTAAGCTGATGCCATTCGTTTACGGCGCGGCCTAAGAGGCGCGCTCTAAAACGGCGCGCTTTCCCCGGCGCGCTCCTCCCCGGCGCGCTCCTCCCGAAGCGCTCCTCCCCGGCGCGCTCCTCCCGGCGCGCCTCTCCCCGGCGCGCCCCGAATCAGGGCCGCGCCGTTTTAAGCCCCTCTTTATCTACCTATGGCTTCGACGCCGTTTTAAGTCCTACACCTACGTTTTCAGGCGCTGTTTCTAATCGCTGTACTCTTTGATCCCTGGCTCGCCCCGAGCGACCCCCGCCTTCCCGAGGGCGAAGTCAACCAACCCTAATTAGGAATAATTTGGATAAAGAGAGGGCCTTTCGAGTCGAAACCTTCTTGCTATCATGTTTTCACCACTACGTCCGTCTTCGCTCTACCCTTATCATCATGCTTGTGCCATCCTTCCCCTCGTTGGCGGGGCTTAATAAATATGTGACCGAATCATATTCAACTTCATAATTCTATCATCTTGCTTATCATCATCATCATGCATTCATGTCGCATTAAGGCATGCTCAAGCGGATGCACCCTTGGTATATCAAATAACATCGCCAGAAGGTAAGGTTACGCCTGATTGGAGGCCTTGTTACGCGGGAAGGTGACCTTCGAGCCTAAGTCCTCCGCCATGTACCAGGGTCCATCCCAATAAATCGTTTGTAGTCAATCATAGCATCTTGCATGATCACTCGCACGCTCTGTATCCTTTATTATGGCTTTGACAGCTCGCTATCTCGACAATTAATCAAAGGTGTTCCCTCCTCGCGGGGGATGTAATTAACGCCATAGCCTTTATGGTATGGCGGATGGCTGGTGCCGACCGAACCTCACATTCGCCCGACACGGGTTAAAATGAGCGCACAATAAGATCGTCACTCATGTGACTGGCACGCCCGCGTCGTCAATCAGTCAGTTAATTACCGGTTAGTTAATTGGTTGATCGATACGCGAAACAAGACGCGTATATACGTACATATACACATGTATACGCTAGAAAAAAAAAGAAGAGACAAGACGTCCGGATGAAAAAAAACCCGTCGCAAAAGTCTAGTACGCCCGGTGGGATCAGTGTCACCTTTCATCTCTTTGCCGAGATATTCGGGCTTCGAAGTCCTCTCAAAGGCTACTGATTATTTCCCTGTTTGTCTTTGCAGGCAAATCAATGACGATCCACGGGATAACTGGCGTCGATTTCGATCATTCGATCGTTGCTGGACACGCACAAGGGTACCTGGCGGTACCCATGGAATTCGACAGCTTCCCTGCCGCTGTGGGCTTCCCCAACTTTTGGGGGTTAGCCTTCGTCGATATCTTGGAGGTCGAAGCCCCAGAACCTGCCAAGGAAGTCGCAGAGAAGATGGAGCCTCTGAAGGTTCCCTGCTGCGAAGACTTGCTTGAAAGCCCGGCCCCGGCCGCTAGCTACTTGGTGCACCACGTCATACATGGGACCCACCCCAGTGTCATCAACAAACACGCTGGAGGACGCCAGCGTCGCCAGGTCCGCCAGAATGCTGCTGCAATCACCGGAACCCTATCGCAGTCCGGGAAATCTATGCTTGTTGGAGGCATGCGCATCTTCCTCGACGGACGCCCGGCCCGGGTGACCCCAGACCGAGTCATCCCCAACATCCCTGTCCATAATACCTATCAAGCTCTCGCTGGAAGGAGGGCAGAAAGAGAAGAAACCGGCCCCTATGGCCAGGGAAGCTTGGCACTCCGGCCGAGGAAGTTCAAGCAGGTGTGGGTTCCCAAGCGAACCCGACCTGCCTACCATCTAACACTCATCCGCCGCCGTCCTATGAACGACGAGGCGGGAGTGAGAAGAGAAAGGGGCTTGCCCCCGAAGAAAGAAGAAGAGGTGGTTGCGGATCCTCCGCGCCGCAGAAGTTTCCGGGCTGCCGCCCGCCAAGCCGACGTCCCAGTCACGGGACGAAGATTCCAACATCCGGCCGACAGAGCTCGGCTGGCCTATATCCCTCCTGCCGGAGGTCGACAACTATCCCTCGTACTCTACCAAGAGCGGGGTCAAGAGGAGGTAACCTGTCTGATCAGGAACTACTTTCGAGGGCTGGGCAACCCCTCGCTGGGTCAGCAGCGACTAATGCAGACAGTCGCCACTGACGAACACTACTTCCCATCAGTAGCGGATGAAGAAGATATGGAAGATAGAATAATGGTATCGTCAGTCGACGACAACGGATACAACGACGGTTTCGAGATCGAAGCCGATGAAGCCTTCCCCGAGCGAGAAAGAAAAAAGAAGAGTTTTTGTGTTCGAGAGGCTGACCTTTCCGCAACAAGCCAGACGGAGGGTCCATCGACAGAGAAGAAGGATGCAGGTCTTTACTTGCAACATGGCTGGTATATCCAGCCGATATGGGGAGCTTCCTGAAGACTCCCAAGAACTGGCTCAATTGGCCGTACGGCCCGGGCCAACTACCCACAGAACAGAAGCAGCAAGAGAGCTTCTAATGATCATGAGAGGGAAACAACCCCAGGTCTATCCCCGCTGGGATGATAAGGCCCCCGTCTTGACCGCTAATGTGGTGACGATGGAAGAAGAAGACGACGTCCTCCTAGACATCCTGCCTGAGGGTACGTCCGGAGAAACGACAGAGGGTATCCCCACCACTATAGATCCATCAGTTCTGATGTTGCTGCAAAAATATCAACGGGAGATAGACTCTCTGAAGAAACAGCTGATGGAAAAGACGGAGCATTCATCGGCTTCTAAACCACCCGAAGTCCAGGATGAATCATCCCGGGGAGCGGTTCATCGTGACGACCCTCCACCACTCTATACACTATCCCAGCCATCAGAGCCAAGCATGGCGACAGCACAACAACGGCCGCCACAGCCTCAGCCGCTGCTACCTCCGGTGCTCCCCCAGGTGCATCCGACACCCCCGCTGCTGCATCCTCCACAGGCGACCACCCTGGTCACCCCATACCTTCAGCCAGTGCACTTCTATCCGGAGCCAGTCGACCCCACGGTCGTGAACCGGATGATGGTGGAAAGGATGATCGAGCTGAAGCTCACAGAAAAAAGTGAAGGCGACTACGTCGCATTCGATGCCTATCGGGTGCCCTACCCACAACACCATGCGGCTAAACGACTCCCCCCAGGGATCAACAAGCCGCCCAAATTTGACAAATTCAACGGGAAGGGGTCCCCTAAAGAGCATATTGCATATTATATGACCGTTATGGGTGATCTGGCCACCGACGAGTCATATCTGCTGAAGTTCTTCGGGTCCTTGCTGACGGGGCTCGCATTTGAATGGTACTCCAGCCTCTCGGCCGCGTCAATCAATGATTGGTCGGATATGCAGAAAAAATTTAGAGAAAGATTCCATGTCACAGAGAGGGAGGTCACAGTGGCCGAACTCTACTCAACAAAACAAAGGGCAGATGAGACAGCCCTTGATTACATCAAGAGGTGGAGGAACCTCGGAATGAGGTGCAAGCGGCCCCCGCATCAGGAGGACGCTGTGCAAATATGTAAACAAAATCTCAGGAGGGAGGTCCTGGAAAAGATGATTGGTATGAAAATACGGTCGTTCGACCGGCTGAATAATGTGGTGGCCGAGGTGGAGGCTTTTCTAGCCAAGCCTGTCCCGGCGTCAACTGCCAACACAGCCCAGAAAGGCAAGGCTGCGGAACGACGCCCCACACCTAAAGAAGCGAATGCGCTTGATATCAAGGCGTTCGAACAACAGAAGGAGAAAGGTAAGAAAGCGGCTCCCCCGCAACCTGCAAAAGCTCCAGATGATAAAGAAGGTCCTTCGCTGAGGGACAAAATGAAGAAAGCTTATTCCTTTCCAAAAGACAAGACCCGAGTCCTGTTCGACTGGGTAACAGAATACAGCATGGTCACTCTGCCTGAACCAAGGAGACCGGAGGACCTGAGAAGAAAAGACAGTCCGAGATTTTGCCCCTATCACCAGATGTTGGGACATCCAATCGAAGACTGCTATGTTTTCAAAGACGTCATCGAAGGGATGGTGAAGAAGAATGAGATAGAGCTGGGACAGTACAAAGTAGACCCTCCTCAGCCACATGAAGCCCCTTTCAGGAGGGTAGCAATCAACATGGTCTCCCTCTACCAGGCATTACCTGAGGAGATCTCTGAAGCAAGCACACGGAGCACCTACGAAATCCATTTCCTGGAGCCCGTGAAAGAACAGCAGGGGTGGCAGCAGATCCCTGTAAAGCACAAGAAAAAGAGGGCACCCCGCCCAAAAGTGGGGGCACATATCCGTGGCATTACACCCCGGCCTGCTCCGCCAGTGGTAACACCTGTATGGGTCACTCCACCTACAGCGGTCAGAATACATGCACCTAACAGGAGGAGACAAACTCCGCTGCCAGTAATTAAGGAGACCAATCCTGGAGTCCTTCGACTGCAGCACCTGATTGAAGGGCTAGATGAATATGTGCAGCCCGAATTGAAACCTCTGCTGGTACGGGACCACGTCCCATGGCAAGAACTGGAACAACTCTCACTCAAACAGGTGGAGGAAGCTCAAGCAGCACCGCCTGAAGAGGGCAGCCTGTTCTGGGGGCAGGCACCTGCAGAAACCAAAAAGAAGAAAAAGCAAAAGAAGAAGAAAAGAAAGGCCGATGGAGCCAATAAAGCACAAGTTGTCTCCTGCAATACCCTGTCAGCACTCTTCAACCTACCCAGAGAAGAGGAAGAAAAATAAATTTGCTTCGCACCCCATGCTGGGGGAGGCAAGTCCGAGGCCGCAACTGCTGCACATGCCACTCGGTCAGGCCGAAAATGGGGGCGCCAGCCACCACCCAATCACAACATTATGTTCGGAGGGGAGCAACCCTACAAGACACCTCCGCCGGAGGTTAAGGGAGTCCAAATCCCTCCTCCGTCGGGCCTATATGACAAGAGTGGGGGCAAGGCAGTCCCTTCATTCCTTGAATTTATGAAGATGTCAAAAGGGAAGCAGCCCTGCCAAGATGCTAACCCTACATCCGGGGCCATTCACCCGCAGCCAGCGTAATCTACTAAGGATGCAAATGCAGATGGAGCTTGCCCTACAGCAGCTAATAAAGAAGTCCCGACAGCCGGTGTCAGCCTAGAGGGTGCCGAGTCCGAGGAAGATGAAGCAGGTCCATCTGGACCCACAAATCAAAACCTCCCCAAGCCCAGATGGGCTGAAGAGATGAAGCTCTCCAATGTCCGGGCTGGGAGCCGAATAATGAAGTTGCTCAAGAAGCCCCCCGCTCGATTTACGATCTGGGAAATTCTCTCCTTGAGTGAAGAAACTCGACAGGCGATCATCACTGCTTTGCAGATGCCTGCTCATTTTGAAACCTGCATAGCTGAGGCTATACCAGAAGCCAGTATGACCTTCTCTCCAGAAGACAGGCTACTACCTACTGCCAGCCACAACAGGCCGCTATATATGAAAGGGCATCTGAATGGAAGAGAACTGAACCGGATTCTGGTCGATCCTGGTGCAGCAGTCAACATCCTGCCATACAGAATATACGAGAGATACCACTTCAATGTGCATCTTGAGAAAGTCAGGGATATGCGTATCGCTGGCTTCAACCAAAAATATGAAGTATCTATGGGGGTGGCAGAGTTCACACTGACCCTGGCAGATTTCACTACAACGGTGCAGTTTCATGTCATTGACTCTCGCACCTCTTACAAAGCACTGCTCGGCCGTCCATGGCTGCATGAAAATATGGTAGTGCCCTCCACGCTCCACCAGTGCATCAAATACAGCCTCCAGGGGAAGGAGGAGAGGATATTTGCAGATATCCACCCATTCGAGGTGTTTGAATGTCATTTGGCAGACGCCAACCTATATACGGGGTCTCCCCGGAAGGTTTCTGAAGCTGAATCCCCCGTAGGGGCCTCGAAGAATAAATCGGGTGACGGTTGGTATCCACCACCGCCGCGTGGATATGTCAAGCCGAAGGTGGTCTCCCACATCACAGCCTCTGGAGATGTCGGTAGGTAACACCCCCAGCATTATACCCCAAAGCTAAGGAAGTGCAGGTCGATCGACAGCGCGACCGCATCAAAGTCCCGGCCGGCTTCACCAAGCCAGTCTCCGGCCTCAACGACCCCACTGTCGAACCTTTCAAAGCTTGGGAGGTGACACAGGAAGATGGGCCCAGCAGCTTGTTCTATACAGCTGAGGAGCATCCCACTCAGGAAGACACAGACTACAGCCTCCCTGAAGATCTAGCCAACCCGCGGGTTCCTATTCAGGGCCTGGCATTTACGACTGATCGAACGGCCAGGATGTTTCAAAAGCAACACATCCCTCCCGATTAGTCTCAAAAATGCAAGGAAGCTTTCCAGAAGATGTGGTATCTTGCAAATCTGGATAAGGAAATGAGACGTGTCTCTCAACATCCAGGGTTGGGCTTCACCCTGGAAGAATATTATTACAGTGGGCGGTACGAGGTGGATACTATCTTCGCCTTCTATCCCACTGAAGATAGCTCTCTGGGGGCAACCTTTGATGAGTATCCGGTGGAAGCCGAATATCTTGAACTGGCTCAGTCCCGAAATCAAGAAGTAGAAACCTCGGCCCCTTGCCGATGCTGGGAGCAAGTTCATCCTGAAGAAGCGGCCTTTCAAGCCGAATTTGATACGGCTAGCAGCAGCGAAGCCGAAGACATTCAAGAAGTAGGAGTCTCTCCCTCTACAGGGGTCCTACTAATGACAACTTCAACACCCTTTCTGCCAATCAGGGAGGCCTTGATCAACTCCAATCAAGGGGAGCCAGCTACCAGGAAAGAAAAAGCCACTTCTGCGGAAGATACAACTGTCCCAGAAGGAGAAACATCCTCAACTTCTGCTGCAAAATCAACATGCTGTCTGGGCCTGGCAGTGAACGGTTACCAGCCCGTCATGGCTGTAATCTCATCTGCAAACACCAAGGCTGCTCTCTCATCCTTGGAAGCTGCAACGGCAATGGATCTGCTAATAGAACAATCCACTCAGCCGCTAGCACAAGAGATCAAGAAACCTTAGGAAGCTCTGGCGGTGTCTGACGAGGAAGTTGAAGTACTCGACCCTCAAGATGGTATTCCAGACTTCGTTGACCTCCAACCGGCACCTCCGGAGATAGAAGACGGAGGCCAAGCCACAGTCGATGAACTGATAGAAGTCAACCTGGGAGATGAGAAGGACCCTAGGCCTACCTTCCTCAGTGCCCAACTATCCCCAGAAGAATGGGAGTTGTACATTCAACTACTGCTAGAATACCGGGATTGCTTCACCTGGACTTATAAAGAGATGCCAGGTCTAAGCCCCGCTGTCTCACAACATGAGCTGGCAATCAGCCCTGAAGCCGAGCCGGTGAAGCAACCACCGCGGCGCATGAGGCCAGAGCTCATCACCCAGATTTGTGCTTAAGTCGACAAGCTCATTGACGTGGGATTTGTTGGAGAAAACCAGTACACTACATGGCTGGCGAATATCGTCCCCATGAAGAAGAAGAATGGATAGATCCGGATATGTGTCGACTTCTGGGATCTGAATAAAGCCTGCCCCAAAGATGACTTCCCGGTGCCGATAATCGAGGTCATGATTGATGCTACAACCGGCCACGAGGCCCTATCATTCATGGACGGGTCTTCCGGCTACAATCAGATTTGGATTGCGGAGCATGACCGAGTCCATACTGCTTTCTGAACTCCTAAAGGCATTTATCATTACAAGAGAATGCCGTTCGGATTAAAGAATGCTGGCGTAACCTATCAGCGCGCAATGACCAAGATTTTTGATGAACTGCTCTACCACAAGGTCGAGTGCTACATAGATGACCTGGTGGTCAAAACCAGAAGAAAAGAAGATCATCTGCAAGACCTCCGGATTATTTTTCAGAGGCTGAGGCAGCATGAGCTAAAAATGAACCCTATGAAATGCGCGTTCGGAGTGTCGAGCGGAAAATTCTTGGGCTTCATCGTCTAATATCGGGAAATCGATATAGACCCCGCAAAGATCAAGGCGATTCGGGGGTTACCTCTGCCAAGGAACATCTCCGAGCTGAGATCACTACAGGGCCGTTTGGCTTATATCCGACGTTTTATTTCCAATTTGTCAGGGTGATGTCAGCCTTTTCACAAGTTGATGATGAAAGATGTCCCCTTTTATTGGGATGAAGATTGCCAGACAGCCTTCGACAACCTAAAAGACTACTTGAAAACTCCTCCAGTGTTGGGCGCACCAGTGAAAGGACGACCAGTGATACTGTATATAGCAGCTACACATAATTCTCTGGGGGCAATGCTGGCCCAGAATAATGAAGAAGGGAAAGAACAAGCCCTCTATTACCTCAGTCGGAGACTGGTCAGAACTGAAGAGAAATATACTTATATTGAGAAGATCTGTCTGGCACTGGTCTTCGTAGTTAAAAAGCTCCGACACTATATGTTGTCGCATGAAATCAGCTTGGTATCCAAAGAGGATCCCCTGAAGTACATTATGTCTCAGCCGGCCCTCAAAGGCCGCCTGGGCAAATGGGTGGTAATCCTTATGGAGTTTGATATATCCTACGTGCCGCGCAAGGCCGTCAAGGGCCAAGCTATTGCAGACTTTTTCGCTGAGCACTCAGTGCCCGGGGATTGCCCGTTGGAGCCGGAGCTTCCTGAAGATGAAACCCTAGAAGCCGTGCAAGTACAGCCCTCCTTATGGCAACTATACTTTGATGGCGCTTCCAGAATTGTTGACTAGGTGCGATTGATAAACACTGATCCAGAGGGGGGGTGAATGGATCTATCAAGGAATTCTACCCAATTTAAAATTTGCATGAGATGATAACAACTAGATCAGTGGACAATTGATTAAACAAGATATACAAACTCAATTAAACTCTAGGATGTAGATAATCAATTAAATCACAGTCCTAGCATGCATCTAGCGGAAGCAGGCAATCAAACAAACCACTCCACAATGATTTTTAAGGTGGTTCGGTCAACCGACCTACGTCCACCCCTCACTCCAAACCGGAGTGAGGCTTCCACTAGTAACACTAGCACAGCAGACTTAGTCTGCAACAAAATGCTGCCAAATAGCTTGACCAGGGGAACAACCTCCCCTCTTCCTCCCAACCGGAGGGAACCACTAGTGACACCAGTCACTAGCAAACCAGAGACGCAAGTCTCTCTTCCTCCAGACCGGAGGGAACACCTAGTCTTGCAACCCACAAGACTAGAACCGGAGGACTAATCCTCCCTTCCTCCAAACCGGAGGGGAACCTAGAGACCCAAGTCTCTCTTCCTCTGAACTCCAGAGGGAAACACAAGTGACACTAAGTCACCTGCAAACTAGAGGTCTCGGACCTCTCTTCCTCCCAACCGGAGGGACCCCTGGACTTGAATCCTACAACCCCAGAACCGGAGGATGAGCCTCCCTTCCTCTAACCAGAGGGAACCCACAAGTAGCACCCAGCTACTTGCAACTGGAGATAGCAATCTCCCTTCTCCTGAACCAACAGGAGGAACCCCGACCTCTCTACAGAGAATCGGAAAAATAGCAAGTAAATAGATCAAAAGAAAAACGAAACCAGCAACAGAAAGCTGAAAAGATAAAAACAAATGTGGCTCTCGCAGGAGCTGGCTGGCCTGGATTTGATTCACGGTCCAGCAGGAACAGATCTTCTGTTGAAGCTTCTATCACTCTAGCTCTCTCTTCTTCTCTATTCTTCTCTTCACACGAGCACTATCTCTCTCTCTTCTTCTCCTTCTGCTCTTCTTCTTTCTCTTTTCTTTTTCTCTGGATCGTGGCTCTCTATGTGGACATTTCTTCTCACCAACTCGATCAGTCTTCTTCTGTGGAAGAAGGCTCATATATATAGCAGCAGCAACAGCATCAGCCCCGACGTGTGACCTCCACATTTCCAGCCCTAAGAATTCGGACCACGTGGCAGTCTCTCAGCAGGCTTCATTCCAGCCTCGGATCATGTGCTGCCAGTCACTGGGGAATACTTCTTCCTCGGACCTGCAAAGAGATGAAAAGCCATTAAAACTGAGGACCACAATAACTAGATCTGCACGAAGTATGTAGTAGCAATACTAGATGCACTGAGAACGACACGAGATACACAAGGTGAATACAGCACGAAGTAAGGAAAGAATGACACGAGATACACTGTGACAGAACAGACACAACAAAGAGGACGACACGAAGTGAGGTTATAAAACAACACGAGGTAAAAAGAAGAACGACACGAAGAACAACATGGTGACTGTAGCACGAAGTAAAAACGACATGATATAATAACCAGTAATGAGAACGGCACGAGGACAACATGGAGGTAAAACAGAAACCAATAGTAAGTGTGGTTTCAACACATGAAAGACACGATGTCTAGGAAGAACAACACGAAGAGATAATTCGGAAACGACACTAAGTGAAACAGAAACGACACGAAGTGCAACAGGAACGACACGAAGTGTAGTAGTGACAGAACACACACTACACAGAGAATGATACGAAGTTGCACAGAAAAACAACACGGAGTGCTGCGATGTCCTGCACGCAATGGAACAAAAACGACACGAAGACGATGAAAACGACACGAGGTGAAGTCACAAGGAGACAACGACACGAGGTGTAGAAAACAACACGAAGATGAAACAGTAACCGACACGAGTTGAAAACAGTATGAAGACGAAAACTGAATTCGACACGGAGTGTGGTCAAAGCGAGAAAGACACGAAGTCTAAAACGAAAGACCAACACAAAGACGAATACAAAGAAACGACTCGAAGTAAGAACGGCACGGAGACAGAATGAAGATCAACACAGAAACCGACACGGAGTGTGGTTTCAAAAACAAACGAGATCGACACGAGATGAACAACTAAAAACAAAGGAAACGACACGAAATATAGTGGAAGCAACACGGACACACGACCTGAAGGATAGTAAACAAAAACAACACGAAGTATGATAGTAAGTGACATGAAGACACAGTAAA
Source organism: Amorphophallus konjac (assembly GCA_022559845.1). Classification (NCBI taxonomy): domain Eukaryota; kingdom Viridiplantae; phylum Streptophyta; class Magnoliopsida; order Alismatales; family Araceae; genus Amorphophallus; species Amorphophallus konjac. The sequence continues at coordinate 367,997,275 of CM040120.1, read as the reverse complement.
GGGAATGACATGAACACGAGAGGAACAGTGCAACGTATAGACTTGAAGTTCAAAGCAAACGGCTGTACAGACTTGAAGATGTGAAGCCACTTGTGCAGACTTTGAATAACAGTCCAATGTATGGACTTTGTCATTGAAGACCAATTATGCAGACTTGGCAGTGAATGACACGGTTGTACAGACTTCATGAACAGTGCATGATTGTACTTGACGATGTATACACTTAGCCTATGCAGACCAGTCCGATGTATAGACTTTAAGGAAATGCATGCTACAGTGCAATGTCTAGACTTGCTATATGCACAAGACGCTGTCCACTGTCTAGACTTGCGATGCCTTCGCCAAATGCACACAACAGTCCAATGTATGGACTTAGACAAAACATGCTATGCAATGTACACACTTGACCGTGATCTCTGCAGCGAATGTATAGACTTTCAGTGAAGGGCGTTGTGTAGACTTTGGCTTGGAATGAAGGTAGGAATGAGGCTGTATAGACTTGGCCAGAACGTAGGGAAAAACACCAATGTGCAGACATGAACATCCAGCAGTATAGACTTCGTGAACAAAATGCAATGCTGACTGATGTGTACACTTGGCAAATAGAGTAATGCATGAACAAACAATTAGCCACTACGTTAACCCAATCTAGCCATATTCATGAATTAGCTGTTCAAGCAAACAGTCAGATATTCAGGCAGTCAAACAGTCATCTATAAGAATCTAGCACACCTCAGTGTGACTCATGGTGTGTCAGCCATCATCAAAACCACACAGGGGCACAACAATCTCCCCCTTTTTGATGATGGCAACACTATGAGTTACACTGACTCAGATTAGATTCTTCTCCCCCTTTGCCTTCAGCAAAAAGACATGAGTTGAAGAGTGAATTAAAAGCTCCCCCTTTTGACTAAACTGCCCCTTTTACTTTAGCAAGACGAATAATTCAGAGATGTCATATGAGATGAGGACATCTCAAAATCAGAAGCAATTAAATCAATTCTCCCCCTTTGTCAAACAACTCATGCAGTGATGCGTATGCAACAAATACTCCCTCTTTGACATGGGAAAAGACCCCCCTTTGACATGGGAATGAGTCATGGTTCTTAAAAATGAAGATCACCCTTATGACAATGAAACAGCTCTCCCCCTATCAACATGCATGATTGACTACTCTCCACTTGAAGCACAGGAATGGACTCTGGTTATCCAATAAATCAATCTGAAATCAGCCATTATAAAGAATCTGAATTCTGGTGAAAATACCACAGAATCAGAACTTATGGCAGAACAAGATGGAAGATTCCAACAGTGTGGAGAGAAATACATCTCAGGAATCAATCTGAAATCCACCACCATAAGGAATCTGAAGTTCAGAGGGCTGCAAGTGAACAAGGTAATAATGGGAGTGGCACCTCACATTTGTATGGTAAAAAAAATTGCAGAAGGAATCAGTCAACTGATAAGAGAGGAGTTGACTAAACAGTTTTTGTTGATCATGCATGAATCTGATCATGAGGGTTTTGAATGCATACATCACTTCAATAAGTCTTAAAAAAATGTAGACTCTTCTATCATAAAGAGTTATGAAATAGCAACATTATCAATCTGATTTAATTTTGATGTATACCAGCTTTGCCAAATTAAACTCAATACTCATATCTGAATCCAAGTTTTAATAAAAGTGAACCAAATCGTCAGAAAACACTCAAAAACAATCATCTTTTATCTTGCAAATGTGATCTCAAAAGCACCTTTGAAAAAATACACAGGTTAGTACTGAAATTAAACATTTTTTTTTTAAGAACATGAGTTGACATATTTTTTCAAGATAATTTTAGTTGAAGCACATTATATTTTTCCTGTGCAATTTAAGTTGATCAACACCTTTTTACATGAGGCACAACAAGTCTTAGTTGAAGTGACCCAGTTACTCAGTGTGATAACTGGTATTGCCTCTCACTTTGAGAGCAGAGTTAGCAATATGAGTGTCTTTTTACATAAGAAGACACCTTTATCAGAGGCCAGACTCCCCAGCTACTCAACACAAATAAGCTATTGCTCTGTCAGGTCTTGTTTCACTAAAATTTTTTTCAGAGATAACTGTGGCACCTCATGACATGAGTTACTTTATTTCATTGATAAAGAACTCAGTTTCTCAGTGACTGAGTCATTGCTCTGAATTCACAATTTTCATTTAGTCAACTTTTTCAAGTTAAAGAATAACCACAACACTCACTCTATGTATCTCTACCAAAGTAGCCTAGATTTCAAAATTTCAGATATCAGATGAGAGACTTTACAGATTACATGACACAAGAGGTTAAAGTTTATTAAGCCTTATCAACAGATATTTTCAATTCATTTAATTACAAAGCTGAGAATACATTAATCTTATATCAGTCTGATTCAGTGATAATTCTTAAACCCATATGATAGGAGTTTCTACCACAATCTCAGACTGAATTGCATGACATGCAGTTTAAGTTCCTCAGATCAGAACAATAAATTTAGCTGACCAACAATTCAATAATGGATCCAAAATAGTCACACCAACTAAGAGATATATGAAGGAGGAGTACAGGCTGGTGGAAGAGTCAATCAACAAGAGAGAATAAGATTTAAAGCCACTAGCAGAGTCAATCACTCAATACAGGTTGAAATTCATTTCAGTCAGACAGAATGAGACACTCTTTCTTTAACAGATTGAGGATTAGCAGCCACCATTTCAGATTTGATGATTTGAAAGAGTGTAGAGAGTGAATATCAAAAAGAGACAACAATTTAATAATGCTCCCCCTTGTCTACATGCAGTGACTCACATAAGACTCAACTGCTCCCCCTGAATTGATGCAATTTATGCAAGATGATTATTCAAGCATCAGAACATTCAAATATGATTCATGCACATTAGACAGAAGAGAATTGCTATAAGCATGATTGTTCAATTCATATTCCAAAAAACTTCGGTTTAGCTCCAACAGATCAACATGGTTTGCAATAACACTGCTCTATATGACTTAACCCATGGTACTGGGTGGAGGACTTGGTCCAAGGACCACCTCACACAAGGCAGTAGCATCCAGACATACTCCATCTACCCTCCAGCCCTGTTCCATTTCATATACCATGATGGTCATACAAATGACATATGCAGTGCAAGGCAATCTTATTTATTTAATGCAAACAACAGCATGAGAAGAGCATCAAAAATTAGCCAAGCAAAACAACAATTTCAGATAGTGAAATTGAAACAAATTTCAGAACTGACCTGAATTGAGTCCTGGGGTTTTCTTTTTGAGTGCCTTGGTTAACCCCTTTTCATTCTTTAGCTTCCAAGGCACACTTGCAAAATATTGATCATTTTGATCCTGTAGGGACCCAAGCAGCTTTGGGTCCTGCATTAGCTCTAACAGGTATTCTAAACATTTTCATAGCAAGATTATCATCCAATTTCATCAGTGAACAGTCATCCATAGAATGTCCAACTTTTCCACAGTATCTACATGAAATGGCTGGTTTTTGGTTCTTATGATACATGTTAACAGCAGGGTGATGTTTATAAGCATGTTCATAAGATTTTCTGTTATATGCATGAGCAGTTTGATGCTTGTTCTTAACCATCCAACATTCAGCAGATTTATGGCCTGGCTTCCCACAGTTATAGCATGAAATTTTCACAAAAGGTTTTGCAGGGAATTTGACAAAATGGGGTTTAACATAGTTCTTTTGAACATACCAATAGTCCTTGACTGTATGTCCATTTTTCCCACAGTGAGAGCATGCAAAAGAATTTCTTCTATGAAAACCATTTTTACCCCAAGTAGATCTAAACCAGCACTCAGCAGCCTTGTGCCCAGGCTTATTACAGTTGAAGCACACAATGTGCTGACTAGAATTGTGTTTAGATCCATATGGATCATAAAAGTGCATGGAAGACCTGGCATGTAGTTTATTGTCTTCTTTCATGATAAAACATTCATTCATGAGATGACCATGCTTCCCACAATAATAACATGAACCCTTTTTAATGTGAGTGTGTGAGAGATCATGTGAATTGTGTGCAGTCTTCTTTACAGCAACAGGAGTGCCTTTTTCCTTTTTCTGTGAATTTTCACCCTTTTTCTATTTTGGAGTTTGTTCCACAGTATTGGGTTTCACAGTTGATTTTTGTGCAGTGAATTTGAAGACAGAAGGGGCAGAGGTTATGTTCTGATTGGTGGCTTTGACAAAAACAGTAGATGTTTCATTCCCATTACTCCTTTTATTTGTCGGACTATAGCCCAGTCCCTTTCTCTCAAAGTTATCACTCTTTCCAAGAAGCTTATTCAGATTGTCCTTACCTTTGACAAATTTTGATAGAGAATTTTTCACGTCTTTAATCTCAAAATTCAAATCAGCAATTTTAGCTTCATATTTGGACAGATCTGTTTCACAGGAAATGACTTGTTGATGCAAGGCATCATTCAGACTCTTGAGTTTTTCAACTTCCTGTTTTAATTCTATTTCCTTGTCAGTTTTAGATAAGGACTTGTAAAGATCATCAACTTCTTGTTGAAGGGATGTGATAGTAAGCTCATATCCAGCTATTTTCTGTTCACTGCAACTGACATTTCCATTTAACATTAAGTTGATGGTTTTTAGACTCTCAATTTCTTGTTCAACATTCATCAACCTATCAGAATTATCCACACTCACACACTTGCCTTTTTCCATTGTCATTAACCTATTTGTCAGCTGTGTGTTTAGGTGTTTCAACTCATTGATTTCCTCTTTCAGTTTACTATTCTGCTCTAGGAGTTCATCATCAAACACCCATTTATCTGTTGAAGACTGACATTCATAAAACATTTCTTGTTGTTTTTCAGATTGAAATTTGTCAAGATTTTTATGAATCTCTGAATTCATTGTTCTTTCAGCCTTCAATTTCTCAGTGATCAAACCATTTTCTTTTTCAAGGTTCATTGATTTATGTTCAAATTCTTTGGATTGGTTTTTGAGTTTTTCATTCTCAGATTTCAATTCTTTCAATTCAGAATTGATACACTCTGAATCTCTCACCAATCTTTCATTTTGAACAACATCATTGTTATGAGTCTGATCAACGAAGCTAAGCCTTTCCTTTAGTTCAACAATTTCACAAACAAGCTTTTGACTCTCCCTTTTGTGTAGACCAATTTGTTTCATAAGAGTTTGTTTTTCAGATTTCAAATGATCTAGATCTGTAGTAATAGAGTCAAAGTCTTGTAGTTGTCTTCTTAAAATTTCATTTTCAGTTTTCAGAGTTTCGAGATTTTCACCTCCTAGATTTTCCAGCTTCTTTTTCAGATTTTTATATTTCTTCCCTAGTTTCTTATGGGATTTTGACAGATTATCATAGGCATCTTCCCAATCGTCTAATGAAAAATTCTCGAAAGGGTTTACCTCCTCATCATCACGTTCTTCGGATTCATCTTGATCACTACTATGGTTGCTCTTGTCAGCCATCAGACAGTTGTCCACATTTCCCTTCTGAGCAAGCTTCAGCTCATCCATAATGTCCTTTGCGGACCTGCAGTCATAAAAACAAGAGTGTAGAGCCTTGTCAGTAGCTTCTTTCATTAATCTCAAAACTTTCTGATTCTCTTCATTTCTTGATCTATCACTTTTAGTCCATTTGGACTCTTCCTTTGGCAGTCTATGAGGACCATGTGAAATTAATTTCCACAGTTCCGGATCCATCAATTCAAAAAAATTGTGTAGACTGCTAACCCATGAATTAAAGTTAGAACCAATGTAAACCGGTGGAGAACCCATGGATTAGATTGGCAAGAAGATTTATGCAGCAAAGGGTAGAAACAGAAAAGCACGAAGGGACAACAGGATCCTCTGCAGATCGTTGGATCTGATCAATCAGAGAACCGCTCTGATACCAATTGTTGACTAGGTGCGATTGATAAACACTGATCCAGAGGGGGGGTGAATGGATCTATCAAGGAATTCTACCCAATTTAAAATTTGCATGAGATGATAACAACTAGATCAGTGGACAATTGATTAAACAAGATATACAAACTCAATTAAACTCTAGGATGTAGATAATCAATTAAATCACAGTCCTAGCATGCATCTAGCGGAAGCAGGCAATCAAACAAACCACTGCACAATGATTTTTAAGGTGGTTCGGTCAACCGACCTACGTCCACCCCTCACTCCAAACCGGAGTGAGGCTTCCACTAGTAACACTAGCACAGCAGACTCAGTCTGCAACAAAATGCTGCCAAACAGCTTGACCAGGGGAACAACCTCCCCTCTTCCTCCCAACCGGAGGGAACCACTAGTGACACCAGTCACTAGCAAACCAGAGACGCAAGTCTCTCTTCCTCCAGACCGGAGGGAACACCTAGTCTTGCAACCCACAAGACTAGAACCGGAGGACTAATCCTCCCTTCCTCCAAACCGGAGGGGAACCTAGAGACCCAAGTCTCTCTTCCTCTGAACTCCAGAGGGAAACACAAGTGACACTAAGTCACCTGCAAACTAGAGGTCTCGGACCTCTCTTCCTCCCAACCGGAGGGACCCCTGGACTTGAATCCTACAAGCCCAGAACCGGAGGACGAGCCTCCCTTCCTCTAACCAGAGGGAACCCACAAGTAGCACCCAGCTACTTGCAACTGGAGATAGCAATCTCCCTTCTCCTGAACCAACAGGAGGAACCCCGACCTCTCTACAGAGAATCGGAAAAACAGCAAGTAAATAGATCAAAAGAAAAACGAAACCAGCAACAGAAAGCTGAAAAGATAAAAACAAATGTGGCTCTCACAGGAGCTGGCTGGCCTGGATTTGATCCATGGTCCAGTAGGAACAGATCTTCTGTTGAAGCTTCTATCACTCTAGCTCTCTCTTCTTCTCTATTCTTCTCTTCACACGAGCACTATCTCTCTCTCTTCTTCTCCTTCTGCTCTTCTTCTTTCTCTTTTCTTTTTCTCTGGATCGTGGCTCTCTATATGGACATTTCTTCTCACCAACTCGATCAGTCTTCTTCTGTGGAAGAAGGCTCATATATATAGCAGCAGCAGCAGCATCAGCCCCGACGTGTGACCTCCACATTTCCAGCCCTAAGAATTCGGACCACGTGGCAGTCTCTCAGCAGGCTTCATTCCAGCCTCGGATCACGTGCTGCCAGTCACTGGGGAATACTTCTTCCTCGGACCTGCAAAGAGATGAAAAGCCATTAAAACTGAGGGCCACAATAACTAGATCTGCACGAAGTATGTAGTAGCAATACTAGATGCACTGAGAACGACACGAGATACACAAGGTGAATACAGCACGAAGTAAGGAAAGAATGACACGAGATACACTGTGACAGAACAGACACAACAAAGAGGACGACACGAAGTGAGGTTATAAAACAACACGAGGTAAAAAAAAGAACGACACGAAGAACAACATGGTGACTGTAGCACGAAGTAAAAACGACATGATATAATAACCAGTAATGAGAACGGCACGAGGACAACATGGAGGTAAAACAGAAACCAATAGTAAGTGTGGTTTCAACACATGAAAGACACGATGTCTAGGAAGAACAACACGAAGAGATAATTCGGAAACGACACTAAGTGAAACAGAAACGACACGAAGTGCAACAGGAATGACACGAAGTGTAGTAGTGACAGAACACACACTACACAGAGAATGATACGAAGTTGCACAGAAAAACAACACGGAGTGCTGCGATGTCCTGCACGCAATGGAACAAAAATGACACGAAGACGATGAAAACGACACGAGGTGAAGTCACAAGGAGACAACGACACGAGGTGTAGAAAACAACACGAAGACGAAACAGTAACCGACACGAGTTGAAAACAGTATGAAGACGAAAACTGAATTCGACACGGAGTGTGGTCAAAGCGAGAAAGACACGAAGTCTAAAACGAAAGACCAACACGAAGACGAATACAAAGAAACGACTCGAAGTAAGAACGACACGGAGATAGAACGAAGATCAACACAGAAACCGACACGAAGTGTGGTTTCAAAAACAAACGAGATCGACACGAGATGAACAACTAAAAACAAAGGAAACGACACGAAATATAGTGGAAGCAACACGGACACACGACCTGAAGGACAGTAAACAAAAACAACACGAAGTATGATAGTAAGTGACATGAAGACACAGTAAAGGGAGTGACACGAACACGAGAGGAACAGTGCAACGTATAGACTTGAAGTTCAAAGCAAACGGCTGTACAGACTTGAAGATGTGAAGCCACTTGTGCAGACTTTGAATAACAGTCCAATGTATGGACTTTGTCATTGAAGACCAATTATGCAGACTTGGCAGTGAATGACACGGCTGTACAGACTTCATGAACAGTGCATGATTGTACTTGACGATGTATACACTTAGCCTATGCAGACCAGTCCGATGTATAGACTTTAAGGAAATGCATGCTACAGTGCAATGTCTAGACTTGCTATATGCACAAGACGCTGTCCACTGTCTAGACTTGCGATGCCTTCGCCAAATGCACACAACAGTCCAATGTATGGACTTAGACAAAACATGCTATGCAATGTACACACTTGACTGTGATCTCTGCAGCGAATGTATAGACTTTCAGTGAAGGGCGTTGTGTAGACTTTGGCTTGGAACGAAGGTAGGAATGAGGCTGTATAGACTTGGCCAGAACGTAGGGAAAAACACCAATGTGCAGACATGAACATCCAGCAGTATAGACTTCGTGAACAAAATGCAATGCTGACTGATGTGTACACTTGGCAAATAGAGTAATGCATGAACAAACAATTAGCCACTACGTTAACCCAATCTAGCCATATTCATGAATTAGTTGTTCAAGCAAACAGTCAGATATTCAGGCAGTCAAACAGTCATCTATAAGAATCTAGCACACCTCAGTGTGACTCATGGTGTGTCAGCCATCATCAAAACCACACAGGGGCACAACAATTGACACCTCTGCCACCGGGTCAGCCAGGGTCATAGCAGGAGCAGGCATAGTCCTAAAATCCCCAGAAGGAGAAGTGGTGCATACATCTTGTTCCATAAACAAGCAATGCACAAACAATGAAGCAGAATATGAAGCCCTGATAATCGGGTTGCAAATTGCTCTGTCCATGGGAATTCAGATGCTAGAAGCATTCAGAGACTCCATGCTAGTTATAAAATAGCTGGAAGGAGAGTTCGATGTGCAAAAGTAAGAGCTCCTCCCCTATCACCAGTTGGCAACTCGGCTGATGTCAAAATTTTACTTCATCAGCATTAAGCACATCAATCGAGGTCGGAATGCTTAGGCAGACGCCCTCGCTAAGCTGGCCAGTTCATTGGCGGTCCCGCCAGACACAAGCCTGAATATAATAGTGATCAACCACCGATAGGTCCCCAGCGTCACGGAGGTCCTGACCGATGAACAAGAGAGGGAAGTAGCAGTCATCGAAGGGGTTCAGCAGCCCGATTGGCGAGAGCACCTCCTGCGTTGGTTTCAACACCAGCAACTTCCAAAAGAAAAGGAACAGAGAATGAAGCTCCTAAGGATCAAAGATTCTTACGAGATGAGAAGCGGGACCTTGTTCCGAATTATGGCAGATGCCCGAAGGAAAGTCCTACTCCGTTGCTTGTCTTCAGCAGAAGCAGGACAGGTGATGCAGGAAGTCCATGTAGGATCAGCTGGAGCACACCAGGTTGGCCTGAAAATGAAAATTGAGATAAGGAAGCTGGGTTACTATTGGCCCACTATATTTGATGATTGCTACAAGTTTGCCAAAGCTTGTCAGAAATGTCAAGAACATGCTAATGTGGCAAGGAGACCCCCAGTGCCACTGCATCCCACCCTACCGAGCTGGCCATTTGCTCAGTGGGGCACGGACGTGGTAGGGCCGCTGCCAGCATCTTCATCAGGGTGCAAATACATCTTAGCAGCTACAGACTACTTCTCCAGATGGGCAGAAGCAGTAGCACTAAGAGATGTGACGGGAGAGCTAGTTGCTAGATTCTTCCGGCAAAATGTAATATTCCGGTTCGGGATCCCCAGCCAAATCATCTCTGATAATGGCAGCCATTTTAGAAATCAAAAGATTTATCGGCTGGCCGACAAATACAAAATCGACTGGAGGACATCCTCCCCCTACAACCCTCAAGCCAATGGACTTGCAGAAGCCTTTAACAAAACTCTATGCACATTGCTGGCAAAGACTGTCAAGTCTAATAAAAAAGATTGGGAAGAAAGGATGTACGAAGCACTTTGGGCCTATCGTACTGTCTACAAGACCCCAACCGGCTATTCCCCCTTCTCCCTTGTCTACGGGTCAGAAGCTGTGGTGCCAGTCGAACTTGAAGTTCCTTCATTGCGAGTTGCCATCCAGCACGGACTAGTCAATGGTGAGCAGACCAATGCAGAAAGAAGATTGGAAGAGCTCATTGAGCTCGAAGGAAAACGCCTCGGGCGCAGCAAAACATCCAGCTCTACCAAGCTCGCATGGCCCGTGCTTTTGACAACCTAGTCAAGGGTCGAGAATTCAAGAAAGGAGACCTGGTAATGGTCAAAAGAAAAGAAGTGATGGCCTCCAACCCCAAAGGGAAGCTGGTCGAAAATTGGGTCGGGTCGTATATCGTCCGCCGAGTATATGAAGGGGGTGCCTACGTCCTGGTAGACCACAAAGGGGTTATCCAGTTCTCTCCCCTCAACGGAAAGCATATTAAGCTGTATCATGCAGCGCAGCCAGCATTCCCCGAGTGCTCGGTCGGAATACCCTTTCCTTGGTTTAGTGGCACTCCGCCCTAACCGAGCTACCTTCTCCTTAGTTTAGTGGCACTCCGCCCTAACCGAGCTACCATCTCCTTGGTTTAATGGCACTCCGCCCTAACCGAGCTACCCTTCCCTTGGTTTAGTGGCACTCCGCCCTAACCGAGCTACCTTCTTCTTGGTTTAGTGGCACTCCGCCCTAACCGAGCTACCCTTTTCTTGGTTAAGTGGCACTCCACCCTAATCGAGCTACCTTCTCCCTTGGTTTAGTGGCACTCCGCCCTAATCGAGCTACCTCCTCCTTGGTTTAGTGGCACTCCGCCCTAACCGAGCTACCTTCTCCCTTGGTTTAATGGCATTCCGCCCTAACCAAGCTACACTTCCCTTGGTTTAGTGGCACTCCGCCCTAACCGAGCTACCTTCTCCTTGGTTTAGTGGCACTCCGCCCTAACCGAGCTACCTTCTCCCTTGGTTTAGTGGCACTCCGCCCTAACCGAACTACCTTTTTCTTGGTTTAGTGGCACTCCGCCCTAATCGAGCTACCTTTTTCTTGGTTTAGTGGCATCCCACCTTAACCAAACTACCCTCTCCTTGGTCTAGCGGCACTCCGCCCTGACCAAGCTCCTGAAAGAATACAGCACACTGTTGCCATTACCGGCCTTATGCCTGAATCGGCAAGAGATCACTCTTTTGCGTTAGCATTCAGCCCTTGCTAACAAATGAACTGTTCTGCCTGGCGCAAGGTCTGATGCTCCGGCCTACAGCCATCTACCGTCAACCAAGGGTCGAATGTCGCACTTCGACCTGCCACCCTATACATATCAAAAAAAAGAAAGAAAAGAAAATGGGGTTAAAAATAGTGATACCCCGCCAGACTTGCTCCCATATCGGGACAAGTGCAAAAATGGCTATAACCCAACTGTGGCGAAAACCCGAAAGGGCGTCGCGGGCAAAATCGGGTACCCCGCCGCGTGAAAACCCGAAAGGGCGCGCGAGTAAAAGCAAGAGGGGGCTGGCTTCGGTGAAAACCCGAAAGGGCGCTTAGGTCAATAATGTGAATAAAAAATGAATGATGAATAATGATGAACCATCCTCCGTCCAGAAGGCCATTTACAAGGTCGAGGCGGAGTCTTCATCCGATATCCCACTTACATACATCTACCCTTACCCGGTTTTTGTCACCATCGGCAAGACCGTCTACCTTTTCGACCCTTGTCACCATCGGCAAGATCGGTCGCTACCCTTACCCAGTTTTGGTCACCATCAGCAAGACCGTCTACCTTTTCGACCCTTGTCACCATCGGTAAGATCGGTCACTACCCTTACCCAGTTTTGTCACCATCGGCAAGACCGTCTACCTTTTCGACCCTTGTCACCATCGGCAAGATCGGTCGTTACCCTTACCCGGTGTTTGTCACCATCGGCAAGACCGTCTACCTTTTCGACCCTTGTCACCATCGGCAAGATCGGTCGCTACCCTTACCCAGTTTTGGTCACCATCGGCAAGACCGTCTACCTTTTTGACCCTTGTCACCATCGGCAAGATCGGTCGCTACCCTTACTCGATTTTTGTCACCATCGGCAAGACCGTCTACCTTTTCGACCCTTGTCACCATCGGCAAGATCGGTCGCTACCCTTACCCGGTGTTTGTCACCATCGGCAAGACCGTCTACCTTTTCGACCCTTGTCACCATCGGCAAGATCGGTCGCTACCCTTACCTGGTCTTGGTCACCATCGGCAAGACCGTCTACCTTTTCGACCCTTGTCACCATCGACAAGATCGGTTGCTACCCTTACCCAGTTTTTGTCACCATCGGCAAGACCGTCAACCTTTTCGACCCTTGTCACCATCGGCAAGATCGGTCGCTACCCTTACCCGGTTTTTGTCACCATCGGCAAGACCGTCTACCTTTTCGACCCTTGTCACCATCGGCAAGATCGGTCGCTACCCTTACCCGGTTTTTGTCACCATCGGCAAGACCGTCTACCTTTTCGACCCTTGTCACCATCGGCAAGATCGGTCGCTACCCTTACCCGGTCTTTGTCACCATCGGCAAGACCGTCTACCTTTTCGACCCTTGCCACCATCGGCAAGATCGGTCGCTACCCTACCCAGTTTTTGTCACCATCGGCAAGACCGTCTACCTTTTCGACCCTTGTCAGCATCGACAAGCCCGGTCGACTACCCTCTAACCTGGGCCTCCCGCCCTCATTGATCAACAAAGCATGATTGCGTCTACAGTTGACCCACGTCAATGGTTACCACATGCCTCTCATCACCAGCGGCAAGGTTCGCTAGGTGCATCTGCCTACGCTACCTATGTCCCACATTGGCAAAGACCCTATTCCGAGAACGGCTACGTCGCGGTGGAGCGAACACCACACCCCTTCCCTGAAGGCGTGAGCGCTCTCCTGCGCCATCGGCAAGTATCCCCAGGTTCAGGTGATCAGCTAGAAGAAAGAAAAGAAGGAAGGAAAAGAAGTCATGATCGAGGCGACAAACAGAGATATCTTCATTAATATGACTTGTCGGAATACATTTACGCCCGGAACATCCCCCGGGGGGTACGTAAGCTCCAAAAAAAATAAAAAAAGAGGGAAGTGGAGCCCGATCAAGGAAGAAGGAAGAAAAAAAAACAAGATGAAATCACGGCAAAGGACGCCGGAAAATATCTGCCAACTCCAAGAGACCCAGTGAGGAGTGTCAGGCCAATTCTTGCAACCGTGCCTCAATAGCTGTCAGCTGCGATAACTTCTCGTCCAAAGAGGCGAGTTGTCCTTCGGCCAGATCAGCTTCCTCTCTTGACTGGACTTCGAGGCGCTCGCCTTCCTGCAGCTCGACTTCGACCTCGGCAAGTTCAGCGCGCAACTCTGCCTCCCGTGCCGTGAGGAGCAGCCGGCGTTCTGAGATGTTGCCAGCAGCATTTCTCAGCTATTCCATGGTCACCCTCAAAGAGGAAGCAGCAGTGTGACAATCTGCCCTCTCCAGCTTCATAGCCGTCAGCTGATCAGAAACCTCTCGGCTCAGGAACTCCCGCCTGTTGGCGTGCTTTAATAGCATTACAACTCGCGGAGTCCAATCATCCATGGGGCAGCCGAATGCTAATAACAACCGGGAGAGGTGGTCCACCAAGCTCCTCAGCTGCACATAGGTCAGGTCCGGAGAAGCTGACATAGCCCGCTGGAGATTGTCCAAAGACTGCCATACCATGTCATCAGAGAATCGTAGGCCTAGTGGCGAAGTCTCGGGGAGCTGAAAATCCACCCTGCTATCTATGTCGGCCCAGATGTCATCGGCCACCCCGAGGGACGTCGATGGCAGGGTCTGTATAGCGCCGACTCCTGGCCCAACAGTTGCGGTTACGGCAGCCAAGGGGCCCTCCATGACGGCAATTTCCCTTCCTGCCCTTTGGGGCGAAGTCATGACGGTCGTCTCAGCGGCTGGGGGTGCTTGCTCCTCCCGGGCAGTCTCACGGGTCGTCAACAGAGGGGAGCTGTCCTTAATTGATAAGGCTTCGGCTTCTTCCGCAATGATTTCTCCCGCTTCTACTTCTGGGAGAGCACTTGGCCTCAGCAGTGGCTCTTCGCCGGCAACCAGGGCCTGAGTCCCCGCAACCTCGATCAGGACGCCAACCTCAACAGTCGCAACGGGCTCCCTTGAGGTCGCTGCAGCAGCATAGGTCCGTGGAAGCCGCATGGCAATGGGCCGCACAACTGGTGGGAAGGCCGACTGACCCATATCCACGTCTGGAAGGGGTATGCGGATCATTATAGCTGGCGGTACCACCTCAGCCTGCATTCCATATATGTACATCGGCCAGCTGGCTTGAAAATTAAAAGAAGTGCTGCAAGCGGGAATCAGAATACTTCCTACCTCAACCGGCACTACAGTTAGGCCTCCAAAAGTGGCCTCTGAATATTCTGGCCCTTCCCCTGCAGTCGGGTACGATGGCCCGTACTCGGCTCCCAATAGCCTCGGAGGGCTGAACGTCGGCAGATCGCTCTCGTAAGCTGAAGAAGCCCCGGCGTCCTCAGCCTCGGTGTCAACCATGGGGAATCCCTCGTCATCGCCAGAGCCGCCACCATAATCAACTTGTTCAGAGGAGGAGGATTCTTCTGCTTGTTCTCGGACCTCCGGCACCTGAGCATGAACCGTGCCGCTGAGAGGAGGCCCTCTATCCAGAACCTCCTCGGCGATCGCCATCTCGGGAACATCCATCGGTGGAATATCCAGAGGCCGGTCCCCCGGAAGCCCTTGCTCTCCGATGACAACCCCTGCCATAGCACTGACCTCGGGGAGCAGTATGGGCCAAACACCGACTGGAATGGAAAGACAATAAATAGTCAAGACCCGACTGAAACCACAACATGCCGTTAAGCTCTATAGGCATGCTGCAAATTACCTTCCATGTCTCGATGGGGGTGTCGGTGAAGGCAAGTCACCCTCAGCCGAGGCCGAGGGGGCTTCCTCCTCTCTCTCCCCAATAGAGGCTCCGGTTGCCGCCTCCAACCCAACAGCGGCGGAGGTAGTGCCAGCAGCCACTAAAAGGAAGGATGATCAGCCAGGGCGGGGGAAATAAACAAACAAGCCATGCAAGAATAAGAAGTCACCTTCGCCCTCGGGCCCTTGCGTCCGGGCGGCCTCAAATTCGGAGAATGACGGAACCCGAGGAAGGGGAACCGTAGACTCCTCTTCAGCAGCCTTCCTCCGACGTGCCCGAGTAGCACGGGACTCTGCCCTCTTGGCTTTCTTGGCCCTACTGATGGCCTCCCTGACCTGGGACCTGGTCCGCTTCCTCGAGTCCCCAGGGGGTAATGGTGTCGTGGTCGGACCCGGCTCTGGAATATTAAAATATGAAGGCTTCTGCGCCTTAGATATCAACTCCCTACAGTGTCGGGTCGCTTCCATAGAAAGGCGAGCTGTAAAAACACATAAGTGAGAAGATGCACACTGAATATAGAAGAAGCAGCTTCAGGGCTGAAGAAGAAGTCACGCATTACCTGGCAGCCCGGTGTATCGGGGACTAAGCGTCCAGTAAAGCAGTGCTGGCGCCTTGTCCCGAGAAGCCGCCTCACAGATGAGCCAGCACACATCACCAATTGTTTCACTTTTCTCCGTCAGTTGAGCCAAATCCTCATGGCCACGGGATGACAAGTGATGATATAAGCTCAAGTGGTCGAATCCCCAGTCGTCGACATACTTGAAAGATGTGAGGAGCTGATGGTCCCGGATGGCTTCTAGTGGACCGAAAATTGAAAGCCCATGGGAATGAAGCAGGGCGAATATCCAGGGGGTGTTGGAATATAAGTCAGCCCGCCTGTCTTCCCTCCCGATGAAGGTCCGATAGGGATGAAAATGGTCGATTTCTGGGTGCCAGCTCGCCACACTAGGAAGAGGTTCTTCCACCGGAAGGGGGATTGTCTAAAGAGCAATCCGGTCACTGCTAACCCGGCACAGCCCCCAGAGAGTCTTGATATAATCATCCCTCTGGATCTCTGGCATCTTCGGGTCGGCTCGGGACGACTTGCCCTTCGTAGCTTTCCTGGCTTCTACATATGCCATCACCTCGGTGTTGGACCAGGATTTCAGCCTCTTCAAGTAGGCTGGATCAACATCCAAAACAGGCTCCCGCTGCGAATCTAGGAAACGACGCTCGGCGCTATGCCAGCAGTCTTTCCGGAAGTTCCGATAGAAGCTCGTTCGCGCATTCCACCACTTGATGAAGTCTGGAGTCACTCGGGGCAGACGGGCCAGGGTTGGCACCCTGAATGACACGTCCTCCCGATGATGAAAGTAGTCCCACCATCCACGGGCTTCATCCGTAGTCATCTGACCAGCCCGATGTCTATTCGACAGATTGAATCGGGCTGAAGAAGAAGGAATTTGCTGGTCGTACCCAAAGTTTCGGCTGAAACGAAAGGGATAGTACGGCTCCAGCCACAGTAAGCCGCTCTTCCTGAAGACAAGAACACTGGGACGAATAGACAGCGCCCACTCAACCAGTTCCGACTCCAAGATGGGCCTTGTGCTTTTTGACCCAGTCAGCTGATGAATAAATTCCTCTGTCTCAAATAATCGGCATTGCCGCATCCTGTTGACAAGAGGGCTAGAGTTGGCAGCCAAGCTCCAAAAGTGCAGAACGCCAGGGGAATCTGTTGGAACTGTAGTCAACTTCCCCCGAATGGCGAAAAGCTAATCCGCCAGTGAAGACGGTTCGGCACTGGCAAATTCGATCATCCGCGGTAAAGGACGATCTGACTGCATTGACCGGGGAGCTGCTTCAGGAAATAGGGTGCAGACCCAGGCATTAAAAAAGTGTATGGGACCAACTGTCCGCGAATTTCTGGGAATGCGCGACTTGTGAAAATCCCCCAACATTTTATATATGAGGCACAGAGCCACAGGGCACAGGGACAGCTTCGTCCCCCAGGCCATTAAGCAGGCAGGGTAAATAGCCTCCGGTCTGATTACTGTCTCGTCCCCTTGAGGGAGGGCAAACGAACAAAGCCAGTAAGTCAGATACGCAGCACAATGTGTAACCGCGTCAACTCCTGTGGGATTCGGGCCGACCTGCCGCCCTCTCCCTGAGGCAGCGGGATATGTCGCTTGGCGTCGAGCCCTTTTCTTCCGCGCTACCGCCGTCGGAACCACTATGGGGAAGTCCTCGTACTGCTGCTCCCCACCGAAGAAATACTGGAGCCACGTGCCCATCCGTACGCGCCTCTTTTCGCCAGGCTTCCGCGCCTCTCGCGAGTCAAGCGTCAGGCGCAGCAGGGTGCAATATGCCTTCATCAGATAACGGTAGGCGAATCCCGTGAAATATCTACCTTCCCCATCCGTCTGGTCCTTCAGCTAGTCTGGAAAACAAACCTCTTCATACGGCTCCCCGTCTATGGGCAAGCCGCTAAGCTGGGAAAGACTCCAGACGTCCAGGGAAGTCTCGCCCTCCGCAGTGTAAAAAGTGTTGTATTCTGGGCAGAAGACTTCAATCATCCCGCAGCACAGACCTCGGGAGATCGGGTACCTGTACCGTGAAGCATATACACTCTGGTATACACCCGCATGCACTAAGATGGGGTCGTACTGCCGCAACATAAAGTCTGTGAATTCAACTGCCCCCGGTCTGAAGGCATGAGCGTCGGTGGCTTTGAGCTCTCCAAACCACCCCTCTGAAATCTGATGTTTGAACCGGACCGCCAAGCAGTCTAAAAGAAAAGGCTCGTCTCGGTATCCCCAATGAAGCGGGGCGAGGAATAAACCGTATACGGGCTTCTCCCGGTCAACACGTCCGGCAGTTTCATTCCAGCGAGCTGGGGTATACTGCGGCGCTCTCGTCAGCATCCCAGCCTCGGGGGATAACTCCTGCACCCCGAGCATGGCTCCCCACTTTCTGGGCTCCCCCGGGATATATATAGGCATGCCCCGAGTGACTGACTCGGCCAAACTGTCTCTCTCCGCCAGTAGGGCTCCCTCGGCTCGACAGACGAGAATTAAATCACGTTTCCCTCCAAGGTTGAAGCGCTCAAGGAACGCCATCAGATGCTTGTCCTTGGGATGGTCGAGTCTGATGCCATCCCTTCGATCATACTGGAAGTGGTTGCCGTCAAGCATCAATAAGCGGCCGGTGTCGACGGTGTCGGTCTCTGAGTCCGAAGACTCGGCAACCGCAGCTATCTGTCGAGGCCCCCGATCAAGGGAATGCACATTCCCCCAGGTCACAGCAACCTGGGATGCGGAAGAAGATGATCCAGATGCCATATCATCTGCAAAAACAACGCCTAGAGGTGAACAAGCAAAGTCAGAAATCAGTTGACCGTAGTAATATTTCTGACAAAATTCCGGCAGCATCTCCCCAGCTCGGGGATTTGCCGAAAGAAAAGCGGGAGCTGTCCACGGAGGGAGCAGCCCCTAAAAGTAGCCATAAGCATTAAGCTAAGGCCGAATGGGACACCCGAGGGGTTTAGCTCCGAGGACAAGTCCTACGAGGAGCCTCCCGGGGCCCAAAGAGTGGGTTCGAAACCCAAAAGCGCATTACCGACTCAACTCACCGGCTCACTCAAACCCAAGAGCCACCCGGTGCCGCGGGAAGAGGAGAAAGGGAGATGAAGAGAGAGAAGAAAATTTCACAAATGAATAGCCCGAAGGAAAAAAATGAAGAAGAAGCCAATATATAGGGGGCTCCACCCCTGTTAAAACGGCGCGCCCCGGGGCGCGCCGTTTTAAGACATTTACGCGCCGTAAAGGCGGCGCCGTTTTAACCACAGAAGCTCAGGGCGCGCCGTAAAGGCGGCGCCGTTTTAACCAATGAAGCAATGGCCGCGCCATTTTAAGTGATGCCGTCAAGCTTCCTACCTCGCCGGATTAACGTCCGACGCCAGAATTAAGTGCCGTTCGAGCCTCTGTCAACCAAACGAAGCTCATCCGTAGCCCTTGCCGCATTCCTGCCTCACTTGCACCGCCTACGTCTGGGGGGCATTTGTTGGCACTCAAAATATGATCCTTCGGCAACCAAGCCGCAAAGACGAATGATACGGCCCACTGAAGCACAGAAGCCGATGAAGACCACATTATCAAAGACCCTTCAAGCTGATGGGGCCCCAAGTCGCCTTGAATTGAGCACCGGGGATTTCACCTCAGTAGATTCGAAATGAACCTGCAACCAACCGGCAGCGCAATCAAGCCTGCCCAATGATTCGGCATCGACCTCGTCATGCCGCTACCCCACATCCGTCGCCCGACCAAGGATGGCGGTCTACCCCATGGCTCTCCTAAGAAGGGAAAACGTCCTCGGCCGTCCCCAACAAGGGGCCGAGGGCTCTGTCAGCAACGGGTCCCGATTACCCGACATGGGTTTGGCTCTTCGTCATAATGGGCCCTTTAGTGGCCAATTGATCGCCGTTCAAGGCGGAATTGTCCAGGATGCGACACCATCCTGCAAAGAAGCTTCGAGCACAAATCCGTCTCAACCAGGAGCACAAATCGCAGTGCCGAAGGCCATACCACCAGGACTTCCGTGTGCTCGGACCAGACGCACGCGGAAGTCTGGTCAAGGCCGTTCGTCGTGTCGAGAGCTTCCTCGACTCCACGTCAAGGTTTTTCAAGGACCAGGGCGAGAGGAATAGTCAACAGGAGCTTCCGGAATCATCTCCGGACCCACCGGACCGGCGCGCCGAGTAAACAAGTTAAAACGGCGCC
Source organism: Amorphophallus konjac (assembly GCA_022559845.1). NCBI lineage: Eukaryota > Viridiplantae > Streptophyta > Magnoliopsida > Alismatales > Araceae > Amorphophallus > Amorphophallus konjac. The sequence goes on along the minus strand of CM040120.1, from coordinate 367,977,323 downwards.
GTCAAACCGGCGCGCCAATTACAATAGGGGATGTGTTCCCCGACGCCATCTAACCGGCGTGCCAATTACAATGGGGGAGGCGTTCCCCGGCGGCGTCAAACCGGCGCGCAAAAATGATCGGGACGTGTTCCCGGCGCCACCAAATCCGGCGCGCCCCCTTCCCGGGGCGCCGAATTAACAAAAGGGCTATATATAGCCTGCCTTATCCATCCCAAAGAGGGGGGGCAGATCGGAGAGAAAAAAAGGAAGGGGAAGAAAGAAAAGAAAAGAAGATAGCCAATCGGAGGGGGTTCTGTTCGTCCAAGAGAGGTGCTTGGGGAAGAAGTAGGGTTTTTTCCAGGAGGGCCCTCGCCGCCGTCTTCCTCGTCTGCTACTCGGAATACCTCCGGAGCCGGAGAAGAGAAGCTAGGGATCCGATATTCCGTTCGGAAGGAAGAATTTAGGTGGGTCTCCGTGTTTCTTCCGGTCAACCTCTCTGTTCTTCTTTTGGGTTTCTTCCTCTGGCACAATGTAAGTGAAGGAGGGGAGGGGCGATGATATGAGCCTGGCCTCCCCTTCTCTCACCATTTTCCTTTCCCCTTCTCACTTTGGCTGTAATCGTCTCTTCATTAATGTAAACGGTGGCCGATCGACAACGACGGCGCCGGAATCGATATGCTCTGTATATATACCTGTTTCTTTTACGGGATGAATGAAATGCCGTTGGCGGCTAATGTCTTCTATCTCATGAATGCCTTCCCCAATCCCCCTTCGAATATATGCTCAATGATTTCCTAATGTTTCTATTTCCCGTGCAATGGGTTTTCTCCGGTGCTGGATAGGCCCTCAGGCCATATGAAATTTTTTTCCCCCTCCCCGGGGTTCTTTTCCTCTTCTGATTCTAACACGACTGCGGGGCCGTGCATCGCATAGGCCACGGGTTCCGTGATTGGAGACGCACTTGTGTGTGTATCTCCGTCTATCTCTGTCGAGGGAACCTATCCCTCGCCTCCTCCTGTGCCTCTCTTCATAGGTCAGGGGGAGGGGGGAAGGGAGGATCGCCTCTGTCGTCCCTCTCTATTCTCGCCGGCTCGCCCGAATGCGACATATGAACATCCCTTCCCCGGCACCTCTATGCCAATCGCACAGCATCGATCTATTTAGCTTATGGACTTTTTCATTCTCGCATTATTTTTTTTGTTTCGTGCACATCTCAACGGGAGTATGCTCTGTAGCATCACTCCGGCATCCGGGGAGGGGGGATATTCCCCAAATCTTCCGCAGCAGTCACTTGGCCGACAGAGGGCTCGTCCATTGATGATGAATGTCCCTGCGGACCATTGGGTGCACAGCAACAGGGCTAAGCCCTACAGTTCAAAATCCACGGTCCTTAATGGACTTTGTGGTGGCCGTGGGTTGTGTTCCCCTCGTAGGCTAGCCCTCGGGGATTCCTTCCTTTTACCGGTCGTCCCGATTTGAGTGTTGTGGTGATTTGGGGTCACGTGCCCCTAGCAGGCTAGCCCTCGGGGTCTTCGCTCCCGCATCGAGTCGCCTCATTCACTCACGGTCGCCCACGGAGTTGGTGCCCCTAGTAGGTTTGACCTCAGGTTTTTTTTCTTCTCCGTTCGGGTTCTTGCCGGCCGCCGTTGTGCCACCCGGCTCTTAGCGGTTGCTCCACTACGTGAGTATTCCCCGCGTCTCCCTGATAAATCCTCCGGGATGGGGAGATGCTGCCGAAATTTTGGCTCGAAATGAGTACAACTCGGAATGATCACCGCGCTCGAGTATGAACCTCGCGCAGGCCCGTGATCGGCTCCCGGATGCCCCGGGGTCGATCCCGTGAAATAATAGCTCAAATAAATCCTCAAAGTTTTTTAAGTATTTCAATAAACCCAAGAAAAAATGAATAAATTCCCGGTTTTAAGTTAAGCTGACGCCATTCGTTTACGGCGCGGCCTAAGCGGTGCGCTCTAAAAAGGCGTGCTTTCCCCGGCGCGCTCCCCCCGGCGCGCTCCTCCCCGGCGCGCTCCTCCCGGCGCGCTCCTCCCGGCGTGCCTCTCCCCGGCACGCCCCGATCAGGGCTGCGCCGTTTTAAGCCCCTCTTTATCTACCTACGGCTTCGCCGCCGTTTTAAGTCCTACACCTACGTTTTTAGGCGCTGTTTCTAATCGCTGTACTCTTTGATCCCTGGCTCGCCCCGAGCGACCCCCGCCTTCCCGAGAGCGAAGTCAACCAACCCTAATTAGGAATAATTTGGATAAAGAGAGGGCCTTTCGAGTCGAAACCTTCTTGCTATCATGTTTTCACCACTACGTCCGTCTTCGCTCTACCCTTATCATCATGCTTGTGCCATCCTTCCCCTCGTTGGCGGGGCTTAATAAATATGTGACCGAATCATATTCATCTTCATAATTCTGTCATCTTGCTTATCATCATCATCATGCATTCATGTCGCATTAAGGCATGCTCAAGCGGATGCGCCCTTGGTATATCAAATAACATCGCCAGAAGGTCAGGTTACGCGTGAAGGTGACCTTCGAGCCTAAGTCCTCCGCCATGTACCAGGGTCCATCCCAATAAATCGTTTGTAGTCAATCATAGCATCTTGCATGATCACTCGCACGCTCTGTATCCTTTATTCTGGCTTTGACAGCTCGCTATCTCGGTAATTAATCAAAGGTGTTCCCTCCTCGCGGGGGATGTAATTAACGCCATAGCCTTTATGGTATGGCGGACGGCTGGTCCCGACCGAACCTCACATTCGCCCGACACGGGTCAGAATGAGCGCACAATAAGATCGTCACTCATGTGACTGGCACGCCCGCGTCGTCAATCAGTCAGTTAATTATCGGTTAGTTAATTGGTTGATCGATACGCGAAACAAGACGCGTATATACGTACATATACACATGTATACGCTAGAAAAAAAAAGAAGAGACAAGACGTCCGGATGAAAAAAAACCCTTCGCAAACAGGGTGGGGATTAAATATCTACGGTAGCCTATCCGCTCATCTCTTTGGAGTCTCGTGAGACCCCTGCAGACGAGTACAGCAGATCTCCCTTAGTTCTGAAGTTGATCTGAAGGAGTGTCGACCTTACCACTTGTGAGTGTCGACCTCGGCAGTCTGTGCACTATCTTCTGCCATTCTACTTTGAGCTTTTGCTATCAGATCCACTGTCCATTGTTCCTAAGTATCTCATTTGCATTATAGAAGTGGCTTATGTTTTATGTAGCTAAAGTTTTTAATCGGGCCAAAGTTTGTGAAAGGATCTATTCAACCCCCCTTCTAGATCCAGTTGCACCTGGGAACCAACAGTAGCAAATGTTATGATCTCCTCCGTGTCCCTTCTTCTAACTCCAGTAGGTTTCCCTGTTGCTGTTCCCCCTGGTTTTGAGCATTCCTTCTTTTTATTTTCTCCCCCAATGCCTCCCGGGCCCGTTCTGCTCACTTTGATACGCATCCCTCCGATATATGTTCTTTCAGCGTTAGTATAGACGTGTGCCGCTGTGCTTTAAGGATGCTTAATATGTCTTCTGTGGATATGACAGTTTGCCCTCTCACTTACACCCATGAGTTGTGGGGACTTCATCATTTCGCTCAGCTCCATTGGAATCCATATCCAATTTTCACTAGTCAAGATGCCACCATTCATTTCTACGGTGATCACTCCAGGCCCCCAGGAACTTACGTTTTCATAGTATGGTCCCTGGAGAATCCCATTCAGAAAGTGAGCAATAATAGCCAAAAGTTGGCAACATAATAAATCCATGTCCCAACATTTCAGATATCACTACCCATGAGTCGTCGGAGCCCCTCGTAGGCCAGTCCTCGGGGTTTCCATGCCCAATTTGGGCCATGGGGTAGCTGTCCTGAGCTTACCCAATAATCTTTGAGGCCGTCTCGGATCCCTCCGTGGGTGATGTTGGGTCCCTTTGGTGCGCCAATAGGATCTAGAGGGGGGTGAATAGATCCTTTCCACAATAATGCCCGATTCAAAAGTAGTTCGATCACTTAGTGAAATGCTGATTGGAGGAACACTTATGTTTCCAGATAAGATATGCAAAATTGAAACAATGCAATCCATCACAAAGGACAACCACAGCTAACCGTGTAGGAGATGGCTCAGCCAAGCAGGTTATGTGGTCAGAGTGTGGAACACTTGGGAGCACAAGAGCTCTTCCTACTCGAAACAGCAAGAAAATACAATAGTGTGTGAAGGACCGATCAGATAAAAGTATGTGTGTGCAGTATGTAGACAAAATAGAAAGCGTGCTAATCTAACGTACACAAGAACTTGTGAATGGGAGATAGAGGAAATGAATCAATCACACAAATCACAACCCACTTCACAGGGATTTTTAAGGTGGTTCGGTCTGCAAACCCGCAGACCTACATCCACCCCTCACCAAACCCGGTGAGGCTTTACCACGCTGCAAACGCAGCAATGGAGATGAACCCCCCCCCTACACACACACGCTGATACAAAGCTTACGGGGACAAGACCCACGGGGACGAAGCCCACACACACACACACTGATTCATAGCTTATGGGGACAAGCCCCATGGAGAGGAACCCAAAAAGGAAAAACAAAACACACATGCTACAAGTGCAGCAAAACACGTGAACAAAGTCCCAAGACACACATGGCTAAACTCAGCCAGAAACACACTCCGGTCTCTAAATAGAGCACTGGACACACCGTTGCTACATCAGCACAACACACAAAAATTCTGAGTTTTCAAAATAAAAACATAAAGTGAAACACGGAGGAGGCAAATGTAGTTTCAGAATGAATTCGTGAAGCTCTATCTGCAGATCTGAAGATAGATCTGATCTTCTCTTTAGGCTCAGGCTGGCTGTAGGAATGCTCTCCTCTCTTTCTTTTTACAGCACTGGCTAGATCAGACCAAGTGCTGTGGTGCTCACTCTATTCTCTTTTCCTCACAAATCTTCTGCTAAGGCACATGCTCTTTTCTTATTTCTCCAGCTCTCTTCTTCTTTAAAGCAGCACTAGACTGGGTGAAGCCAAGTGGTGGGCTGCTCCCTTTTCTTCTCCTCTTTCTCTCAGATTTTTATCTAATGGCTCAGGCACTCTCTTCTCTTTTCCGTTATGTTCTTCTCATGGGCAGCAGTAGCAGCACTTCATGCATAAGGCTGCTATTTATAAAAGAGATGGTGGCGGATTTTCCTTCCAAGGATCTACAACTTGATTGGCTAATGATTAAATGAGGTTCTTTGAGATAAACCTCTTCCCTAATTGGCCAAGCGTAAATGGGAGAGCATGGGAAAAATATATTTCCAAACTACAATCTGATTGTCCCAGGGTAGAAGGAGATCTTTGACTGAAACCCCTTTTTGAAATCTGCCTCCTTATTGGCTTAGAACAGAAAAGGACAGTCCTCTGTCCTAGTTGCTTTTTAGGAGTGTATTCTGATTGGCTCAATAGAAAAAGGAGGATACCTTGAAAGCTGACCTTTCCCAAATTTGGTACTTGACAAATCCTTCTCCCAAAAGGTTGTTCTGAAGTCTCATGATGAAGAGGACAGTTCTCTATCCTAGGAGCTTCTTTTTAGACCTTGAAACCCGTGTTTTGGAAGTTTACATCGCTGATTTATAGCCTCTGTGCGATCTCTTAGAATGTTGCGTGTTTGAGAGAATTTGCTTGAAGAGCTTCAGGTGCGTCGACGCAGAAATGCCCATGCATTGACACAGCTTCAAATCTTCTTGAATTGCTGGGCGCCAGACTATTGTGCGTCGACGCAGTGAACGGGTTACGTCGACGCATCAGTTGAAGATGCGTTCAAAATGGCTTCTGTGAAGCCTGCCCATGTCAACCTACTGTAAAAGTAGTGTCGACCTAGCTTGAGGACTCTGGCCCGTTGGCAGGGGCTGGTGCTGACGTTGCATCGATGCAACTGAAGCGGTGAGGTCGACGCAGCTGAAGATGTATGCTTGAGTCTGCTTCAGGAGCCTGTCTTGCGTCGACGCTTTCAAGAACATGATGTTCCTAGAGTCGACACAGCCATGAAGAGCGGCTTGAAGCTTCTTCAAAGGACTGTCTGGAGTTGACGCCGTGAGGGGATGGAGTCGATGCCGCCAGAGGAGATTGCTTCCGAGCAGTTATTGGTGTCGACGCAATGAAGGTCTTGTGTCAACGCAACTTTGTTCAATTTGATTTTTCTTTTCCTTTAGTCAAAGCCTTCCTACATTTCTTGATTTCTGTGCATTCAAAGGACCTTTGCACCTTGGAGCTTGATCTAGGTTGCTTTTTTTTTTATGTAAAGCCCTACCTAGGGATAGAAGGTGGATTGTTCACCAACGTATCACTAGGGGGTGATTTTATTGCTAAGAAAGGGTAATTACCATTACATCAATCAAATGCTAGGCATACCTAGCTTATCAAGCCGAGCTGCACCCTTTATGTGAGAGGGAAGCTCATTGTAAGAATGGAAAGCATTACATTTACAGGTGCAAGCTAAAGTAGCCAAAGAGTCCGTGACAGTGTTGCCTTCTCTGTATATGTGGCTGATGGAGTCCAACTGAGTAAGAATGCTCCAAGTATCTCTGACATATGTGAGGATGGGCCAAGGGCAGGATACTTTTCGATTTATAATCTGGACAAGAATATTCGAATCACACTCAATAAGGGCAGGATTAGAATCAATGGTACGTAAGTATTGCACGCCATCAAAGAGAGCTTGGGCCTCGGCTATGAGGTTATTCGACTTGCCATAATAGTGTGAGAATGCAAGTAGGATGTTTCCTCTATGATCTCTGATAACACCTCCTCCTCCAGATTCTCCAGTATGCTTGGAAGCACCATCGGTATTTAGCTTTAAGGATGGCCATGGAGGGCAAAACCATTTGACAGTCAGCAGCTTCTGATGTCTTAGTTTAATATTGTCCAGACCAAAAGCTTTTAAAATCCTAATATTGTTGTGCTTAGTTTCATGGAGAGCAGCTGTGATGCAGACTTACTTTATTTTGAAGCTAATACTATGAATGAGGCTCTATTTTGAAATTAATTTATCATCATATTTTGCTGAATTTCTAGCACACCAGAGTTCCCACATATCGAACCCAATTACTGCTAGAGTGAAGAGGCCGAAGAGTGACTTTTACTGGGTTTCTTGGAAGGTACTTATAATAAAAGCTTTGACAGTATTGCCTTCAAGATGCATACCAAAGGATCTAAAGTAAGACCATACATGGGCAGCCAATTCACTGTGAACAAAAAGATGGTTGAGGTCTTCAGTTTGAGGAACCTTACAACAAAAGCATTTTGAACAGATAGAGATTCCCACTCTTTGTATCAGGGAGTCAATTGGCAGGCTGTTGCATAAGATCTTCCACAAGTGGACTGAGATCTTGGTAGGGAGCCAAGGAGACCATAATCGATTCCACTGAGTTTGTGTGTGAGGAATGATACTGCTGAAAACTGATTTGTAGGTGGAGGCAACACTGCAATTCCCCGAAGAAGAGAGGCTCCAAACATCCAGATCTTGGTTCTGATTCAGAGAGATATTCCTTAAGGCATTTTTGATTTCAGTAGGAAATATGATGTCATGTAAAGCTTGACCTTCAACAGTCGGCTGCATTAGATATTCTCGGATAGTGCTAGAAGGATTTGGAATACTATGTGCAGGGACTAAATCAGCCATGATGATATTGCCAAACCATTTGTCAAACCAGAAATTGGTGTTATTGCCATTACCCACAATTTTCCTCTTGTGTTGAAGAATTAGACTTTTGGCTTTGATCCAACTTCTTTTGGCCAGACCTTTCATGTTTTTGAATTGTACCTGAGATAAGGGCAAGTCACGGATGTATTTGGCTCTGAAGTAAACAGCCCACAGGGAATTAGTGTGTAAGACCTGCCACAACATCTTAACCCTCAAAGCCAATTCCATATGCCTGAGTGACATAATGCCCAAACCACCATGAGAGATCGGTTTGCAAATTGTCTGCCAAGACCTCCAATGTTTTTTATTACCATGTGAGGAGGATCCCCAAAAGAAATTGGCAAATGCCTGTTCCAGAACTTGATAAGTACTAATGTGGAGAGGTGAAGCAGTTAAGAAATAAATTGGCAGTGATGATAAAACATGTTTGATAAGAACCAGCCTAGCACCCTGAGATAGCAAATTGGATTTCCAACCATTAATACGCTTCTGAATGGAAGTGATAATTCCAGCATAATGTATTTTCTTACATCTGCCATAAATCAGAGGAAATCCTAAATACTTGTGAGGGAAAGAATGCCTAGTAAATCCAGTGACATCCTGAATCTTTTTGACAGTATGAATTTTGGCCCCTGGGTGCATAAAAAAGCCACTTTTGGCAACATTGATCAGTTGGCCTGAAGCCCTTTCATAAGTTCTGAGAACATTGAGCAGGTTTCTGATAGAAACAATACTAGCCTTGCTGAAAACCAGTGTGTCATCAGCAAAAAGGAGGTGTGATATACTCGGGCATCTTCTAGGGCCAGAAAGCCATTCCACTCGACCACTGTGGTATGCTTCGAGCAGGGATCTGCTCAAAGCCTCTTCAGCAATAATGAAGAGTGAGGGGGCAATGGGATCACCTTGCCGAACCCCTCTAGTAGATTTAAAAAAACCAGCAGGAGCCCCATTAAGAAGAATTGAGAACCAACAGTTATTCAACATTTTTTCAACAAGGAGAATGAACTGATTACTGAAACCAAACCTGTGCAAGACAGTCAATAAAAAGTCCCATTCTAATCGGTCATATGCTTTGGCCATGTCTAGTTTGAACATCACATTTGAACCCCTTGTTTTCTTGCCCAACTCATAAGTTAGCTCTTGGGCAAGAGCTATATTCTCAACAATTTGTCTGCCCTTCACAAATGCAGACTGCTATAAAGAGATGATCTTTGGAAGAATGTTAGCAAGTCTGCTATTTAAGATTGAAGAAATAATCTTGTAGAAGAAATTGCACAAACTGATTGGTCTGAATTCGGCAATGTTTGTGGCATTTGGCTGCTTAGGAATTAAAGCCACAAAAGTTGCTGTAACACACTTGGGCATTGCTTGCTGAGTTATGAAAAACTCCTGGACTGCACTGACAACAGAGGTGGAAATAATGTTACAAGCTATTTGGAAAAAGGCGCCTGAAAACCCATCAGGCCCTGGGGCGCTATCAGGGGAAAGTTTGAAAACAGCATCATGAATTTCTAAAGCAGTTGGAGTAGCACAAAGAATATCATTATCCACCTGATTCACCAATCGAGGTATGCAGTCTAGAAAGTTGTTCTCTATAAAATGATCTTGGGTGGTAAAGGCCTTTTGAAAATGGGAGACTGCAATGGTTTTTATTTCTTCAATATCCGAAGTGAGAACACCAGCAGAGTTCCGAAGCTGGGAGATACATTGCTTTCTTCTGTTAGCCATGGTAGTTGAATGAAAGAACTTGGTATTCCTGTCTCCTTCAGTGAGCCAGCGAACCCTTGATTTCTGTTTCCAATAGCATTCCTGTTGAAGCAATTTCTCTGACAAATCTGATTTAGCCTTTTCTAGAATTGTATAATTTGTATCCGAGGGCAGAATGTCATGGGAGTGTTCAGCTTTGATTACAGCCTCCTCAGCTACAATTAAATTCAAATGGACATTACCAAAAACCTGCCAATTCCATACCTTTAGCATTTTCCTGAGGTGATTAAGCTTGAGAAATAAGGTAGTAGTTGGTGAAGTGGCTATCGGGCTGGTGTGCCATCAACTTTTGACATCTTCCAGAAATTGACCATGGTATGTCCACATTTTCTGAAAGAAAAATCTTGATTTGGGCCTGTCATGAGATAGAGATTTAACTAATAGGGGGGCATGGTCGGATGCTTCCCGAGAGAGATGCTCAACAGAGACAGGGAGTAGTGCCATCCAATCAGCATTGAATAATACCCTGTCCAATCTAGCCCAAATGCCTCGACCACCTTGTTGATTATTATGCCACGTATAGGTAGATCCAATGAAGCCAGCATCGATAAGAGCACAGTCAGATACACAGTCCTAAAAATCTGTCACAGCAACCATGTTGGGATCATTACCACCAAGCTTCTCATCAATGGATAGAATACAGTTAAAATCTCCAGCTACTAGCCAAGGTCCCTTGATCTAAGATTGAGCATTGGAGAGAGAGGCCCATAATAACTTCCTTTCAGAAATAGTACATTTAGCATAGACAAACGAAATATGAAAATCATTTATAGCAGCATAGGTCATGTGGAGAGTGATTTGCTGAACATCTCTGCTAACCAGTGTAAACTCTAAAGGATCCTTCCAGAACACCCATATATGCGCCGCATCATCCTCATTGGCTATAGCTTTAGACATTCCCAATTTCCTACAGATAGTATCCATTTTGCTAGTATTGAGCTTGGGTTCCAACAGAGCAATACAATCAATGTTGTATGTTTTAATAAGAAATTTTACACGCCCAATGGATATGTCATTTCCTATTCCTCTGATATTCCAAATGATGAAATTCATAGTTGATGAGTGGAATCAGGAAGATTTCCCGTAGATCCACACTTAGACATGGATCTTGTAATAACACCTGGGCGCTCATAGTGAATGTTCCTTACATTGTCCAAAGCAGCTGAAATAGCTATTTCTTGTCTTCTGTTGAATACTTCATAGGATTGCATCTCCATATTCTTGGACTTCAAGTGAAGAGTCAGAGTCCACTACAACAATCTGAGGATCAGGTGCTATCCGATCCACATAGCTGATATTTTGGTTTGAAGGGAGCTCCTTAGGAGGAGAAGGCAAAATGTCATTGCCAGCCAAATTATCCATAGGCTGAGTATTGTCAAGAACTTGATTATCTGTACTCCGAACTGAATTAAAAATCCTTGCCCCTCCAAATTCACAAGAGGTGGAATTGTGTGTGAGGGAGATAACTGGCCCAACATGACTAGCATTGGGTAGTCTCCCATCATTGACAGCAACAGAAGAGACACCCTGAGGCAAATCATAATTTTGCTTCTCCTGATAGGCCATTCTGAATTCATCCAAATGAACCACAATTGGGGGATTTCTTCCTGGATCAGAGCTAACATCCAGAGCGTTTAGAAGAGAGTTTGAAGTAAGCGCCTCATCCTTTTTGGTTGCAACAGGTTGCCATAAAGATTTATGCTTTGGTGGGTTCCGAATAGGAGCAGAAAATTGAACCTTATTTGTAGAATTCAGGATCCTCTTCCCTTTGCAATCCTCCTTACTGTGACCAAGCCGGGAGCATACTGAACAGAATGTCAGAATGTCTGGATATTGAATTTCCTACCACGCACCTCCACCTGGACAGCCAATCCAGACTCGAGATGGAAGGTGCTTAGAGACATCAAGTTCCACACAGACTCGGGCCACCATGGCATTTGACAGATTTAATGTAGAAGGATCAATTTTCAGAACTCGCCCAACATTGCCAACAATGGAACGAAGTAAAGGCTCAATGAAAAAATTAACAGGAAGGCCAGGGAAAGCTATCCAAACCGGAAGAATGGGTGAGTCAGCGGAAGGTGAGAATTCCATTGTCCATTTGAAGAACTTGAAGAGCCGCCCATGAACAAAAAGGGAATCCCGGAGGAGGAGTTGCAGATAATCTTCATAATTCCGAAATAGGAGAAGAAGATGCCTCATGTCCAAAGCACTAATTAAGAAATCTTCTTTGAACTTGAACCTATTGGAAAGATGCGCTCTGATTTCAGGGAATGCAGGTCGGCCACGAGGAGTACGCGCTACCAAAGCAAACTCAAAAGGCTGTAGGGATGACAAAATCTCATCCTGGCTGAAGAAGACAGCCGGTTCACCACCATCTGTCAAAGCAGGTTCATGAACATAACCCTGGACCACCAGAGGTTTCATAGAGAAGGCGAGGACTTCTGCAAAAGAACATCCTAACCTGGGAGGTATCTCTGGCGGTGGATCCGGCAATGGAGAAAGAGGAGCCGTGGAGGGCGCAGGAGGCGACCCCCCCGGGGCAGCCATCAGGAAACGAAGTCAACCCTAGGAGGAGGTCCTTGATCTAGGTTGCTTGATCTGCTACCTTCCCAAACTGCCTTGCTTGCTTTCACTTAATATTTGAAACTACCTTGCTTGCTTTCACTCAATCTTTGAAAGCACACAGTTTAAGGTCTTTGATTTGAACTTAACCCTTCTGCCTTCTTGAAATCTGACTTGCTTAGCAGCTGCTGAAGTCTGTTGACTATCTTTGATATGAACCTGCCTTTGTTGACATAATCAAAACCACATTAGACTCATCAATAAGTCATAATTAAACATCATCAAAACCTGGGACACAACATTTCTCCCCCTTTTTGATGATGGGAACTATGAGTCATTGATGGCATTAAAGGCACCATTCAATGTAGACAAATAGGCATGATTCAACATGATAAGCATGATGCTACATTAAAATGACTCCACATTTCTCCAATATCAATGACTCCAATTTTTCTCCTCTTTTGTCATTAGCAAAGAGGGCATAGATGTACGCCAATTAGGGAGTCAGAGATGAGCAGATGGAGTAGAACGATACCAAGTGATTAAAATTTAGATGCCAAAAAAGCTTATACCATATGAAAGTTTCAGGCAGATTGCCATAGAAGGCAACAAACAATAAAGTTAGACATCCTGAGGAATAGTATTGCATGAAGACAATCATCAAGCCACATGCCGAATCAAGGTGATCAAACTTTGACAGCCAGAAGATGAATCCAATCGATACCAATTGATGAAACAAGAAGGCTGATATCAGTTGATACTAAATGATACCACTTGTTGAGAAATGATGAAGCGGGAATTACCAATAGAGGAAGTGATACCAAATGAGAAGTTCAAGAGAAGAAAGGGAAACTGATACCAAATGATATTCATTGAAGCATTCATGGTAGAACTGGCAGCAAGGAAGTTAACAAGGCAGAGTGTAGAATTTTTGGGAAGCAGCAGGGAGACCAATTATCTTTATGACAAATGCCAGGATAGGCCAGACAGTAGTCTGGATGAGAAAAGGGGTCGACCCTTGGGGTCGACACCTGAGTAGTAGGGTCTTAGACAGACCTTGACCTAGAGAGGGTCGACTCTGGGAGTCAACACTTGATAATGCATGAGCAAGTTTTTCAGTAAAGAAGGCTAAGCAGTAAACTGATACCACTTGTGTGGATTGGAGATTTTTAAAACACTAAATGGCAATAAACAAGCATACCTGAGTTGTGAATCACTTTAAATGGAAAACAATCAGATGACAGCAAGGGATAGCAAAATTTTTGACATTGCATAAGATGCTGTACCCTTGTGGTTTTGATGATGTCAAACACTATGACTCATCTAAGCATGATGTCATATGTCATAATGTTGATGCTTGATAATTTCGATGATGGCATATGTGTTTTGTTTTGTTGCACTTATGAGGTTTTTGATGATGTCTCTATGAATCAGAGTTAGTGCATAATGCATGAAAATATTATGGTTGATGTGCTTTGTCTGTGATTATAAGTCAGTGCACATGTTAATGTATGCTTCATAAAGTCAATACACACTTTCATATGCTTCATACGAGGTCTGTACACATTTTTATATACTTAGTCTGCACACTTGCACATTTAATTAGAAAGTCTATGCACAACTGTCTTCCTGCCTTAGGCAGTCGATGCACATTCGCTTTCATGCATTGGATGATCTGTGCACATGTGTGTGTTGCATTGACATTTCATCAAACAGGCTTTTTGCATTATGCATGATAGAGTTGGTGCAAGTCTGCTGTGAGCATATAGGGTCGATGCAAGTTTTGATGTGAGCGTTTAAGGTCAGTGCATTACCATCATATAAGTCTGAGCATGTTCATGTAAAGGTCAGAGCATATGCACTGGGTCGGTGCAAGTTTAGGTGTCAAATGCATATGGTCGGTGCACCTTTTTGGCCCTTGCATGTTGCAGGGTCGGTGCATTCTTTGTTGTTGCACGCATATAGGGTCGATGCATGTTTGCTGCAAGCGAGCACAGGTCGGTACATATAGTTTGCTGCGAGCATAAGGTCGGTGCAGGTTTTCTGCACGTATGCAAGGGAAGTCGGTGCTAGTTGCACCTTCTGCATTCAGGGTCGGTGCTAGTTACACCCAAGGTCGATGCTAGCATGTCATATTCTACACACAAGGTCTACGCAACTTTTTGGGTCTATGCATATTTTAGGTCTATGCACATGCAAGGTCCGTGCACATGCAGGTCTGTGCACATGTAGGTCTGTGCACTAAGCCCATACATCAAGGCAAATGTATAATCATACATCATTTTGTATACTTCTGACCTGAGTGTTTGACTAACATAATGATTAGCTAAATATGTCATTGATTATGATAATTAAGTGTTTGTTAAAATGCTCTATCTTTTGTCAAGGACTCGACCAAACACCTGAAGGACAGAGAGTATTGAACACTTAGAAAGTAGACACGCGAGCTCGAACTAAGCTGGCACGTGTTCTCAGAAGGCTGAATGATGGGCACGTGATCCAAGGCATAATGACAAGAAGAATATTCTCGTCCCTGCGACGTGGTCCAATAGGACACAAAAGGAATGAAATCACCCTATCCAAAGAGTTTCTGCGGAGGCCCTGCTTTGGGTATAAATATAGGGTCCTTTCTCCTCTGAAAGAGGGGGCTGCGAAAAAGAAAGAAAGTGAAAAGAGTTAGTAACCACCAGTGAAGAAAGCTAGTCAGTGAGCAAAGAAGAAGTAGAGAGCTAGAGTGAGAGAAAAGAAAAGCGAAGAAGAGAGACAAGAAGTATAGAGATGCAGCCGTCAACTGGATGTTTCTGAGGATTTGTTTTTCATCTGTCTCAGGATCAAATCCTGAACAGACTTGTTTTTGAAAGAGCTTCATTGAAGCTATACTTGGTCCCTATTTTTCATTTTTCCTTTTAGTTCCATCCTTTCCTCGCATTCTCATTTTTGAGTTCCTCCTGTGGTCTCAGGAGAAGGGAGACTTGTTCTCCGGTTTGCGAGTGACTTGGTGTCACTCGTGGTTGTTCCCTCTAGTGTGGAGGAAGAGAGGTCTGTGACCTCTGGTTTGCTAATGACGTGGTGTCACTAGCGGTTCCCCTCTGGTTTGGAGGAAGGGAGATTCGTCTCCGGTTTTGGACTTGTGGGTAGCAAGCCCAGGTGCCAAGCTTCTGTGGGTTGCAGAGCTTGGTTTGAGGGATTTGTCTCTCTCGGTTTGTCAAGTTGTTAGGCAGCGTATGTTGCAAACTGAGTCTGCGGTGGTGTTCTTGCTTGGTTTGAGCAAGGGAAGCCTCACTCGGTTTGAGTGAGGGGTAGATGTAGATCTGGGATCACAGATCGAACCATCTAAAAAATCCCGTGAGTTGTGGTTTGAATTGTGTGCTTGTTCCTTATCTTCTGCCCCCTTCATAGGGTTCGTTAATTGTTCTTTTGGGTGGCGGTTATTCAACTCCTTATCAGCTTTCTTGAGCTGTGTGTGTCGTGGGCTATACCTTACCTCCCGCTGAGTCTGTGTTAAAATGTTAAGTGTTTGCTCACTGGTCCAGTAGAAGCTCTCATTGTTAAGTGTCTTCCGTGGAGCTATTGTCATTTGGTTCCTAGAGTGGGGTTTGGTTTTTAATAGGGTGAAAATTCCGAAAGATCCATTCACCCCCCCCTCTGGATCTATCTCCGTGCACCACCTGGTCTAACAATTGGTATCAGAGCGGGTCTCTGATTCATCAGATCCAACGATCTGCAGAGGATCCTGCTACCTTCTGGTGCACTGCTAGTTCTAATTCTTTAATCTGATTTGCTTTTATGGGTCATCCACGGATTTTCGATGGATCTAATTTTAGTAATTGGTTAGGCAGTCTGTGCGGCTTTATAAACTCTATAGATCTAAAACGGTGGAATCTCATTAAACTTGGTCCACATGTCTTGCCTCGAGAGGAGAGTAAATGGTCCCAGAAGGACAAAGAAAAGAATCTTGAGAATATACAAGCTCTGAACATTATGCAGAAAGCAGTAGATGGTAATGTCATATTCTCAATTCCTACCTGCAGGACTACGAAGGAGATCTGGGATTCTGTCATCACATTTCATGAGAACCAAAAATGTATGATGGCTGAAGGAAGCAATGAAGGTGAGGATGAAGAAGAGGTAAACAACCCTTTCGCTAACTTTACTTTAGATGATTGGGAAGATGCATATGCTAGTTTGCTAGAGTCCTATAAAAAACTTAGAAAACATAAGAAATCCATGAAAAAGAAGTTAAACAAATTTGAGAATGCTGACTCTGTAGGTGAGGACATTGAAATTCTGAAAATAGAAAATGGTATATTTAGAAGACAACTGGCAGATCTTGATGCTCTTAGTACAGAACTTGATTCCTTGAAATCTGAGAACAAGAAACTCAAAAACTAGGTTCAGGAATCTGAACATAGATCTGAAAATCTTGAAAGTGAAAACAGATTGATCTCTGAAAAATTGGAGAATGTTAGATTAATAAACTTAAGGCTTCAGAAAAACTTTGACAAACTTCTATCAGCAAAACAACAAAAAGTGTTTAAAGAATGTCAGAATTCTCTTAGTGATTTGGTGTTTGATGATGTACTCCAGGAACAAAACAGTAAACTGGAAGAAGAAATTGACAAGCTAAAACACCAAAACAAAGCTCTATCTGAAAGACTAGTCACACTTGAGAAAGGTAAATGCGTAAGCATGGATAGCTTTGAAGAGTTGCAAAAGGCTGAACATGAAATTGAAAGCTTAAAAACTGTTAATCAAATGTTGAATGAAAAAGCTACATCCTATGAAGAGAAGATAGCTGCATATGAGCTCCATGTCTCAGAACTTGAAACTGAAATTTCTAACTTAAACAAATCTCTGGAAAAATTTGTGAGTGGAAAAGATAATCTAGACAACCTCCTTGGCTGTAAGGTGAACTTCCAACATGAAGGTTTGGGTTTTAACCTAGATAATAAAAAGGGCTTTGACAGTAAACTTCACACTTCCTTTGTGTGTAGTTCTGAGCCAAATAGCACATCCAGTGCACCTCCCTTCCAATTCAGTGCTCAGAAAAACCAAAAATTCACTGTCAATCCCAAAACTGTAGAACAAACTCAAAAAATAAAAAAGAATGAAAATCCATAGAAAACGAACAAAAACACTCCTACTGGTACAAAGAATGCTACACACAAGTCACATGCACATCCACACATTCATGCAAAGAAAATTTCATGTCACTATTATGGAAAAATTGGCCATGTGATGCACAACTGTTATATCCTAAAATCTGATGAATTGAATTTTCATAATGGGATGAAGAAAATAAAAAATTCAGGAAATACGCATGTGCAAATTACTAAAAAGTCATTCAAGAATCAGTTTGCCCAGAAAAGGCAACTCAGATGTTTCAACTGTGGTAGATCTGGTCATGCAATGCATGACTGTTGGTCTGTGAAAGAGAATGAGTGTAAGGTTCTTAGGAGGAACATTGTCCCTAGAACTACTCCAAGGAGACCTTATTGCAATGCATGTGGTAAGTTTGGCCATATAGTAGAGCACTGTTTGCATGCCCAAGGAAGAAATACACATCCCAGATTTGTTGGACTTCATGCTAAAGAGAGAGTAGTTGGTGGAAATAATTCTGTTGTTAAAGGAAAATCTTTTACATGTTTTAACTGTGGAAAGCCAGGTCACAGAGCTGCTGACTGTTGGCTGGCTGGTAGTGAAAAGATAAATTTTAATGTTACTAATAGAAACAATCATGTTTACCTACACCAACTTCATATGCATTCTAACACATATAAGAAGAACATGAAATCTGTTATTTCTTGTCATTATTGTGATCAAGTTGGGCATTCTATGAATAACTGCTCTTTGATGATATTTGATAATTCAAAAGCCCAAAGGTTGTGGAAAATACCCATCAGAGGTGCTACTAACCATGTAGGACCCAAGAACTCTTGGGTACCTAAATCTGTAAAATAAGAATCTATTTTGCAGGAG
Source organism: Amorphophallus konjac (assembly GCA_022559845.1). Lineage (NCBI taxonomy): Eukaryota > Viridiplantae > Streptophyta > Magnoliopsida > Alismatales > Araceae > Amorphophallus > Amorphophallus konjac. The sequence continues at coordinate 367,959,347 of CM040120.1, read as the reverse complement.
TGCCTTGGGAGCTGGAGAATAAAAGGGGTTCAATAAGCCAAGGCACATGAATATGGTAAAACCCCATCTTTGTGCTTGACAGGTTTGATCCTGTAAACTTAAAAATAATCTCCTCAATTTGCTGCATATCATGAGTCATGCATCTAATATATGCAACGTTCATTTTTTTTTGTCTCTAAATGCATATGATTGAGTTATATGTGCATATGTGAGATTGAAAAAGAATTGGATATCATTCACTAAAAATCAGAATTGTCTGCATTAGATGCCTACATTTGCTTGATATTTGTCATAATGGATAGTCAATGAAAATAAATCTCATTGTTGAAAATCTGAATGGCTAGAATTTGATGCATGCATACTGACTCATGCATAAAATGTTCATCTGCATACATGACAAGCTCATATACTCACACTTGCATATGCTAAGAATATTGTCAAATTGAGATGCACATAGGACTGCATCTGCATTAGATTCTCTTGCATGACTATCATGGTATATCAAATGGTAAGTTACTAAAGGACAGATGCATCATGTCTGGAAGTTCTTACTATGTATGAGGTGGTCTTTGGACCAAGTCCTCTACCTAGTACCATTAGTCATATTTGCACATAGAGCAGTCTAGACTTCCATGAGCATACTTTTCATAAAACTCCCTACACAAATTTTATTGCATACATTTCACTCAGAATTCAGTCATAAAATGCATAAAGTCAGGGGGAGTCAGTCAAGGTAACTCTTATGTTTCATGCACATTAGTTTAGATCAAATCCCCCAGTAGGGTATTCATGACACATATGATGGCTCAATATTGTTAGTTAAGGGGAGTCAATGCATTTGCATACATGTGTAATGGCATATCATTTATGTGTCAACAAGATTGAGATAAATGCACATAGATAAGGAGAATTGCTCAATTTCATGAACTGATTTATGTGTTAATGGCATAGACTGATTTTTGAACTAATTGCATATCATTCATACTCATGAAGTGAACTCAAAGAGATTGTTTGCTATGCAATGCACCCTCATGTTGTTAGCTCATGTATCTTGTCAGGGGGAGCATTTAACCAGGTCCTGAACAGCGTGGCTATATTTTTTTCTATCAGTATCTAGTTCGGCCGACCAAACTGCTCTTCTCGGTCAACCAAAATCTTTTCTGAATAGCCATAGCCCTAGTCTCATCCTGTTATCTCTGCTCTTCGTGTAATCCACACTGTCAACTGATTTTTTCCCCCATCAATTCTAAAACTCAATTGGGGTCAACTGTCTCTTGAACCTGAAATTCCTTGTGTGGTTCTTACACTTGCCAAGGGAGTGTTTCACATGAAAACCTCCTTGTGTTGCATTGTAATTCACATTCTTTGTTGATATTTATGATCAACATTTCTGTCACTACATTCTTAAGCTGGTCTAACCCAAATTTCACTTCTACTGAATTTTGAACTCTCTAGTCATAAATTCAGAAAACTGCTTTCGATTGATTCTCATATTCACTGAACTTATGTCAAAATCTGACAAATTACTGCTGCTCTATGGATGCATTTTATTGAACACTCATTGCTATTCCTCTAGAATCTACAGTTACCAAATGCATCTCTGCTAATTGCATAAATTTCAACTGCTCTCACATTTGATGCATGTTCATGCTAATGCTTTTATTGAAAATTAGCTGCTCTTAAACTTCCTTGACCTGAAACTTGAAATTTTCAATGTGCATATCCTGATCATAAATCTGAAAAATATCTGTAAGAAAAATCTTCTATTATACGAGTCTATGAATGTCTGTTTGACACTGAGCTGGTTTGAGGATGATGTATTCATTGAGTTTGTACATGAAGTTCTTGAAAATATCCGAATCAATTCTAAATAAACTTTAACCTGCTAACTCATGTTTTGTCTTGTAAGACCTTCTGGAATCTGAAAGTTCTGTTAAAGATCATGGCTTACTTTAGTTGAAATGCTTGATGTGAGTATTGTGCTTAAACATTTGATTGCTCTGAGATATGTCTAAAGAAATATATGGTCAGAGCAATGACTTTGGTCACAGAGAAACTGGGTTCTCTATCAAAGATATGGAGTAAACCTATGTCATGAAGTGGCATAGTTAGCTCTACTATAAAACTGATTGAAATATCTGTGAAAATTGGCATAGCAATGACATGTTGTGTGGTGAGTAACTTGGTCACTTCACCTAAGACGTGTTGTGCCTCATGTCAAAAGCCATATTGCTGTTATCTCTGTTCTAACGAAGCATGACAGTTAATTGTAGACACGCTAAAATCGATGCTATGATGAGTAAATTTCATGTCACCACGTGATGCCCCAAAGTGGACTTCAATACGGGCTTAATATGAACTTTTTCTAACTTATTTGGTATTTTTCCATGATAATCATAATTAGCACCTGGAGTCCGGGCGTCATTTAATTGACGACTGGATGGGTGTCGTGGTTTCATAAATAAACGACTGTTCACGCAAGCGTTATTTCTTGGTTTTTACGAAACCCAATCAAAATATAATTCAAAGAATTGACGTCAGCTTCTGGGGCGTTGATTATTTGACGCCATTGTAAGAAGGCGTCATTTCTTATTTTTTTAAATATGGGAAGTCATTTATTTCTATAATTAAACCCAAGAATCAACGACTGCATGGATGTCATCATTTCAAATAGCGACCCCCTCCATGTCATCATTTTAGCTTCTGTCTCCTGTTCGTCTGCTACCTTCCCGGGAAGAATCCTTCCTTGTTTTAACACCCTATTCGATTGGGGAAGGGAGATCCTTGCTGGAGGATTACTATCCTTGTTTTAATCCCATTAGAATAAGGTTTTTGGCCCTATAAATACCCCATGGCTTCTCACGCGCGAGAGGTTAAGAAGAGAACGCAAGAAGAACACACAGAGAGAGCTTTTAAAATACGGTATAGAGAGAGAAGAGAGCTTTCTTTTAACAATTTTTTCATGTTCTTCTAGTGCATTGTTCTTCCTCCATGGCGGTGTTCTTCCTCCAAGGGCGTTCTTCCTCCGGTGGAGACTTCTTCCTCCAGCAGATTCGCTGCGGCTGAAGCTCTCGCTGCTTGCTTCTCTCCCTTTACTGTTGCTACACACAACAGAAAGGCACTTCCTCTCTAGTCTTTTGATTTGTTTAGTATTCATTATATCATCATACGCATCCTTCCTTCTAGCTATCTTTGCTAGAGATACTCCTTAGCATATCATATCACCTGTTTGCATCATAACATAACTCTCATCCTTTTGCTCCTTCTTAGGGGTTTAAACAAAAACACACAATATGTGTTCATGCTCACTTTGCATAGTTCTATTTTATTAGAGCATTGACACTACACACACTTTGGCTAATCCACATATTTGCTTCTTTTTGCTTATTTTTGCAAGGGTAATCAAGTAAGAACCCCCTTCATCGGCCGGCCGGTAGAAGGAGGAAGGAAGAGCTCACAATCTTGCTCGCTTCTTACAAGGTACATGCGATCATCCTTTTGTTTTGAGGTAACCCCTCTGGCAACCACCCTCCCTTAGAGCATCACATGCTCCTTTTATCTTTCTTCTTTATTTCCCACATGTCTTTAATGCATTAGATTTATCTTCTTCTTAAAATGTCTATGTGACACGTTCACAAATTGGCGATCATGGTGGGACCCTTGTAGTTTTTATTTTGATTACCCCTCCATTGGCACCCACGTGTGCCCCTCCCTTTGGCACCCTCGCGTGCCCCTCCTTTGGCACCCACGTGTGCCCCTCCTTAGTGCTCCACGTAGCACACTCCCCTTGTGCACCATGTGCACATTTCCCACTAGATTAGCCAATTTTTGAACTGTCCATAACATTTTTTTAGAAAGAAAATTTTATTTCTGTTAGTTATCAGTGTGGATCATGGAAAATCCACTTTTAAGATAAAAATAGTTGTATAAGAAGGAGAATAAATGAAAAGGAGTAAAGGAGCACGTGGTGCTAATAAGGAGTGTGATCGCCAGAGGGGTTACCTCAAAAATAAAGAAAATTGATCGCGAATACCTGGTGAAGATAAGGATGCGGGATGGATGTAGATTCCCTCCTCCTCCTCCTATCGGACGGCCGATGAAGGGGGTTTTCCTCTTGATTACCTTTAATCTAAGAACAAACAATCAAAAGAAGAGGGGATCAGCCAAACGTGTGTGTAGTATCAATCCAAGGAAATAATATGATGATGAAAGAAGAGCATAAAGTGTGCACCTTTTGTTTATTTTTTTTAAAACCCCTAGAGAATTAGGGAAAGGGAAAGAGATGCAATACTAATGCAAAGGAAGAATATAGTGATCGATGATGAAGACAAACGGGAGAAAGAAAGCCCCTGTTGTTCCTGTAAACAGTAAAGGGGAAAAACCACTTTGATGCTTCGGTTGCGGCAGCAGGAGGAAGCAGAGAGCCTTCAAAGAGATCGCACAGGAGGAGGAGAACGACCGTGAGGACAAAGGACTTGAAGGTTGGCAGAAAAAAGAGATAAACTCTGTATTCTCAGACGATCATTAACCTCCGTAAACTAGCTTCTGCAACCTCAATCGCCGGGACCCGTTTTTTTCAATCGTCAGCACCCATTTTCTCGCGCGAGATCAACCAGGGCATCCTTTTATAGGGTGCAAAACCGTATTCTAATGGGATAAGAACAAGCAATTATCATTAATGGCAAGGACTCTAGTTCCCCAATCGAGCAAGTGATTAACCAAGGCAGGGAACTCTCCAGGAAAGGTGTGTTCAAACCAGACACGGAAGGGTGAGAGACGACCCTCAGAAGGGCGTCAATTAAAATTGACGACTCGAGACAAAGGCGTTACTTAAAAACATGACTGGGACAAAGGCGTTATTTCCTATATTCAATTTTAGTAAGAAAAACTTCCCTTATTTGAAAATTATGAAAAAGACGCCTGAAGGAAAGGCGTTAATTAAAAACACGCCCTAAGGAAGGACGTTAATTCTTGATTTTTCAATCGTGGTGGGACTCGTAAAATACCAGAAATTGACGCCCTTAACACCAACCGTCCTTTCTCGAGAACACGCCCTAGATTAGGTCGCTATTTAAATCACGCCCCTCTTCAAGTCGTTAATTACAAAAATGCAAGAAACATCATAAAAACCGACACAAAAGATAAAAACTTTATATTATAGAAATATTGAAGTTCACTTTGGGGCGTTAACATAGTGACATGAGTTTTGATCGACACAGTATCAATTTTGGCGTGTCTACAGTTGCCCCGCCTTGGCGTCTGCTTTGCAAGGGAGTGAGACGGAATGAAACGAAAGTGTAATGAAGTGGAATGAAGTGGAGCGAACTGATAAGTAGATGCCAAGGTGTGATGTGACGCGCCTCAGATACAAAGCATTAGAAATCTTTCCGAGATTCTGAGTGAAGCAACTTCGGGTGATTCCAAGGAAACATCAATTTGCGGGTTAAAGGAGACTAAACAAAACAAGTAAAATGTGCGCGTGGGCACGACAGGGAGGCACCATTGGAGAGCGTTTACCAGCCAATGTGGACGTGCTACAACCAAGGTGAATTTGCAAAAAATAAAGTGAATTGAGATGAAGACCCAGCAAAGAGGCATTTTCAAGGAACTAGCCTGATCGGCTTCAAAGAGAATAAAGTACTCAATTTGGAGTGGAATATCTCATGTCAACTCAATCAAGAGCGAGTGACCTTCATTATTGCCATAATATGAAGATTTTCAGCATGAAGCTCAAAGTCCTATATGATGCATGCTGGGCTAAAAGAAAAATTAAAACAAACTAAAATAATAGAAAATAATCAAGGATAATATTGTTAAGCCACCTAGATTCGGTCAAGAATCCAAATTTCTGAGCTGATACTAAGCCAAAGCCCGTTTGTCCACGCATCAACCCAGAAAGTGGAACCATCGTCCCAGACCTTTAATGACTCAACGTCCTATCCGTGTGATCAAGATTCTCCTGGAATTATCACTATTTTTGATGAAGGGGAACTCAAATTCCAGGTTCATCAGAACCACAAGGTCCTTGATATGCTATAATAGCGTAGATACCATATAGTAACAATGCTTACAGGAAAGAAATACAAGAATGGGATGATGATGCTCCCATGAGTGATCCAAGTGCTTCAAAACCTGCACTCCTCTACACTTGAAAATTCATTAGGCCTCTCAAAGATCAGAAATAATCCTCAATTCAAAGCAAGACATGATCATAAGTGCTTAATCACAAATAACTCCAATTAAAAGATAGCACTTAAGTTCATCAAAATGCACAGAGCGACCAAACATGCAAGCCAAACAAATAACGACTGGGGGTAGGGGCGTCAAAATATAAGAGACGACTGACATCAGGGCATCAAAATATAAGAACACGTCTATCATCAAGGCGTTAATTCGTTTGGGAGCTCAAGAAGAAGACGACCCTTATGGAGGCGTTAAATAAACAACGACTTTGGTCAAGTCGTCAATTAAACAATTGACGCCCTGAACACTGTCATCAATTATCCAGCATTCCGAAAACCATGCTTCCGACTCTGAGTCAAAAGCTAACCCCAGTTCTAGTTCTAATCGTAATCGTAATCAACCCTGCAACTTCGAACGATCTCAAAACCCTCCAGACTTCTATAAAAAGGAAGAAACTCCCTTAGATTAATCAAATAACTCATCCAACCTCTGTTTCTCTTCACAGGCACTGCTACGGCTCCAATTCTTCCTGTAAATCGAATATGGAGAAGGCAATTAAAAGATCCAAGATTTCTGCTCTCAGACTAACCGAGATCAACGGGCATATCAGCAGCCGGATTGCCATGAACCAGGTAAAGAATTGCTTTTCTATTTCTTCTTTTCATATCCTCACCGTCCTTCTATGTTGTATTCTCATCTTTCTCTCTGTGCTTTTCTTTCCTTCTTTTCTGTGTCTCCCACAGGATTATCCAAACATTCCAGGAGCCAGAAGGTTCACCAAGATCAAGTGGCTGCCTCTTCTTCTCTCCTAATTTTCTTCAGACATGAGAGTCTATTTAACAAGATGGAATCTGTTAGGCTTAATCACTCATGCCAAACACTATGATCAAGTTCACCTTGATTGGGCTGCCATAGGAGCTCTAGTTGAAATATGGCACCCTTCCACCCATACACTTCTTTTCTCAACCTTCGAAGCCACAATTCTGTTAGAGGAACTAGAGATGATATTGGGCTTAAAGAAGATGAAACAACGAGACGAGGAGAAGATGGCCATCATGCCAAAGCAAATCTTTTCACATGAGTTATTAACAAGTTTAATTCCCAGCCCAAACTTAGTGAACCAAATCAAAGCTACCAAGGGAATCAATCTCCTAAAGCTTGCTTCTTGGGTGTACAAGCGATCCGATCAAGCTAAAGAAGATGATGAAGTGGAACGAGTGGCAAAGGCTTTCATGGTATGCTTGGCAGGAGCAATCTTGTTCCCCTCCACGGAAGACTTCTTGGAAGAGTCCCAATTGAGCGCAATAGTGAGCCTATGGGAAGGAGAGAGAGCGGGACCGGCGATATTAGCCTATCTCTATAGCGGGCTTACCTCGGCGGCAATGGGGAGACCAATCTATGGGTGCATGCTAGCACTATCAAGTTGGGTAGATCTCCACTTCAAATTCGATCCATGTGAGGAGGCCCAACAACCTTCTAGAATCTTCTCAAAAAGCCCACTTTCTTACATGACCGGCTCATTGGGATTAAGCAATAGAGTGATGAACCGGATTCCTCAAGTCAAGAAAAGAGCGGAATGGAGGGAACATCTCAAGGTAATGCCAAAGAACCTTTTCACTTGCGCCCAGGGAATACTCAAGACTCAAGAATTCCGTGCAAGATTCTCGCCCGGGACAGACCTTCGACTCATAGGCGCTTCAGAATTCGTGCTGTACAACTCATACCGATGCCTTCCTCAACTTGGGCTCCCACGGTGAATATTTGAGAACCCATCTCATCTCCCTCCTATCAAGGCAAGGGATATTGGCAGCAATGAAGATGAAGAAGAGTGCACCACAATCCAAGCTCTGTGGAAAATATGCAAGACTTATCAACCTATGGAGAACTTGGAAGAAGACAGAGATCAATGGAAATCTTATGTCATAGCTTTAAGAAGTTTGAGGCCCAAAGTGGCTTACTGAATGCAATGTAATCTTTTCCATCAATAAACAATAATGATATTCTGATTGAGCCAATAACATAGTGTTTCTGATCAATTCTTCCAACAATCATGTGATTCTGCTCTGAATAACGACTCAGACAATGTCGTTAATTCCATAACTGACGCCTCAGCCAACGTCGCCTTCAATAATCCATCTCTCAAAATTGATGCCTTCACCCATAGGCGTTTACTAAATCACGACTTAAAATAAGGCATTAATTCGCTTCAAATTCCAAAAAGTATTCGTTAAAGATCCCAAAATAACGCCTTAGGGTAAGCCATGTTTCATGTAAATAACGCCTTTAGTCCAGACGTTAATCAAAACAGTAATCATTATTCCCATCGTATCAATCAATTCCCATTAAATGCCTCTGACGACGTCTGCCATTCCCCATGCTAAAAGAAGTCGCCCCAGAGCACGTCGTTAACCATGGAAGAGACGCCCATAACTCCAGTCATCTTCTTAATAAGACACGACTCTTCTGGAGTCGTTAATTCTTTTTGACCGTTCGACTTTGCTTTCCCTCCTTTTATCTTCTTCCTTCGTCCAGATCCCTCTTCCTTTCTTCTCTCCCACTGCAACCCTAACCGAACCCCTCTTCCACTCCCTATCTCTCTCTCATACTCTCAAACCCTCTCGCCCCCTAGCCCTAAGCAATGGCCGGCGGTGGACAAAAAAGACAAAGGGTCTCGGCCCCAGAGGTTGTGGACTTGGGCGAAGATACCCATGCCGAGGAGGAAACCCCTCCCATGGCGGCCGAGGAGGAAACACCGGCGGAGCACGGCGTCGAGCACGACGACGATGACGAAGGAGCAAGAGATGAAGGTGAAGACGAGGGAGGAGAAGATGAAACTGAGGAAGGTGGAGACGACGATGAGGGAGGGGAAGAAATTGAAGAATGACCGGCGGCGGCGGCCCCTCATCCCGGTCAGCTCCGGCGGCCACGGCAACCAAGGCCTGAACACCGTGGTGAACCCAAGCGCCACAAGGTAGGCCCCAAGCCCAATCCTTTCATTTTTTTATTTTATTTCCATTTTTTTTATTTTCCATAGCTCTCGGGAAGAAGAGAATCAGGGACTTAGAAAAAAAGACGCCCCCAGGGGTGTCGTTATTTAAGAATAAGACGCCCAACCCCGGGCCGTCAATTCATTTATTTCCTGAAAAATATAAACCTCATGAAAACGCCCTGGCGTATGTCGTTAATTGGAATCATCATGTTTTATCAATCATGTCGTTAATTTCATACTTCTCTTTTTTTTTTTCAATTACCTCTTCAATATTAATGCCTTGATTTATATCTCGCATGCTGTTTTTATTTTATTTTCAAAAACCCTGGAAAACAACGCCCCCCATCGGGGCGTCAATTCAACAGATAACGACCATAGAAGTGGTCGTCCATTTCATTTTATTCCAGAAATTACTAAAAGTTCATTTTCAGAAAACGTCCCTCACAAGGGCGTTACCTAAACAAATGACGACCCTGGGACGGGCGTCAATTAAAAAACCTCTAGGAAATTAGAAATTAACCACAAAACCATGCCTCCCACAGGGGCGTCTCTTAAATAAACAACGACCTAGGGTAGGTCGTAAATTCAAAGCTCACTTAGAAACCACGCCCCCCTCAGGGGCGCCAATTAAACAAACCACGACCCAAGGGCCATCATTAATTAAATCAAACATCAACATCTCAAGCCAAGGCTATTAAGTGAACTTCCTGAGGAATGATCAAAATAATTAAGCCAAATTTCTTTCTTTATGCATGCAGGGGTTGATGAGGACACGGACCTCCTGGGTCATGGTCCGGGTAGCATATTACGGCATCCCCGAGTTCCAGAGAGCCAGGGTAGACGCTATGGGGTTCGGGGCCTTCCTTAGCATAGAGCCCATTAGGCCTGACTTAGCACTTATCCAGGTTCTGAGAGAGAGGTGGGATAGGACTAGCCGGGTATTCCTGATGCCATGGGGTCATATGGTTCCTACCCTAGAGGATGTGGCTAGGATTACTGGGTTGAGGGTAGACGGTGAGGCAGTGAGCGGGATCACCTTACCAGACTATACCGAGTTGGCCGAGAGACTGCTAGGGCTAGAGATGGTCTACGAGACACCTAGCGAGTGTAGGACTATCTTCTGCACTGATCTGACTACAGTGATGGGCTTGGGGGATGCTAGGCATAGGTCCGGGGAGTCCTTAGAGCAGTTTTCTCAGAGGTTGATCGATGGGGCTAGGGCAGCCTATTGCCAGGACCCAGCCGACAGGGAGAGAGCAGACCGAGACCTGAGGAGGTTCCTATTCTTGCTGCTCGGGAGGCTATTGCTCGGCACGAAGGGTGATGTCATCAACTGCCGATTCCTAGGGATCCTCGAGGACTTAGAGGGAGTCGGCAGGTACGCCTGGGGAGCTGCGCTACTGGCGCACTTGATAGCTGACCTGTCCACGGGGACAGGACGAGAGACGACCGTCAGCGGCTTCTCACCTTTTCTTCAGGTATGCACATCTTTTTTCCTTTCTTTTCTTTTACTTTATGCATGTGAATGCCTCACTAATGCAATGCATGGATGCAAGTTTGGAGCCATCTATACATGCTCATGGGGTGCGTCGACCCACGGCCTGGAGGTGAGGGGGCTTTCCCTCTAGCACAGCGCTGGCTGTCGGTGGTGTTTGGAGCCCCACTCGGCTACGAGCTGTGGGTACTGCGTAGAGAGTTTCGAGACTTCCCTCCCTCGCTGGTATGCATGATGAATGTTATGCACCCTTTTGTTCTTATTTTTATGCAAAATATTTTGATATGATGATGATGATGCGAATGTATGTTTGTGGATGCAGGTGCGATGGAGGCCCTATGAAGGGATGACCGACGAGGGCCAGCCGTGGGTTGTAGCGGGGCGACCTCGCTTTGAGCATGAGCTTTGGGTTCATTGCCTGAGCGAGATTGAGCCGTTACGGCTTAGGTTGGTGATGAGGACCATGGGCCTACACCAGGAGTGGATAGAGGTAGGGGAGCTGTGAGGAATTGGAAAGAAGACACACGGTCACACGAAGGCGATCGACTGGAGGGTGCGGTTCAAGGACCAGTACACTGACTCGCAGCGAGGCGGGACCCGAGTCACTTCCCAGGCGACCGACAGCTCCGAGTACCTCCGGCGCTACTGGGAGGTATACGCCGGCCGACCCCAGATGAGAGTCCTAGGGGTATGTATGAATGCACTTATTTCTAAGTTGAATGCAAATGCTTATGTGACTATCATGTGACTAATATGTAATGGATGCAGGATGCACGAGACATAGCAGCGATGGATGCCCAGGCCCACCTACACAGCCTGGAGGACCAGCTGGCCACCAACCGAGCGGACCTTGAGACCCTGGTGAGTGTTTAAATTATTTCTACATGCAAGTGAATTTTTTTGTTGAATTATTGATGATTAGCCACTGACAATCTCATTAAATGCAGCGTGCCCAGCAGGGAGTAGCAGGGAGAGATACGGGAGAGGCCTCTAGCTCGAGAGGGCCTAGTGCAGAGGCGACTGCACTAGCGGAGCAGCTGGCGGGGGCAGTGGCTCGGGCCGAGGCGGCAGAGCGCGACCTCGCTTCACGGGTAAGTTTCAAAAACTCAGACCTCATTCAATTACTGATTATTTTTATCATCGTGCACTGATGAACTTCATTTTTACAGACTGAGGATCTTCGAACCGCTCTTACTTGCGTCTGTGAGGGACAACAGGCGATGACTGCTCAAGTGAGAGATTTACTTTCCGTCATGTATTGCTTATTTCATGAATTATTGCACAATGGAACTGATGATTTGTTTACCTGTTTGCAGACCAGACAGTTACAGGCGGCACGTACCCAGGCTGCCCTGGCCGGGACAGAGTTGGCGATCCGCGAGCAGCGGATTACAGAGCTGGAGCGGGACTTGAGGCGACGAGAGGAGCTGCCTCAGGACGTGGCAGAGCTGCGGGCTGCTCTTGAGCTGGAGCGGAGGGAGCGCGCTCGAGAGCGAGAGGAGCACCTGGCGGACCGTGACCGGCACCACGAGCAGCAGCAGACGGACCGTGCCCGGTACCAGGAGCAGGTGGCGGCACGCGAGCGTGAGCTGGCGGACCTGAGGACGCAGCTGGCCGTCACCCAGGAGTGGCTACGAGCGTCAGAGGAGCGTCTCCAGCGAGGGCGTGAGCGAGCGCGTGCTGCGGGGTACTCCTTCACCAGCTCCACCTTTGTGGCGGGTTCTTCTCTTCGAGAGAGGAGCGAGGCAGGGGGCCAGGTTCGAGTTCCATCTTCTTCACGGGGGCCCATGCCCCTTCCACCAGCGCCTCCTCGGGACGGCGAGGACGAGGTAGAGAGTAGGAGAGAGGAGGGTGGAGGCGAGAGCTGAGAGACTTGTACTCCTCCACCCTCACACCTGTACTCAGACATTCATGATGTATATATATATGAGATTGAGATTTTTTGTTACCTAAGCACTTGTGTAGTTGTGTACTTGTGGTTGTGTACTTTGATTCTTTTCCACATTCTTTGCGTTCGCTCTATTTTGTCCTGTACTTGTAGATGTGGTTCACACTTGAATAAACAGGTTAATTCATCTGTTCGACTTGGCCCCTTGCTCAATAAGCAAGGGACGTCTCTACTTTCACCTTGATAACGGGTCAAGGGGCCAAGCCTTTAATAAGGTCAATGAAATAACCAATAAAGGGAGATGCAACACGCAAGCACACATATGCAAACCATAATAGAAAGATGCCCATGCAAAAATGCAAGCACACTTATGAAGAATAAATCACCATTCTTTTTCTTCTTTTTCTTTATATATATATATTTATTTATTTATTTTTATTTTACAAAAAGACGCCTTGGATTAAGTCGTTATTCATGTAAAAGACGCCCCCAGTGACGGTCGTTAATTCTGAAAAGGAGTTGGAATTTTCGTTGAAAAGATGACCTATCTAAAGGCGTTATTTGATAAAAGACGACTTCTACTAAGGCGTTAATTTCAAAAAGGCGCCTTACTCAGAGGCGTTAATTTTTCTTCTTTCAGCATTAGGTTGACAAAGCTACTAGGGAACTCGGTCCTACACGGTCATCATCGAGGATTCATTGACCTTTCTTGATTAATCAAAAGGGGTTGACGTCATAGTGTTTAAACTTATACGCAAGCTCTCGCACGGTGCAATCTCTTAGGTTAGTCTCGACGATCGTGCTGGTTTATGACTTACCATAAAGAAAGAGGTGGAAGAAGATATAAGGAAGCCCATAAGGGATTCTGAAAAGCTCGAGGCAAAACTACCTCCCCCACCCTATGCCTGTTGGGGTTCGGTCGTTGGCATAGGGAAATTTCGTTGCCTTTTGCCTCTTTTCATATTGCATGCATACGCCCACAGTTCTCCTTGCGGGGACTTTGCCCTCTTGACATGCTCTTCTTTTTCACAATTTGACTTTCACTTTGAAGTTGATTTGCATTGATAAAAAAAAAACCTAATTGTACTTGGGCTTTTACGGCATTTTTGTTCCCTTTTGGGCCCTGACTTCCACCTACTAAGGCGGCGGGCAGGCTTGGCGAGTCTACCCTGAGGCCTCCCTTCCTCCCTTATGGGCCGAAGAAGAAAAGAATGGGTATTGTCTTCACCTTTAGTCAGGTTTTGACTTTCCATCAGATTTTGCACCGCTTGAGTTCGAGGTTTAAGTGTGTAGTGTGTGTGGGTGTAGGTGTCGACCCCATTTTAAGTTAACAAGACTGATGAATGAATACTGAACTTTGACCCTTCAGACCTTGCGTCCTCGCAACCATGGCAACTATTTTGAAAATTTTTCAATATATATATATTTTTTTATTTTTAAAATTTTATTGTATATTTTTTTGGTTTTTGAAGATTTCTATATTTTTGTTTTTGGATTTTAAATTAGGGGTAGTATTTCTTAAGGTACAGATCATTCCAAGGGTGAGTTAATTCTTCTCCTTCAGCATTAATCAATTTATAAGCATTGCTAGGATAAACATCTTTTATAACAAAGGGGCCTTCCCAGTTTGGTTGGAGTTTTGAACGGGGTCCACCAGGTTTTACAAAAATTCTCTTAATTACCATCTCACCGACTTTGAATTTTCTCTCAATTACTTTCTTTTGATAAAAACGTGAAAGCCTATTTTGATAAACGCGCGCATGCTCAGCGGTGACCAGACGCTTCTCATCTAGGAGTTCCAACTGGGCAAGGAGTGAATCACGATGCTCATCAATAGAGAATTCCTTGTCCAATTGTACTCACAGAGATGGAATGAGAATCTCGTAAGGGACTACCGCCTCCATTCCATAAGTAAGGGTGAAAGGGGTTTGCCCTGTAGGGGTACGAATGGAAGTGCGATAGGCCCAGAGAGCCTCAACTAGCTTGTCTGGCCAATCCGAAAATTTATTAGCCTCACACGTCTTTTTAACAATTTTGATCAAGGTTTTATTAGTTGCCTCTGCCTGGCCATTGCCCTGTGGATAATAGGGAGAAGAATGATGTAATGCAATGTTATACCTGTTGCAGAGATCCTTGAGCTCTTGAGAGATGAATTGAGGTCCATTGTCGGTGATGATGGTACTCGGGATGCCGAATCTGGCGATGATATTCTTCATTATGAATTTGCAGACGGTTGATGCTTTGATCTCCACGAATGCTTCCGCTTCCGCCCACTTGGTGAAGTACTCCGTTGCTGTGAGGATGAATGATTTTTGCTTCGTGAGGAGGTTCGAGTCACCAAGAGGTCCAATGATATCGAAAGCCCACATGGAGAAAGGCCATGGGGAGGACATGGGATGGAGTGAAGAAGCAGGAGAATGAATCTTGTCGGCGTGTAGTTGGCACTTAACACACCTTCGAACATAGATAGAACAATCCTCTTCTAGAGTTGGCCAATAGAAGCCTAGCATAAGGATCTTCTTAGCTAGCATCTAGCTATTCACGTGACCACCACACACTCCTGAATGCGCCTCTTCCACGACCTTCCAAGATTCATCATCATCGAGGCATCTTAATAAAAAACCCGTGAGCCCTCTTCTATAGAGCACACCTCCAACCAAAACATACCATTGAGCCACTCTTCTGATCGCTTTCTTTTCTTCCACAGTGGCTTCTTCGGGATAGGATTGATCATTGCAATATCTGGTAATCTCATAATACCAAGGTTTCTCTTCATCAGCCAACTCTTCTTGCCAATCTAATAACATGACCTCTTTGCCTTTAAGAGTTTCACTCCGCGTAACCTTCTCGAGCACCTTGTCCCTAATGTCGAGGAATGCACGATCCTTAATAGCTGGAGTGTCACGCTGATGAATTAAAGGAACGTGAAAATCTCGCTCAGGAGGAAAGACTAGAGCAGAGGCCAAAGAAGCAAGAGCGTCAGCTAGGATGTTTTGGCTTCGAGGGACATGAACGAAGATTAACTTGGTGAAGAGTTTGGCATAAGCTGAAGCATGTTCCTGGTAGGGCTTGAGCTTAGGATTAATAGTGCGGCACTTGACAAGCACTTGGCGTAGAATGAGTTGACTGTCACCCACGATTTGTAATTGGGTAACACCATATTTATGAGCGGTTTGAAGACCAGCCAAAAGGGCCTCATACTCAGCTATATTGTTTGTGACTGGGAAAGTGAGCTGAGCAGCAAATGGGATGGTGACCCCTTCTGGTGTTAAAAGAACCATGCCGATCCCTCTTCCTTGGGAATTTAGAGCTCCATCAAAATTTAATGTCCACATAGGATCGTGGGGTTGATTAATGGACATTAGTTCTTCATCTGAAAAACTCTGAAATGACAGGATCAAATCGGGGTAGAGGGTGGTGAGCAAGATGTTCGGCAATGGCGTAGCCTTTGATTACTTTCTGTTGAATGTAAGTGATGTCAAATTGAGAGAGAAAAACTTTGCCAGCGTGCCAATCGGTCGGTAAGGACAGATTTTTCAAGAAGGAATTTAATCGGATTCATGCGAGCAATGAGGTGAACCTCGTGAGCTAAGAAATAGTGTTTTAACTTCTGAACTACCCAGACTAAAGCAGCGCAAGTCTTCTCCATGGCTGAGTACCTCTGCTCACAAGGGTTGAGAAGTTTAGACAAGTAGTATGCTGCCCTCTCCTTCCCTTCTTCATCCACTTGAGCTAGGACAGCACCTACAGAGTCATCCAGGACAGAAACATAGACTATAAGTGGTTTGCCCGGAATTGGCGGCCTCAGGACAGGAGGATTGGCCAAATAATCCTTCAATCCGTCAAAGGCTGCCTGACACTTGTCATCCCAATTAAACTTGACTCCCGGCTTAGTGAGCTCGTAAAACGGCCTGCATCTTTGTGAGTGCTGGGAGACGAAGCGGCGAATAAATTGTAACCTCCCGATTAATCCTCGAACTTCCTTCAAATTCTTGGGAGGAGGCATATCTCTGATGGCCCTTACCTTGTTGGGATCAACTTCAATTCCCCTTTTGCTGACAATAAATCCAAGCAACTTCCCTGATGAAATGCCAAATACACACTTCTTGGGGTTCATTTTCAACTGATACTCTCGTGATCTGTGCAAAACTTTAGCTAGAACCCCGGGATGCTCAATCCTTGTCTTTGATTTTACTACCAGGTCGTCCACATACACCTCAATATAAATATGGATCATATCATGAAAAATTGCCATCATAGCCCTCTGATAGGTGGCTCCAGCATTCTTGAGTCCAAAAGGCATGACCACATAGCAGTATGTACCCCATGGTGTAGTGAATGATGTTTTCTCTTGATCTTCTTCAGCCAGGCGAATCTGATTATAACCCGAAAATCCATCCATGAAAGAGAGAGTCTCAAATCCTGCCGTGTTATCAATCAGAACATCAATATGAGGGAGGGGGAAGTCATCTTTAGGACACGCACGGTTGAGGTCCCGAAAGTCTATACAAATCTGAACCTTTCCATCTTTTTTCATGACCGGGACGATGTTAGCCACCCAGTTCGGATAGAGGACAACTCTAACAAATCTAGCCTTATGAAGCTTGTCGATCTCTTCTTTCATTTTTAAAGCCATGTTAGGGTGGAAACGTCTCAACCGTTGTTTGACCGGGACAGACCCTGGCTTAAGTGTAAGGCGATGTTCAACGAGCGCAGGGTCTAATCCGGGCATATCTTCATAACTCCATGCGAACGTGTCCTTATAGTCTTGAAGTACCAAAATAAGCGCTTCCTCTTCGGAAGGTGGCAAATTCTTGCTGATGAGGACAATCCTAGGGTCTTCTTCCGTACCCAAATTTACTTCCTTGGTAGGTTCTTCTACGGAGGCTGATGGTTCGTCGAATCTTCTCATGCCACTAGCAAAGGCATCATCCTCGTCCTCATATTCTTCATAACTTTCATCCCCCTCTTCAATAGGGTCTTCATCATTCATGATTTCATAGACACCAAAACCCTCATAAGAAACATCAGCATCCTCATATTCCAACTCTGGCAGGATAATCGGATTCTCCAGGAATTCGGGAAAAGCTAAACAAGCCTAGCACCTGCTAACTAACTCCAACAAAAATCTACGCGGAATCCGCTTACCCCTGGATTTCTTATGTGAAACTACCCCATGAATTTTATTAGAAGAAGAGGAACAACTAGCTTGATTAGATTAAGCTGAAAAGTTGGAAGGAGGTGAAGAAGTGGATACAGAAGAAGGTACAGAAGGAGACCCCTCACCAGAGGGGGGAAAAAGATTTATCAATGAATCATGGAAGAGTGGCCCCTGGGTCGGGACACACTCGGAAAAGAGATAAGAAGTCTCCTCAACGGAGATGGAGGATTGAAGAGTTGGAATTTTGGCATTTTTTTTTCATTTTTATCTTTATCTTCATTTTTATTTTCCTTTTCTAGAAGAAAGCAATGTGAAGGGAGAATAGCAGGAGGAGTGGAGATTGAAAGTTTGGAGAAAGATTGAATCAGAGATGACCCGCGCGGGGGTGTGATGGAGAGTGTTGAGAATTGCTCGAGGAGCAAAGGAGAAATCGGGAGAGAAACTTGTAATGAATATGGAGAAAAGCTGATCATAATTGGCGGCGGTCTCGGCACGCGAGAGAACAATTGAGAATGTAGAGAAGCTAGAAGAGACGGATCCATAGAAGTGAGAGAGAAAAGGCCGGCCCACAGCCTGTCTATTGTAAATCCTTCTTCATATGGAACATCTGGCTCTCCGGTGTCTGTATAGTCACTCAGCAACTGCCTCTTATCTGTTATCACAGTAGGTTTTCAATCAACTCATGTATCAGTGGCGGCCATTCCGGATCTGTCGGCATGAAGAGGCGGCTCAAAGCAATAGTAATGTCATGCATATCGAACCACCTGTACCAGTCACATTCCGGGTCATCCATTTTCCTTCTTTTTCAGGCCTTAACAACTCCAGGGTTTTATAAGTAACCAGTGGAGCAATATGGCGGGCAAACTGCCTTGCATGAACATCCTGGCAGTCTAGCATAGAGGTGATTATTGTAGTTTGCTCACTGTTCTGAACGCCACCTTTTATAAAGTGTGTCTGCAATGTCCAAGTAAGCGGTTGGCGATCCATCTTTAGAGTGGATGTCATGTTTGCCCATGGTTCATCTTCATTTTTGCCCGGCCCTTTGTAGCCTAGGCCACCTCGCGCAATCAATTTCTGAGGCTTAACAGGCCTAGTTCTGCCTTGATAATTGGCACCCAGGCCTTTGCCGACCTGGTACCCCATTTTCATTAAAATATTCCAACCAAGGGTGTTTATTATACTTTTCTTCTTCTTCCCCTTTGCAATTAGGGGTGTCATAGCAACTGTCGTGACTGTCTCGGGTGGCATCGGCCTTGGGTGAGGGATGTCCAGCACTGACAGCAACGGCTTGTTGGCAGGCCAGATGGAAGGAACTGATGAAGCCAAGTGTATATCTTCCTCTGGCAGAATTGGCATACTGGTAACTTTGATGATGCGGCCCTTGTGTGGAAACTTGAGGCACTGATGATTTGTGGAGGGCACTGCGTCGAGCTGTTAAATATAAGGGCGGCCCAGAATGCCATTAAATGTTGGATCCATATCCAAAATGTGGAAATCGACCGTGATTGTGGCTAGACCCAAACTGACTTTTAATGTGATCATGCCTAGAGGAGGCTTCTTTGTATTGTCATATGTTGTGACTGTTATGGTAGATGGCCAAATCAGGTTTTCGGGAATGCCGCACATCTTCAAAGTGCTTGGTGGCAAAACATTGATAGATGCCCCAGTGTCCACCAGACATTGTTTCACCGCCACCTTATTAATATCCACCGTAATACATAGAGCATATTTCCTTGCTGAGAGTGGTGTCAGTTCATGCTCATGAAAAGTAATCGCCGGCTGACTGCTAGCGGGCGTTAATACTGTGGTTATCTGCTCGACAGGGATGTCTTCATTGACCATGACCTTCTGCAAATATTCCTTCAGAGCTAATTGGTGAGTGACTGACCTCTTAATCAATTCCAGAATGGAAATTCTTGCTGGAGTTCGGTCAAGATGCTTTAACAAATCATACTGAGTACTCGGCACGGACTCTTGCTCCTGTTCTTGTTCATTAGGCCCCTGCATGGGCTCTTGCTCTCTCTGGGGAAAGATGCGCTGGAACATTCATCCACTGCGGAGCGGTGCCACGTTTTGCCGTGCCTCTATCGGGGCAAGTAAGGGAGGATTGGAAGAAGAGGAGGGTGTATTGGCGTTAAAAAGCGGTGGAGAGGTGTTTAAAGAAGGCGACCCCGTAGGGGGTGTTGGTGAGGAGTTCAATGAAGAAGCCCCCGTAGGAGGCGTAGGAGTAAGAAGGGGTGCCCGAGTGTGGGGAGAGTTAGTAGGTGGAATGAGGAGAGATCTGGGTACGAAGGATGGGGGAACTGATGGTGGAGGGATCCTTGTTGGTGGAGGAGTAGTGGTGGCGGGTGTTGGTGATGGGCGGATAAGGAGTGGTCTAGGCGGCAAATGTGAAGGGTTAGTAGTGGATGGCGAAGTTTGCTGCATGGTAGGCTGCGGAGGCGGTAGGTGGGTAAGGAGAGATCGGGTTGTCAAGGATGGAGAATTGGCGGGAACAGGTGGATTAACGGGGCGCAAAAGGGAACGGCTTAATTGGGGAGTAGAAGAAGACAGAAGGGTGCGTAAGAGGCACGGAGGTTGATTTGAATTATGATTAAATGCCCCGACAGAGGCGTTTTCTTCGTGCCATCCCTGCCCTCTCTCTACTTCATGGAGAGACGTGACTGGGTTCACATGCTGATTTGCTCGGTGCTCCGGCAATGGGTTGTGGACAATCCCCATATCTTGCTGAGGTGCTGGAGCTTGCTGTTGTACTAATGGAGCTGGTTGCTGCGGCTGCTGAGCCTGCTGCTGCCGAGGAGACCTTCTTTCTTTCATAGTGGCAATAAACTGTCTCATCTCATCCCAATTAGTGCCACCCTGGTCATTTAAATCATAAATGTAGTCCTTGAAGTGGAAGCAACGATCAATGTTATGACCAGGGGAGCGGTGGAAGACACAGAAGCGGGACGTGTCAACATTAGCGGGCCACGCTGCCCTTTCCTTTGGTAGCATGAGCAAGTTGGCGGCCATTAAGGCATTGAAAATATCCGGGAGACTTTCTGGCAGTGGAGGATAGTGGGCCCTTTTGGGGCCTAGTGGTCTCCTTTGTTGCTGTTGTTGACCATAGTTGGCGGGTGGCGGTACTTGGTGGTATTGTTGCGGAGCTGGAGGGTCAGCGCGGGGCGTTTGGTTTCGTGGCGGAGCAAAGGAAGGTTGAGGTGCGAATTGGTGTTGTGGTGGCGAGTTGAAGAGAGTGCTTTGTTGTGGAGGTGGTGGGGGTCGTGGGTTAGATAGGTGATGGGGTGTGGGGTTGCCGACCGCGCCAACCTGCTCATTTGCTATTGTGCCCTCAGTTGTGGGCCTGCTGCTGTTGACATTCGTATTCTTTTTAACCAACCTTGGTTTTGGCTCAAACATGCCCATGATGGGCGAATCTTTCATTTGGGTCTGAATATAACGAGCTCTTTCATAGAGCTCCTCCATGGTGATCAATCTGTTCATGGCCAGTATATGCCGGAACTGAGGGGTTGCATTGGATATAATCATCTTAACCTGTTCCGGTTCTGATAAGGCATCTTTCAACATCTCAGCCATTGACCGCCATCTATCAGCAAATATGATGAAGTCCTCCTCAGGCTTCATTTTCTCTGCAACCAAGTCTGTAACAGATAAAGATGGTCCGACCCGGTCCCTATACTTCTGCAAGAATTTCTTCTGAACCACATCGAAATCACTAGCATCTGCCGGATCCAAGGAGTAAAACCATTCGAGGGCTGGCCCTTCTAAAGATCTTCTAAACAAATAAGCCAGTGAGGCCTTGTTGCCTTGCCAGAAAGAAGTCTCATACATAAAATCCTTTAGATGGATAAAAGGATTGCCAGTTCCATTATATCGCCGAAAGTTCGGCATCTCAGAAGGTGGTAAGTGAAAAACTGGCAATGTAGGCAGAGAGATTTCCAGGGCATTCTTGGCAGCAGTAACCTTGTTGAGTTTTTCTTCCATGCTAGCCAATTTCTGAAGGAGTAGAGCATTAGTATCTGACTCGACTGGGGCCGGATTTTGAATGAAAGAATTCGGTATAGGCGTCCGTAGAATTCGGGGAGGTTGGAGAAACTGAGGCCTAACCGCTGAGTAGCTTGCCTGTTGGGCCGGCATGGCCGCACCAGGCGTTGGTGGACAAGAGGGGGGTTTGTGCAGAACCGCCTGGTCATTGGTGATGTGATGGCCACTCTCGGTCGGAGGGGGATTGGAGGATGAAGAGGGAATGGACTTCCCTTTCAAAGCGGCCTGAACTGCCTGCCGCTGGGAATCGTCCAATTGAGATAATGCATGAATTAAATCATTGACGTTGAAAGAAAGGGAGGTGTTCCCCGATGGGTTGGAGGGTAAAGCCTGAGAGGAGGGCACAACCTCTTGAGTAGTGGTATCAACCACATGAACTTGAGAATAATGAGAATGAGGAGGAGGGTAATCCCCCTCATGATAGGTGGAATCTTGGAGGGGTGCCTCATAAGATTGATCAAAAACATTTTCCTCCACGTCATCATAAGAGTATCCATAACTTGCCATGTTGATGATCTTACCTGAACGGAGTTGCATGCTTAAGAAGAGAGAAAGCTTTATGAAGGAATTATCACACAACAATCAGTCAATCGAAACAAGCTTAAGCAACTTAACCCAAACAAGTTTATGCAATCACGTGGAGATGAACGCAAGATTTTAGTGTTCTGTTTGAGATTAGGATGGATTAATTGCCGAATAGTTCACTCTTCTTTGCAAAGTGAAACCTAGTTTGGATCCAAGTGTAGCCTCCGTGTCAACTAGGTTCTTTCTCTTTTCTCACCAACGATAGGTTCTCTAAACTCCGGATACTTCAAGGGTACAACCAGCCCAGCGTCCGTGAGGGAATCCACGGGTGCGGGGACTTACGGAGGTCTTGGAAAAGGGATTTTCGGTCCAAAGAGACGGAATGCTCAATGGAGGGTTGTCCCGATTCCAAGAGAGGTGTGTGGAATCCTAGTGTAGAGAGAGGAGGTCTCTCAACCAAATGCCACAAAATGCAGTATAAGATAAGCAGCTCACACCAATATAATCGAGTGATGAATATAAGAATCAATCCAGCATGAATAAACACAGAAAGCAAGGCTCTGCAAACGCACAGGAAAGAGGCGACCTGCCAACAGTCGCTACTAATAGAAGAAACGACAACGTGGCTGTCGTGAATCACGGTGAAGTGCTCACAGACAGTGAAAACCGCGCCTTAGTGTGAGGCACTGTATGTGAAAAGGACGCCTCTGACAGAGGGCGTCAAATATGAGTGGTGTACACGCTCAAACGAAAGACACGCCTTGATGTGAGGCGCTAATCAATAAAAGGACGCCCGCAGGGAAGGGCGCGAATTCACAAACAGAGTAGAAGACCAAGGGATGTGATAAAAGACGCCTTGGCAGAAGGCGTTAATCAGGAAAAAGACGCCCTGGATCAAGGCGTTAACTCAAAAAGTGCCTTTATGGAAGGCGTTAATTCAAAAAATCAAGAGACTAATCACAAACTGGCCGATCCCGGGGAGTGTGCAGTGTGCACAGTGGAGGGTGCCCGTAGGGGACAAGGGAGGGGTACCGTGGGTACCAAAGGGAAAGGGCACACGTGGGTGCCAAAGGGGAAAGGGCACGCGTGAGTGCCAATAGGAAAGGGGTAATCAACAGAAAAATAGTGGAAGTCCCACCATGATCGCCAATTTGTGGATCATGGAAAATCCACTTTTAAGATAAAAATATTTGTATAAGAAGGAGAATAAATGAAAAGGAGTAAAGGAGCACGTGGTGCTAATAAGGAGTGTGATCGCCAGAGGGGTTACCTCAAAAATAAAGGAAATTGATCGCGAATACCTGGTGAAGATAAGGATGTGGGATGGATGTAGATTCCTTCTCCTCCTCCTATCGGCCGGCCGATGAAGGGGGTTTTCCTCTTGATTACCCTTAATCCAAGAACAGACAATCAAAAGAAGAGGGGATCAGCCAAACGTGTGTGTAGTATCAATCCAAGGAAATAATATGATGATGAAAGAAGAGCATAAAGTGTGCACCTTTTGTTTATTTTTTTTAAAACCCCTAGAGAATTAGGGAAAGGGAAAGAGATGTAATACTAATGCAAAGGAAGAATATAGTGATCGATGATGAGATGATGAAGACAAACAGGAGAAAGAAAGCCCCTGCTGTTCCTGTAAACAGTAAAGGGGAAAAACCACTTTGATGCTTCGGTTGTGGCAGCAGGAGGAAGCAGAGAGCCTTCAAAGAGATCGCACAGGAGGAGGAGAACGACCGTGAGGACAAAGGACTTGAAGGTTGGCAGAGAAAAGAGATAAACTCTGTATTCTCAGACGATCATTAACCTCCGTAAACTAGCTTTTGCAACCTCAATCGCCGGCACCCATTTTTTTCAATCGTCAGCACCCGTTTTCTCGCGCGAGATCAACCAGGGCATCCTTTTATAGGGTGCAAAACCGTATTCTAATGGGATAAGAACAAGCAATGATCATTAATGGCAAGGACTCTAGTTCCCCAATCGAGCAAGTGATTAACCAAGGCAGGGAACTCTCCAGGAAAGGTGTGTTCAAACCGGACACAGAAGGGTGAGAGACGACCCTCAGAAGGGCGTCAATTAAAATTGACGACTCGAGACAAAGGCATTACTTAAAAACACGACTGGGACAAAGGCGTTATTTCCTAGATTCAATTTTAGTAAGAAAAACTTCCCTTATTTGAAAATTATGAAAAAGACGCCTGAAGGAAAGGCGTTAATTAAAAACACGCCCTAAGGAAGGACGTTAATTCTTGATTTTTCAATCGTGGTGGGACTCGTAAAATACCAGAAATTGACGCCCTTAACACCAGCCGTCCTTTCTCGAGAACACGCCCCAGATTAGGTCGCTATTTAAATCACGCCCCTCTTCAAGTCGTTAATTACAAAAATGCAACAAACATCATAAAAACCCACACAAAAGAGAAAAACTTTATATTATAGGAATATTGAAGTTCACTTTGGGGTGTTAACATAGTGACATGAGTTTTGATCGACATAGTATCAATTTTGGCGTGTCTACAATCAGTGCTCTCGATTCTCTGGAACTGATTAGCGCCTTCCTCGCAGCCGCCATTTTGACATTCAACGACCTCTCACAGAGGCGCTGTTTCTATTTATTTTTCAGTATTTTCCTTATTTTCATAATCAACGCCCCTCCACAGAGGCGTCATTTCTGCATTTAACGCCTTACACCAAGGCGTCATTTCCTGGTTACTGTTGTCCTGGCTTGTTCAGTGGTATCTGATGCCCCTCCACAGAGGCATTATTTTCACATTCAGCACCTCACCCCAAGGTGCCTTTTTACTTTGATTGTTCTCTGTTTGCAATGTTTACAGTGATTAGCGATTGACACCTAGTCGCAGTTTATTGATACCGCGACTTCTATGAGGTTGTCATTTTTGTTATGTTGTCACAAAACCTTGCTTATTGCTGTTATCTTCACCTGTTGGTTGCACTTCTTGCTTATCTGATTATTAATGCTTGATCTGCCTACATTAGTGTGCATTTTAGGGCATTTGGTTGGGAGACCTCCTCTCTCTACATTTCTAGGATCCCACACCCCCTTCTTAGAATTGGAAGGACCCTCCATTGAGCATTCCGTCTCTTTAGACTGGAAATTTCTTTTCCAAGGCCTCCGTAAGTCCCCGCACTCGTGGATTCCCTCACGGACGTCGGGCCGATTGTACCATTCGAAGCACCCGGAGTATAGTTAACCCATACGTTGGTGATGAGAGAAAAAGAACTTAGTTGACTCAGAGATTACACTCAAACTCTCAATTAGGACCCACATTGAAGAGAGAGAATTGATTACACCATTAAAACCCATTTTAATCTCAAGAAAAAAAACCTTAAAACCTTGGGTTCATTACAACTCGTGTGTACAACTTGTTTGATTGGGTGATTATCTCTTACTTATATTTGTTGATTGGAAATACTTTCTTCTCCTTAAACATGAAACTTCGTTCAGGTAAAATCATCAACATGGCCAACTACGGGTACTCCTATGATGGTTATGAGGAGGGTCAATTTGACCCATCTTATAAGGTTCCCCCTCAGGATCCTATTTATTATGAGGGAAACTATGCGCCCTCTCCTACTCATTATCCTCAAGTTCACATGGTTGACACTACTTCTCAGGAGGTTGAACCTTCTTCCCAAACTCAACCTACTACCCAAAATACCTCCGGGGATGTCTCCCCTTCTTTCAATTTCAATGATTTCCTTAAAGCTCTGTATCAGTTAGATGATTCTCAAAATCAAGCGATCCAGGCCGCTTTAAAAGGGAAGTCTGTCCCATCATCCTCCAATCCTCCTCAGACCGCAGGTGGCCATTCCTTTAATACTCCCAATGACCAGGCGGTCGCACATAGGGTGCCTTCGCACCCACCAACTCCCATTACGGCTATGTTGGCTCAACCGGCAAGTCACTTAGTTGCTAGGCCCCAACAACCTCCAATTCCTCAATTCTTAAGGAGGCCTATGCCAAACCCATATTCTTCTAATCCGGCCCCAGCCGAGTCTGACACCAACACCATACTCCTCCAGAAAATTGCTAGCATGGAGGAGCAGTTGAAAAAAGTCACGGCACCGAAGACCGCTCCAGAAGGTACTCTTCCTACCCTCCCATTTTCCATCTACTTCCATCCGAGATGCCCAACTTTCGACGATATAATGGAACGGGCAATCCGTTCATTCACTTAAAAGACTTCATGTATGAGGCATCGTTCTCGCAGGACAACAAGACTTCCTTAGCTTACCTTTTTAGGCGGTCATTAGACGATCCAGCACTGGAGTGGTTCTATTCTTTGGAGCCAGCTGAAGCCGGCGATTTTGATGTGGTTCAGCGGAGATTCTTACAGAAGTACAAGGACCGTGTGGGTCCATCTTTGTCTGTTACAGATCTGGTTGCTGAAAAAATGAAGCCGGAGGAGGATTTCATCTTGTTTGCCGATAGATGGAGGGCCATGGCCGAAAGGTTGAAAGATACATTGTCGGAAATGGAGCAGGTGAAGATGATCGTATCAAACTCCACTCCACAATTCTGTCACATTTTGGCTATGAATAAGCTAAGCACAATGGAAGAGCTCTATGAGAGAGCTAGATACATACAGACTCAAATGAAGGACTCGCCCATCATGGGCAGGTTTGAACAGAAACCAAGGCTGGTCAGGAAGGCCACTAACGTCAATAATAGCGGTGGCACAACCGAGGGCACCGTGACTAATGAGCAGGTGGGCGTGGTTGGCAACCCCGCACCTTTCCGCCACCCTAACCCAAGACCTCCACAACCTTCACAACAACCTCCTTTCTTTAATCCCGCTCCCCAAGCAAACATCTCCTCTCAACCCTTCTATCCACCTCCACAAAATCAAGCCATCCATCCAAACCCTCCAGTTCCTCAGCAATACCACCAGGTGCCACCACCTACCAACTATGGTCCTCAGCAGCCAAGAAGACCACTAGGCCCCAAAAGGGCCCAATACCCTCCATAACCGAGAGCTTTCCTGATATTTTTAATGCACTCATAGCTGCAAACCTGCTCACCTTGCCAAAGGAAAGAATGGCCTGGCTTGCTAATGTGGACACCTCTTGGTATTATGTTTTTCATCGACAGCCTGGTCATAATATAGTCCACTGCTTCCACTTTAAAGATTATATTTATGACTTGAATGATCAAGGCGATATTAATTGGGATGAGATGAGGCAGTTCATTACAACCTTGAAGACTAGAAGACCTCCTCGACAGCAATAGGCTCAGCAGCCTCCTCAGCAGCAAGTTCAACCTCCTCCACAGCAGCAGCAAGCTCCCGCACCTCAACCGGACATGGGGATCATCCATAATCCACTACCGGAGCACCCACCAAATCAACAAGTAAGCCATGTCACTTCCTTCCATGAAGTGGAAAGAGGACAAGGGTGGCATGAAGAAAGTGCCTCTGTCGGGGCCATAAATCAAACTCCAACCCAACCACCCCCTCTCTTACGAACACCTCTCACTCCAACACCTTCTCCCCAACCCACACGTCCCCTCTTACGCACCACTAACAAAATTTCCTCCACCACCAATCCGTTACCGACTAGACCTCTTCTCATCCGCCCTCCGCCACTTTCCATACCGCAACAAATTCCCCCTCCAATCATCAACTCTTCACCTTTGCCAGCTAGGGCACTTCTCATTCGCCCCTCACCAACGCCTAATCCCTCCGCTACCACCAATCCTCCGCCACCCACAAATCCTCCATTTTTACCCAGACCCCTCCTCATTCGGCCTACACCTCCCTCAGCCGTTCAGGTACCTCCTATTACTCCCGTTACCACTGTCCCTCATCCAACAAGGGCCCTCATAAGGGCTCCTCCTTTAGTCATTCCTCCAGCATGTACTAACCCTAATATCCCCTCTTCATCCACGAACCCTCCACATACCCACAACCCGACAAAGGCGCGATCATCGCAAATCACGGTGCTCCGCAGTGGATGGATGTTCTATCGTGTGTTTCCCCAAAGGCAGCCAGAGCTCGTACAGGGGCAAGAAGAGCAAGAGCAAGAACAGGAATCCATACCGGGCACACAATATGACTTACTAAAGCACTTGGATAAAACCCCAGTGTAGATTGTGATAAATCCACTTAAGTGGAACAAACCACTCATATGAGATATGTAAAAGGGATGGAGATGATAACAAAGACAAAAGAAAGCACGTGGTGCTATAAAGGAGAGTGATCGCCAGAGGGGTTACCTCAATGAGAATCAAAGAAGATCGCGAATACCTGGTGATAAGTGGGATGCGGGATGGATTGTGAATTCCTTCCTCCTCCTTCTATCGGCCGGCCGATGAAGGGGGTTTTCCTTGTTGATTACCCTTGTAAAAAAAAAAGAACAAACAAGTAAAAAAGATGGATCAGCCAAGAGTGAATGTAGTATCAATCCCAAATAGAAGAAATGATGATGAAAGAGAACACAACATGCGCACCTCTTTTTTTGGTTTTAAAAACCCCTAAAGAGTTAGGGAAAGGAGAAATATGATACTAATGCAAGAAAACAAAACAGTGGATGATGATCGACGGTGATGGTATGATGAAAATAAACAAACAAAAGGAGCACCTGCTGTTCCTGACAACAGTAAAGGGGAGAATCACGGTGAAGCTTTGGTTCGCCTGAAATAGCAGGAGGAAGCAGAGGGAAGAGATCGCACAGAGGGAAGAGAAAGACTCTTCTCTGCACGCACAAAGTTAAAAAAAACTGCTCTCTGCTTCTTTCTCTCGTATATCTGTAACTCTCTCTAATGGTCAGCACGTTATTCGTTGTTGTTAACCTTACACAAGATCGACCAGAGCTCCTTTATATAGGGTTTTAATCGAAGATGAACTCAATTTTAGGAAGATAAGGACGGGCAATGGTTATCAAAGGCAGGACTCTAGTTCCAATTCGAGCAAGGACACCATTGGAGGCAAGGAACTATTCAGGAAAGGCATACTCAAACACGACACCGAAACATAAAACGCGACCTTTAAACGGGCGTCAAATTATAAATTGACGACCTACCTTAAGATGTTACTACATAACACGACCTGGTCAAGGGCGTCACTTCTTGGATTTAAATTTGGAAATAAAACTTTCTTTATTTGAAAATTATGAGACAACGCCTGAGATAAAGGCGTTACTTGAAAACACGCCCTGAGGAAGGACGTTAATCAGTAATTAGAATTTATTTTGAAACCGGATAATACCAGGAATTGACGCCCTGACATTTGGTCGTCCTTTCTTTAGAACACGCCCTAGATAAGGTCGCTTTTAAAATAACGCCCCTCTTCAGGTCGCGAATCACAAAAATGCAAGAAAAAAAAACTTCATATTATGAAAGTATTGAAGTTCACTTTGGGGCGTCAACATAGTGACATGAGATTTGATCAACATAGCATCAATTTTGGCGTGTCTACAGCTGCCCCGCCTTGGCGTCTGCTTTGCAAGGGAGTGAGACGGAATGAAGGTGAAAGTGCAACAAACGGAATGAAGTGGAGCGAACTGATAAGTAAATGCCAAGGTATGATGTGACACGCCTCAGACACTAAGCATCGGAGAAATCTTTCCAAGATTCAAAGTGAAACAACTCCGGGTAATTCCAAGGAAGCATCGATTTGCTGGATAGAGGAGACTAAACTAAGTAAATAAAATGTGCGCGCGGCACGATAGGGAGACACCATTGGAGAGCGTTACCAGCCAACGTGGACGTGCTACAACCAAGTTGGATTTGTAGAAAAATAAAGGTAATTGAGATGAAGACCCAGCAAAGGGACATTTTCAAGGAACTAGCCTGAGCGGCTTTAGAGAGAATAAAGTACTCGATTTGGAATAGAATATCTCATGTCAACTCAATCAA
Organism: Amorphophallus konjac; assembly: GCA_022559845.1. NCBI lineage: Eukaryota > Viridiplantae > Streptophyta > Magnoliopsida > Alismatales > Araceae > Amorphophallus > Amorphophallus konjac. The sequence continues at coordinate 367,929,189 of CM040120.1, read as the reverse complement.
GAGCGAGTGACCTTCATTATTACCATAATATGAAGATTTTCAGCATGAAGCCCAAAGTCCTACATGATGCATGCTGGGCTAAAAGAAAAAAAATAAAACAAACTAAAAATAGAAAATAATCAAGGATAATATTGCTAAGCCATCTAGACTTGGTCAAGAATCCAAATCTCTGAGCTAACACTAAGCCGAAGCCCGTTTGTCCGCGCATCAACTCAGAAAGTGGAACCATCGTCCCAGACCTTCAACGACTCAACGGCCTATCCGTGTGATCAAGACTCTCCTGGAACTATCACTGTTTTTGATGAAGGGGAACTCAAATTCCAGGTTCATCAGAACCACAAGGTCCTTGATATAATATAATAACGTAGAATACCATATAGTAATGATGCTTACAAGAACAACATGATGTTACTCCAACAGTGATCCGGGCATCTCGAAACCTGCAATCCTCTGCACTTGAAAGTTCACTAGCCCTCCCACAATTTCAATATGAACAAAGCATGACATGATCATAAGTGCTAAATTAAAAATAATTCCAACGAAATAATAGCACTTAAGTTCATCAAAGCATGTAGGGAAGCAAATTCATAAGCTCACAAATTCACGCCTGGATTGAACGGCGTCAAAAACATGAAAGGCGCCTGACAATGAGGGCGTTAAAAGAAGAAACACGCCCTTCACTGAGGCGTTAGATGCACCAAGAGTTCAAGAAGAAAATGACCCACTCAAGGGCGTGAAATAAAACATGACCTCGGTCCGGTCGTCAATTCAACAATTGACGCCCTAACAGAAGGCGTTAATTAAGCACAAGCTTCCGTTTCCGATTCGAAAGCTAAACCCAGTCCTAATAGCCATAAACTTTCTAACTCCGAACAGCCTTAAGACCCCCCCCGGACTTCTATAAAGGGAAGGCACTTCCTCAAATCAATCAAAGCGATCCTTCGGAGCTCTGTTTCTTCTGCTGCTTCTTCTCCTGTTCGTGTTCTTTTCGCAAACCGGAGATGGAAAGGGCAATTAAGAGATCAAAGTCCTCAACTCCCAGATTAACTGAGATTAATGGGCATATTAGCAGTAGAATCTCCATGAACCAGGTAAAGTATTATTTCCTCTGTTCTTCTCTTTTCTTATCTTCACTGAACTACTTCTGTCGCTCATGCATTCTCCTTCTTTTCTTTCTTCCACAGGATTATCCAAATATCCCAGGAGCTAGGAGATTTACAAAAATTAAGTGGCTGCCACTTATCCTTTCCAAGTTCTCTTCGGATATGAGGGTCTACCTAGCAAGATGGCACCTTTTAGGTCTAGTTACCCATGCCAAACACTATGATCAAATCCATCTTGATTGGGTAGCTATAGGAGCTCTAATTGAAATATGGCATCCTTCTGCTCATACCTTTCTCTTCTCTACCTTTGAAGCCACCATCCTATTAGAAGAATTGGAGATGATCTTAGGCTTGAAAAGAATGAAGCAAGGGGATGAGGAGAAGATGGCCAACATGCCAAAACCAATTTCTTCTCACAAGCTATTAACCACATTGATACCTAGCCCAAACTTAGTGAATCAAATCAAGGTCACTAAAGGAATCAATCTTCTAAAGCTCGCTTCATGGGTGTACAAGAGAGCGGATCAAGCTAAAGAAGAAGAAGAGATAAAAAAGGTAACCAAAGCCTTCGTGGTATGCTTAGCAGGAGCACTCTTATTCCCATCCATGGAGGATTTTCTAGAGGAGGCACAGTTGAGCGCCGTGGTTAGCCTATGGGAAGGAGAGAGAGTTGGACCGGCTATCCTAGCCTATCTCTATAGCTGGCTAACCTCAGCAGCAATGAGAAGGCCCATCTACGGATGCAAGCTAGCACTCTCCAGTTGGGTGGATCTTCACTTCAAATTTGATCCATGTGATGAAGCCCAACAATCCTCAAGAATCTTCTCAAAAAACCCACTCTTTTACATAACCGGTTCACTTGGGATAAGCAATAGAGTGATGAACCGAATTCCTCAAATCAAGAAGAGAGTGGAATGGCGAGAACACCTCAAGGTAATGCCAAAGAATCTCTTCACTTGCGCCCCGGGAATACTCAAGACTCAAGAACTCCGTGCAAGATTCTCCCCCGGCACGGACCTTCGACTCATAGGTGCTTCAGAATTCGTGCTATACAATTCATATCGATGCCTTCCTCAACTCGGGCTTCCACGGCAAGTATTCGAGGATCCATCACACCTCCCTCCTATCAAGACAAGGGACCTTGGAGGCAATGAAGATGGAGAAGAATGCACCACTATCCAAGCTCTGTGGAAAATCAACAAGACCCATCAACCTGTGGAAAACTTAGAAGAAGACAGAGAACAGTGGAAGTCTTATGTAATAGCTCTAAGAAGCTTGAGGCCCAAGATGGCTCATTGAAGTAGTGTAATCTTTTCTTCCTAATAAATCAATGATAATATTCTGATTGAGCCAATAACATAGTGATTCTGATCAAATCTTCCCATAATCTGTAATTCTGTTGCAAATAACGACTCAGTCAATGTCGTGAATTCACAAAGTGACGCCTCAGAATACGTCGTCTTCAATGATTGATCTCTCATAATTTGACGCCTCCACATATGGGCGTTAACTGAATGACGACTTAAGACCAGGCGTTAATTCGATTTATATTCCAAAAGTATTCGTTGAAATTCCAAAAGTAACGCCTTCAGAAAAGCCACGTTTCATACAAATAACGCCTCAGGCTCAGACGTTAATCATAAACAGCAATTATTACTTCCATCACATCAATCAACCCATATTGAATGCGTCTGACGACGGTTATCATTCCCCATGCAAATGGAAATAACGCCTCAAGAAACGTCGTCTATTATCAAAACACGCCCAAACTCATAGGCGTCAGTTCCACAACACACGCCCTTCCTCAAGGCGTTTCTTTGTTTCGAATGCCAAAAGACTTTTTCCCCCCTTTCTTCCTCCTCCTTCGTCCTCTTTCCCTCTTTCTCTGTAAAACCCTAACCGAAGGACTCCCTCCCCCATCTTCTCTCTTTCAACCCCTCTCTCATCCTAGCCTTAAGCTATGGCAGGCGGAGGCCTTAAGCGACAACGGGTAGCTGCCCCAGAAGTAGTCGTCCTGGGTGAGGATGAGCCCGCCCACGCCGGTGAAGATAACGCCATGGAGGATGCTCCAATGGCGGCCGAAGAAGAACATGCCGTGGAGGCCGGCGACGAGGCCGAAGGAGGCCAAGAGGCCCACGAAGGGGGTGAAGAAGATGAAGACAGTGGAGATGGACAGGGAGGAAATGAAGAGGGCGAGGGGGAAGAAGATGGAGAAGATGAGGACGTCGGCGAGCCACCGTCCACGGCGGCGACCGGCCCTCGCCCCGGCCAGCTCCGGCGACCACGCCAGCCACGGCCCCAACCCCAAGAACCAAAGCATAAGAAGGTAGGCCCCTGACCCCAATTCCAATTTTCTGTAATTTTTATTTTTTTATTTTTCAGCATTTTCCATAGCCCTCGGGGTAGAAACCCTGCAACTCAGAGAAAAGACGCCCCCCGTGGGGGCGTGATTTAGAAATGAAACGCCTAACCCAAGGGCGTTAGTTCAAATTATTTTCTGTAAAATAATTAATTTCATGAAAACACGCCCTACAGCATGTCGCCCATTTAAATTCATCTTTTTTCATATCATGCTGTTAATTTCCATTAATTTCCATGCTTTAATTATTTCAAATATTTTTCCGTGAATTTGTTTCGCATGCTGTTATTTTTATTTCATTCTCTGAAAACCATGAAAACAACGCCCCCCACCAGGGCGTTAATTCAATTAAAGACGACCAAACCAGCGGATGTCACATCATTAATTTCAAAAAAATATTATGAGGCCCCAAAAACTCCCATTTGAAAAAAACGTCCCACACAGGGCGTGACTTAAGCAAAAGACGACCCTGGGATGGGAGTCTCCTAAAAAGAACTTTAAGGAATTAGAAATTAACCACCAAACCACGCCCAATACAGAGGCGTTCCTTAAATAAACAACGACCTAGGGTAGGTCATGAATTCAAAGCACACTTAAGAACCACGCCCCTCCCAGGGGCGCCAATTGAACAAGCCACGACCTGAGGATGGTCGTTAATTAAACCAAACATCAACATTTCAACCCAAGGCAATCAAATGAATTTCCATATGAATAATCAAAACAATTAAGCCAAAAATTCTTTCTCTATATGCATGCAGGGGTTGATGAGGACGCGCATTTCCTGGGTCATGGTCCGGGAAGCATATTACGGCCTCCCCGAGTTCCAGAGAGCAAGGGTAGATGCCATGGGGTTTGGGGCCTTTCTATCCATAGAGCTAGTTAGACCAGACCTACCACTTATCCAGGTTCTGAGGGAGAGATGGGACAGGTCCAGCTGGGCATTCCTGATGCCATGGGGGCATATGGTTCCTACCCTGGAGGACGTAGCTAGGATCACCGGGTTGAGGGTAGATGGTGAGGCTGTGAGTGGGATCATCTATCCTGACTACACTGAGTTTGCCCAGAGGCTGCTAGGGCTAGAGATGGTCTACGAGACACCTAGCGAGTGTAGGACTATCTTCCGCACCGACCTGACTTCGGTGATGGGCTTAGGGGATGCTAGGCATAGGTCTGGGGAGTCCTTGGGGCAGTTTTCATAGAGATTGATAGACGGTGCTAGGGTGGTCTATTGCCAGGATCCGACCGACAAGGAGAGAGCAGACCGGGACCTGAGGAGGTTTCTACTACTGCTACTAGGGAGGCTATTGCTGGGGACGAAGGGAGACGTCATCAACTGCCGATTCCTGGGCATTCTCGAGGACTTGGTGGCAGTTGGCAGCTACGCCTGGGGAGCGGCAATACTGGCGCACTTGATGGCCGACCTGTCCACGGGGACAGGGCGAGAGACGACCGTCAGCGGCTTCTCACCATTTCTTCAGGTATGCATTTTTCTTCTTTTTTCTTTTCTTTTCTTTTTCTTTTATTATGCATGTGAATGCCTCACTAATGCAGTGCATGGATGCAGGTCTGGAGCCACCTATACATGCCGATGGGGCGCGTCGACCCACGGCCTGGAGGTGAGGGAGCTTTCCCTCTAGCGCGGCGCTGGCTGCCAGTGGTTTTTGGTGCCCCACTAGGCTACGAGTTGTGGGTTCTACGGAGAGAGTTCCGCGACTTCCCTCCCTCGCTGGTATGATGAATGCATTTTTTTTAATGTTTATTTGAATTTATTATGATGATGATGAAACGATGATGATATATATGTTTATGAATGCAGGTGTAGTGGAGACCATATGAGGGGATGACAGACGAGGGCCAGCCATGGGTCGTAGCGGGGCGACCTCGCTTTGAGCATGAGCTGGGGTTCACTGTTTGAGCGAGATCGAGCCGTTACGGCTCAGGCTGGTGATGAGGACCCTGGGCCTACACCAGGAGTGGGTAGAGGTCGGCGAGCCACGCGGCATCGGGAAGAAGACACCGGTTGTACAAAGGTGACCGACTAGAGGGTACGGTTCGAGGAGCAGTACGCCGACTGGCGGCGAGGCGGGATCCGAGTCACCTCCCACGTGACCGACAGCTCCGAACACCTCCGACTCTACTGGGAGGTTTACGCCGGATGACCTCAGATGAAGGTCCTAGGGGTATGTATGAATGCAATTTTTTCTAAATTAAATGCAAATGTTTATGTTTCTATTATGTGACTAATATGTAATGTATGCAGGATGTACAAGACATAGCGGCGATGGATGCCCAGGCCCATCTACACAGCCTGGAGGACCAGCTGGCCGCCACACGGGCCGACCTAGAGACCCAAGTGAGTGTTTTAAATTATTTCTATATGCAAATGTGTTTTTGTTGAATTATTGATGATTAGCCACTGACGATCTCAATGAATGCAGCGTGCTCAGCAGGGAGCAGTGAGGAGAGACCTAGGGGAGGCCTCTAGCTCGAGGGGACCCAGTGCAGAGGTGACCGCACTGGCAGAGCAGCTAGCGGGAGCGACCGCACGAGCCGAGGCAGCAGAGCGCGACCTCGCCTCACGGGTAAATTCCAAAACACAAATCCATTCAAATATTGATTATATAATTGTGCACTGATGAAAATTCATTTTACAGACTGAGGAGCTTCGAGCCGCTCTCACTTGCGTCTGCGAGGGACAGCAGGCGATGACTGCCCAGGTGAGTTTTTATTTAGTCATGTGTTGCTTTATTTCATAAATTGTTGAGTTGATGGTTTGTTACCTGTTTGTAGAGCACACAGCTACGGGCGGCACGTACCGAGTTGGCGATCCGCGAGCAGCGGATCTTAGAGCTAGAGAGGACCCTGAGAGCTGCCTCAGGACGTGGCCGAGCTGCGGGTGGCTCTTGAGCTGGAGAGGAGGGAGCGTGCCCGTGAGCACGAGGAGCGTGCTCGTGAACACGAGGAGCTGGCGGACCTGAGGACTCAGCTAGTCCTTTCTCAGGAGCGGCTTCGAGTGTCGGAGGAGCGTTTGCAGCGAGGCCAGGAGTGGGCACGAGCTGCAGGGTACAGCTTCACCAACTCTACCTTCGTGGCGGGTTCCTCTCTTCGAGAGAGGAGTGAGGCAGGAAGCCAGGTTCGAGTTCCAGCTTCTTCACGGGGGCCCACGCCCCCTCCACCAGTGCCACCTCAGGATGGCGAAGACGAGGTAGAGAGTAGGAGAGAGGAGGGTGGAGGCGAGAGCTGAGAGAGACTTACTTGTACTTCTCCACCCTCACACCTGTACATGATAGACATGATATATATATATATACATATGAGATTTGAGCTTTTGTTTACCTGAGCACTTTGTGTAGTTGTGGATTTGTGTACTTTTCTCTTCCCACGTTCTTCGTTTTTGCTTCGCTTTGCCCTGTTCCTGCAACTGTAATCCACACTTTGAACAAACATGTTAATTCATCTGTTTGACTTGGCCCCTTGCTCAATAAGCAAGGGGTATCAATATTTTGACCTTAATGACGGGTCAAGGGGCCAAGCCTTTAATCAAATAAGGTAAATGAAATAATTGATAACGAGGAAATGCAACATGCAAGCACGCATATGTAAACCATAAATAAAGATGCCCATGCAGAAATGCAAACATACTTGGAGAATGCATTTTTTTTCTTCTTTTTTCACTCATTTATAATTTTTTTTTGGTTATTTTTCTGAAAAATGCGCCTTAGAGTAGGTCGTGATTCACATAAAAGACGCCCTAGAAGACGGCGTGAATTTGAAAAGGGAATTTGATTTTTTTGAGAACGTAACGACCTTCGCAGGGACGTTATTTGGAAAGAGACGACCTAAACAAGGACGTTAAATAACTTGAACGTGCCTTAGACAAAGGCGTTAATTGAATTGAACACGCCTTGGACAAAGGCGTTAATTGAATTTATTCTGCAAAAATGGGTTGACAAGGCTATCAAGACCACGGGTCCTACACGATCACCATCTAAAATTCATTAACCTTTCTTGAGTAATTAAAAGAGAGTCGACGTGATCAAAGTTGACTTGTATTCGAGATTTCGTACAGTGCAATTTCCTAAGTCCGTCTTGACCATCTTGCCAGTTCGTGACTTACCACATAGAAAGGATGGAAGAAAATATAAGGGAAGCCCATAAGGGATTCTGAGATGCTCAAGGTAAAGTTACCTCCCCTACCCTATGCCTGTTGGGGTTCGGTCTTTGGCGTAGGGAAATTTGTTACATTTTTGCCTCTTTTATATTGCACGCATACGCCCAAGGTTTTCCTTGCGGGGACTTTGCCCTCTTGACATGCTTTTCTTTTCACCATTTGACTTTCACTTTGAAATTGACTTGCATTAATGAACAACCTAATTGTACTTGGGCTTTTGTGGCATTTGCTCCCTTTTGGGCCCTGACTTTCACCTACTAGGGCGGCGGATAGGCTTGGCGTGTCTACCCCGAGGTCTCCCTTCCTCTCTTATGGGCCGAAGAAGAAAAGAACGGGTACTGTCTTTCACCTTTAGTTAGGTTTTGACTTCCCATCGGATTTTGCACTACTTGAGTTCAAGAATAAAGCGTGTAGTGTGTGCGGGTGTCGACCCAATTTTAAGTTGACAAGACTGATAAATGAATTCTGAATTTTGACCTTTCGGACCTTAATCCTTCGTGTGCCATGGCACCAATTTTGAAAGCTTTTGTTTTGATCTCTTTTGATTTTGAAATATTCCACTTTGTTTTGAATTTTTTTTAATTAATTTTCATTTTTTTAGATTTTGAAAATTACTCTATATATATATATATTTTTGGATTTTTGAATCAAGGGTAGTATTTCTTAAGATACAAACCGTTCCAAGGGTGAGTTAACTCTTCTCCTTCAGCATTAATCAGTTTATAAGCATTGCCAGGAAAAACGTCTTTTATAACAAATGGTCCTTCCCAATTGGGTTGGAGTTTTGAGCGAGGCCCCCCGGGTTTTACAAAAATTCTTTTAATTACCATCTCACCGATTTTGAATTTTCTCTCAATCACTTTCTTTTGATAAAAATGTGAGAGCCTGTTTTGATAAATGCGCGCATGCTCAGCGGCGACCAAACGCTTCTCATCTAGGAGTTCCAATTGAGCGAGGAGTGAATCACGACGCTCATCAATAGAGAGTTCCTTGTCAAATTGTACTCGCAGAGAGGGAATGAGAATCTCGTAAGGGACTACCGCCTCCATTCCATAAGTAAGGGCGAAAGGGGTTTGCCCAGTGGGGGTGCGAATGGAAGTGCGATAGGCCAAGAGAGCTTCAACTAGCTTGTCTGGCCAATCCGAAAATTTATAAGCCTCACACGTCTTTTTGACAATTTTTATCAAAGTTTTATTAGTTGCCTCTGCTTGGCCATTGCCCTGCGGATAATAGGGAGAGGAATGATGCAATGCAATGTTGTACCTGTTGCAGAGGTCCTTGATTTCTTGAGAGATAAATTGAGGTCCATTGTCGGTGACGATGGTACTCGGGATGCCGAACCTCGTGATGATGTTCTTCATTATGAATTTGCAGACAGTTGATGCTTTAATCTCTACATAAGCTTCCGCTTCCGCCCACTTGGTGAAGTACTCCGTTGCCGTGAGGATGAACGACTTTTGTTTGGTCAGGAGGTTTGAATCACCAAGAGGTCCAATAATATCAAAAGCCCACATGGAGAAAGGCCATGGGGAGGACATAGGATGGAGTGAAGAAGCAGGAGAATGAATTTTATCGGCGTACCGTTGGCACTTAACACACCTTCGAACATAGATGGAGCAATCCTCTTCTAGAGTGGGCTAATAGAAACCTAGCCTATGGATCTTCTTAGCTAGCATCTGGCTGTTCACATGACCACCACACACCCCAGAATGCGCCTCTTCCACAACTTTCCATGATTCATCATCGTCGAGGCATCTTAACAAAACACCGGTGAGCCCTCTCCTGTAGAGTACACCTCCAACCAAAACATAACGCTGAGCCACTCTTCTAATTGCTTTCTTTTCTTCCACAGTGGCTTCTTCGGGATAGGACTGATTATTGCAATATCTGGCAATCTCATAATACCAAGGTTTTTCTTCATCAGCCAACTCCTCTTGCCAATCTAATAACATGACCTCTTTGCCTTTAAGAGCTTCCCTCTGCTTGACCTTTTCGAGCACTTGATCCCTAATATCGAGGAATGCACGATCCTTAATAGCTGGAGTGTCACGCTGATGAATCAGAGGAACATGAAAATCACGCTCAGGAGGGAAGACTAAAGCAGAAGCTAAAGAGGCAAGGACGTCAGCCAAGATATTCTGGCTATGAGGAACATGGATGAAAATCAATTTGGTGAAGAGCTTGGCATAAGCTGAAGCAAGTTCCTGGTAGGGTTTGAACTTGGGATTGATAGTGCGGCACTTGACGAGCAACTGGCGTAGATTAAGTTGACTATCACCAACAATCCTCAAATGGGTGACACCATATTGATGAGCGGTTTGAAGACCGGCCAAAAGAGCTTCATACTCAGCTATATTATTGGTGACAGGGAAAGTGAGCTGAGTAGCAAACGGGATGGTGACCCCTTCTGGTGTTAAAAGAACCATGCCGATCCCTCTTCCCTGGGAATTTAGAGCTCCATCAAAATGTAACGTCCACATAGAATCGTGGGGTCGATTAATGGACATCAGTTCTTCATCTGGAAACTCCGAATTGACAGGATCAAAGTGGGGGAGAGGGTGATGAGCAAGGTGTTCGGCAATGGCGTAGCCTTTGATAGCTTTCTGTTGAATGTAAGTGATGTCAAATTGAGAGAGGAAGCTTTGCCAGTGTGCTAATCGATCAGTGAGGATAGATTTTTCAAGGAGGAATTTAATCAGATTCATGCGTGCAACGAGGTGAACCTCGTGAGCTAGGAAATAGTGTTTTCTGGACTACCCAAACCAAAGCAGCACAAGTCGTCTCCATAGCTGAGTACCTCTGCTCACAGGGGTTAAGAAGTTTAGACAAATAGTATGCTGCCCTCTCCTTACCTTCTTCATCCACTTGAGCTAGGACAGCACTTACAGTGTCATCCAGGACTGAGACATAGAGAATGAGTGGTTTGCTTGGAATTGGTGGCCTCAGGACATGAGGATTGGCCAAATAATCCTTTAATCCATCAAAGGCTGCCTGACACTTGTCATCCCAATTAAACTTGACTCTCGACTTAGTGAGCTCGTAAAACGGCCTGCATCTTTGTGAGTGCTGGGAGACGAAGCGGCGAATAAATTGCAACCTCCTGATTAATCCTCGAACTTCCTTCAAATTCTTGGGAGGAGACATATCTCTGATGGCCTTTGCCTTATTGGGATCAACTTCAATTCCTCTTTTGCTGACAATAAATCCAAGCAACTTCCCTGATGAAACGCCAAATACGCACTTCTTGGGGTTCATCTTCAATTGATACTCTCGTGATCTTTGCAAGACCTTAGCTAGAACCCCAGGATGCTCAATCCTTGTCCTTGATTTTACAACCAGGTCATCCACATACACCTCAATATAGATATGAATCATGTCATGAAAAATCGCCATCATAGCCCTCTGATAGGTGACTCCAGCATTCTTGAGTCCAAAAGGCATGACCACATAGCAGTATGTGCCCCATGGTGTAGTGAATGATGTTTTCTCTTGATCTTCTTCAGCCAGTCGAATCTGATTGTAACCTGAAAAGCCATCCATGAAAGAGAGAGTCTCGAATCCTGCCGTATTATCAATCAGCACATCAATATGAGGGAGGGGGAAGTCATATTTAGGACACGCACGGTTGAGGTCCCGGAAGTCTATACAAATCCAAACTTTGCCATCTTTCTTCATGACCGGGACGATGTTAGCCACCCAGTTGGGGTAGAGGACAACTCTAACAAATCTAGCCTTATGGAGCTTGTCGACCTCTTCTTTCATCTTTAAAGCCATATTAGGGTGGAAACGCCTCAACCGTTGCTTGACCGGGACAGACCCTGGCTTAAGTGTAAGCCGATGTTCAACGAGCGCAGGGTCTAATCCAGGCATATCCTCATAACTCCATGCGAACGTGTCCTTGTATTCTTGAAGTACCAAAATAAGCGCCTCCTCTTCGGAGGGCGGCAAATTCTTGCTGATGAGGATGATCCTAGGGTCTTCCTCGGTACCCAAATTAACTTCTTTGGTAGGCTCCTCCATAGAGGCTGATGGTTCGTCGAATCTTCTCATGCCACTGGCAAAGGCATCAGCCTCATCCTCATATTCTTCATAACTTTCATCCCCCTCCTCAATAGGGTCTTCATCATTCATAATCTCGTAGACACCCAAACCCTTATAAGAAACAACAGTATCCTCATATTCCAATTCTGGCAGGATAATCGAATCCTCTACAAATTCTGAAAGAGCTAAACAAGCCTGGCACCTTCTGGCTAACTCCAACAGAAACCTACGAGGAATCTATCTACCCTTAGACTTCTTATGTGAATCTACCCCATGAATTTTATCAGAAGAAGAAGAACAACTAGCTTGACCAGAAGAAGAAGAAGAAGGAGGTGAAAAAGTGGATACAGAGGGAGGTACAGATGAAGACCCCTCACTAGAGGGGAAAAAGAGGTTTATCAATGAATCTTGAAGGAGTGGCCCCTGGGTCGGGACACACTCGGGAGAAAAATAGGAGGTCTCCTCAATAGAGATGGAGGATTGGAAAGTTAGAATTTTGGCATTTTTTTTTCGTTTTTGTTTTTATCTTCATTTTTATTTTCTTTTTCTAGAAGAAAGCAATGTGAAGGGAGAATTGCAGGAGGAGTGGAGATTGAAAGTTTGGAAAAAGATTGAATCAGTGATGGCCCGCGCGGGGGCGTAATGGAGAGTCTGGAGAATTGCTCGAGGAGCAAAGGAGGAATGGGGAAAGAAACTTGGATTGAACTTGGAGCGAAATTGACCAAAATCGGTGGCGGTCTCGGCACGCGACCAAACCAGTGGGAATGTAAGGAAGCAAGAAGAGATGGATGCATGGAAGTGAGGGAAAAGAGGCCGGCCCACAGCCTGTCCACAGTGAAACCTTCCTCAAACGGAATATCTGGCTCTCCAGTATCAGTGTAGTCACGGAGCAACTGCCTCTTGTCTGTAATCACAGCAGGTTTTTCAATTAATTCATGAATGAGTGGTGGCCATTCCGAATCTGTCGGCATAAAGAGGCGGCTCAAGGAAATAATGATATCTTACATATCGAACCACCTGTACCAGTTACATTCTGGATCATCCATTTTCCTTCTCTTGTCAGGCCTTAAGGATTCCAGGGCTTTATATGTGGCCAGCGGGGCAATATGACGAGCAAACTGTCTAGCATGAACATCCTGACAGTCTAGTATGGAAGTGATTATTGTAGTCTGTTCACTATTCTGAAAGCCACCCGTGACAAAATGTGTCTGCAACGTCCAGGTAAGCGGCTAGCGATCTGTCTTCAATGTAGATGTCATAACTGCCCATGGTTCATCTTCATTTTTGCCTGGCCCTTTGTAGCCCAGGCCGCCTCGCGCAATCAATTTCTGAGGCTTAACGGGCCTAGTTCTGCCTTGGAGCTTGACACCCAGACCTTTGCCGTTTTGATACCCCATTTTCATTAGAATATTCCAGCCAGGGGTGTTTATCATTCTTTTCTTCTTCTTCCCCTTGGAAGGTAGGGGTGTCATAGCAACTGTTATAACTGTTTCCGGCATCGGCCTTGGGTGAGGAAGGTCCAGCACTGATAGTAACGGCTTGTTAGCAGGCCAAATAGAAGGGACTGACGAAGCCACATGAATATCCTCCTCTGGCAGAATCGGCATACTGGTAACCTTGACAATGCGGCCCTTGTGTGGAAACTTGAGACATTGATGATTTGTGGAGGGCACTGCATCAAGCTGCTGGATGTAGGGACGGCCAATAATGCCATTAAATGTTGGATCCATGTCCAAAATATAGAAATCCGCAGTGATGGTGGCTGGACCCAAACTGACCTTCAGTGTTATCATGCCTAGAGGAGCCTTCTTAGTGTTATCATATGCAGTGACCGTTATGGTGGATGGCCGAATCAGATCCTCGGGAATTCCGCACATCTTCAAAGTGCTCGGCGGCAAGACATTGATGGATGCCCCAGTGTCCACCAAACACTGTTGTACAGCCACCTTATTGATATCAACTGTGATGCATAGAGCATATTTTCTTGCTGAGATCGGTGCCAGCTCATGCTCATAAAAAGTGATTGCTGGTTGACTGCCAGTAGGTGTTAAGACTGCGGTTATCTGCTCGACCGGAATGTCCTCATTGACCATGACTTTCTGCAGATATTCCTTTAGAGCCATCTGATGAGTGGTCGACCTCTTGATCAGTTCTAGAATTGAAATTCTTGCCGGAGTCCGGTCCAAATGCTTTAACAAGTCATATTCTGTGCCTGGTATGGACTCCTGTTCTTGTTCCTGTTCTTGTGGCCCCTGCGCGGGCTCTAACCCTCTCTGTGGAAAAATGCGGTGGAACATCCGTCCACTGCGGAGCGGCGCCACGCCTTGACGCGCTTCTGTCGGGGCAGGTGTGGGAGGAGGGTTAGAAGAAGAAGAGGGTGTGTTAGTGTTGATAAGCGGTGGAGGAGTGTTTGAAGAAGGATCCCCCACAGGGGGTGTTGATGAAGGGTTCAATAAAGATGCCCCCGTAGGAGGCGTAGGAGTAGAAAGGGCTACCCGAATGCGGGGGGAATTGGTGGGTGGAACGAGGAGAGATCTGGGCATAAAAGGTGGGGGAGCCGATGGTGGAGGGATCCTTGCCGGTGGAGGAGTAGTGGTGGCGGGTGCAACGGGCGTTGGCGACAGGCGGTTAAGGAGTGGCCTAGAGGGCAGTGGTGAAGGGTTGGTGGTGGATGGGGTTTGTTGTGGTGTAGGTTGTGAAGGTGGTAAGCGGATAAGAAGGGGGCAAACCGGCAAGGTTGGAGAATAGGTAGGGGTAGGTGGATTAACGGGGCGCAGAAGGGATCGGCTCAATTAGGGGGTAGAAGAAGAAGAAGGGGTGCGCAAGTGACGCGGAGGTTGATTTTGATTGTGATTAAATGCCCCGACAGAGGCGTTTTCTTCATGCCATCCCTGCCCTCTCTCCACCTCAGGGAGAGATGTGACAGGGTTTACGTGCTGGTTTGGTGGGTGCTCCGGCAGTGGATTGTGGACAATCCCCATATCCTGCTGAGGCGCTGGAGCTTGTTGTTGCTGCTGTGGAGCTGGTTGCTGTGGCTGCTGAGCTTGTTGCTGTCGATGAGGCCTTCTTTCTTTCATGGTGGCAATAAACTGCCTCATCTCATCCCAGTTGATGCCACCCTTATCGTTTAGATCATAAATATAATCTCTGAAGTGGAAGCAATGATCAAGGTTGTGACCAGGTGCGCGATGGAAAGCGCAGTAACCGGATGTGTCAACATTAGCGGGCCACGCTGTTCTTTCCCTTGGCAACATGAGCAAGTTGGCGGCCATTAAGGCATTGAAAATATCCGGGAGACTTTCTGGCAGTGGAGGGTAGTGGTCCCTTTTGGGGCCAAGTGGTGGTCTCCGTTGTTGTTGTTGTTGGCCATAGCTGGTAGGTGGTGGTACCTGGTGGTACTGTTACGGAGCTGGATGGTTAGCGCGGTGTGCTTGGTTTTGCGGTGAAGCAAAGGAATGTTGGGGTGCGAATTGGTGTTGTGGAGTGGAGTTGAAATGGGGGTTTTGTGGTGGAGGTGGGTTAGGCCGTGGGTTAGATTGATGGTGGGGGTGGCCAACTACACCAACCTGCTCGTTTGCAATTGTGCCCTCAGTCGTGGGCCCGCTGTTGTTGACATTTGTACTTTTCTTAAATAGCTGTGGCTTCGGCTCAAACATGCCCATAATGGGCGAATCCTTCATCTGTGTCTGAATATAACGAGCTCTTTCATATAGCTCTTCCATGGTTGTTAATCTGTTCATGGCCAGTATGTGCCGGAACTGAGGAGTTGCATTGGAAATTATCATCTTAACTTGTTCTTGTTCCGCCAAAGTGTCTTTCAACTTCTCGGCCATTGAACGCCACCTATCAGCAAATATGATGAAGTCCTCCTCGGGCTTCATTTTTTCTGCAACCAGATCTGTGACTGAGAGGGAAGGTCCGACCCGGTCTCTATACTTCTGCAAGAACTTCTTCTGAACAATATCAAAGTCGCTGGCATCAGCAGGATCCAACGAATAGAACCATTCAAGGGCTGGCCCCTCCAGAGATCTCCTGAATAAATAGGCCAAAGAGGCCTTGTTGTCTTGTCAGAAGGAGGTCTCGTACATAAAATCCTTCAAATGAATGAAAGGATTACCAGTCCCATTATATCACCGAAAATTCGGCATCTCAGATGGTGGCAGATGGAAGACTAGTAGTGTGGGGAGAGAGATTTTCGGGGCATTCTTGGCCGCAGTGACTTTCTTAAGTTGCTCTTCCATGCTAGCCAACTTCTGAAGCAGTAGAATATTAGTATCAGACTCGACTGGGGCCGGATTTTGAATGAAAGAATGCGGTATAGGCGTCCGTAGAATTCGGGGAGGTTGGAGAGACTGGTGCCTAACCGCAGAGTAGCTCGCCTGTTGGGCCGGCATGGCCGCAGCGGGGGTTGGTGGATGGGAAGGAGGTTTGTGCAAGACCGCCTGGTCATTAGTGAGGTGATGGCCACTCTCGGCCGGAGGGGGATTAGAGGAGGAAGAGGGAACGGACTTCCCTTTCAAAGCGGCATGGACAGCCTGCCGTTGGGAATCATCTAACTGAGACAAAGCTTGAATTAAATCGGTGACATTAATGGATGGGGAAGAATTCCCTGAGGTGTTGGAAGGTACAGCCTGAGAAGAGGGCTCAACCTCTTTGGAAGTGGTGTCAACCACATGAACTTGCGGATAATGGGAATGAGGAGGGTAATTTCCCTCATGATAGATGGAATCTTGGAGGGGGATTTCATATTGACCAAAGACATTCTCATCCTCATCATCATATGAATACCCGTAGCCTGCCATGTTGATGATCTTACCTGAACGGAGTTTCATGTTTAAGAAGGGAGAAAGCTTTATAAAAGGGGTTATGACACAAAAGCACTCAATCCAAGCAAACTTTAAGCAAATCAATCCAACCAAATTTATGCAATCAAGTTGAGATGAACGTAAAATTTTAGTGTTATGCTTGAGATTAGAGTGGATTAATTTGCAGAATAATTCACTCCTTTTGCAAAGTGAAACTTAGTTTATCCAAGTGTGACTTCCGGGTCAACTAGGTTATTTCTCTCTCTTCACCAACGATGGGTTCTCTATACTCCGGGTATTTCAAGGGTACAACCAGCCCGGCATCCGTGAGGGAATCCACAGGTGCGGAGACTTGCGGAGGTCTTGGAAAAGGGATTTCCGGTCCAAAGAGACGGAATGCTCAATGGAGGGTTGTCCCGATTCCAAGAGAGGTGTGTGGAATCCTAGTGTAGAGAGAGGAGGTATCTCAACCAAATGCCACAAGATGCAAGCCAAGATATGCAGACCACACCAATGTAGCCAAATAATCAATATAAGAATCAATGCAGCATGAATAAGCAAAGGCAGCAGGGTTCTGTAAAATCACAGGAAAGAGACGACCTAGCCACGGTCGCTATCAAAAAAAGACGACAGTGAGACTGTCGTGAATCCCTGGGGATCCCACAGGCAATGGAGAAAATGCGCCTTGGTGTGAGGCACTATATGTGAAAAGGGCGCCTTCTTCAGAGGGCGTCAAATCTGGAAACGCGCCTTGATTTGAGGCGCTAATCAATAAAGAGACGCCCTGGGGCAGGGCGTAAATCCACAAACAGCGTAATAAAAGCAGGGGATATGATGAAGCACGCCTTATCAGAAGACGTTAAACATAAATCAGACGCCCTGGATGAAGGCGTTAAATTAAAATGCGCCTCTGGGTGAGGCGTTAATTCAGATCACAAACTGGCTGATCCCGGGATTGTGCAGTGTGCACGGTGGAGGGTGACCGTGGGGCACAAAAGGAGGGGTACCGTGGGTACCGAGAGGAAAGGGCACACGTGGGTGCCGAAGGAGAAAGGGCACACGTGGGTGCCAATAGGAAAGGGCACACGTGGGTGCCAATAGGAGATGGTAATCAAAAGAAAAACAGTGGAAGTCCCACCGTGATCGCCAATTTGTAGATCGTGATAAATCCACTTAAGTGGAACAAACCACTCATATGAGATATGTAAAAGGGATGGAGATGATAACAAAGACAAAAGAAAGCACGTGGTGCTATAAAGGAGAGTGATCGCCAGAGGGGTTACCTCAATGAGAATCAAAGAAGATCGCGAATACCTGGTGATAAGTGGGATGCGGGATGGATTGTGAATTCCTTCCTCCTCCTTCTATCGGCCGGCCGATGAAGGGGGTTTTCCTTGTTGATTACCCTTGCAAAAAAAAAAGAACAAACAAGTAAAAAAGATGGATCAGCCAAGAGTGAATGTAGTATCAATCCCAAATAGAAGATATGATGATGAAAGAGAACACAACATGCGCACATCTTTTTTTGGTTTTAAAAACCCCTAAAGAGTTAGGGAAAGGAGAAATATGATACTAATGCAAGAAAACAAAATAGTGGATGATGATCGACGGTGATGGTATGATGAAAATAAACAAACAAAAGAAGGAGCCCCTGCTATTCCTGACAATAGTAAAGGGGAGAATCACGGTGAAGCTTTGGTTCGCCTGAAACAGCAGGAGGAAGCAGAGGGAAGAGATCGCACAGAGGGAAGAGAAAGACTCTTCTCTGCACGCACAAAGTTAGAAAAAACTGCTCTCTGCTTCTTTCTCTCGTATATCTGTAACTCTCTCTAATGGTCAGCACGTTATTCGTTGTTGTTAACCTTACACAAGATCGACCAGAGCTCCTTTATATAGGGTTTTAACCGAAGATAAACTCAATTTTAGGAAGATAAGGACGGGCAATGGTTATCAAAGGCAGGACTCTAGTTCCAATTCGAGCAAGGAGACCATTGGAGGCAAGGAACTATTCAGGAAATGCATACTCAAACACGACACCGAAACATAAAATGCGACCTTCAAACGGGCGTCAAATTATAAATTGACGACCTACCTTAAGATGTTACTACATAACATGACCTGGTCAAGGGCGTCACTTCTTGGATTTAAATTTGGAAATAAAACTTTCTTTATTTAAAAATTATGAGACAACGCCTGAGATAAAGGCGTTACTTGAAAACACGCCCTGAGGAAGGATGTTAATCAGTAATTGGAATTTATTTTGAAACCGGATAATACCAGGAATTGACACCCTAACATTTGGTCGTCCTTTCTTTAGAACACGCCCTAGATAAGGTCGCTTTTAAAATAACGCCCCTCTTCAGGTCGCGAATCACAAAAATGCAAGAAAAAAAAGCTTCATATTATGAAAGTATTGAAGTTCACTTTGGGGCGTCAACATAGTGACATGAGATTTGATCAACATAGCATCAATTTTGGCGTGTCTACACCCGGCAAGGATTTCCATTTTAGAGCTGATAAAGAGATCCACCGTTCACCAGCAAGCTTTGAAAGAATATTTACAGAAAGTGATGGTTAATGAAGATCTTCCGGCTGAACAAATCACATCAGTTTTGACTCCGGCAAGTGACCAGTCGGCTATTGTCTTCCATAAGCATGAGTTGGCTCCAAAGTCGGCAAGAAAGTATGCCTTATGCATCACAGTTCATATTAATAAAGTGGCAGTCAAGCAATGCCTAGTGGATACTGGGGCATCTATTAATGTGTTGCCTCCTAGCACTTTAAGAATGTGTGGTATTCCGGACAGTTAGATACGGCCATCCACCATTATAGTGACTACCTATGACAACACGAAGAAACCTCCCTTGGGGATGATTACTCTGAAAGTTGGTTTGGGTCCGGTCTCAATCACAGTGGATTTCCACATCCTGGATATGGACCCGACCTTCAATGGCAATTTAGGCAGCCCTTACATTCAAGAGCTTGATGCTGTGCCTTCTACCAACCACCAATGCATAAAGTTTCCACACAAAGGGCGCATCTTCAAAGTCACTAGCATGCCCATTTTGCCGTCAGAGGATATACATTCCGCAACATCAATACCTTTCATATGGCCTTCCAATAGGCCTTTTCTCTCAGTGTTAGATGTTGCCGACCCGCGGCAGGATTTGTTAAGGCCTCCAGTCACAACACCTGCATCAGCTCTGATGACACCCCTACCTTCCAAGGGGAAGAAGAAGAAGAGTATGATGAATACCCCAGGGTGGAATATTTTAATGAAAATGGGGTACAGAACTGGCAAAGGCCTAGGTGCTAACCTCCAGGGCAGAGTCAAGCCCATTAAGCATCAGAAGCTGATTCCCCGAGGCGGCCTGGGTTACAAAGGGTCGAGTAGAGATGAAAGAGAGCCATGGGCTGTTATGACTTCCACGCTCAAGACAAGTAGACAACCTCTCACATGGACTCTACAAACACACTTAATAAAAGGGGGTACTCAATATGATGAGCGGACCACATTGGTTACTTCCATGCTGGATCATCAAGATGTACATGCACGGCAGTTTGCTCACCATATAGCTCCTTTGGTAACATATAAAGCTCTGGAGTCTTTGAGGCCCGACGAAAGAAGAAAGATGGATGACCCGAAATGTGACTGGTATAGATGGTTTGATATGAATGACATCACCATTGCCTTAAGCCGTCTATTCATGCCGACTGATCCGGAGTGGCCGCCACTGATTCATGAGTTGATTGAAAAGCCAGCAGTGATTACAGACAAGAGGCAACTCTTAAGCAACTATACAGATACTGGAGAGCCAGATGTGCCGTATGAAGAGGGTTTCACCGTGGATAGGCTGTGGGCTGGCCTTTTCTCTCTTGATTCCATACACCCATCACTTATTGCTTTCTGGTGCTCCAAGCTATTTTGCCTCGATATTCCTAGACCACCCGTAGTCTTGATTACTCTTTCTCCGGATTTCTTTCAAGTTTCTTCAATTCCTCCTTTGCTCCTCGAGCAGTTTTCCTAACTCTCCATTGCGCCCCCGCGTGCGCAATCTCTTCTCCAATCTTTCTCTAATCTTTCAATCTGAACATCACCTCCTACCCCTTCCTCCCATTACTTTATTCTTGAAAACGAAAAAAAATGTCAAAATTCAAACTTTCCAATCTTCCATCTCTATTGAAGAGACCTCCTATCTTGCTCAAGAGTGTGCCCCGATCCAAGGGCCGCTCTTTCAAGGTTCGTTAACGGACCTCCTTTTCTCCTCTGGTGAGGAGGCTCCTCCTATATCTCCTCCTGTATCCATTGTGTCTTCTTCTCCTCCTCCCTTAGGTCAAGGTAGTTCGTCTAGCTTGTCATCTTGTTCCTCTCCCTCATCTTCTTCCAAAAGTCTGGGGGTAGCTACTCATAAGAAAGCCAAGGGTAGACAGATTCCCCATAGGTTCTTGTTAGATCTAGCTAGAAGATGTCGGGCATGTTTTGCTCTTCCCGAGTTTCTAGAGGATCCGATACTCCTGTCGGATATAGAATGTGAGGATATGTACTTTATAAATGAAGGGTTTGGTGTTTATGAGATTATGAACGATGAAGACCGTGTTGAAGAGGGGGATGAAGAATACGAAGAATATGAGGATGAGGCTGATGCTTTTGCTAGTGGCATGAGATGATTTGACGAACCATTAGCCTCAGTAGCGGAACCCACCAAAGAGATTAATCTTGGTACTGAGGAAAACCCAAGGATTATCCTCATCAGTAAAAATTTGCCGCCCTCTGAAGAAGAGGCACTCATTCTAGTTCTTGAAGAATTCAAGGACACGTTTGCGTGGAGTTATGAGGATATGCCGGGTCTGGACCCTGCACTTGTTGAACACCGTCTCACACTTAAGCCAGGATCTGTCCCGGTCAAACAGCGGTTAAGACGTTTCCACCCCCACATGGCATTAAAGATGAAAGAAGAGGTCGACAAGCTTCATAAGGCCAAATTTATTAGAGTCGTCCTCTATCCTAATTGGGTGGCTAACATTGTCTCGGTTATGAAAAAGGATGGAAGAGTCAAAATTTGCATAGACTTCCGGGACCTTAACTGCGCATGTCCTAAAGATGATTTCCCCCTCCCTCACATAGACGTACTGATTGACAATACGGCAGGGTAGGAAACCCTCTCTTTTATAGATGGCTTCTCTGGTTATAATCAGATTCGCTTGGCTGAGGAGGATCAAGATAAAACCTCGTTCACTACACCTTGGAGCACTTATTGTTATGTGGTCATGCCGTTTGGGCTCAAGAATGTCGGAGCCACCTACCAAAGGGCCATGATGGCTATTTTTCATGACATGGTCCACATTTTTATAGAGGTGTATGTTGATGACCTGGTAGTGAAATCAAGAACAAGGATTGAGCATCCTGGGGTTCTGGCCAAGGTCTTGGAAAGAGCACGGGAGTATCAGTTGAAAATGAACCCCAAGAAGTGAGTATTTGGTGTTTCGTCAGGAAAGTTGCTAGGATTCATCATCAGAAAGAGGGGTATTGAGATTGATCCCCAAAAGGCAAGAGCAATAAAGGATATGCCTCCTCCCAGGAATTTGAAAGAAGTTCGAGGATTGATCGGGAGGTTGCAATTCATTCGCCGGTTTGTCTCCCAACATTCACAAAGGTGTAGGCCATTTTACGAGCTTACTAAACCGGGAGTCAAATTTAATTGGGACGACAAGTGTCAGGCAACCTTTGACGGACTAAAGGATTATTTGGCCAATCCTCCTGTCCTGAGGTCGCCAATTCCAGGCAAACCACTTGTTCTTTATGTTTCTGTCCTGGATGACTCTGTAGGTGTTGTCTTGGCGCAAGTTGATGAAGAAGGAAAAGAGAGGGCAGCCTACTACTTGTCTAAGCTTCTCAACCCCTGTGAGCAGAAGTACTCAGCCATGGAGAAGAGTTGTGCTGCTTTAGTCTGGGTAGTTTAGAAACCTAAGGATTATTTCTTAGCTCACGAGATTCATCTTATTGCTCGTATGAATCTTATCAAGTTTCTCCTTGAAGAATATGTTCTCACTGATCGATTAGCACGATGGCAAAGCTTCCTTTCTTAGTTTGATATCATCTACATTCAGCAAAAAGTGATTAAAGGCTATGCCATCGCAGAACATCTTGCTCATCACCGTCTCCCTAGATTTGACTCTGTTCGCTCGAAGTTTCCAAATGAGGAACTAATGTCCATCAATCAGTCCGATTCCATGTGGACGTTACATTTTGATGGAGCTCGAAATTCACAAGGAAAGGGGATCGGCATTGTTCTCCTATCACCTGAGGGTATCACTATTCCACTCGCCTCTCTACTCGCATTTCTAGTTACAAATAATATAGCTGAGTATGAGGCTCTTCTGGTCGGTCTGTAGGCCGCTCATCAGTTCAGTGTTACCCAATTGCATATTGTAGGTGATAGTCAGCTTATTCTTCGTCAAGTGCTTACCAAATGCCGCACGCTCAATCCTAAACTTAAACCCTATCAGGAATTGGCTTCTACTTATGCCAAGCTTTTCACCAAACTAATCTTTATCCATGTTCCTCGAGATCAGAACATTCTAGCTGATGCTCTCGCTTCCCTTGCTTCCTCTTTGGTTTTCCTTCCCGAAAGGGACTTCCATTCGATCATTGTTTACAAGCGTCTCACTCCTGCTATCAAAGATCCAGCATTCCTTAGTGTTAAGGAGGAGGTGCTCAAGAAGTTTAAGGAAGGTGGAATCATTGAGAACAAGGAGATCATGCTGTTAGATCTAGAAGAAGAGATGGATGATGAAGAGAAGCCGTGGTATTATGAAATTGCTAAGTATTACCAGGATCAATCTTATCCTGAAGAGGCCACGGCTGAAGAGAAGAAAGCCATTAGAAGAGTTGCTCAGAGATACACCTTGGTTGGAGGTGTACTTTACAGAAGCGGTCTCACCAGAATTTTGCTTAGGTGTCTCGACGATGATGAATCTTGGAAGGTTATGGAAGAGGCGCATTCAGGAGTATGTGGTGGTCATGTCAATAGCCAGATGCTAGCTAAGAAAATCCTTAAATTAGGCTTCTATTGGCGCACTCTAGAAGAGGATTGTTCTATCTATATTCGAAGGTGTGTCAAGTGTCAACTGCACGCCAATAAAATTCATTCTCCTGCTTCTTCACTCCATCCTATGTCCTCTCCATGGCCTTTTTCCATGTGGGCTTTTGATATCATCGGACCTCTTGGTGATTCAAACCTCCTCACAAAATAAAAATCATTTATACTCACGGCCACGGAGTACTTCACCAAGTTGGCGGAAGCGGAAGCATACGTGGAGATCAAAGTGTCAATCGTCTGTAAGTTCATAATGAAGAATATCATCGCAAGATTCAGCATCTCGAGTACCATCGTCACCGACAATGGACCATAATTTATCTCTCAAGAGCTTCAGGACCTCTGCAACAGGTATAACATTGCATTGCATCATTCATCTCCTTATTATCCATAGGGTAATGGTCAAGTAGAGGCAATAAATAAAACTTTGATCAAAATTATCAAGAAAACGTGTGAGGCTAACAAATTCGTGGATTGGCCAGAGAAGCTGGTTGAAGCTCTTTGGGCCTACCGCACTTCAATTCGTACTCCTACTGGGCAAACCCCTTTCACCCTCACTTATGGAATGGAGGTAGTAATTTCTTATGAGATTCTTATTCCTTCTCTTAGAGTACAATTGGACAAGGAGTTCTCTATTGATGAACGTTGTAAATCTCTCTTTGCTCAATTGGAGCTCATAGATGAGAAGCATTTGGCCGCCGTCGAGCATGCTCGTGTTTATCAAAATAGGCTTTCACGTTTTTACCAAAAGAAAGTGATTGAGAGAAAATTTAAAGTTGGAGAAATGGTAATTAAAAGAATTTTTGTAAAACCGGGAGGACCTCGTTCAAAACTTCAACCGAATTGGGAAGGGCCTTACGTAATAAAAGAAGCTTATCCTGGCAACGCTTATAAATTGATTATCGCCGAAGGGGAAGAACTGGTTCACCCTTGGAACGGTCTATATTTGAAGAAGTATTACCCTTAAGTCTTGAAAAAAAAAAGAAAAAATTGAAATTACAGGCTGACATGGTGCATAGGCCGTGAGACCTGAAAAATCAAAGTCCTTAATTCATTTTTCAGTCTTGATGGTTTAACCTTGGGGCCAATACTTGCACACACCACACGCTTACTCCTAAACTCGAGCGGTCCAAAATTCGAGGAAAGTCAGAGCCAAACTAAGGGTGTAAAAACTTCACCTATTCTCTTCTCTTCGGTTCACGAGAGGGAGTATGAGTCACGGGATGCTAACCAAGCCTACCCGCCGCCCTAGTAGGTGGAAGTCAGGGTCCAAAAGGGAACCACAACATGCTACAAAGCCCAAGTATAATTAGGTTTTTATTTGTTTAAAAGAAACGAATGAAAGAAAGAAGGTCACAAAAGAAAAGTATGTCATGAGGGCAAAGTCCCCGCAGGGAAAACCCTAGTCGTAAGCATGCAAGAATAAGGGCAAAGAGCAACAAAATTTTCCCTAAGCCGAAGACTGAACCCCAACAGGCATTAGGGTAGGGGAGGAAAGTTTTCTGGTTCTTCGAAACCCCTCGTAAGCTTCCTCAACTTATTCTTCATTTCCCCCTTCATAGTATGTTTTAAGCTCAAAGAATGACAAAGACCGACTAAGAAGGATGGGCCGCAAGAGGATATGAGAAAAGCATAAGTTATTAGCACATTGACCCTTTGTTAAGTCATTTAAGAAAGATTAATGAATTTAAGATGGTGATTGTGTAAGGTTTTAAGATCTTTTATACCATGCTAGGCCTCATAAAAAAAAATAAATAAATAAAATAAAAAAATGGTTTTTCAATTAACGCCTCCACACAGGGGCGTCATTTCAATAATTAGCGTCCATCCACAGGTCGTCATTTTCATAATAAAATAAAATAAAAAATAGTTTTTTAATTAACGCCTGCGTGATAGGGCGTCAATTCCTTGATTGACGCCTCGGGTAGGGTCGTCATTTTAGATAAAAGAAAAAAGAAAAAAAAGAAAAAAGGAAAAAAAAGAGAAAAGAAAAAGAAAAATAAAAATAAGCCCACTGCTCTTCCCAATATCATATCATTTGCTTGGTTGCATTCTTGTATGGGCATCTTTTATTTCAAGTTTGTATTTGCTTGCTTGCATGTTACATTTCTCCTATATATTTGATTATTCACCTTAATTAATTAAAGGCTTGGCCCCTTGACCCGTCATCAAGGCCGAAGTAGTGACAATCCCTTGCTTATTGAGCAAGGGGCCAAGCCAAACAGATGAATTAATCTATTTGTTTAAAGTGTGAATCACAGGCGCAGGGCAAGGAACAAGAGAAAGGAAAAGCAAACACAAGTACACAAGTGTCCACAAAACTCAGGTAACTCAAAAAACCCATATACATATAAATAAATATCTGAGTACAAAAGTATGAAGTTGGAGGAATACAAGTCTCTCTCTCTCTCAACTCTCACCTCCACCCTCCTCTCTCCTACTCTCTACCTCCCCGTCGTCCTGACGAGGTTCTCGTGGAGAAGGCATGGACCCCCGGGAAGTGGCTGGAGCTCGTGCCTACTCCTCCTCCTCGTTCCCTTGCCGGGTAGAGGAACTAGATAAGTACATAGTGCTGGCAAAGGCGCTCGAGTGCCCCACAGCTCGTGCCCGCTCGCATCCCCTCTGGAGTCGCTCCTCGGTCACCCGTAGATGCTCCTGCACGCCGCCCAACTGCGCTCACGCTCGCACGCTTTATGCTCCACTCTCTCTCGGGCGTGCTCCCTACGCTCCATGTCGAGGATGACCCTCAGCTTGGTTAGGTCTCGGGGTAGCTCCTCTCAAGCTCTGTGAGACCTGACCGAGCTGAGCGTCGTTAGCGTCCCCTCGAGCTCCGTGACTCGCTGCTCGCGGATGGCAAGCTCGGTCCTGGCTAGTGCAACCTGGGTGAGCGCCTCCTGTAGCTCTGTAGTCTGCATCATTCAAACAATCATCAGTTTCACATTTAATTCAATATCATAACAACTTAAATAAATTTTGTTGACTTACCCATGTGGCGAGGTCGCGCTCTACCGACTCGGCCCGTGCCACTGCTCCAGCGAGCAATCCCTGCAAAGAATCCACCACGATGCTTGGGTCCCTCGAGCTGGAGGCTCCTCCTGTCTCCCTCACTGCTGCTCCCTGCTGAGCACACTGCATTCATTGAAATTGTCAGTGGCTAATCATTAATAATTCAGAAAATCATTTGCATATAAATAATTAAACACTCACCAGGGTCTCCAAGTCTGCCCGTGTGACAGCCAGCTGGGCCTCCAGGCTGTGAAGATGGACTTGCATGTCCATCGCCGCTATGTCCCATACATCCTGCATTCATCACACATATCAGTTGCATAAGAGGCATATATCATTTACAGAAAAACTACAAAAAAGATGCATTCATACATACCCCTATGATACTCATCTGGGGTCGACCGGCGTAGACCTCCCAGTAGCGCCTGAGGTACTCTGAACTGTCCGTCGCCTATGAGGTAACCCGAGTCCCGCCACGCTGCCAGTCAGCGTACTGGTCCGGGAACCGGATCCTCCAGTCGGTCACCTTCATGCGTCCTCAAGTCTTCTTCCCGATCCCGCAGGGCTCTCCAACCTCGACCCACTCCTAGTGTAGGCCGAGGGTCCTCATCACCAGCCTAAGCCGTGGCGGCTCGATCTCATTCAGGCAATGAACCCAAAGCTCATTCCCAAAATGAGGTCGACCCGCTACGACCCAGGGCTGACCCCCTCGGTCATCCCCTTGTAGGGCCTCCAAATCACCTACATTCACATCATGTCATCATATATATGTATATCATTTCACCATATTTCATAAGGCAGGAAATAAAAGGAAATTACATCATATTTAACATACGTACCAGTGAGGCGGGGTAGTCACGGAACTCCCGCCGGAGGACACACAACTCGTAGGCGTGTGGCGCTCCAGTCATCAAGGGTAACCAGCGTCGTGCTAGTGGGAACGCCCCCTCATCTCCGGGTCGGGAGTCGACGCGGTCCATCGGCATGTATAAGTGGCTCCACACCTACACCCACCAATTACTTTAGTAAACATTCATATGCATAATAATAATCATAAGCATTTAAATAAACAAAAAGACATGCATACCTGAAGAAAAGGTGAAAAGCCACTAACAGTAGTCTCTTGACCTGTCCCCGTGGACAGATCGGCTATCAGGTGCGCCAATAGGGCGGCTACCCACGCGTATCTGCCAACGCTCTCAAATCCCCGAGGATGCCCAAAAATCTGTAGTTGATGATGTCCCCTTTCGTGACCAGCAATAGCCTCCCCAGCATCAGAAATAGAAATCTCCTCAGATCTCGGTCCACTCGCTCCCTCTGAGTCGGGTCTTGGCAATAGGCAGCCCTGGCTCTCCCTATCAACCTCTGCGAAAACTGCTCCAGGGACTCTCTCGATCTCTGCCTATAGTCTTCTAAACCCATAGGTATGGTCAGATCTGTGCGGTTGTCACACCCCGAGCCTTTATTACAGCGGAAGACTCGCTCGAGGAACGCGAACAACCAGCATGGTAAGCCTCTTGCAAGTAAGAACGATTAGAGCGCAAGATAATCACACATAATGCAATTGCACAAAAATTACTCAACTTCAACTTATTTCATTATTAATCAAGAATTCAAATCCAATATGTAAGGCCCGTGCCTTAATGGATCCTTGATGGTTTTTGTTCTATTATTTGTCTTGGAATTTCCGGCTATTTTCCTGGATTTTTAGGAATTTGTCTGGTATTTTTCTGGATTTATTTGGAGTTATTTGAGGGTTATTAGAATTAATGAGATTTTTATATATATAATAATTATATTATATATATTTTAATTTCTTTTTTTCTTTCTTTTAATCCCTCTCTCACCCTCTTTCTCCCCGTCGATCTCTCATTCCCTCTCTCTCTCTCTCTCCTCCGTGCGATCGCCCCTCTCTCCTCTCTAGGGAACGCGGGCGAGACGAGGTCGGATTGAGACAAGGTTGGCGCCGTTGGATTCCTCGCGTCGAGAGGAGCGCGTAGGTGTCCACTTCGGCGTGTCTCGGTGATCGTGGGAGCGGGTTAGAGCTTGAAGGCCCGGTGAGCCTACCTCGGTGCATGCGGCCTTTTCGTCCGTTTCGGCTTGCAAGAGGTAGGGGGATGGAATCTCGATCTCGCTAGGATCGTTTTCCCTTAGCTCGTTTGTTGATTAGCGCCCCGTAGCATGCATGATGCCCATGTTTCCATATTTGGGGTTTTAGCTTAATCTTTGAGTCTAATGCGTTTTAGGCCTTGCATGTGCTAGATTTAGTTGTTAAACTGTTGTATAAACTGTATGGTTTGGCAAGATATCAGGTTTTTCGAAGATACCCGGTGATTTCTGTCGTCCGGGAGGGCTTCGATTTACAAACCATACCCGCCCGTAACCCAGGTGAAGTGACGGTCCTGCCAGGAACCGTCACTTGCCTGATGGTCCATAATGGACGCGTCGCTTCCAAATAACGGCCCATCGGGGATGCGTCATTTGGAGAGTAACGGTGGGAATCCCATCCATTACTCGCTCATTGTTTTCAGTTAGCCAGGTGAGGCGGTGAGTCCGGCGGTCTATTGGCCGACCGTCGTTCACTTCCGACGCGCTTAGACCGGAGCGTCGCTTCGCCTGCTGTCGTTTTCGACGCTGTTAGTTGATTTGGTGGCCTCAGGTGGATATAACGGTGGTGACCCACCGCGTTGCTTGGAAGTAACGCCTAGGGCCCCTACCGTTACATTCCCTCTTGCACCTTTGAGCTGGAACTCAGGTGGAAGTAACGGATGGAGACCAACGCGTCATTCTTGGTGTAACGCGCCAGTCCCCGACCGTCACTTTCAAATAGCGCGTGGGTCTTCGACCGCCGCTTCCCTGATGGTTTTAATATGTTGCCAGCCCATTTGTTATGCATTCCTTTTTATACTCATGCCATATTCATATTGTTTTAATGTATTGTGGCGTGTTTTATTACCATTCGAGTAGCCTTTCTTTCCACGCAATGGAGCCACTGTTGTTTCCCTAAGGTCTGTTGAGTGCCGACCCGCTTGAGAATGTCGGAGGGGTATGTTTCCCATGCACGGTTTGTAAGCTAGTTCCGTGGGCTCCCAGCCAATGGTAGCGTCCTACCAAGGGAGAAAACTAGCTAGAGGGCCTGGCTCAGGCTAGAGTCAGTGTGTGCACACGTGGTCGGAGACTGTGGACTGACACCGACGGGTGCCACTCCGACTGGTCACTTGGTTTAGTACTGTTTACGCGCTTAGCTTGTCGCTTCGTCGACTGCGAGTGCTTGAGACGCAGTGTAAGTCGTCAGTGGACGCTTCTGGTTTCTGCTCCAGTGGTTGTCCTTCCTTGTTGCTTGGACTAGTTAAGACTTATTCTATTTGGTAGCTTTAGTTTTAACGCTTGGGTTTAGTTAACTGTGGCATACTTTGGCTGTTATACCTGTTTAGTTAGAGTTTACAGCTTTACTTGAGTAGTTATTCATGCCATTGCCTGTTAGCTATTTAAATGCATGCTCTACTTGCCTTATTTATGCATGTATGTTCGTTTAGTGCGAGGTAGGGATCCGCGTGACCCCTACTGAGTCTGGCTGTGACTCACCCTTCTCCTTTCAGGTGAGCCGCGCCCGTCGTCTCCCGGTGCTTTGTGAGCCGTTTCGGAGACCGTGCTTAGCTGCCAGCTTTAGTCGAGGCGCCCTTGTGGCCTTTTGTACTTTTGCCGAGGTATGCCCCGCGTAGTTGTACCTTTTTGGGCTAGTACTCTTGTTTCTCTGGACTAGTATATATATATCACTCTAGTTATTTTGAATTGCTTCCGCACTTGTGTTAATTTCTTTACTTAATTGTAAATTGCGCATTCCAAATTCCAATTCGTTATGCATACCCGTCAACACTTTTCTTCTAACCCTTCAGGGGCCTCATCAGCCTCTTGGGTGGCTTCCCCAGTTCTTGGTATCGGTGTATCGACGTTATCGGTATATCGGTATCCCGAACTCTGGGTCGTTACAGTTGGTATCAGAGCGCTGTTTGAGGAATTGTATAAGGAAGTGAAATTTGCGCTTGTCCAGAGCTAGTCATGTTGTCGTCTATTGCTGGCATAGGATGTTTTCCGTATGATTGATTAATTGCGATTGATTTGTGTTTTGGCAGTGTAATTATGCCTCCCCGTCGAGGAAGACCCCCTCGAGCTCCTCGTGTTCCTCGAGATGCGCCCAGGGAAGATAGTGGTTCTGCACCTCCTCCTGCAGTCCTGCTGTTCCAGTTGTTCCTCCTCCAGCGCCGATTATTGCTCCTCCAGTTGAAGCGCCTGGCAGTCGAGGCAAGGCATTGAAAGAATTTCTTATGTTCAATCCGCCTGCTTTCGATGGTCAAGCTGATCCAGAAGTGGCAAGGCAATGGTTGGATGCGATTGAGCGTGTGTTCGTATCGATGGAGTGTGCTGAAGATGAAAAAGTTATGCTTGCTGCTTTTCAACTCCAGGGTACATCCATCAGGTGGTGGAAAGCCGAGTGGCAGATTGCCTTCCGTTCAAGAACTCTTCGGCAGATCACTTGGGCAGAGTTTGTTGCTGCTTTCGAGCGTGCCTATACTCCCGCCTATCTTCAGATGGACAAGATGTATCAATTTATGGAGCTGACTCAGGGCGGTATGACTGTGCTTCAGTACCGGAATAGGTTTATGGAATTGGGTCAGTATGCGCCTCATGTGATGGCTAGTGAAGCTTTGAAGACTCAGCAATTTTTGCGAGGTTTGAGGCCCGAATTGAAGATGCCTCTTATCGCCAGTCGTGTTGCGGATCTTGATAGTGCGTGCCAGACAGCGGTGGCTTTAGAGCTGGAGATGACGAGACCTGGTGGATATTCTCAGGCAGGGTCAGTGCAGCCGGTAGCTCAGTCGCAGCAGACTTACCGACCGCCAGTGCCAGGTGTTCCCTCGGTCCAGTCAGAGATTTCTAGTGCTTCCTCTCCTTCCAAGCCCAAGTTTAAAAGGTTTAAGAAGAAGAAGAAGTTTTTCCAACAGCCGTTCGGTACAGATTCTGTTCAGCAGCCGACAGCACCTTCTTCTCAGACTCGACAGAGCTCAGCTGTCAGTCAGCCATGGACGTGTAGGAGATGCGGTGGTCATCACAAGGGCCAGCCGTGTTCTCTTCCTGTTGTTTGCTGTAGGTGTGATCAGCCGGGTCATGTGGTTCGTGATTGCCCGCTGAGGCCGAAACAATTGCAAGTTCCTCAGTTTTCTCAACCTCAGCAGCCGCAATTCAGACCTCCGACTGCACCTCAAGCTCAGCAATTTTTCTCTCAAGCGTCGGTGTCTTCTCAGCAATCTTCAGATGGTTCTAAGAAGCAGAAAGGCAAGGTTTCTCATTTGACTAGAGCTGATGCTATTGCGTCCCATCTTGTGGAAGGTACGATTATGCTTTATGGTCATTCAGCTCGTGTCTTATTTGATTCTGGTGCTTCTCACTCTTTTATTTCTGAGGATTTCATGACCTGTATTGAGGAACCGACTTCCGAGGTATCTTGTGAGATGTTTGTTGAATTGCCTTCTGGAGATTTCATGGTTACACCTTTGTGCCTGGAAGAATCTCCTGTGATGATCGATAATCACCAGTTGCCGGCGAGATTGTATGCGTTGCAGCTGGCAGATTATGATGTTATTCTGGGAATGGATTGGTTGGAGCATTATGGAGCTGTGGTTGACTGTAGATCGAAGAAAGTCTATTTTCAGCCACAGGGAAAATCAGCCTTTTATTTTCAAGGTATTCGATCCCGATCTTCTCGTATGATTATTTCTGCTATTCGAGCCTATAGGTTGCTTAGCGCAGGCTGCCAGGGATTCCTTGCTTCAGTGGTTATTGTTGAAAAATCACGACGGGATGTTTGTGATATTCCGGTTGTCTGTGAGTTCCCTGATGTGTTTCCTGACGAGTTGCCAGGCTTGCCCCCAGAGCGAGAGATAGAGATGGTGATTGAACTGATTCCGGGTACCGGCCCCTTAGCAAAGGCACCGTACCGAATGGCCCCAGCTGAATTGAAAGTACTGCGAGCACAGCTACTAGAGTTACTGGAAAAAGGTTATATTCGTCCCAGTTTTTCTCCGTGGAGTGCCCCAGTGCTGTTTGTGAAAAAGAAAGATGGAAGCCTGAGGCTTTGTATTGATTACAGGCAGTTGAATCAGGTGACCATCAAGAATAAGTATCCGCTTCCCAGGATTGATGATTTGTTTGACCAGTTACAGTCTGCTACTATCTTTTCACGGATTGATCTCAGATCTGGCTATTTTCAGTTACGGATCCGGGAATCCGATGTGGAGAAGACTGCGTTCAGCACTCGTTATGGCCATTTTGAATTTTTAGTCATGCCGTTTGGGTTGACTAATGCCCCAGCAGCTTTCATGGACCTGATGCTGCGTATCTTTCGTCCATTTCTTGATCAGTTTGTGGTGATCTTTGTTGATGATATTCTGATCTATTCTGCCTCTGATAATGATCATGTGCAGCATTTGAGGATCGTTCTGCAGACTCTAAGAGATCACGAGCTTTATGCGAAGTTTAGTAAATGTGAATTCTGGCTTCGGGAAATTCATTTTCTTGGTCATGTGATTTCTGGTGATGGAGTGGCAGTGGACCCTGCAAAGATCGATGCTATTTTGAGTTGGCAGAGACCGAGAACTGTAATAGAGATTCGAAGTTTTCTAGGTTTGGCTGGGTATTACCGCAGATTCATTCAAGACTTTGCGAAGATTGCAGCCCCAATGACTAGATTGACTCGTAAAGATGTGTCTTTTGTCTGGTCGGATCAGTGTGAGGCTAGCTTTGTTGAATTGAAAAGGCTATTGACTTCTTCTCCTGTGTTGACTTTGCCTTCCGGCTCGGGTGGATTTATGGTCTGTACAGATGCTTCTCGAGTATGTTTGGGTGCAGTTCTAATGCAACATGGTAAGGTTATTGCATATGCATCCCGGCAGTTGAAGCAGCATGAAGGAAATTATCCCACGCATGATCTGGAGCTAGCTGCAGTTGTTTTTGCCTTAAAGATCTGGAGACATTATCTGTATGGTGAGAAATTTCAGATTTTCACCGATCATCAGAGTTTACAGTATATTTTCTCCCAGAAAGATCTGAATCTCAGGCAGAGGCGATGGATGGAATTCATGAAAGATTATGACTTTACACTCTCCTATCAGCCTGGTAAAATGAATGTTGTGGCTGATGCTCTGAGCAGGAAAGTACAGGTCAGTCATTTGTTGCTTCATGAATGGAAATTGTGGGAACAGCTTCCAAGTGAGGCATTTAGTGCAGAGTTTCCTGCTGATCCGAAGATGGCAGTTTGTGCTAGCTTGGTTTTGGGTTCAGCTTTGTATCATCAGATTAAAGATGCCCAGCAGGCTGATTCTGATTTGGCTCGTGTTATATCAAGCTATGATGTGGATTTTGATGACGAGCTAGTTGTAAGTTTCCAAGGCAGATTATATGTTCCCGCTGATGATGATTTAAGACTTGAGATTCTGAGTGAGGCCCATGGTTCTCGTTTTGCCATTCATCCGGGTGTCACCAAGATGTATTAGAATTTGAAGAAGCAGTTCTGGTGGCCAGGTATGAAGAAAGACGTGGCTATATTTGTTTCTAAGTGCTTGACTTGTCAGTTAGTTAAAGCCGAACATCAAAATCCAGGTGGTTTGCTTCAGCCGTTAGAGATTCCGATGTGGAAATGGGACCATGTTACTACAGATTTTGTGGTGGGTTTGCCTCGGACTTCTCAGGGTTTTGATGGCATCTGGTTGTTAGTCGACAGATTGACTAAAATTGCCAGATTGTTGCAGATTAAGGTTGCTTGGAATGTGCAGAGGTTGGCCGAGCTTTATGTGCAGAAGATCATGCCACTGCATGGAATTCCTATTTCACTTGTGTCAGATCGTGACCCACGTTTTACCTCCGGCTTTTGGCGTAGTTTCCAGAAAGCTTTGGGCACTGAGTTAGCTTTCAGTTCAGCGTATCACCCTCAGTCAGATGGATAGTCAGAGAGGACTATTCAGACTTTGGAGGACATGCTGAGATTGTGTTGCCTTGATTGGCAGGGTTCGTGGAGTCAGCATTTGCCACTTGTTGAATTTGCTTATAATAACAGTTTTCACTCCAGTATTGGAATGGCTCCTTATGAAGCACTTTATGGTCATCCTTGTCGAACTCCTCTGAATTGGTTTGATGTTGGGGACAGATTATTGACAGGACCTGACATGGTGCAACAATGTTCTGATGTGGTTCGTCTGATCAGGCAGAGATTATTGACGGCTCAGAGTCGACAGAAAAGCTACGCAGATCAGCGCAGACGTCCACTACAATTTGAACCTGGAGATATGGTGTTTGTTAAAATATCTCCGATGAAGGGTGTTTCCAGATTTGGGAAGCGTGGAAAGCTTAGCCCGCAGTATGTAGGCCCTTTTCCTATTGTTGAAACTATTGGTCAGGTGGCTTATCGTTTGCAACTCCCTGCGGCTATGCAAGCTATTCACGATGTGTTCCACGTGTCTCAATTCAGGAAATATGTGCCAGATGCTTCTCATGTTCTCGATGATTCAGTATGGCCTGAGGTGACTGCTGATTTGTCCGCGCCAGAATTTCCTATCAGAATTGAAGACCGTCGTGAGCAACGGTTGAGAAATAAGGTTATTCCTCTGGTAAGGGTTGCTTGGCAGCGTCACTCTGGTAATGAGTCTACTTGGGAGCATGAAGATGAGATGCGTCAGCTTTTTCCCTTTTTATTCCAGTGAGGTGTAAGTCCTTTCTCAGTTTCCTCCTTTTCGGTTGTTGTAAATTTCATGGGTGAAATTTCTGTAAGGAGGGAGGGACTGTAAGGCCCGTGCCTTAATGGATCCTTGATGGTTTTTGTTCTATTATTTGTTCTGGAATTTTCGGCTATTTTCCTGGATTTTTAGGAATTTGTCTGGTATTTTTCCGGATTTATTTGGAGTTATTTGAGGGTTATTAGAATTAATGAGATTTTTATATATATAATAATTATATTATATATATTTTAATTTCTTTTTTTCTTTCTTTTAATCCCTCTCTCACCCTCTTTCTCCCCGTCGATCTCTCATTCCCTCTCTCTCTCTCTCTCCTCCGTGCGATCGCCCCTCTCTCCTCTCTAGGGAACGCGGGCGAGACGAGGTCGGATTGAGACAAGGTTGGCGCCGTTGGATTCCTCGCGTCGAGAGGAGCGCGTAGGTGTCCACTTCGGCGTGGTTCGGTGATCGTGGGAGCGGGTTAGAGCTTGAAGGCCCGGTGAGCCTACCTCGGTGCATGCGGCCTTTTCGTCCGTTTCGGCTTGCAAGAGGTAGGGGGATGGAATCTCAATCTCGCTAGGA
This sequence comes from Amorphophallus konjac, assembly GCA_022559845.1. NCBI lineage: Eukaryota > Viridiplantae > Streptophyta > Magnoliopsida > Alismatales > Araceae > Amorphophallus > Amorphophallus konjac. The sequence continues at coordinate 367,893,260 of CM040120.1, read as the reverse complement.
TCGTTTTCCCTTAGCTCGTTTGTTGATTAGCGCCCCGTAGCATGCATGATGCCCATGTTTCCATATTTGGGGTTTTAGCTTAATCTTTGAGTCTAATGCGTTTTAGGCCTTGCATGTGCTAGATTTAGTGGTTAAACTGTTGTATAAACTGTATGGTTTGGCAGAATATCAGGTTTTTCGACGATACCCGGCGATTTCTGTCGTCCGGGAGGGCTTCGATTTACAAACCGTACCCGCCCGTAACCCAGGTGAAGTGACGGTCCTGCCAGGAACCGTCACTTGCTTGACGGTCCATAATGGACGCGTCGCTTCCAAATAACGGCCCATCGGGGATGCGTCATTTGGAGAGTAACGGTGGGAATCCCATCCGTTACTCTCTCATTGTTTTCAGTTAGCCAGGTGAGGCGGTGAGTCCGGCGGTCTATTGGCCGACCGTCGTTCACTTCCGACGCGCTTAGACCGGAGCGTCGCTTCGCCTGCTGTCGTTTTCGACGCTGTTAGTTGATTTGGTGGCCTCGGGTGGATATAACGGCGGTGACCCACCACGTTGCTTGGAAGTAACGCATAGGGCCCCTACCATTACATTCCCTCTTGCACCTTTGAGCTGGAACTCAGGTGGAAGTAACGGATGGAGACCAACGCGCCATTCTTGGTGTAACGCGCCAGTCCCCGACCGTCACTTTCAAATAGCGCGTGGGTCTTCGACCGCCGCTTCCCTGATGGTTTTAATATGTTGCCAGCCCATTTGTTATGAGTTCCTTTTTATACTCATGCCATATTCATATTGTTTTAATGTATTGTGGCGTGTTTTATTACCATTAGAGCAGCCTTTCTTTCCACGTAATGGAGCCACTATTGTTTCCCTAAGGTCTGTTGAGTGTCGACCCGCTTGAGGATGGCGGAGGGGTATGTTTCCCATGCACGGTTTGTAAGCTAGTTCCGTGGGCTCCCAGCCAATGGTAGCGTCCTACCAAGGGAGAAAAGTAGCTAGAGGGCCTGGCTCAGGCTAGAGTCAGTGTGTGCACACGTGGTCGGAGACTGTGGACTGACACTGACGGGTGCCACTCCGACTGGTCACTTGGTTTGGTACTGTTTACGCGCTTAGCTTGTCGCTTAGTCGACTGCGAGTGCTTGAGACGCAGTGTAAGTCGTCAGTGGATGCTTCTGGTTTCTGCTCCAGTGGTTGTCCTTCCTTGTTGCTTGGACTAGTTAAGACTTATTCTATTTGGTAGCTTTAGTTTTAACGCTTGCGTTTAGTTAACTGTGGCATACTTTGGCTGTTATACCTGTTTAGTTAGAGTTTACAGCTTTACTTGAGTAGTTATTCATGCCATTGCCTGTTAGCTATTTAAATGCATGCTCTACTTGCCTTATTTATGCATGTATGTTCGTTTAGTGCGAGGTAGGGATCCGCGTGACCCCTACTAAGTCTGGCTGTGACTCACCCTTCTCCTTTCAGGTGAGCCGCGCCCGTCGTCTCCTGGTGCTTTGTGAGCCGTTTCGGAGACCGTGCTTAGCTGCCAGCTTTAGTCGAGGCGCCCTTGTGGCTTGTTGTACTTTTGCCAGGGTATGCCCCACGTAGTTGTACCTTTTTGGGCTAGTACTCTTGTTTCTCTGGACTAGTATATATATATCACTCTAGTTATTTTGAATTGCTTCCGCACTTGTGTTAATTTCTTTACTTAATTGTAAATTGCGCGTTCCAAATTCCAATTCGTTATGCATACCCCTCAACACTTTTCTTCTAACACTTCAGGGGCCTCATCAGCCTCTTGGGTGGCTTCCCCAGTTCTTGGTATCGGTGTATCGACGTTATCGGTATATCGGTATCCTGAACTCTAGGTCGTTACACAATAACCTTCTTATCTTTTTTCATTCCACTAGACTCAAGAAATAGGAAAATTACATAGACTCAATCTAAACAATGTAGACTTTCCTAAGTCTTCACTCTCAATTTGATATGACTTTCATTCGCTCTCAGACCCGCTACTTGTATAACTCGAATCCGAATTCGTAGCACTTCCATCTCCTGAAAAAGATTGGAAATAGGTAATGAGCACACTTGCCCAGAAGGTATCTTCGCATCAACATGATTAGCACTATTAAAGTAATTAACATTTTTGCTCTAAAGATTTTAGGTAAAATCATGCGAACGCGATCAATCATGCGAATAACCAAAGTAACAAAGATGATCGTTTAAGATAGAATGAGAGCAAATATGAACTATCAAGAATGTCACAAGAACATGATATGGCCTTTCATGACCAAGAATATATCAAGAATGTACTAACAAGACCACGTAATCATCATCCAAACATATTTTACTTATGAGCAAGTATTTGGTGAATTTCTGTGGAATATCATGTAACAAGCAAGAAAGTCATGTACAAGTATTAATCATGTTGTATCATGGATTTTCACTTATTTATAAAGAAAGTACTCCCAGCGTAATACGATGCCAGTGGCATCATACCCCATGGTTTATAATAGTATGTTTCCGGCAATCAGCCGAGGAGACTAGCATAGAGCCCTTGAACACAATCAGTGGTCGATCACATCTTCAAGTATAAATCAAGCTATTTCCACGCATGTAACAATAAAGTATGGCCAAGAATGTAATAAATTCAATAAGCTCATGATAACAATAATCAATGAATGAATGCTTCAATTTAGAATATGAGAGATCAAGAATGACTTATACTATGTTATGCTTATGGAAACAAATCGGCAGCATAACAGTACATTTCTTAACTTTCATTCTTTATATTAAGTTTCTTGATCGATATGATAAGTCCTAGACCATTATAAAGCCACCTAGGAACTTAGAATATCAACCCTTGGGTCAAACCTCGGGTTAATGTACTCAAGAACTGTGACGGTCTTGTACTGGGCCGTTACACAACGTGACGCTCCAGTATTGGGCCGTTACAATGATCTGAATCCTGAAACAAGAAATTGGACTCAGTACAATGTGACGGTCGTTTATTGGGCCGTTAGATGAGCTGGCAGTCCAACACTGATCCATTACATTTCCAGAAACCAGAAACCATCGATAGTGTTTTCTAATGATTGGGCTTTCATGGTACAACCAACTCGGTGTCCTAGTGGGAATCCTAGGCTCGTAGAGAATTACGGAGGCCTTGAAATAAGATTTCCTAGTCCATTGGAAGGAATATCCAATAGAGAGGTCCTCATGTTCAAGAATATGTTCCTATAGTGCAAAAGTGTAAACTAATGGTCATATACCGGAATATATGCCATGTACTTAAAGAAAATGACTCTATTGGTATAGAGAAAATGTGTAGCAACGTGAAACCAAGATAAAACTCCGTCAACACATCATTGAAAATCATGATTTAGGATACAAAGCTATAGAATTTTGACACATGATATTAACACAACTTAAAATAACTTAAGATACCTTAATCATGCAATTTCTATTATGAATCGGTAAATAAACTTAAAGTCATGATAACATGTCCAAACTTAGCTATCTAAGCTTTTTTATAAGTAAACTTAACTGGTTACCATTCTGCCTCCGGCTGACAGAACACAGGGGTCTGACCGTCTAACAAGAGCGCGTCACAGTACCTGTGACGGTTTATCGAGGGGCCGTTACAGTAGTATAACGCTCTTGTTATGGTGCCTCAGAGACAACAAAGCAATTAAAATGCAACAGAGGGTGTGATGGCTTATCGTAAGGCCGTTACAGTGTTGTGACGGTCCTACCCTAATCCGTCAGAGCTTCTGCTGACATCAATAGACAAAAAGATCCAAGGTTTCGACTTACATCATGTCTGGAAATCATATATAAACTTCCACATGATAGAATGAAGGCTAAGCTATTAGTATGCATGGGTTTTCTGTGAATTTGACAAGTAAGTTCCTTTTTAACTTAATTAGGGCTAAGAATACTCATGTATGCATGACTCTACTAAAACATGAAATCCATGATCTATAGTGCATGAAATCAAACACAATCAGAGGGCTTTTATCCCTAACCAGATGTTTTTACCAATCATGAGATGACCTACCGCTTAACTGGGCTTTAAACATCTAATTTGAGTCTGAAAGACGTGCCCTAGTTCTCCCTTTCCAGTGAGTTTCCAACAACTTCACGCTGCTCTAGCTCCTCAGCCTCTTGACCTAAGGACGTGAAATTTGAGGGTAAGAAGATGATACTATTGGGAACAAAAAGTTCTAAATAATCGAACTCTAATTACCTCGTTTAGACATCCTAATCTCTTGATCTTCAGGGGACTTGCGTTCAGTTTCCTAGGTTGCTATGGTCCGACCAGCAACTTTGGAAGCTTCAATCTCCTTGTTTGGTTTATCTCCTAGCACGAAATTTGAAGAGCTATTAGTCTAATGTATTATAAACAAAAAGTTCTAAAGAACTTACCCGAAATTCTATCTCCTTACCTTGATTCTTCGCGAGTCAAAAGTAAGGGTCGCTCAGTTCAGAACTGGTTCCTATTTATAGGGTTTTGGCTAGGGTTTGAAGATTTGATCGATCCAAGAGTCCTTAATTTACCAGAATCTGATCCTTAAGAGTCCCTAGTATCCTTAAATATTCTCCTAATTAGGTCTCTTGCAGATAGGATCCCAAAGATCCGATCTTTTTGTAAGTTCTTCCATTCACGGAACTGACAGAGGTGTAACGCATCAGGTCTAGTGCGTTACATGCTGTAGCGGTCGCCCGATAGACCGTTACACCAAACGTGTGCAGAGTTTCAATTTAATAAAACTCTTTTATTCATTTATCCATCTAATTATCTATATAAAAGAGTATTTATCTTTAAAATTCGTGGATAGGCTAAATAACCTTCTATAATATCGGCCAAACTTAATGGGCTTGGTCCTTAAACCTTTTGAGTCTTAATTGAATAGGCTAGGCTAATTATTTAACACCATTGACCTTATAACCCATTTATTAGTTCAATAATCCATTTATTAATCTATTTAGCCCTTATAAATTCTAGAAAATTGTTAAATAATCCATAAATTACTTATATAATTATTGGGGCACTACACCCTCCCCCACTTAAAGAAATTTGGTCCCCAAATTCAATACATGGATTGTGGAGAGTGTACTTACAGTTGAATAATTCTGGGAATTTCTTCCGCATAGCTTCTTCGGTTTCCCATGTTGCTTCATATGGCCATGTTTTCTTCCATTGTATTTTGACCATAGGAATAACTTTCATCCTTAGTTGACGCACTTCTCGTTCCAGAATCTTTATTGGTGTTTGCTCGTATGTTATATCCTTCTGAATCTCCAAATTATCATAAGTGATAACATGGTCAGGATCATATACATACCTTTTCAGCATAGAGACGTGAAATACGTCGTGAACTCCTGCTAATTGTGGAGGTAAAGCCAGTCTATAAGCCACTTCACCGACCCTTTCGAGAATTTCAAATGGGCCAATGAATCTTGGAGTTAGCTTTCCTTTAATGCCAAATCCTCGAATATCACGACCTGGAGAAACTTTCAGATATACATGATCTCCCACTTGAAACTCCAAGTCACGTCTTCGATTGTCGGCATAAGACTTTTGCCTATCTTGTGCCATCTTCATTTTTTCTTGAATGAGCTTGATCTTTTCTGAAGAATCCCTGATAATGTCGGGGCCTAGAAATTACCTTTCCCTTACTTCATTCCAACATATTGGTGATCTACAGCCTTTTCTATATAAAGCTTCAAAGGGTGCCATCTGTATGCTGGCCTGATAACTGTTGTTGTATGAAAACTCTACTAAAGGTAAGTGATCGTGCCAACTTCCTCCAAAGTCAATAGCACAAGTCCTGAGCATATCTTCTACCACTTGATTTGTTCTTTCAGTCTGACCATCAATTTGTGGGTGAAATGTTGTACTAAAATTTAATCTAGTCCCTAGTGAGTTTTGTAGACCCTTCCAGAAATGTGATGTGAATCGAGGATCTCTATCAGATATAATAGTGACTGGGACACCATGTAATTTGACAATTTCTCTTATGTATAGTGCTGCTAGAATATCCACAGATCATCGACTTTTGATTGGTATGAAATGTGCAGACTTAGTCAATCGGTCTATGATTACCCATATACCATCGTGTCCTCCTCTGGTCTTAGGTAAACCCATGATGAAATCCATTCCTATACTCTCGCACTTCCATTCGGGAATATTCAAGGGATGCAATTTACCTGCGGGCCTAAAATGCTCTGCCTTTAATTATTGACAACTGAGACAACGAGACACGAAATCAGCTATTTCTCTCTTCATATTGGGCCACCATAAATTTCTTTTAAGATCTTGATACATCTTTGTACCATCTAGATGAATGGTGTACTTGGAATTATGTGCTTCTTCTAAGATCAATTTCTTCGTATCTTCATGATCCGGTACACATACTCGGCCCTTAAATAACAATCTTCCGTCATTGGAAACAGAGAAATTCGGTCTTTGTTCAATATTGGCTTTAATCTCTAGTAGTACGGGATCATCATTTTGCAGCTTGGCCAGATCCTCTATCAATGTAGGTTGAGCTCGGATATTAGCTATGAAACAATTTTCTTTCTTCATGTCAATATCTAAGTTCAACTGAGCAAATTGAAGAATAAGGTTAGTCATACTAATCATAAGACTTGATAGCATTCCCATTGGTTTCTTGCTGAGTGCATCTGCTACAGCATTAGCCTTGCCAGGATGATATTGAAAAGTAAAATCAAAGTCTTTGAGATATTCTAACCACCTCCTCTGTCTCATATTTAGCTCTTTTTGAGAAAATAAATATTTCAAGTTATTGTGGTCCGAGTAGACCGTGAACTTTTCTCCATAGAGATAATGACGTCAAATTTTTAAGGCGAAAATAACAGCTGTTAGTTCTAAATCATGCACGGGATATTTTTTCTCGTGACGTTTCAATTGTCTTGAAGAATAGCAGATTACCTTTCCATTCTACATGAGGACACATCCTAAGCCAATACCAGACGCATCTGTATATACTTGAAATCCACCACCTTCCATAGGTAGTGATAAAATAGGAGTTGTAGTAAGATGATTCTTAAGCGTTTGAAAACTCTTTTCACATTCCTCTGACCAGACAAAAGGTTTTTTTTCTCTTGTGAGTCTAGTTAAAGGATCTGTAATATTTGAGAAGTCCTTAATGAATCTCCTATAGTAACCAGCTAGACCCAGAAAGCTTCTTACTTCTGATACAGTCGTTGGCCGGCTCCAATTTCTGACAGCTTCCACTTTCGAAGGATCTACAACGATACCTTCCTTGAAAATAATGTGGCATAGGAATGAAACTTCCTTGAGCCAGAATTCACATTTGTTAAGCTTGGCATAAAGTTTATGTTCTCTAAGTATTTGCAAAGCTATTCTCAAATGTTCTTCATGTTCTTCCTTTGTCTTGGAATATATCAAGATGTCATCGATAAAGACGACGATGAATTAGTCCAGATATGGTTGAAAAATACTGTTCATTAGTTGCATAAATGCTGCTGGGGCATTAGTTAGCCCGAATGGCATTACTACGAATTCATAATGGCCATAACAACTTCGAAAAGCTAATTTATAAATGTCTTCTTCTTTAATTCTAAGCTGATGATAACCTGATCTGAGGTCTATCTTGGAGAAATACTCTGCTCTCGAAAGCTGATCGAAGAGCTCATCAATATGCGGCAACGGATACTTATTTTTGATTGTAAGTAGATTCAGTCGTCGGTAGTCTATACATAGCCTAAGAGAACCATCCTTCTTCTTGGCAAATAGAACTGGCGCACCCCAAGGGGATGTCCTTGATCTAATGAAGCCCTTGTCTAGTAGTTCCTTTAACTGCCTCTTTGTTGTGTCCCTATGATTTTGATGATGTCTCACACTATAAATCATTTCTTTATCTCAAGATAATCTCATGTTTCATCATGTAAGTGAATGGATTACACAGTAAGGGAATGTCCTGTTCAATTGAATAATTTGACCAGATGAATTTTAGTGTTGCCTGAGTCATAATGTCTTGATGGTTTCAACACTATGAACCTTTGTGAACAAAAATGTTTCTCTGTGTTAATGTAAATCCTCGAGCCACTTCAGTTAATTTTGGGAGTTGTTTTCGTGCCACTTGAGTCACACTTCGTGTTGTTTCCCCTCACTAACACGAAAAGATTTCGTGTCGTCTGAGCTTACAACACTTCGTGTTGATTTCCATGCTTGGCAGGAAAACTTGTATGAGGTAATACTTCGTGTTCTTCTATCCTTGTCATCTATGTCTTCGAGTCCTAGTCTCGGTTGTTTAACTTCGTGTCGTGTCTTCCGCTGTCTTCGTGTCGTGTTACTGAAGCAGCTCGAATAGTTCTGACGAACTCCGAGTTGCTTCTCTGTGAACCTCGTGTCGTTTCTCTCTGCCCTTTAGTTACTCATCTCGTGTCATCTTTTATGTCTGCTTGTTTAATTTCGTGTCACTTACTGTTGTTCCTCGAGTCGTTCTTTTTCTTAGTGTCATTGCTTCATCACGTGTCGTGATAGCCGTGTCACTCTTCTGTCTTCGTGCTATTTTTCGCTTTAGACTTCGTGTCCTTCTCGCCTTGACCACACTCCGTGTCAATTCTTGTGTTTCGTCTTCGTGTTGTTTTCAACTCGTGTCGGTTTCTATTTTCGTCTTCGTGTTGTTTTCAACTCGTGTCGGTTTCTATTTTCATCTTCGTGTTGTCTTCAACTCGTGACGGTTTCTGTTATTTGTCTTCGTGTCGTGGTCAGCCCGTGTCGCCTCGTCTTCGAGTCGTTCATTCGAGCTATTTTGTGCTCGAGTTGTTTTTCTTATGTTTTCAAGTGTTGTTTCACTTCGTGTCGTCTTCTGTTGCCGTTTGTTAGTTCGTGTTGTTTCGTTCTAAGCTTGTCCAGGTTTCTTCTAAATCGCGTGTTCTTCTATTGTTTCACTCCGTGATATTTTCCTCTCACCTCGTGCTATCCTGATCTGACCCCGTGTCACCTTCCTTGATTGTGTCAGTCTTGTCCATTGTATCTCGTGTCGTTCTTTTCTTATCTCGTGCAGTTGTCACATCGTGTTGTTATCATATACCTCATGCAGCTTTAGTTTTAGTGGCCATACAGCGTGTTAATGGTTTTTATCTCCATACAGGTACGAGGAAGAATATTTCCAAATAAATGGGCTGCACGTTATCCAAGACAATAGGAACCAACCCAATGAGGACACGTGGCAGGAAGGTTCTGGATCGAGCGTGGGAAGCACACGCATGTTGTGCCCTATCCACCTGCTGCCGCTATAAATAGAAACCTTCATCCACCGATGAAGGAAGATCGGAGCCAAGAAAGAAAAGGCAGAATTACAGAGAGCTCGATCCAGCAGTGAAGAGAAAGAAAAAGAGAGATAGCAGTGAAGAGAAGGAAAAAGAGAGATAGCAGTGAAGAGAAAAGAAAAAGAGAGATAGCAGTGAAGAGAGAAAGAGAGTTTGCAGTATCTGGTTTTTTGAAATTGCTTCCGAGGAAGCTACATTTGTATTAACTCTTAGTATCGAATGTTTTCTCGATCAGTCTTTAGTTTCTTTTCTGATTTTCTTTATGTGTTTTTCGTCTAATTCTGATCTGTTCCCCTCCGGTATGTGGAGGAAGGGAGTCTAACTCCGGTTTCTCTATGGGTTGCAGAGGAAGAGAGATCGCTGATCTCTGATGTTGCTAGTGACGGGTTGTCATTGGCAGGTTCCCTCCGGTGTGTGGAGGAAGGGATAGGTACTCTCCGGTTCTGTTCGTGCTGGGTGCTAGAACAGGTTTCAAGCTCTGCGGGTGGCAGAACTTGGTTGAGGGATTTGTCTCCCTTGGGTTTTCAAGCTGTTTGGCAGCAAGTTGTTCGCAGACTGAGTCTGCTGTGCTCTAGCAGTGGCTAGTGGAATCCTCACTCTAGTTGGAGTGAGGGGTGGATGTAGATTGCTGACTGCAGTCGAACCACCTAAAAAATCGGTTGTCTTCTCTGTGGTTTGAGGTCTTTATCTGCGCTCTCTATCTGTTTGTCACTTCGATTATTTGTTTGCTCAGCTCTTCATCATCATTCTCTTATTCGATCTTGAGTGGTATCTGCATTTGTAATTCTTTGTGTGCTAGTTTAGAAGGGGCATAAGCGGTAGATTTATTTTCTTGCCTAAGTTTTGCAAATTGGGAGTGATCTATTCATCCCCCCCCTTCTATATCACTCTTGCTGCGCTAACATTTGGTATCAGAGCAGGTTTACGCCATGTGGACGAACAATCAAGCAAATGGCAGTGGTCCTAGAACCTTCATGGCCGAAGGTCAATCCATTAGTCGCCCTCCTTATTTCGATGGTAGTAACTATATGTTTTGGAAGAACAGGATGGAAGTGTTCATCAGAGCTCAGAGTCATAAATTGTGGAGAGTAATCACGGGGGGGGGGGGGGGGCATATGAGCTGCCACCAAACGAGGATGCTTGGACAGATGATCATGTGAAGCTCTCGTCACTCAACTGGACGGTGCTGAACATAATCCAGTGTGCTGTTCATCCAGAGGAATATGCTCGTATATCTGCATACAGAACTGCGAATGTGGGATGAGCTGCAATTGATCTATGAAGGTACAGCTCAAGTGAAAGCCTCGAAGGTAAACCTCTACACTTCTAAGTATGAAATGTTTAAGATGAATGCAGATGAGAATATAACCGAAATGTATGCCAGGTTATCCTTGATCACTAACACTCTTAAAGGGCTAGGGAAGGATCTTGCAGAGGCAGATATAGTCAGGAAAATCCTTAGATCTTTATCCCCGGCATGGCACACTAAGGCCATTGTGATTGAGGAGTCAAAAGATTTGACTGTCTTAACTGTGAATGAACTCATAGGATCCCTGATGACCTATGAGATGAATTTCCAAGGAGGTGGAGAAGGAAGTGAGAGGAAGGGTAAAAATGTAGCTCTAAGAGCTTCCCGCAACAAGGGTAGTAACAGTGGGAGCAGCAGCAGTACCCCCGAGTCTGAGTCCGAGCTTGAAGGTTTATCAGATCTCGACCAGGCGGAGCAGGCTATGCTCACTCGTCAGTTCAGAAAGTTTCTGAGGACAAAGGGAAAGACCTTTAGGAAGAAGAACCCACACTCTTTTAACAAGAATGCTGAGTTTACCAATTACAGGGATAGAAATCCTAAGAAACTGACTTGTTTTAACTGTAACAAACAGGGACACATGAAAGGCGAATGCCCAGAACTCCAGAAGAAAGGTCCCTATTTTCAGAAGAAAAATATAAAGGTGCAGAAGAAGAAGAAGCCACAGGCAATGGTCTGCACATGGAGCGAGGAAGAAGAAGACCCAGAAGAAGCTTCCTCAGAAGAATACGAAGATGGAATTTGCCTTATGGCAAACAGTGAAAAGGAGGTAATAAACGTTTTTAAAAATTTCTCAATTGATGACTGGGAGGATGCTTATGGTGACTTGCTAGATAAATTTAATTCACTTAGCAAAGAGCACAGAGTTCTGAAAAGAAAATTTAACACAAATATTGAAGAACAAACTCTGGTCTGTGAGGAAAATGCAAAGCTAAAAGAACAACTAGAAGAAATGACCTCACAAAGGAAAGAGAATGATAAGCTTAAGGGAGAAATTCAGGAAAGTCAAAAATAGCTCAATGAATTCAAAACTAAAATTGAAGAAAGCATGAGTGAAATCAGAATGAATTCAGAGAAATATGAAGCTGTGAAGAAAGTAAATGCTGAACTCCTAAAGAATTCTGAGTTTCTGCAAAAGGAGCTGGAAGACAAACAAAAAGTCTTAGAAAAGTTTGTCCAAGGAAAGACTAGCCTAGATGCTATACTAGGAACTAGGGTCAATTTCAATAAGAAGGTCTAGGCTATGACCCAACCAACAAGAGACCCTTGCAATTCAAGACTATCACCTTCTGTCCGGAGAAGGGAAAAGAAAAGCTGGACACACCATCCAGCTCAAACAGCTCTAAGAAAACTCAAAGTCCTAAAGAAAACATAAAAATCAGTACTGGACAACCATTTAAGATTGGAATGAACTTTATGAAAAATAACATTAAGTCCATTCACCAGAACACAAATGGTAGCTGGACCAAAAAAACAAATCAGAATAAAAGTTGGAATTATAACAATCAGATGGGTCCAAACAAGACCTACTGGAGGAATAACTTTCATGGTCAAAGATATGCCAATCAACAAGCCTACAGGAAATTTCCTAGGAATAGGAAGACCAATGAAAGGAATAGAACTCACTTCTCCAGTTCAGCTGGATTGAACTTTAAAAAACCAGAAAGGAAGGTGCCAGAGAAAACCATGCTGAAACAAATCTGGATACCTAAACACTTGATCAGAGATTTAAACAATGTCCTTGGACCCAACTCATCTTGGGTTCAAAATCACTCTGCTTGATATACTTGTGTAGGTCGGCCTGGCAGCTGAATACAACAAGTGGTACCTCGACAGTGGCTGCTCCAGGCATATGACAGGAGACCGATCCAAGTTCAGCAACATAGAGATGAAGCCAGGAGGTCTAGTCAAGTTTGGAGGAAAGAAGAAAGGTAAAATAATTGGAGTTGGCACAGTAGGTAAGTCTTCCACAAATTCCATTGAAAAAGTATTACTTGTGGAAGGGCTTCAACACAACCTGATTAGCATTAGCCAATTATGTGACAGGGGTCACAGGGTTGTATTTGATGATAGTTCATGTAAAATCCTTGAAACAAATTCTGACATGGTTAAATTTGTGACCAACAGGATTAATAATGTCTACATTGTAGACTTAGATGAGAAATCTGAATCCACTATTTGCTTATCTGCCAATTCTGAAAATGATGCCTTTGAATGGCATAGACGTCTAGGTCATGCTAGCTTTTCAACTTTAAATAAATTGGTCAAGCATGATTTAGTTAGAGGCATGCCTAGAATTAAATTCAACTCTATATCAAAAGCATGTGATGCCTGTGCTCTAGGCAAACAGACCAGAAATTCTTTCAAATTAAGATCTGAGCCATTGTCTTCTAGACCAATGGAACTTCTTCATATGGATCTTTTCGGTCCAACTAGAACTCAGAGTCTTAATGATAACAGGTTTGGCTATGTCATCATAGATGACTTCTCCAGATATTCATGGATATTTTTCTTAGCAAATAAGAGTGATGCATTTCAAAAGTTTAATCTGTTTTTCAATAAGGTCAAACAAGAAGGGAAGTACAAGGTTAGTTCTATTCAATCTGACCATGGAGGTGAGTTTGAAAATTCCATGTTTACTGATCTTTGTGACAAAGAAGGACTAACTCACAGGTTTTCCTCTCCCAGGACACCTGAACAGAATGGGATCGTGGAGAGAAGAAATAGAACAGTGGTGGAAATGGCCCGAACCATGTTGATTGAAAGTAAGTTACCTAGAAGGTTTTGGGCAGAAGCGGCCAATACAGCAACCTACATAATCAACAGGGCCACGGTAAGACCCATACACAAGAAAACACCCTATGAGCTTCTAAAAGGTAAGAAACCAAACTTGTTTCATTTCAGAATTTTTGGAGCAAAATATTTTATTCATAACAATGATAAGAAAGACTTAGACAAGTTTGAAGCCAAGAGTTCACCTGGAATATTCTTGGGTTACTCTGAAGTGTCAAGGGCATATAAGGTATTTAACATATCAGATCAGAAAGTGGAAGATTCTCCACACATTCTTTTTAGTGAAAAGAAAGATGTCTCTAATGTTGAAAATCATGACAGGGATTCCAATCATGGTGGAGACTTTCTAGAAGACCAACAAGAAGAAGAGAAGACTCAGCCAAATGGAGAAACAAATTCTCCCAATCAGGAAGGGCCAAGAGAAACAGGTGAGTCTTCAACAAATATCAGATTTCTTAAAGACCATCCTTTAGATAAAGTCATAGGCAATCCTGAAGATCCTCTTCGGACTAGGTCTCATTTTAGAAATGTGAATAATGATGACTTAATTACTTTAGTCTCACAAATTGAACCTAAAACAGTAGAAGAGGTCTTAGCTGATCAAGCTTGGGTCAATGCTATGAGTGAGGAATTAGGTCAGTTTGAAAGGAATAATGTCTGGGAGCTTGTCCAAAGACCAGATGATATAAATAATATAGGAACCAAGTGGGTGTTCAAAAATAAGATGAATGAAGATGGAATCATCTCGAGGAATAATGCCAGACTAGTAGCCAAAGGCTACTGTCAGGAATTCGGTGTAGACTTTGATGAATCCTATGCACCAGTTGCTAGGATGGAAGCTATAAGATTGTTGCTTGCCTTTGCATGCTCAAAGAACATTAAACTCCAACAAATGGATGTTAAAAGTACTTTTTTAAATGGAGTTATTAAAGAAGAAGTTTTTGTTGAACAACCTCCTGGATTTCAATTTTCTCCTCAACCTAACCAAGTTTTCAGGTTAAACAAAGCCTTGTATGGTCTAAAGCAGGCTCTAAGAGCTTGGTATGAAAGATTATCTGAATTTCTGATCAGCAAGGGCTACAAAAGAGGTAAAGTTGATCAGACTTTATTTACCAAGGGCATGAATAAAGATCTCATCATAGTTCAGGTATATGTAGATGACATTGTATTTGGATCAACTAGGCATGAACTATGTGATGAATTTTCTACCATGATGTCTGCTGAATTTGAAATGAGCTTGGTTGGAGAACTAAAATATTTTCTTGGATTGCAGGTACAGCAGCTAGAAGATGGGTGCTTCATCAACCAAACCAAGTACACAATGGAACTGTTCAAAAGGTTTGGCATGGAAAACTTAAAGCACATTACTACACCCATGGGCACCAATACATCATTGGATGCAGATGAGACAGGTAAAGAAGTAAATGCCAAACTTTATAGAGGTATGATTGGATCACTTCTTTACTTGACAGCCTCTAGACCTGATATACAATTCAGTGTAGGAATGTGTGCAAGGTATCAGTCTAGACCCACTGAACTACACTTAGCTGCAGTTAAAAGAATCTTCAGATATTTGTCAGCTAGTCACTCTCTTGGTTTATGGTTTCCTGCATCTCGCACATTGAATCTAGTAGCATACACAGATGCTGACTATGCGGGCTGTAAACTAGACAGGAAAAGCACAAGTGGCCATTGTGAATTCTTGGGTGGGTGTTTAGTATCTTGGGGCTCCAAGAAACAACATTCTGTGGCCCTCTCCACTGCAGAAGCTGAATATGTGGCTGCAGGGAGTTGTGGAACACAAGTTATATGGATTAAACACCAGCTTCAGGACTACCAAGTAGACCTGGGGTGTACACCTATTTACTGTGATAATACAAGTGCCATCAATCTTGCTAAAAATCCTGTTTTGCATTCTCGAACCAAACACATAGAGATAAGACATCATTTTATAAGAGATGAGGTGTCTAAGAATAATTTTGAACTGATTCATGTAGGGACAGATAATCAGATTGCTGATATTTTTACAAAACCTCTGGATAATGAAAAATTCACTACATTGAGAAGAGAATTAGGCTTATACAAAGTGTCTTAATTTTGGAGCATGTTCCTATTGTGAGGGGGAGTTTTGTCTATCTGTTGTTTAGCCTTCTTACATGCTGGTTTAAGGGGGAGTTCAGAATGCTTACTGGTTAGCTTTTAGGTATGCTCTAAATAAAGGAAAGTCTTGAGATTTTGCTGAAATGTTTTATTGAGGAATGCTATATCTTAGGGGGAGCTAAGTTGTAATGTGAGAAGAGAAGTTCTTTGACAGATTCAAAAGGGCTGTCCAGATGTGTACCTTTGCTGGTCTTGCATGACTGATTTAGTGTGGTTCTCTCAGAAAGTAGAGTGTCACTTATCTCTTAAGTCTATAAGTCAGTGACTCTAATCTCCAGGTCAGAATCTTTCCTTTGGTACTCCTTCAGAGATCTGGACTAATTGCATAAAGTATATCTTCCTACATTGTCATTGATTATGGTTCAGGCCAAAAAACATGTATGTCTTGATATCTAACCCAATCAACTTGAAATCTAGACTTCAAGACTCAATTCAAGAAAAGTCCTTTTTGGTATTATCTTCAATCATTCTATCTCTTTAACTCAAGGGCTTAACTGAACAAATATGTTCTGTTTTGATCACTGAGAAACTGGGAGCTTCATCAATGAAATGAATATTTCTCCCAAGTCATGAGGTGTCAAATGCTTAAAATAAATGAAAAGTCATGACAGAGCAATGGTGGCTTGCTGGTGAGTAACTGGGGACTCTGGCCTCTAATCAAGGTGTTTCCTCATGTCAAAAGCCACAGTTACTAACTCTGTTCCTTAATAAAAAAAAAGGGGAAGGAAGTAATGAGGTACTCACTCTGAGTAACTGGGGATTCAGGCCTCTGATCAAGGTGTCTCCCTAATGTCAAAGGAAGTGAACTACCAACTTACTCATTGATCTTCTTGAATATCATCTCCAACAAAAATTCCTTGTTGTTATGCAACTAATGGATTGCTTGTCCTCAATACCTTGAGAACACCTCTCTGATTTAGTCTCTTGCTGTCTAGTGGAATAGTAGAATGATCAGCTATTATTGGCCATACTTGTCAACTCCTGCTCTAAATCATCCACTATGTATGATGATAAACTTGTCTATCATTCCACTTCTCTATTGTGTACTGAAATCTAAAGAATATTATCTTGAGATTAGAAACTCACTTATTCTCTTAAGACCTACTCGTGACTTTCTGCACTATGCAGTTACTGCCCTGAGTCCTCATGTTTCCAGCACTGTCACACATTCTGTATTTTTTTTGCTGATGTCAAAGGGGGAGAGAAGTAAGCTATGTCTAAAATTTAAGTGAGAAGTTCTGCAATGTTCTGCAATATCAGTGAGTCTTGGTTTTGTCTTGAGCTTTGGGGGAGTCATGTTGCTTCATGCTGATATGTTTATGAGTTGTGGGGGGAAATGAGAGTGTGTTGTAGGGAATGTTTAATTCATTTGCATGAGCATGCCTTGAATTTAATCTGTTGTTGAATCTATGTTAAATCTTCATAAACCTTGATATTGCCTTATTCATAGTGTTGCCATCATCAAAAAGGAGGAGATTATTGTGTCCCTATGATTTTGATGATGTCTCACACTATAAATCATTTCTTTATCTCAAGATAATCTCATGTTTCATCATGTAAGTGAATGGATTACACAGTAAGGGAATGTCCTGTTCAATTGAACAATTTGACCAGATGAATTTTAGTGTTGCCTGAGTCATAATGTCTTGATGGTTTCAACACTATGAACCTTTGTGAACAAAAATGTTTCTCTGTGTTAATGTAAATCCTCGAGCCACTTCAGTTAATTTTGGGAGTTGTTTTCGTGCCACTTGAGCCACACTTCGTGTTGTTTCCCCTTACTAACACGAAAAGATTTCGTGTCGTCTGAGCTTACAACACTTCGTGTTGATTTCCATGCTTGACAGGAAAACTTGTATGAGGTAATACTTCGTGTTCTTCTATCCTTGTCATCTATGTCTTCGAGTCCTAGTCTCGGTTGTTTAACTTCGTGTCGTGTCTCCAGCTGTCTTCGTGTCGTGTTACTGAAGCAGCTCGAATAGTTCTGACGAACTCCGAGTCGCTTCTCTGTGAACCTCGTGTCGTTTCTCTCTGTCCTTTAGTTGCTCATCTCGTGTCATCTTTTATGTCTGCTTGTTTAATTTCGTGTCACTTACTGTTGTTCCTCGAGTCGTTCTTTTTCTTAGTGTCACTGCTTCATCACGTGTCGTGATAGCCGTGTCACTCTTCTATCTTCGTGCTGTTTTTCGCTTTAGACTTCGTGTCCTTCTCACCTTGACCACACTCCGTGTCAATTCCTGTGTTTCGTCTTCGTGTTGTTTTCAACTCATGTCGGTTTCTATTTTCATCTTCGTGTTGTTTTCAACTCGTGTCGGTTTCTATTTTCATCTTCGTGTTGTGTTCAACTCGTGACGATTTCTGTTATTTGTCTTCGTGTCGTGGTCAGCCCGTGTCGCCTCGTCTTCGAGTCGTTCATTCGAGCTATTTTATGCTCGAGTTGTTTTTCTTATGTTTTCAAGTGTTGTTTCACTTCGTGTCGTCTTCTGTTGCCGTTTGTTAGTTCGTGTTGTTTCGTTCTAACCTCGTCCAGGTTTCTTCTAAATCGCGTGTTCTTCTATTGTTTCACTCCGTGATATTTTCCTCTCACCTCGTGCTATCCTGATCTGACCTCGTGTCACCTTCCTTGATTGTGTCAGTCTTGTCCATTGTATCTCGTGTCATTCTTTTCTTATCTCGTGTAGTTGTCACGTCGTGTTGTTATCATATACCTCATGCAGCTTTAGTTTTAGTGGCCATACAGCGTGTTAATGGTTTTTATCTCCTTACAGGTACGAGGAAGAATATTCCCAAATAAATGGGCTGCACGTGATCTAAGACAAGAGGAACCAACCCAATGAGGACACGTGGCAGGAAGGTTCTGGATCGAGCGTGGGAAGCACACGCATGTTGTGCCCTATCCACCTGCTGCCGCTATAAATAGAAACCTTCGCCCACCGATGAAGGAAGATCAGAGCCAAGAAAGAAAAGGCAGAATTACAGAGAGCTCGATCCAGCAGTGAAGAGAAAGAAAAAGAGAGATAGCAGTGAAGAGAAAGAAAAAGAGAGATAGCAGTGAAGAGAAGGAAAAAGAGAGATAGCAGTGAAGAGAAAAGAAAAAGAGAGATAGCAGTGAAGAGAGAAAGAGAGTTTGCAGTATTTGGTTTTTTGAAATTGCTTCCCAGGAAGCTACATTTGTATTAACTCTCAGTATCGAATGTTTTCTCGATCAGTCTTTAGTTTCTTTTCTGATTTTCTTTATGTGTTGTTCGTCTAATTCTGATCTGTTCCCCTCCGGTATGTGGAGGAAGGGAGTCTAACTCCGGTTTCCCTCTAGGTTGCAGAGGAAGAGAGATCGCTGATCTCTGGTGTTGCTAGTGACGGGTTGTCATTGGCAGGTTCCCTCCGGTGTGTGGAGGAAGGGAGAGGTACTCTCCGGTTCTGTTCGTGCTGGGTGCTAGAACAGGTTTCAAGCTCTGCGGGTGGTAGAACTTGGTTGAGGGATTTGTCTCCCTTGGGTTTTCAAGCTGTTTGGCAGCAAGTTGTTCGCAGACTGAGTCTACTGTGCTCTAGCAGTGGCTAGTGGAATCCTCACTCTAGTTGGAGTGAGGGGTGGATGTAGATTGCTGACTGCAGTCGAACCACCTAAAAAATTGGTTGTCTTCTCTGTGGTTTGAGGTCTTTATCTGCGCTCTCTATCTGTTTGTCACTTCGATTATTTGTTTGCTCAGCTCTTCATCATCATTCTCTTATTCGATCTTGAGTGGTGTCTGCATTTGCAATTCTTTGTGTGCTAGTTTAGAAGGGGCATAAGCGGTAGATTTATTTTCTTGCCTAAGTTTTGCAAATTGGGAGTGATCTATTCATCCCCCCCCCTTCTATATCACTCTTGCTGCGCTAACACTCTTTAGTTCTTTGAGTTCTGGGGGGGCATCCTGTAAGGGGCTATAAAAACAGGTGTTGCTCCTGGAATGAGTTCAATAGTGAAGTTCACTTCCCTTTCGGGCGGTAAACTAGGTAATTCGGATGGGAATACATCTGGGAACTCATTTACAATAGAGATGTCTTCTATAATGATTTCCTTGGACTTCGTAACAATGACAGAAGCAAGAAAAATTTCACATCCTTGCGAAATAAGTTTGCAAGCATGAAGGGAAGATATGATAGTGGGGTGTTTCTTGTACTTGATGCCAAGAAAGAAAAATCTTAGAAGACCGGGTTTTCGAAAGGATATAATCTTGTTTCGATAGTTGATATAAGCATCATGATCTACAAGCCAATCTACCCCTAAAATGGCATCATAACCTTTCATGTGAAGGCATACTAAATTTGCGGGGAGATTATGACCTTCTACTATCACTTTGCTATCAAGATAGTAGTCAGTAAGCGTTGTCCCAGAACCTATGGGTGTGGTAATAGCAAGATCTGAAGGTAAGGGAACTGATGCAATTGGTAATATTTTTGCAAAAGTAGTGGAGATAAAAGAATGAGAGGCACCAGTATTAAATAGCACAAATGCGGGACGAGAACAAATTTAAAGAGTACCTTCCATAAGCCCACCATCCCTGGGCGCTTCCTCTTCTTCTAAGACGGCATTGAGTTGAGCCAGCCTCCTACGTCCTCCACCAGACGATTGGTCTTTCATAAGGGGGCAATCCGGCATGCGATGCTCCCTACTTCCACAGCATAAACATGCGCCGAGGCGCTTCCAACATTCTTCAGCCGAGTGGCCGAACTTTTCACAAAAAGTGCAAGCCGTGGTGACCTGCTCCTCCTCCTTAATCTTCTTATTCTTCTGAGAACTTCCACCGTTCCCACTCCTGGATCGCTTCTTATTATCACGGCTTTTGTGAGGCTCCGTGATACTGAACCTTTCTTTCTTATAATGCCGATCAGATCGTCGACTATACTCTTCTCCTTTCCCTTTCAATTTCTTGACCTTTTCTAAGGTCCTTTCACATAAGTATGCCCGCTGAACCATCTCCTCATAGGTACGGATGTTTTGGGTCCCGAGCTGCTGAATAAAGCCAGGTCGTAACCCGTCCATAAATCGATTAGCCTTCAATGGATCGGTACTGATTAGATGGGGTGCATAAGGTGCTAGCCTTGAGAATTACAGTTCATATTCTGCTACTGTCATCATTCCTTGTCGAAGAGAGGCGAACTCCATAGCCTTTCCTTCTTTCACATGCTCAGAGAAATACTTGGCACGGAACAAGGTGAGAAAACCATCCCATGTATGAGGTGCATCGGCCGGAGGTACCGGAACCGACTTCCACCATGTACGGGCATCCTTATTGAGTTGGAAAGTTGCAAGATGCACATTCTCTTGATCGGTGCATTGGATGATGTCAAATATATGGTTTATCTCATCAATCCAGTTCTCTGCTTCGTCCGGATTAGAAGAACCATAGAAACGCGGAGGGTTTAAACTCCGGAAATTACGATGTAAGTCCCCAGCCCTTGCCCCTGCGCCAGCTTGCGCCATGATTTGTAATGCCTGAGTAAGTCCAGCAACAGTTTGTTGCATGCCATTCCAATCTACGCGATGAGCCATGATAATAAGAGGGTACCTGAGAGAAATATAATAACTTATTATTTCTCATAATATTCGAAGAAAATAAATCTTAAAGCTAATTAACTATCTTATCCCGGGCTCTACCCAATTCTCACATGGGTATGAAAATTGCTTCCTTAGTTTATAGGTAGGGGTCCTTAACCTTGGACTTATCCTACGACATTACTCTTCTACCTAAGTCCTGAGACTTAGGCTCTGATACCAACTTAACTGTCACGTCCCAAGCCTTTATTACAGCGGAAGACTCGCTCGAGGAACGCGAACAGCTGGCATGATAAGCCTCTTGCAAGCAAGAACGATCAGAGCGCAAGACAATCACACATAATGCAATTACACAATAATTACTCAGCTTCAACTTATTTCATTATTAATCAAGTATTCAAATACAATAACCTTCTTATCTTTTTCCATTCCACTAGACTCAAGAAATAGGAAAATTACATAGACTCAATCTAAACAATGTAGACTTTCCTAAGTCTTGACTCTCAATTTGATATGACTTTCATTCGCTCTCAGACCCGCTACTTGTATAACTCGAATCTGAATTCGTATCACTTCCATCTCCTAAAAAAGATTAGAAATAGGTAATGAGCACACTTGCCCAGTAGGTATCCTTGCATCAACATGATTAGCACTATTAAAGTAATTAACATTTTTGCTCTAAAGAATTTAGGTAAAATCATGCGAACGCAATCAATCATGCGAATAACCAAAGTAACAAAGATGATCGTTTAAGATAGAATGAGAGCAAGTATGAACTAGCAAGAATGTCACAAGAACATGATATGGCCTTTCATGAACAATAATATATCAAGAATGTACTAGCAAGACCACGTAATCATCATCCAAACATCTTTTGCTTATGAGCAAGTATTTGGTGAATTTCTGTGGAATATCATGTAACAAGCAAGAAAGTCATGTACAAGTATTAATCATGCTGTATCGTGGATTTTCACTTATTTATAAAGAAAGTACTCCCAGCACAATGCGACGCCAGTAGCATCATACCCCATGGTTTATAATAGTATGTTTCCCCGCATGTTCAAGTATAAATCAAGCTAGAATTAGTACTCGATCGCATCTTCAAGTATAAATCAAGCTATTTCCACGCATGTAACAATAAAGTATGGCCAAGAATGTAATAAATTCAATAAGCTCATGATAACAATAATCAATGAATGAACGCTTCAATTTAGAATATGATAGATCAAGAATGACTTATACTATGTTATGCTTATGGAAACAAATCGATAGCATAACGGTACATTTCTTAACTTCCATTCATTATATTAAGTTTCTTGATCGATATGATAAGTCCTAGACCATTATCAAGCCATCTAGGAACTTAGAATATCAACCCTTGGGTCAAACCTCGGGTTAATGTACTCAAGAATTGTGACGGTCTTATACTGGGCCGTTACACAACGTGACGCTCTAGTATTGGGCTGTTACAATGATCTGAATCCTGAATCAAGAAATTGGACTTAGTACAATGTGACAGTCGTTTATTGGGCCGTTAGATGAGCCTAACGGTCCAACATTGATCCGTTACATCTCCAGAAACCAGAAACCATCGATAGTGTTTTCTAATGATTGGGCTTTCATGGTACAACCAACTCGGCATCCTAGTGAGAATCTCAGGCTCGCAGAGAATTACGGAGGCCTTGAAATAAGATTTTCTAGTCCATTGGAAGGAATATCCAATAGAGAGGTCCTCATGTTCAAGAATATGTTCCTATAGTGTAAAAGTATAAACTAATGGTCATATATCGGAATATATGCCATGTACTTAAAGAAAATGACTCTATTGATATAGAGAGAATGTGTAGCAACGTGAAACCAAGATAAAACTCTGTCAATACATCATTGAAAATCATGATTTAGGATACAAAGCTATAGAATTTTGACACATTAAATTAACATAACTTAAAATAACTTAAGATATCTTAATCATGTAATTTCTATTATGAATCAGTAAATAAACTTAAAGTCATGATAACAGGTCCAAACTTAGCTATCTAAGCTTATTTATAAGTAAACTTAACTGGTTACCATTCTGCCTCGGGCTGACAGAACACCTGGGTCTGACGGTCTAACAAGAGCGCGTCACAGTACATGTGACGGTTTATCGAGGGGCTGTTACAGTAGTGTAACGCTCCTGTTATGGTGCGTCAGAGACAACAGAGTAATTAAAATGCAACAAAGGGTGTGACGGCTTATCGTAAGGCCGTTACAGTGTTGTGACGGTCCTACCCTAATCTGTCAGAGCTTCTGCTGACAGCAATAGATAAAAAGATCTAAGGTTTCGACTTACATCATGTCTGAAAATCATATAAAAACTTCCACATGATAGAATGAAGGCTAAGCTACTAGTATGCATGGGTTTTCTGTGAATTTGACAAGAAAGTTCCTTTTTAACTTAATTAGGGCCAGGAATACTCATGTATGCATGACTCTACTAAAACATGAAATCCATGATCTATAGTGCATGAAATCAAACATAATCAGAGGGCTTTTATCCCTAACAAGATGTTTCTGCCAATCATAGGATGACTTACCGCTTAACTGGGCTTTAAACTTCTAATTTGAGTCTGAAAGACGTGCCCTAGTTCTCCCTTTCCAGTGAGTTTCCAGCAACTTCACACTGCTCTAGCTCCTCAGCCTCTTGACCTAAGGACTTGAAATTTTGAGGGTAAGAAGATGATACTATTGGGAACAAAAAGTTCTAAATAACCGAACTCTAATTACCTCGTTTAGACGTCCTAATCTCTTGATCTTCAGGGGACTTGCGTTCAGTTTCCTGGGTTGCTAAGGTCCGACCAACAACTTTGAAAGATTCAATCTCCTTGTTTGGTTGATCCCCTAGCACGAAATTTGGAGAGCTATTAGTCTAATGTGTTATAAACAAAAAGTTCTAAATAACTTACCTGAAATTCTATCTCCTTACCTTGATTCTTCGCGAGCCAAAAGTAACGGTCGCTCAGTTCAGAACTGGGTCCTATTTATAGGGTTTTGGCTAGGGTTTGAAGATTAGATCGATCCTAGAGTCCTTAATTTGCTAGAACCTGATCCCTACGAGTCCCTAGTATCCTTACATGTTCTCCTAATTAGGTCTCTTGCAGATAGGATCCCAAAGATCCAATCTTTTTGTAAGTTCTTCCATTCACGGAACTGACAGAGGTGTAACGCATCAGGTCTAGTGCGTTACATGCTGTAGCGGTCGCCCGATAGACCGTTACACCAAACGTGTGCAGAGTTTCAATTTAATAAAACTCTTTTATTCGTTTATCTTTCCAATTATCTTTATAAAAGAGTATTTATCTTTAAAATTCGTGGATAGGCTAAATAACCTTCTAGAATATGGGCCAAACTTAGAGGGCTGGGTCCTTAATCCTTTTGAGTCTTAATTGAATAGGCTAGGCTAATTATTTAACACCATTGGCCTTATAACCCATTTATTAGTTCAATAATCCATTTATTAATCTATTTAGCCCTTATAAATTCCATAAAATTGTTAAATAATCTAGAAATTACTTGTATAAATTTTGGGGCACTACAGCGGTAGATGGTCCTACACTCCCTCGACGTCTCGGCTATGGTCTCTAGCCCTAACAACCTCCGGGCCAACTCCCCATAATCGGGAAGGGTCACTCCACTCACAGCCTCACCATCTACTCTCAACCCGGTGATCCGGGCGATGTCCTCCAAACTCGGTACCATATGTCCCCAGGGCATCAGAAATGCCCGGCTAGTCCTATCCCATCTCTCCCTAAGAACCTGGATCAAGGGTAGGTCCGGGCGAACGGGCTCTATGCTAAGGAAAGGACCAAACCCCATGGCCTCTACTCTAGCCCTCTGAAAATCTGGTAGTCTGTAGTAAGCTGCTCGGACTTGAACCCATGAAATCTGAGTCCGCATCAGTCCCTGCCAAATAAAAGAGCCAAATACATTCATATGTGCTAATGGAAATTTGCTGTTAATTTCTGTCCACTGTTTGAATTGACGACCACTCTATGGCCATCAGTTTATGAATTGACGCCCCGATGGGCGATGCTATTTCCAAAGGGGTTTGATTTTCCTAAATTTTCTTAGTGATAAAAATAAAATTGACGACCACCTTGTGGCTGTCAGTTATGAATTGATGCCCCTATGGGGGGCGCTATTTCATGGGTTGTTTTGAACCGAAAGCAAAATAATGGATATATTAAAAATAAAAGAATGGCGAGAAAATGACAGCATATAATAAATAAATATCATGGTTTTCAAATGACGACTTGGTTCAGGGCGTGTTTCATGAATTATCTATTTTTAAAAAGAAATATAACGAAAATAAATTGATGACCTATGGTAGGTCATTGTTTGAATTGATGACACCCCCAGGGGCGTCATTTGACTGGTTTTCTGGTTTTTTTTGGTTCTCCCTTCACCGAGGGCTATGTAAATTTAACAAAAATGAAAATAAATGGAAGGGCTAGGGTAGAGGACCTATCTTGCTTCGCTCCGGTGCCATAAGCCCTCCACGGAGTGGTTGCCGAGGTCGGGGAGCTTCTATCGGTGCTTGTGCTTCTTCTTCCTCTTCATTTTCATCTTCATCATCGTCCTCTCCCTCGTCATCATCCTCTTCTTCCTCTTCACCATCTTCTTCATCTCCGTCTTCATCTTCTCCATCATCCTCTCCGTCGTCTTCTGTATCTCCTCCTCCTTCTTCTTCTTCGGCAGCTTCTTCTCTGTCTCCACCGTGCTCCGCCGGTGGAGCTTCTCCGATCGCCGCGGGAGGAAGATCCTCACCGGCATTTTGTCCTTCATCATCGCTGAGGTCGACGACATCGGGGGCCATGACCCGTTGTCGTTTGTCAGGGCCAGCCATAGGGTTAGGGCTAGAATGAGAGGGAGATGAGAATGAGAGGGAAAGAAGAAATAGAGAAGGGGAGAAGCAGGGCTCGGTTAGGGTTCGCCGCAGAGGGAAAGGAAGAAGAAGAAAGGGTGTAAACGAAGGAAGGAGAAGAAAAGAGGGAAAGTGGGCAATTATATTCGAAAAGAATTGACGTAATGAGGAGCGTTGTCATTTTGATTATTAACGGCTTGGGTCAAGGCGTCATTTCAGAATCTGACGGCAAAGATGGAAGTCGTCATTTAACATTGCATGAGAACCTGCGCTGTCATCAGAGCATTAATGGGAAAATTTGATTGATATGATGAGTGTAATGATTACTGTTTGTAATTGACGACAACGCGCGAAGGCGTCAGTTCTTTAAGGCACGACGTACGTTGAGGTGCCATTTTGGAAAAATAACAAAATATCAGAAAAGAATTTAAAAAGAATCAACGCCTAGTTATGGGGCGTCAATTAATCAACGCCAATGTGAGAAGGCGTCAATCATGGTTTTTATTTATTTTTGAGGAAATTGATTAATATAGATTGACGACATCGTCGAAGGCACTGTTTGATGAATTGACTGCATGAGGCCTGTCGCGGCTCAGAATAGAAAAGTAGAAACTGATTGGAATTAAGAAGAATTGATCATATAAGATGTTTTCTTTGGCTCAATTAAAGAAAAAATCCTTTATTTCATTAAAGAAAAGAATTAATACATTAATGAGCCACTTTGGGTCTCAATCCCCTAAGAGCTATTACATAAGTCTTCCATTGCTCCTTGTCTTCTTCAATCCTCTCTATGGGTTGGTGTAGCTTGTTGATCCTCCGTAGAGCTTGGATAGTCTTGATCTCCTCTTCATCCTCATTTGAGCAAAGAGCCCTCCTCTTGATAGGTGGAAGGTGGGAAGCTTCTTCAAAGTGATGGCGTGGGAGGCCAAGTTGAGGTAGACACCGGTGAGCATTGTAGAGGACTAGCTCGGTGGCGCCTACTAGTCGAAGTTCCACTCCCGATGAGAATCTTGTACGAATGTGTTGAGTCTTGAGGAACCCCAGTGCACATGTGAAGAGATTCTTAGGCATCACTTTTAGGTGTTCTCTCCATTACACTCTCTTCTTCACCTTTGGTACCCGGTTCACCACTCTCTCACATAGTCCTAGTGAACCCGTCATATAGTAGAGTGGGCTTCTAGAGAAAATCCTAGATGCTTGTTGAGTTTCCTCACATGGGTCAAATTTTAGGTGGAAGTCTACCCAACTAGAAAGTAAGAGCATACACCCATATAGGGGCGTTCCCATAGCCTCCGAGGTGAGCCCACTATAGAGGTAGGCTAGCACCGCCGGTCCTATTCTCTCTCCCTCCCAAATGCTAGCAATTGCACTCAATTGAGCTTCTTCTAAGAAATCATCTAAAGAAGGGAATAGGAGTGCTCCCGCTAAGCATATTACAAATGCTTTTATTACCTTCTCTAGCTCATCCTCCTTGGCTTCATCCATCCTTTTATAGACCCATGCCGCAAGCTTCATAAGGTTGATGCCTTTGGTAGCTTTGATTTGGTTCACCATGTTTGAGCTTGGGATGAGGCTTGAGAGCATCTCATGAGCACTTATGCTCCTTATCATAGTTGCCATCTTCTCTTCATCACCTTGTTTCATCCTCTTTAAGCCTAGGAGCATCTCTACTTCTTCTAGGAGTATGGTGGCTTCAAAGGTGGAAAATAAGAAAGTGTGAGTAGAGGGGTGCCAAATTTCTATGAGAGCTCCTATGGCAGCCCAATCTAAGTGTACATCATCATAGTGCTTTGCATGGGTTACTGGACATAGGAGGTGCTATCTACAGAGGTAGGCCCTCATGTCTAAGGAAAGTTTAGAGAGAAGGAGGGGAAGCCATTTGTTCTCGGTGTATCTCCTTGCCCCCGGTATGTTTGGGTAATCCTGAAATAAAATGAAAACAAAAAGAGAGAGGAAAAGAGGTAGTGTGATCAGAATTTTATAGAAGAAAAGGGGTAGAATAGAAGTCTAGAAATCAATTGTTGTCACGCCCCGACACAGAATATCGGGACGTGAACTAGTCGTAAACAAGCGTGTCGAATCAGAGCAAGTACAAATTTATTTCTAAAGTCAGAAATGAATGAGAAAATAATATTTTTATTGCATCAAAATGAAGTTTACATCACTAATTCATAAGCCATAAAGGTAAATTACAACTTCCAATCCCAAAGTACATCATTCTTGTAAAAACACTAATGATTTATATAAACCTAGGTAAAAAGGAAAATCACTATCTCACTCTTGTCCATTCCCTTGTTCATTTTTATTTCCTGCAACAATTAACCAAAACGTAGGGTGAGCTAAAAGCTCAGTAGGATTTTATATCTTTATGAACCAGGCAATCTTTAAGTATTAACAATTTAAGCAATTTTCTAGCTTGTATCGCGAAGTGTATAAACATGAATGGAATTTTCAAGTAATTGAGATAATATGATATCAAGAAAAATTTTCAAGTAATAACTTTGAACAAGTAAAGAACTTCATGTAATTGGCCATTTCACGCAAGTCAAGTAACTCATGTAATTTTCAAGTAATCAAGTAAACAAGTAACAAGTAAACAAGTACGAATAGTGGAATGCCGTAAAAATCTAACAAGTCATGCACTTCGATGCAATGTCACACTGTAGTCAATCAACTCCCATGGGCACAAGTACTTTCGGGCGCTCCTCCCAGGACCAGACTGGGCCCCATTAATGCCAGGTATTGGGTCAGTGGATCATAAGATCCCAAGTACGTTTAGACATCCACTTAACACTATGGCCAATGAATTTCAAGAATAATCTCATTTGTAAAAAGTACAAATTTGGCAAAAATCTCATAAGTAGCAAGAGGAGTGAATAATAATTTTAAGGCATCATGTTTAACGACATTAAGTCGTGGAATTCAAGAAAGAACGGTAACTAGGAAGAAAATTCAAGTAATTAGAGTTTAATAGAATTAATTTAATTCCATGGTTTAATCTTGTGTGCATTTGGTTTACAAGTGTTTACATATATTTACAGGAATTTTTTTGTACATTATAGATGCATTAGTTTAGCCAAAACGGTGATTTATTATAAAAATCAGAATTTGGTTATAAAAATAATTTTTTTATGCCGAAAATAATTCTAACTTGCTGAAAATAATTTTAACACGCTGAAAATGATTTTCATATGTTACTTTACTGATAAGATGATAAAAATAATTTTTTTCATGCTTGATTTAATTTTTAACATGCTGAAAATTAATTTTTAATATGCTAAAATTAATACTTAACATGTTAATATAATTCTCATACATTAACTTACTGATAGGATGATAAAGATAAGTTTACCATGCTGATTATAGAAATTTTCTGATAACAACATAAATTTTATCATGCTGCAAATCATTTTTCTATATTTATTTACTAATTATTTGATAGGAAAATAGAATTATCATGCTGAAAAATAGCTTTAATATACTGAAAATAGTTAGAACATATTAAAAATAATTCTAACATGCTGGAAATAATTTTATCTTGCTGGAAGTAATTTTAATATGCTGGAAGTAATTTTCATGCATCAATTTACTAATTATTTAATAGAAAAAATTAGGTTTAGCATGCACAAAAAAATAGTTTAAATAGATTTTAATATGCTGAAAATAAATTTTATATCTCAATATGTATAAAATAATTTTATCATGTTGGAAGTCATTTTTAACATGCTAAAAAATATTTTTCATGCATTAATTTACTAATATTATGGTTAAAATAGATTTTTACATGCTAAAAATAATTTTGTTCTACAAAAATAATTTTTAACATGCTGTAAGAATTAAAACATGCTAATATTAACTTTCCTTACTTTTGGTGACTAAATACATACAATTAATGTGAATTTTCAAATGTTATAATTTCTATTGTATAATGACTAACATTTAGTCCCACATTGGAAGTTTTGAAAACTTTCATGGCTTTATATGTTTGAGAGCTCACCCTTGGGTCAGGACCCAAGGGGCATAGGATGTGGGCTCGAGTTGTGAGTTGAATTAATTGGATACGAAAATATTAGTATATTTATTTATTTTGTTTGACCTTATATATATATTTATTTTTTTTATGAACGCGCTAGCCTAGACTAGCGCGATCTGAAGAACGCACTAGCCAGTGCTAGCGCGATCTGTACATTATATACATTTTTTTAAAATAAGTAAAAATTCATGAACGCGCTAGCCTCTGCTAGCGCGATCATTCAGATCGCGCTACCATCGGGGTACCGCTTTCTGGAAATATATATATATATATATATATATTTAAAATATTTATTTGACCCCTGAGGGTGGGAAAATGCACTGTATGAATGCACTATGTCGGGGCAGCACGTTCAAAACGCGCTACTGAGGTATAGCACGTTCTGGACCTGATGAAAAAATGAGAATATCCCTCCAATAAAATGACCATAACTTGCTCATTTCATAACGGAATTTAATAAATGAGCTATCAATGGAAAGATGACAGAAAAATGAACAAGTTGGCATACTTTAATTAGAGTTTAGCCTGAGAGACACCTACCTTTAGACGGATCTAAAAAAATATCCCCAAATAATAAGAAACTCTTTGATCTTCCAAATCTTCCTTCAAATCCTCACCAATCTTCGCAGCAGCGTAACCTTAGCCTCCAGGGATGATTTGAGGGTCGAATGGGGTTCTATTTATAGCCAAAACTTGGCCAAATTTGTCAAGATTCCTTGCCTAACAATGACAAACTTTCCAACTCCGAATTAGAAGAAAATTCTAATTTTTCTTCTTAACCTAGCCTCCATTTGGTGTGAAACCAATGTAAAAATGGCTGGTCCAAGGTGGGTTGTTAGGTAAGGGTTGATTTTTGTGCCAACCTTCTAGAAATGGGGTTATTTTAATCTCTTAAATGGCATATTAAACATGTGTTATGAATTTAAGGTTAATTATCCTTTAAAAAATCCTTTAATCTATTAATCTAACCCATTATGGATTATCCAATGGGCCAATTGTAATCCTAGTCCATTATATGGACTTTTATTGGGCTTACTATGATTTATTTAAGGTCTAATCCATTTAATATCTATTTACTTCTAGTTAATTCAAGTAAATTCAATAAACTAGCTTATTTCATATAGTAAAAATGTAATTTAATTATTTCATGAACTTTTTAATTACATAATGAAATTGAAAATTTTATTTCTCATTTTTAATTATCGAGTTTCTACAATTGTTATACTTACTTGGCCCATGGCGATCCTCCCATTAATGTGGCCTACAATGTCTGAAATCCTAGGAAGCCCAATCTTAGGTTTCTTCAAAGGCCTTTGCATCATCCTCCTATCCATCTTCTCCTCTTTTGTTGAAGAACCAAACTTTTGTTCTATTTTTGTTCTGTTCTCTGTTGCGGTTCTCAGTTGAAGCCGGCTAGCAGACAACTTTCGGTCTGATGGGTTTTAACAGCAGAAGGCCACCCTTTTTATAACATTTTGAAGCTTTGTTAGCCGTTCGAGTAGTGCAATTTGAGTTTGAAAGGGAATAGGCTTCTGGAGTTTTGTTTCTGAACAGGGAATGGAACATCGACACTTACAGTCAATTGACGACGGAGCTATTGGCGTCATTTTATTGAATCGCGACCCACTTAGTGCCGTCATTTATCTAACGCCCTCACATGTAGGCATCATTTTCCATCCGATTCCAAGTTAAACATTGAAACGAATTGGCGATGTTATGGCTGTCGTCATTTATGTTTATAGCGCCCCTTCGCGAGGTCGTCATTTCTTGAGATTGATGCTTTGAGTCATTTTATGGCTTTATGATTATTTGATAAACTTCCATTCTATATCTTGATGCATTATTATAAAAACTTTGTTGAGTTCATGAAATCTGTTGAGATAATGATCTTTGATGAACTTATGCACTTTTATCTTGATGAATTGATCATATTGTGAATTTTGTTAAGCTAATGGTCTTTGAGCGCAGAAAAGAACATGTTTCACGAATCTCGAGGTGCTCGGGTCTGGTAACATCACTCCATCTTTTGTATTTCTCCTATATGCATTTTTACTATATGGTTTCTACGCTATTATAGCATATCAAGGACCTTGTGGTTCTGATGAACCTGGGATTTGAGTTCCCCTTCATCAAAAACAGTGATAATTCCAGGGGAGTCTTGATCACATGGATAGGCCGTTGGGTCATCTAAGGTTTGGGACGACGGTTCCACTTTCTGAGTTGGTGCATGGATAAACGGGCTTCGACTTAGTATCAGCTCAGAGATTTGGATTCTTGACCAAGTCTGGATGATTTAGCAATATTATCCTTGATTATTTTCTATTTTAGTTTGTTTTAATTTTTCTTTTAGCCCAGCATGCATCATATAGGACTTTGAGCTTTAATGCTGAAAATCCTCATATTAAGCCAATAATGAGGGCCGCTTGCTCTTAATTTGAGTTGACACGTGATATTCCATTCAAAGTCAAGTATTGTGTTCTCCTTGAAGCCGCTCAGACTAGTTCCTTGAAAGCATTCATTCGCTAGATTCCTATCACACTGCATTTTATTTTCTGTAAACCCACCTTAGTTGTAGCACGTCCACATTGACTGGTAACCGATCTCCAATGGTGTCTTTCCTTTTGTGCCCGCGCGCACATTTCGTTCATTAGTTTAGTTATTTCATCCAGCCAATCATTACTTTCTCGTAATCATCCGAAGTTGTTTCATTCAGAATCATGGAAAGATTTCCAATGTTTAGTGTCGGAGACATGTCACATCACACCTTGGCATCTACTTTTCAGTTCGTTCCCACTTCATTCCGCTTCTTGCACTTTCGCTTCGTTCCGTCTCACTCTCTTGCAAAACAGACGCCAAGGCGGGGCAGCTGTAGACACGCTAAAATCGATGCTATGATGAGTAAATTTCATGTCACCACGTGATGCCCCAAAGTGGACTTCAATACGGGCTTAATATGAAGTTTTTCTAACTTATTTGGTATTTTTCCATGATAATCATAATTAGCGCCTGGAGTCCGGGCATCATTTAATTGACGACTGGAGGGGTGTCGTGGTTTCATAAATAAATTGCTGTTCACGCAGGCATTATTTCCTAATTTTTACGAAACCCAATCAAAATAAAATTCAAAGAATTGACGTTAGCTTCTGGGGCGTTGATTATTTGACGCCATTGTAAGAAGGCGTCATTTCCTATTTTTTTAAATATGGAAAGTCATTTATTTCTATAATTAAACCCAGGAATCAACGACTGCATGGATGTCATCATTTCAAATAGCGACCCCCTCCATGTCGTCATTTCAGCTTTCGTCTCCTGTTCGTCTACTACCTTCCCGGGAAGAATCCTTCCTTATTTTAACACCCTATTCGATTGGGGAAGGGAGATCCTTGCTGGAGGATTACTATCCTTGTTTTAATCCCATTAGAATAAGGTTTTTGGCCCTATAAATACCCCATGGCTTCCTCACGCGCGAGAGGTTAAGAATAGAACACAAGAAGAACACACACAGAGAGCTTTTAAAATACAGAGCCTGGGGTATAGAGAGAGTAGAGAGCTTTCTTATAACAATTTTTGCAGGTTCTTCTAGTGCGTTGTTCTTCCTCCACGGCGGTGTTCTTCCTCCAAGGGCGTTCATCCTCCGGCGGAGACTTCTTCCTCCAACAGATTCGCTGCGGCTGAAGCTCTCACTGCATGCTTCTCTCCCTTTACTGCTGCTACACACAGCAGAAGGGCACTTCCTCTCTAGTCTTTTTATTTGTTTAGTATTCATTATATCATCATACGCATCCTTTCTTCTAGCTATCTTTGCTAGAGATACTCCTTAGCATATCATATCACATGTTTGCATCATAACATATCTCCTATCCTTTTGCTCCTTCTTAGGGGTTTAAACAAAAACACACAAGGTGTGTTCATGCTCACTTTGCATAGTTCTATTTTATTAGAGCATTGATACTACACACACTTTGTCTAATCCACATATTTGCTTGTTTTTGCTTGTTTTTGCAAGGGTAATCAAGTAAGAACCCCCATCATCGGCCGGCCGGTAGAAGGAGGAAGGAAGAGCTCACAATCTTGCCCACTTCTTACAAGGTACATGCGATCATCCTTTTGTTTTGAGGTAACCCCTCTGGCGATCACCCTCCCTTAGAGCATCACATGCTCCTTTTATCTTTCTTCTTTATTTCCCACATGTCTTTAATGCATTAGATTTATCTTCTTCTTAAAATGTCTATGCGACACGTTCACATTAATCATATTAAGTGCTTAGGGATACTGGCGTCTAAACAACGTGTATCCTCTAGTCGCAAAGTGTGCACTAAACTCGATTGCTCCTAAAACATAAAAATTGTTGCTGCATATAAAGAAAATTCTAAAAAAAATGTGTGCAATAGAAAAATTACTGAAATGATGGACAAATCAGATGTAATTCATGACTATTTAATCTCAATACTACATTTTGTAACTCCTAGAGAAGTCATTGAAATTGAGTAAGTAAGATGAAAGGAGGTCAAACAAGGTGACAATATGAAGACATGGTTCATTATTATTAAACATTGATTTTAGATATGAGTATAGAAACTCTGCTGACAAATCTTGAATGCATTACATTTAAACCATGTTGTCAAATAAAGATTTATTCATGAGCCTTTATAATTGAAGAATCTAAAAATTTCTCAATTTCAGAATTATGAGATTGATATCTCCTTGAAATTTCTCAATTTCAATTTCAGTTGGTCCTTTCAATCTGATTTCTGTGCTTTGATATTCTCCACTTGCTTACATCCTGTTCACTACTGCATCTTCTTGACTCATTTGAATTGGTTAGTACTCTTTACAGATTACATCATCTTATGAGTCTATCATGTCTGAATTGACTAGTTATCCCTGTGTTTTTGCTGCTCCACTCTCTGTCTCTTGGCATCAGAGGGGTACATGATTCGCATTGTCAGGCTTTTTCGATTTCTTTAGTAAGGGGGAGCATAGATAGCCTCATCCATATCATGCATGATCTGCCCTTCTCTCTAGTACTTTTATCAAACCATTATTTCCTTTTTGATGAAGTCAAAGGGGGAGAATAGTTTGATATGAGTCAGCATATTATTTTATGACTCATAGTGTTGTCATCATCAAAAAGGGGGAGATTGTTGTACCCCTGTGATTTTGATGATGTCAAACACTATGGCTCATCTAAGCATGATGTCATATGTCATAATGTTGATGCTTGATAATTTTGATGATGGCATATGTGTTTTGTTTTGTTGCACTTATGAGGTTTTTGATGATGTCTCTATGAATCAGAGTTAGCACATAGTGCATGAAAATATTATGATTGATGTGCTTTGTCTGTGATTATAAGTCAGTGCACATGTTAATGTATGCTTCACAAAGTTTGTACACACTTTCATATGCTTCATACGAGGTCTGTACACATTTTTATATACTTAGTCTGCACACTTGCACATTTGATTAGAAAGTCCATGCACAACTGTCTTCCTACCTTAGGCAGTCGATGCACATTCACTTTCATGCATTGGATGATCTGTGCACATGGGTATGTTGCATTGACATTTCATCAAACAGGTTTTTGCATTATGCATGATAGAGTTGGTGCAAGTCTGCTGTGAGCATATAGGGTCGATGCAAGTTTTGATGTGAGCGTTTAAGGTCAGTGCATTACCATCATATAAGTCTGAGCATGTTCATGTAGAGGTCAGAGCATATGCACTGGGTCGGTGCAGGTTTAGGTGTCAAATGCATAAGGTCGGTGGACCTTTTTGGCCCTTGCATGTTGCAGGGTCGGTGCATTCTTTGTTGTTGCACGCATATAGGGTCGGTGCAGGTTTGCTGCAAGCGAGCACATGTTGATGCATATAGTTTGCTGCGAGCATAAGGTCGGTGCAGGTTTTCTGCACATATGCAAGGGAATTCGGTGCTAGTTGCACCTTCTGCATTCAGGGTCGGTGCTAGTTACACCCAAGGTTGATGCTAGCATGTCATATTCTGCACACAAGGTCTGTGCAACTTTTTGGGTCTATGCATATTTTAGGTCTGTGCACATGCAAGGTCCGTGCACATGCAAGGTCCGTGCACATGTAGGTCTGTGTACATGTAGGTCCGTGCACTAAGCCCATACATCAAGGCAAATGTATAATCATACATCATTTTGTATACTTCTGACCTGAGTGTTTGACTGACATAATGATTAGGTAAATCTATCATTGATTATGATAAGTAAGTGTTTGTTAAAATGCTCTATCTTTTGTTAGGGACTCGACCAAACACCTGAAGGACAGAGAGTATTGAACACTTAGAAAGCAGACACGCGAGCTCAAACTAAGCTGGCACGTGTTCTCAGAAGGCTGAATGATGGGCACGTGATCCAAGGCATAATGACAAGAAGAATATTCTCATTCCTGCCACGTGGTCCAATAGGACACAAAAGGAATGAAATCACCCTATCCAACGAGTTTCTACGGAGGCCCTGTTTTGGGTATAAATATAGGGTGCTTTCTCCTCTGAAAGAGGGGGCTGCAAAAAAGAAAGAAAGCGAAAAGAGTTAGTAGCCGCCAGTGAAGAAAGTCAGTTAGTGAGCGAAGAAGAAGTAGAGAGCCAGAGTGAGAGAAAAGAAAAGAGAAGAAGAGAGAAAAGAAATACAGAGATGCAGCCGTCAACTGGATGTTTCTGAGGATTTATTTTTCATCTGTCTCAGGATCAAATTCTGAACAGACTTGTTTTTGAAAGAGCTTCATTGAAGCTATACTTGGTCCCTGTTTTTCATTTTTCCTTTTAGTTCCATCCTTTCCTCGCATTCTTGTTTTTGGGTTCCTCCTGTGGTCTCAGGAGAAGGGAGACTTGTTCTCCAGTTTGCGAGTGACTTGGTGTCACTCGTGGTTGTTCCCTCTGGTATGGAGGAAGAGAGGTCTGTGACCTCTGGTTTGCTAATGACATGGTGTCACTAGCGGTTCCCCTCCAGTTTGGAGGAATGGAGATTCGTCTCCGGTTTTGGACTTGTGGGTAGCAAGCCCTAGTGCCAAGCTTCTGTGGGTTGCAGAGCTTGGTTTGAGGGATTTGTCTCCCTCGGTTTGTCAAGCTGTTAGGCAACATATGTTGCAGACTGAGTCTGCGGTGGTGTTATTGCTTGGTTTGAGCAAGGGAAGCCTCACTCGGTTTGAGTGAGGGGTGGATGTAGATATGAGATCACAGATCGAACCACCTAAAAAATCTTGTGAGTGTTGGTTTGAATTGTGTGCTTGTTCCTTATCTTCTGCCCCCTTCACAAGATTCGTTAATTGTTCTTTTGAGCGGTGGTTATTCAACTCCTTATCTGCTTTCTTAAGCTGTGTGTGCCGTGGGCTATACCTTACCTCCCACTGAGTCTGTGTTAGAATGTTAAGTATTTGCTCACTGGTCCAGTAGAAGCTCTCATTGTTAAGTGTCTTCCATGGAGTTATTGTCATTTGGTTCCTAGAGTGGGGTTTGGTTTTTAGTAGGGTGAAAACTTCGAAAGATCCATTCACCCCCCCTCTGGATCTATCTCCGTGCACCACCCGGTCTAACATAAGTGACATGTCCAAGAATTGTTAGGATGAGAGTTTCCAGCCTAAAACATTGCTCATAAGTGCAGAGTGATAGAATTTTCAGATTCTTCAGTTACAGAGCTACTAATAATAAGTCTCTTATTTTTCTGAATGGTTTAAGGATAATGGATTCTGAGTTCTTCAATTATGAATGTTAAAATTTTTTGCATTCACCCTTAATATAAATGAACCAATGTTACGTATTAACGTCCAGTTTAACCTCCCTCAACCTTACTCATTCACTTCCAATTATTGGGTCCCTTTGGGAGTAACTACAGTTAGTATTGAGGTTAAACAACTTGTGAAGTTTCTGATTTTATCCATGGGTGCTACCATTTTCAGATTTTTCTTTTGATACCAGTTATTTTTCATTTTACAAGAGCATTCAGGTGCAGCATGCACCTTTTGACGTGAGGATGCACGTTGATCAGACCCCAGCATCCCCAGTTACTCAGTGTAGCTCACCATTCTGCTTCATTTAGAGCAGAGGTAGTAATGCACTTCATGACTCCATCCACTCCACTTCATTGATGAAGGGACGTGGTTTCTTAGTGAGTCTTTTGCCATTGCTCTACCTTAGGGCATTGAAAATTTAGTGCACACCTTTTTATGTAAAGATACACGTTTATTAGACGCCAGTATCCCTAGTTACTCAGTGTGACTAAAGTCATTGCAATTATTAAGTCCAGCCCTTTAGGAATGTTGGGTGCATAGTAGGATCTAGAGGGGGGTGAATAGATCATTTACAAGAATTATGCCCAATTAAAACTCAGCTAATTCAAAATGGATTGAAATTAATATTTTAGAATTCTTCTCACTGAACTGACAACAAACTGGCAGGTTATTGGAAATAATGAACTACTCACAGAAATGTTCAGATCTGAACAAATAAAAAGATATGAAATAAGTGATCTGAAAACTTCTCTCAACATAGAAGAAAATTGCAAAGCTTAAACTGAAGTTAAGCCAATCAACAGATGACTGTTGAGTTAGATGGACGCAGTCTATCTCCACGAAATGTGGATCTAGAGGGGGGTGAATAGATCTACTGCCTATTTAAAAACCAATGTAAGGTTCAAATGTGGAATATAGGCAAATCTGCTAAATCACTAACCCTGATACTAGATTTCAACAGAAGCGAATCAAGCTCTTAAAGTAAACAAGACAACCAATCACACACAATTCATAGACAATCACACAAACACAAGACACCCAAAATTTTTAGGTGGTTCGGTCAAGGACCTACGTCCACCCCACACTCAACCGAGTATGGCTTACTGCTGCGCAGTACAGCTTGCGTCTGCTGGGCACTACAGCTTGGCCAACAACCGCTGAGACATAGCTTCGCTGGGCACTACAGCTTGCCGACCAGAGGAAGAGATCCTCTGCAACTGTTGGGGAAATACAGCTTAACCCGTCCAGTGGAGACTTCCACTGCAAATCAGCTGACTCACAGCTTGAAGAAACAGGAATTCGGAAATGAAAGACAGAAGCAAAACGAAAATGAAAACCCAAATGGGAATGTAGCACGAATGAGCAATGCTCAGCTCTGGTTTCTGAACCAAGAGACTGAGATACAATCTCTCAAACAAAAACTCTCACAATCTCACTCTCTCGATCAAGCTCTCTCAACTCATCTCTCTTGATCTTCTCTTCTCTCTTTTTCTTCTTCTCTGTTTCTCTTCTCACAGTGGATCGATGGCACTCTGCTGCTTTCAGACTTGCTGTATAGACTTTGCTCTCTTCAGATTTTGATCAGCCTCCATCTGAACACCAAGGCTTCAATATATACTGACAGCAGGTGGATAAGGGCGCGTAGTTTCCACGTTTTCCCACCCAAGGAATTCGCCAGATCCGAGGCAACTTTATCCATGTGTCATCATCTGATCACCTCATCCTCCTAGGATCACGAGCCATGTCAGCAATCCCTGTAGAGAATCCCTGTCAGACAGAGTATCGGATCATCAGCTGTAAGTATATTCATTGCAGTGTATGGACTTCGGTTTATAGCCGACGTACAGTCATCAATGTATGGACTTTACAAGACAAACACAATGTGTATACTTGCTCAGTGTATGGACTTGTTTGAACGAAAAAGCAATGTATATACTTGAGGCATGAAGGCCAATGTACAGACTTGGCCACAAGCTGAACAATCGGATGTATAGACTTTGAGATCATTCAATCAACCAATGTGTAAGACATCACGATGTATAGACTTCAGTTTATATGAAGGGATGTACATACTTGCTGAATTGTAAAGCAATGTGCAGACTATGAAGAACCTCACCCAATGTATGGACTTTAGATTAAGGCCGATGTATAGGCTTTGAAGCCCAAAGGCAATGTATAGGCTTCGCCTTAGAAGCGTAGGGAAAGACTCCAATGTATAGACTTAAGTGAAGTGAACGGATGTTCAGACTTTGAATATGAAGACCAATGTATGGACTTCGAATCTGAGGACCAATGTACAGACTATGAGAACTAAGGCCAATGTATACACTTTGAGAACCTGACCCAGTGTATGGACTTAACATGATGCACGAGGACACAGTCCAATGTACAGACTTCATGAACAATGCATGAACGAGACGCTGTACAGACTTTGAATGAAGGTCCAATGTGCAGACTTGCCTTAGACTCTAAATGAGATGTACCTGGCTGTACAGACTTTGACTGATGCATGAAGATAGATACTGTACAGACTTGGATAGCGTGAGATGCTGGAAGAGACGGTGGAGTCTGTATAGACTTTGCCCAAAGCCTTAGACGCAATAGAGATAGACTGATGTACACACTTAGCCAATGCAATGCAATGTATGGACATGTACAGTGAAACGATGTATAGACTTCACCAAGACACTGCATGAACAATATGATGCGATGTACATACTTTGAAGAACAGCATCCAATGTATAGACTTGATGAAACACTCACGAGTGTATAGACTTTGAGTGAAGCATGCAATGTATAGACTTTACGAAATGCATGCTACAGTGCTGATGTGTAGACTTGAATATCATTCAACAGCTAATGTGAAGACTCCCCGATGTATAGACTTTCAAAATGAAAGGCTGTATAGGCTTGAACAAAGAAGCAACGAATGTATGGACTTCCAAATGGAAACGACGGTAAAGCGATCAGTGTATAGACTCCAAGGGAAACGACGGTAAAATTACCGATGTATAGACTTGAAGGAAAACGTAGGTAAAACTTCCAATGTACAGACTTCAAAGATGAACAGTTGGATGTACATACTTGGAAGATCACTGATGGCTGTACAGACTTTGCTTCAATGTATAGACTTTGAAGTTCAACGAAGGATGCATAGTGCACTGTATGGACTTCCAATGAGACGCAAATTGAGACGATGGGAGTATATACTTTCCACCAAAAAATGTATAGACTTTACAAACCTAAGATGCTGAATGAGACGGTGGCTGAGATGGTGCAGCTACAGTGGTGTACAGACTTCATGAGACGCTCACTGTATATACTTACCATCGACAAATGTATAGACATTGTGAAGCACAGTCCATTATACAGACTTTAAAGCCTGAAGGCCAAAGTGTGGACTTGCACAGTAGCTCAATGTATAGACTTGATATGTGTGCTTCGGCTGTACAGACTTCACTCTAGCAGGTAATGCAGCAATGTATATACTTTGAACTTGAACATGCAGTGTATAGACTATGCAATGCACTGTGGATGTATGGACTTTGCAACGATGAGCAATGTATAGACTATGCACAGTCCAATGAATGGACTTTAACTAAGGTGGACAATGTACACACTTAGCCGATGTGCAGTCTTTAACGATGTGATGCCATGTACACACTTGTAAAGATGACGCAATGTGTTGACGCTGCATTGTATGCCAATGTATAGAGTTTCATGCTGCAAAGCACTGTGAAGACTTGTGAGTGTGTGCAGAACACAGTATAGACTCTGACTGCATTATGTACACAGACAACCTGATAAAAGCAATTTCATCAAAATAAGAACTGTTGCCAATCAATCAAAACAAACAATCAATTAAGATAAGGTGTTGCCAAAGAAATGAAACAAATGTCAACATCATCAACACAGAGGAGTTACAACAATCTCCCCCTTTTTGATGATGGCAACCCCTTATTAAATAGAATAGCAACATCCTGTCAAACAGATGTATTTTTATGTATTTTGATGAAAAACATAATTTGTTATTCAGATTGACATGCAGATGCTATGAATGCATGCTACACAATGCAAGCAACTTACTGCCCCAGACTCCCCCTGTAAATGAATTCAGAATTCAGACAACATTTTCTCCCCCTAGACAATATTCTCCCCCTTTGCCATCAACAAAGAGGAGGGAAAGGGAATGCAAGGAAAAGATCAAGAAGTTATCTGACTGGCATTCTGAACAAGTAGTTCATGAATAAGCATTCTAAAGCACAGAGTCTTCATGTATATGAATTTAGAAACTACTTTCAGGTAGAGTGCTGGTTTAAAGACTATAAAATTTAGAGTTCATGCACTACAATCAATAGATAAGTTCGTCGTGCATGATAAAACAATAAACCAGAATCACATTTGCATGAGAGAGTCAGTTTCAAAATATCTTACTTTCATAGTCTCAAAAAAAATGATTGAGAGATACCAAGTCATGTATTGAAACTAAACAAATTGACATTCATGAAATTTCTTTCGATGGAGCAGCATTTTCAATACAAGTTCATTAAGGGCATTCAGGTGCCATTGTCTTTTTGCATAGGGGTATACGTTTATCAGACGCCAATACCCCTAGACACTCAACATGATGGACCATTCTGTCATGATCAAACTCAATAAAAGTGATTTACACCGTTTTGTGTGAGGGTACACGTTTATCAGACGCCAGTTACCCCCAGGTACTCAATGAAACCACCATACTGTTTTGATCATTTTATACAGAGATAGCTGATACACCTCACGACATAAGTGTTGTCCACTTCTTTGATGGATCACTCAGTTTCTCAGTGATTTACGAGTCATTGCTCTGCCAATATTATTTTGCAATGATTTTCAATATTTTTTAATATCTTTCTTAGCTGTCCTTTACTCCTTTATATGTTTCAGAATGACTTGTTTAAGAACAATACAAATACTTAGCTTCTCTAACATGATTTCAGATATGATTAGCTTTGTCTGACATGAAATAAGATAAGGGTTGAGAGTTTTATCAATTTTCAGCTTACTCCTATACTGATTGCAATTTTTTTAAACTCCAAAAAGTTATAAAATTTAAACCATTAGGTCAGTCCTTAAGCAATTCAAATTCTTACAACTGAAGAAGTCCATTTTCTATTGCTTAGAAATCAGAACTGACTAACAGATTGCCATAATGTCAGAATCGACATTCAAAATTAAAGGATGAATGAATTCAAGAAAGTTGAAGACACTCTGAATTTCTAGCAGAAACTCCCCCTGTCTATATGCATGCAATTTTACAAATGAATGGCAAGAATTGAATGAGAGAGAGCTTAAACACAATCAGGACTAAATGATATGCAATGATGATCATGAGTGTGATGCCACATTCAACATCCACAGGTTTATTCAAGCTATCAGATGCAAGTCCAAATCAGAAATTTTATTCAAGGCAGCTGAACATATCATTCATCATGCTGAAATTTACATAAGCCAAGTTCTCTTCTAAGAAATTTAAATCTTTCATTCTCAAGAGGCTTAGTAAAAATATCAGCAATTTGTTTTTCAGTTTCTATGAAATTCATTTCAATATCCTTTTTATTTACAGCATCTCTAAGAAAATGATGTTTTATCTCTATGTGCTTAGTCCTAGAATGATGAACAGGATTTTTAGCAAGGCATATAGCACTAGTATTATCACATAAAAGTGGAATACATCCCAAATTTATCTGATAATTAGCCAGTTGGTGCTTAATCCAAAGTACTTGGGCAGCACAATTACATGCTGCAACATACTCAGCTTCAGCTATAGATAATGCTACAATGTGTTACTTCTTAGATGCCCAAGACACTAGACAGCCACCAAGGAATTGACAATAGCCACTAGTACTTTTTCTATCTACTCGACACCCAGCATAGTCTGCATCAGTGTAGGCTAGAAGCTCTAACTCACACTTAGCAGGATACCAAAGACCTAACTCTTGGGTGCCTAGTAAATACCTAAAAATCCTTTTCACAGCTTTAAAATGGGTTTCTTTAGGACTAGCCTGAAATCTAGAGCATAAACACACTGCAAATTGAATATCAGGCCTAGATGCTGTAAGATAGAGAAGGGATCCGATCATACCTCTATATAGCTTTTGGTCCACTGGTTTACCTTTAGAATCTTCATCTAAATTTGTTGAGGTACCCATTGGAGCTGCTATTTTCTTGAGGTTGTCCATTTTATACTTCTTCAATAGATTCTTTATGTACTTGGACTGAGAAATGAATATGCCATCTTTTGATTGTGTAAACTGCAGTCCAAGAAACAATTTGAGCTCACCCATTGAGCTCATTTTAAACTCATCAGTCATAATTTGAGAGAATTTCTAACACAATTTGGGGTTAGTTGACCCAAACACAATGTCATCCACATAAATCTGAATCATAAGAATATCTGGATGACTCACCTTGGTAAACAATGTTTGATCAACTATACCTCTTGTGAAATTCTTGTCGGTGAGGAATTTGCTCAACATGTCATACCAAGCTATAGGAGCTTGCTTTAAACCATAGAGAGCTTTATTGAGTTTGTAAACATGATTAGGGAAATCTAAACATTCAAACCCAGGAGGCTGTCTCACAAAGACATCCTCATTAATTTTCCCATTCAGAAAAGTAGATTTCACATCCATCTGCTGAAGATTTATTCCTAGGGAACATGCATAAGCTAATAAGATTCTGATTGCTTCTAACCTAGCTATAGGGGCAAAAGACTCTTCAAAGTCTATTCCAAATTCCTGATTGTACCCCTGAGCTACAAGTCTGGCTTTATTTTTAATAACATTACCTGATTCATCAGTTTTATTTCTAAACACCCATTTAGTCCCTATGACTGTTTCATGATCAGGAGGTGGAACCAAATCCCACA
This sequence comes from Amorphophallus konjac, assembly GCA_022559845.1. Taxonomy (NCBI): domain Eukaryota; kingdom Viridiplantae; phylum Streptophyta; class Magnoliopsida; order Alismatales; family Araceae; genus Amorphophallus; species Amorphophallus konjac. Next base: position 367,848,567 of record CM040120.1, on the reverse strand, counting down.
CCTTATTCCTGTCAAATTAATTGAGCTCCTCATGCATGGCATTTATCCAATGCACATCTTGGAGAGCACAGTCAATGGACTTGGGTTCTGTGTTTGATACAAAAGCATAAGCATTCAGTTCATGTTGAATTCTCAGGTGGCCTCTAGTTCTAAGGGGGTCATGCAGATTTCCAATTACATTATCTACAGGATGATCTTTAAGATATCTAATGTTAACAATTGAATTGTCATGTGTTTGATTTACCTCCCCCTGAACTGTAGGCTCCTCTTCATTAAGCTCTGTATGTCCTTCTTCATCCTCGGATTTGTCTGCAGGATCTCCTTCCTTCAAAATTTCACCATTGTCTTCATTCCTGCATTGACCAACATTAGAATTTACCAAGGATTCATCAAAAACTATGTGTGGAGATTCTTCAACAGTTTTAGAGTTCAGATTGTACACTCTATTGTAGACACGCCAAAGTTGACATTACTTTGAGTATTTCTCATATTGCCTTGTAATGCCCCATTTGACCCTCAAATTAGCTTGTTTGAGTGGTTTTTTCCATTTTTTCTTGAATTTCTCCTATTTTTCCCTCATTTCCTCCTTTTTCTTATTTTTCTGGATTTTCTGGGCATTTATCTCTATTTTCTGAATTCACGCCCTGGAGAGGGGCGTGTTTTTAAAACGCGGCCTGATCCAGGGCGTGTCTCCCCATTTTATCTATTTCTCCCCATTTTATCTATTTCTCCCCATTTTACCTATTCGTGACCTGGTGAAGGGCGTGTTTTAAAAAACGACCTGACTTGGGGCGTTTCTTGACGAAAGGACGCCCTGACGTGAGGGCGTCAATTCCTGGAATTATGCAATTTTCGAAAAAGAATAAATATTTGAAGAATATTGACTCACGCCCTATTATGGGGCGTTTTTCAATTCACGCCTCTCCCTGAGGCGTCTTTCAAAATTTCTAAATAAAAGAAATATTTATTTCTAAAATTAATCCAGGAAGAAACGCCCTGACCGAGGGCGTGTTTTAAATTAACGCCCTATGAAAGGTCGTCAATTCTTGAATTGACGCCCTGACCAAGGGCGTGTTTCATCTGCTGGCTTCGCAGCCCTTTCCCCAGAGAGTCCTTGCCTCATTAGACTTCTGCCTTGATTGGGGCTCTTGCCCGTTCTTATCCTTTCCCTCCGCAGGACTCTTGCCTTCTTATCTCTTCATCCAATTCTATTTAACAGAGCCATTGGCTCTGTTAATCGGTTGGATCCCTTCCTTCCCCTCCGCTGTCTTCTTCGGTTGCTCCCTCAGTTCTTCTTCTTCTGGTTCTGTTTTATTTTCTTTGGCTTTGTTTCCTTTTCTTTTCCTTCGCAGGTTGCGGTTGCTTGGCTATGGAGAGGCTCCATTGCTTCATCAAGTCTTCATCCTATCGGAAGTTCTCTCCCCATTGAATATCAAAGCCAAAAGCAACAGGCTCCTTTGTTATTTTATTTTTATTATTCTTTTTATTACATCGTTTGCATACATGCATATTCATAGTATTCGTTTCCTTTAACTCAACCACGTTGAGGCTTTCCCCACAGTGCATCTCTTGCGCTCTTTCCCTTATTCCTATCTTATATCATCTTTTGCATACATTCATCATATTTTTTTCCCACACCCTTTTTGCATAGGGGTTTAAGGGCAACCACCCTTAAGGTGTGTTCTTCACCATATTTTCATGCTCATATTTTCATTTAGGATTTGATGCTACACTCACCATATTTCTAATTCATATTCTTTATTGGTGTTTGTGTCTTTTTTGCAAGGGTAATTAATTGAAGAACTCTCTTCGTCGGCCGGCCGATTTGAAGAGAAAGGAAGCACTCACATCCCCGCACTTTTGAGGTATTTTTCGCGATCATCCTCCCTATTTATTATTCTTATACTTTTGAGGCGTTCGCGTCTCTGGCGATCACAAATTCTCCTTAGCACCTCGTGCTATTTCATGCTTATTTATTCATATTCTTAATTTTTTCTTAAGTAGATTTTTAATCTACATCTACAAATTGGCGATCACGGTGGGACCCTTTTCGTTTTTCATTTGATTACCCCTTTACCCTTGGCACCCTCGCGTGCCCTTTCCTATTGGTACCCACGGTACCCCTCCTTTGTGCCCCTCGGGCACCCTCCATTGTTTTCTTATCCCACTTGTGATCTGTCAGTTGATAGATTTCTTTTTGAAATCCCACTTTATCCAAAAAAATAAAATTTGATGAGCATGATTATGTTTTGATATTCATATTTGTTGATTGACTGTGATTGACTCTGTGAGTGTTTCTCTGCTATTGCTGGCCGTGAAGAGTTTCTGGAATAAGGCAATTAACGCCTCTGACAGAGGCGCGTTTTTTGTTAACGCCCTAGCATAGGGCGCCTTTTCCCTGTTTAACGCCTTCTGTCAGGACGCATTTTTATTATATTTGGTGATCTGTTGAATTCACGCCCTTCCCCAGGGCGTTTCTTTCTTGATTAGCGCCTCACACCAAGGCGCTGTTTCATGATTTGACGCCCTTGGTCAAGGGCGTCCGTTTATTTGTAACGCCTCACCACGGGGCGTTTCTTGACTTGGTTGGCATCTCCCCACAGTGTTTCACGCCCTGCCCCAGGGCGTCTTTTCCATTGGTAGCGCCCTGCCCCAGGGCGTCTTTTGATTTATAGCGCCCTGCCCCAGGGCGTCTTTTGCCTGTGTTTTTACCGCACTCCTTCTTCATCACTGTATTATATTTTTGATTATATCTGTTGCATTCATTCATATTGCATTGGTTTGGGAGACCTCCTCTCTCCACATATCTAGGAGCCACACACCCCCTTGGTGAAGGAAGGACCCTCCATTGAGCATTCCGTCTCTTTGGATTGGAAGTTCCTAAACCAAGCCTCCATAAGTCCCCGCACCCGTGGATTCCCTCACGGACGCCGGGCAGGTTGTACCCTTTTGAAGTCCCGAGTTAGTTGGCCTATACACGGTGAGAGAGTGTTCCTAGTTGGCATTGAAGTGAACCATATTGAAACTAGGTTTCCTCCCCTTGTGTGAATCATTCAAAACTTTGATAAAAATTCATTAATTCACCAAGGTTTAAACAAATAAAAATCAAGGTAACCATTCCAACTTGTGTGTTTCTTTGCAAATTGTTTGCACATTACTTTGATTGAATAATGGCTTACCATAAACAAAACAACATGTTTAATTCAATTCATGAGGGTGATCAACCTAGCACATCCTATCCCCCTCAATTTCAACATGTTCATCAAAATTCTCACCATTCTTTCAAAGGGCCACGCCCTCATTCTTATGGTCATGCCCGACCCATGGGCAATGTCCAATCCAATGGTCCTTCAACTCAATTTCGAGCCACTACTCCCTCGGGATCCTCTCGTCCCAATGATGAGAAAGTCTCCCAGATCATTCATGCGTTAGATCATCTTACCCCTCAACAGATCCAAGCCCTTAAGGCTGCCGTTGAGGGTACATCTCATGCATCTCTCCCTCCTTCCAACTCTATATGGGTGGCCCATCACCCACCTCCTTCCAATTCTATTCGGGTGGCCCATCACCCATCTCCCTCCAATTCTACACGGGTGGCCCATCACCCACCTCCTCCTTCCAATCCTGATCGGGTAGCCCATTACCCATCTCCTCCTATTCATTCTACTCGGGTGGCCCATCACCCGCCTCCTTCTATTCCTCCTCCCTCACGGCCCCAAGGCCCATTTATTCATTGCAATCCGGCCCATCCGGGTTCTTCTACGGGTCGGCCCATTAATCCACCTCCACGGCCTTTTTATGCGGCCCCTTCTCCTTCAAGGCCCTGCCAACCCTCTGTTGTTCAAGTCACACCCCTCCAGCAAACTCTCCTCGATAAAATCACTTTGATGGAGGAACAATTAAAAAGAGTCATGGCTCCTCCTACTCCGGTCAATCCTCTCCATGCCGGTTTGGATGATATCACCAAGATGGAGAAAGAATGGAAAGATAGGAGAAATGATTATGACTTCGGCATTTCAAGCAATCAAGAGTCGGCAATTGAAGAATCCAAGGCAGTGTACGATGATGATGAAGCTCCGCAGGCACCCCTTCCGAGTTTTCTTAATTTCCCGCTCCCTCCACTGTCATTTGATGAACCTCCTGCTCAGGATGAAACCATCCCTGATCCAACCCCTATTTATGAGACTAATTGGTGTTACGATGATGGGTCGATACTTCAATCACCCACACCGGCACATTGTAAGTCTCCTCCTATTCTTGACGCCGCATACATTACACCTCCTCCAGTTACACCATTAACCTCCGCAACACTGGCCTCCCCGAAGCCTTCCACTATTAAACCTCCACCCGTTAAGCCATCTACCTCCACACCACTAGCCTCCATCGAACCCACCATTGAACCTTCCCCAATTAACCTCCCATTACCGCCACCTCGGCCTTCCATTATCCCTTTAAAACCCACTTTGCCTATTCCACCATTTAACCCTTTACCCTTACCCATGGCTAATCCTGAGCAAGATCCACCCCTTTTTGCACCCGAGCCAACCCCGACTGCTTTCGAGCAAAGAGAGAAACTCGACGTGTTTGAACCCCCCCATACGCTCACCCATTTGCCAACGCTTTCCATCATGCCTCCATCATTCATAGAGCCTTCCGCCTCCACTTCACCTCCCCTTACTACTCGGAATGGGGGGCCTTCTACAAGCACAGGTGCCGAGGACGATCAAGAGCCGGGCAGAAAGGATTTGGCCGTGCCATTCAAGATTCAAGAATTCATTTGCCGGATGACAATCAGGGTTATTGTGCCAATCACGGCCGAAGAAGTCAAGTCGCCGCCATGCCGGGCGTTGATGCCGTCTAAGAGCCGGGCAGGGCACCTCTTGTTCCAATTTCTGAATTCTGAATTCATTATTCCTTACAAGGGGCGAATGCCCATTTTGCTCAACTTTTCATATATACCACATTCAATGGGCAACACGATGCTTCCCGTTCCAACTCTCCAACTCCCTCACATTGTTGATCTTTGCCTTCAAAGGGGGTTGCCACTTATTGAAACTCCTTTTATTGGGCCAATTGGCTGTATTCTTTCACTGCCGTGGAGGGGCAGTTATCTTGGTGCCGAAAGGCCGTCCGCTATTTCATCCACCTTCTTGTCTATCACATCTTTTCCATGGGCCATTCCCAGGGTTAGGAGGAGGACCTCGTCCTCTCGCCCTTCATATTCTCCATATTCTTTGCATCCCTTTGCATTCGCGCATTCATTTCATTCATCGCATCCATCCCATTGCATGCATTTGCACCTCCTGCTTCCCGGGTTTCCAAACCCGTATCTTCCCCGCTTTCCGGCACCTCCGGATATTCCGCACTTCCCATCTTATTCATCTTCATCTTTTTATCCACTATCCCTGGGGCATCGCGTCCCTTTTCCTGCTATCTCCCTGGAACCTCTAGGAATTTTATCCCTCCTCTTTGGGTATCTCGCCCTTTCTGATTCTATTCCTCCGGAACCTCCGGACTTTCCCTTCGGGCACGACGCCCCTTTCCATCTTCTCCTTCCTGATTCTATTCCTCCGGAACCTCCAGACCTTTCTCTCGGGCATCGCGCCCCTTTCCACCTTCCTCCTCCGGAACCTCCGGATTTTCCCCTTGGGCATCGCGCCCCTTCTCATTTGCTACCTCTGGAACCTCCGGATTTTCCTCCTGATCCTCTTTCATTCCTCTCTCTTGCGTATCGCGCCCCTTTCTATTTGCTTCCTCTGGAACCTCCGGATTCTCCACCTGATTGTCTCCATCTTTTCCCCCGGCATCGTGCCCCTTTCCATTTGCTTCCTCCCAAACCTCCGAATTCTCCGTCTTATTCTCTCTATCATCTTCCAGGGCATCGTGACCCTCCTGATTTCATTCCCCCGAAATTTCCGGACCCTCCATCTTTCTTCCGATTCATCTTTCTACTCCTCCGGGACATCACATCCTTCATTTTCTTCTTCCTTTTCCATCATATTTTTCCCTATTTCTCCACAGGGCATCGCGTCCCTTCTTTCGTTATCCCTCCGGAGCCTTCGGATTTTTCCTATCATGATTCTTCTCCTCCGCCTCCGGACCCTCCGGATCCGCCTCTTTCTATCTACCAATTTCTTCTTCTAATTCCTCCTGATTCTGGGTCCGACCCAACTTCTTCCACATCCACTGCCTTGGGCATCTGCCCATTCTCTCACTGCTTTAGAGGCTTTAGTCCTCACTCCACCTCCTAATTTTCCGCTCCTTCTGTAGACTGTTCCATGTGATCAGGGTCTCCGCGCCTTAGTGAGGGAGTTCTAGCCCTCGCCTCTTTTCCTTTTCTCCTTATTCGTCTGAGTCTGGTTTGAGCACCACTCCTTCTTGTTAAGCCACTCCCAAAATCCTTTGCTTCCAATCCTTTTGACTGCCTAAGAGGACTATCCCACGATGATCAACCTCTCGCGGCAGCTGCTTCTACAGAGGTTGCAAGGTAACATATTGGCGTAAGTATGCATTTAATGATATCATTTTCTCATTACTTCACGCATGATTTTCAAAATCAAGTGCTTCTTAACGAGATTAAGAGTGGTGTTTTAAACCTTTATCTTAAGCTTTTGATTAATTGAAATCATTCTCAAAAGAGTTCTTTAGGCTTGTTTTTTTTGCAACACCTTGGTTAATAAGAACCCCGCGCTGGGAATTCAACATTCTCTCCCCGCTTGTTAAGAGCAAACCTTAGTTGGGCACCGCACACACTTCACAGCGTCCTTAGCTGGCTCCTTTGATAAAAACACCGTTGCTATCTTGGCCATGCCATGAGAATATCTGAAAGTCTTTTCTCTTCTTTATTCGGCCACATGCAGGGGCAAGAGGTTGACGGATGAGATGACCAACCTAGGTAATCCCCAATACGAGAGGAGTCTCAAAAAGGGGCAGTCTTGACCCAAAATCAACATCAATATGAGTTTTCATATGAGTTTTCATGATATACATCTAGCCAAAAGGGCTATTATGAAAATCAAGTCAGAATTTCGATAAAAGTAAGATTGTGAATTATGGCATGACAAGAGTGGCAAAGTCCCCGCAGGGAAAACCCTGGTCGTATGCATGTCAAGGGTCTAAAAATCAAAGGCACAAAGCCCCGGCGCAACAGACTACTTCTTTGAAGGGAACACCTTGGAAGGAATTCAAGTCCCGATATGTCCCATCCTGCATAAAGCTTATCTCCAATTATTCTTCTCTTCTCCCTCCAAGACCGAACATTTCTCGGGTATGGCCTTGGTAGGGGCACCGTTGATTAAAAACGGTCGGTTACAGGATGCCACTTTCAATGCACGCCTAGCTTTGGGTAATTTTAGTGAAAAGGGAAGGAACTAGGACCCCTAGCCAGTGGTTCAAAAACAACCCTTTGATGCTGCATTAACAATGTCTAAACCAAAATCCACAAAAAATTGAATATTTCCTAAGTAAAATCAAACAAAAAATTGAATACTTTCAAAATTCATAATAAAAATTCGAATATTTTTTAAAAATCTCCATAAAAATTCAAATATTTTCAAAACTCAAAAAAATTTACATATTCCAAAACTCATAAAAATTTGCATATTTCCAAAATCCAAAAATTGCATTGTATTTTCTGATGGTGTTTTGCAGGAACAGCGTTGTAGAGACCAAAAGCACGGGATGAGTCCTATCTCCACTCATTGCTATCAATCTATTGATTCTCCCGATATTCTCATGACATGCCACCCAGGGGCATCATCTCCTTATATCTTTTTTAGGTTATATCTCCTGATTATCATTCTAATTATTCATCTCGAGATCTTTCAATCAACTCCTGCTAATTTCTCTGGATCAATTCTGCCGATGGGCATTATCAGATCTTGATCATTCAACTCCAAAACTTGATTAGCCAGATTGGCATCCTCATGACAAAATAACAAACAATGATGCTTTGCAATATCATGATTCAACTCATAATGGTTACTATGTTGTGACATGCTATTGATTCATGCTATGCATGCTATGATTAAAAGCCTTATTCATTGCTTGTTATATCTTGGCTAATGAATTTTTGAGCGTAGGAAGAGGCTCTTGGTCCCACCGGCAGGGCATCATCACTCAAAGCCCCACGGTGCTTGCAGTTCATTTCTCAGTTCCCATGCTTATTGTTCCACCATCTCTCCCTGTATGCATTTTTACTATATGTTACATACGCTACTAGATTATATCAAGGACCTTGTGGCTTTGATAAATCTGAGATTTGAGTTCCCCTTCATCAAAAACAATGATGATTCCAGAGAAGTCTTAGTCACACGGATAGGCCGTTGAGCCGTCCAAGACTGGGGACGATGGTTTTTTTTTTACGAGTTGGTGCGTGGATAAACGGGCTTCGGCTTAGTATCAGCTCGCAGAATTGGTTTCTTGACCCAGTCTGGGCAGTTTAACAATATTATCCTTGATTATATTATATTTTCATTTGTTATTTTCCCTTTAGCCCAGCATGCATTCATGTAGGACTTTGAATTAACATTGAAAAATCATTCTGATAAGCTGATGTTGAGAGTTGAATTGATCTTAATCTTTCTCGATATGAGATTTTCATTGCCGAATTGAGTCCTCAGTTCGATTTGTCGCTGTTTTGGGTCTTCTCTCGAAAGCTCCTTGTTTGAATTTTTATCATCTTATTTTATCTCCTTTCCTTTGATCCACCTTGGCTGCAGCACGTCCACTGGCTGGTAACCGCTCCCCAATGGTGAAATCTACAGGTTTGTGACGTGGGGTACTTCCACCGCGCTGGAAGTTGATCATCTTATTTTATCTCCTTCGTGCACCGCGTGCACATCTCCCCTTTTATCCAAACATTGTTGATTTCATTGATTTCCTGAGATTTGCTTCATCTCGAGCTTTTGATTTCATTTCTCATCAAGCGATGTTGATTGCGTGTCTCATCACACCTTGGCATCTACTTTTCAGTTTGCTACGCTCCCTTGCAAAGCAGACGCCAAGGCGGGGCAGCTGTAGACACGCCAAAGTTGACATTAATTTGAGTATTTCTCATATTACCTTGTAATGCCCCATTTGACCCTCAAATTAGCTTGTTTGAGTGGTTTTTTCCATTTTTTTCTTGAATTTCTCCTATTTTTCCCTCATTTCCTCCTTTTTCTTATTTTTTTGGATTTTCTGGGCATTTATCTCTATTTTCTGAATTCACGCCATGGAGAGGGGCGTGTTTTTAAAACGCGGCCTGATCCAGGGCGTGTCTCCTCATTTTATCTATTTCTCCCCATTTTATCTATTTCTCCCCATTTTACCTATTCGTGACCTGGTGAAGGGCGTGTTTTAAAAAACGACCTGACCTGGGGCGTTTCTTGACGAAAGGACGCCCTGAGGTGAGGGCGTCAATTCCTGGAATTATGCAATTTTTGAAAAAGAATAAATATTTGAAGAATATTGACTCACGCCCTATTATGGGGCGTTTTTCAATTCACGCCTCTCCCTGAGGCGTCTTTCAAAATTTCCAAATAAAAGAAATGTTTATTTCTAAAATTAATCCAGGAAGAAACGCCCTGACCGAGGGCGTGTTTTAAATTAACGCCCTATGAAAGGTCGTCAATTCTTGAATTGACGCCCTGACCAAGGGCGTGTTTCATCTGCTGGCTTCGCAGCCCTTTCCCCAGAGAGTCCTTGCCTCATTAGACTTCTGCCTTGATTGGGGCTCTTGCCCGTTCTTATCCTTTCCCTCCGCAGGACTCTTGCCTTCTTATCTCTTCATCCAATTCTATTTAACAGAGCCATTGGCTCTGTTAATCGGTTGGATCCCTTCCTTCCCCTCCGCTGTCTTCTTCGGTTGCTCCCTCAGTTCTTCTTCTTCTGGTTCTGTTTTATTTTCTTTGGCTTTGTTTCCTTTTCTTTTCCTTCGCAGGTTGCGGTTGCTTGGCTAAGGAGAGGCTCCATTGCTTCATCAAGTCTTCATCCTATCGGAAGTTCTCTCCCCATTGAATATCAAAGCCAAAAGCAACAGGCTCCTTTGTTTTTTTATTTTTATTATTCTTTTTATTGCATCATTTGCATACATGCATATTCATAGTATTCGTTTCCTTTAACTCAACCACGTTGAGGCTTTCCCGACAGTGCATCTCTTGCGCTCTTTCCCTTATTCCTATCTTATATCATCTTTTGCATACATTCATCATATTTTTTTCCCACACCCTTTTTGCATAGGGGTTTAAGGGCAACCACCCTTAAGGTGTGTTCTTCACCATATTTTCATGCTCATATTTTCATTTAGGATTTGATGCTACACTCACCATATTTCTAATTCATATTCTTTATTGGTGTTTGTGTCTTTTTTGCAAGGGTAATTAATTGAAGAACTCTCTTCGTCGGCCGGCCGATTTGAAGAGAAAGGAAGCACTCACATCCCCGCACTTTTGAGGTATTTTTCGCGATCATCCTCCCTATTTATTATTCTTATACTTTTGAGGCGTTCGCGTCTCTGGCGATCACAAATTCCCCTTAGCACCTCGTGCTATTTCATGCTTATTTATTCATATTCTTAATTTTTCCTTAAGTGGATTTTTAATCTACATCTACATCTATATGCTCGGGTGTTTTCAGAATAACCAAGAAAGATTCCTGGTTCACCTCTAGGTTCAAATTTATCAAGGTCTCTTTTATCATTTATATAAATAAAACATTTACATCCAAAAACTTTGAAATGAGCAATAGAAGGTTTCTTACCCTTTAAGATCTCATATGGTGTTTGCTGGGTAGAAGGTCTTACCATGGCTCTGTTAATTACATAACAGGCAGTGTTCACTGCTTCAGCCCAAAATTTCCTTGGTAGACCACCTTCAACAAGAAGTGTACGACCCATTTCCACTAGGGTTCTGTTCCTTCTCTCCACAACTCCATTCTGCTCAGGTGTCCTTGGTGAGGAGTACCTATGGTTGATTCCATTTAACCGGTAGAATTCATTAAACTGTGAGTTTTCAAACTCACCTCCATGATCAGTCAAAATATTTTTAATTTTCTGATTTATTTTAACATAGAACTCCTGAAATTATGAGAAGGCATCACTCTTATTAGATAAGAAATAAACCCAAGTATACCTAGAAAAGTCATCTACCATGACAAACCCATACCTCCTCCCTGATAAGCTGACAGATCTGGTTGGCCCAAAAAGGTCCATGTGTATCAGCTCATAGGGTTTAGAAGATAGATTTTCAGTTCTAGACTTAAATGACTTTCTAGTTATCTTTGATTGAGTGCATGCATCACAGATTTTATTTTCTTTCTTGAAGGAAACTTCAGGAAGTCCTCTAACCATGCCATGCTTATTTAGTTTGTGCAAAACAGTGTAACTAGCATGACCTAACCTACGATGCCATAAAAATGCTAAGTCTTCTCTACTGGCAGTAAGGCAAATGTTAGTATGTTGAATGTCATCTAAATCTATCATGTATGTATTATTTATTCTTTTTCCAGAAAATTTGACACTTTCAGAATCAGGTTCAAAAACCTTGCAGCATTGAGAATCAAATAAAACATTATATCCTTTATCACACAACTGGCTGATGCTAAGTAGATTATAAGCTAACCCTTCAACCAGCATAACATCATCAATGCAGCAGGTAGAGCACTTACCTATTTTACCTGATCCAATAATCCTACCCTTTGTGTTGATTCCAAAGGTGACAAGGCCTCCTAGTTTCTCAGTCAGTATGAAGAACTTGGCCTTATCTCCTGTCATATGCCTGGAGCAGCCGCTATCCATGTACCACAAGTTGTTCTTGGCTGCCAGGCATACCTGCATACACAATTAGGTAGAGAGGTTTGGAACCCAAGACTAATTGGGCTCCATAACAGATGAAATAGAAGCAAAGCAAGAAAGCAGGCTTTTCAGAATCCACATTTGTTTAAATGAATTTTGTTTAGTGGATCCTACAGATTTTCTTCTGTTGTTGTTCCTCTTCTTATTGGCAGCAGCATGATTATTGACGGTTTTGTTACTTTTGTGCCAGTGCCTTGGCCAGGGTGTGTTCACAAAGTTTTGGCCATAGTAGTTCCTAGGTTGGCTAAAGAATTGTTGGTTCCTAGGTGTCCAGTTGCCATACCCATTAACCCAATTGCTAGTGTAAGGTCTATGATATTGTGCAGCCTGATATGCAATACCAGTATGCCTCCCCGGAATTCTAGTCCAATCTGACCTGTTGAAGTAGGTTGACTATGCATTGTGATAGGTCTGAACTCTGGGTTGGTAAAAATGTTTGGGTTGACTCCTAGCAGCATTCTGTCTCCCCTGCACCTTGGACCCTACTGTCCTATTCATAGGTTTGTTTTGGGTCTTCTTCAGAGGTGGTGATGATGGCAGAGACTTAGTGACTTTGACCTGGGGTTTATGGGACTGTGTAGGTTGACCCCTAACCTGAGTCTGAGCCATAGGATTTTGCTTGGATGTGCTAGCTCTACTAGGCTCACTGACTTTTTGTTTACCCTTCTCCTCAGCACTGATCTTTTTCAGATTAGCAGCTTTATTCACAGAAATGTTTGAATTCATGCTAATTAGAGGTCCTTTTTCTTTTTGTGCAACAAATGAAATAGTTTTCATTCCAAAGGTTTTAGTTGCACTTGAATTAAATCCTAGTCCCTCTTTTCTAAAATTAATTTTTGACCCTAACAAAGCATTTAGATTATCTGTTCCTTGGGTCATTTTCTCAATGGTTTTCAGCTTATCCTCATTGTCTTTCTGAATTTCATCAATAGACTTTTTCAGTTCATTATTTACATTGAGGACAACTTCATATTTTTCAGAAGTAATTTTTACTTCACTCTCACATTTCTGAATTTTCAGCTTCCATTCATCAATTTCTTTTTCAAGCCTCACATTCTCTTCCCTAGTAGCTTTTAACTCATTTTTGATTTTGTCTAATTCAGAACATGCGAGTTTCAATTCTTTATTCTCAGAATCTAAGCATGCAATCTTATCAGTCAGAGTTGTATCATTTTGCATGGAGTTAATTTTTCTTCTAAGATGCCTATTCTCTTTTCTGATATCATATACCTTATCAGCTATGTCATGATAAGCATCTATCCAATCATTGATAGTAAAATCATCGAATCTAGTGATTACCTCATCTGATTCCTCTTCTCTATCTTCTGAGCTTGTTGCTGTTGCCATGAGACAAATGGGCTTCTCAGATTCGGCTTCACTGACTGAACTGCTACTGAAGGAGCCTTCATCTTCATCACTCCAGGTGCTAATCATAGCTTTCCCTTTCTTGTTTTTCTTCTTTGACTTGTCACTTGTCCTTGTATTTCTGATTGTCTGGACAGTCAGCTTTCAGATGGCCCAGTTTCCTGCATTGGTAACAGACGTTAGGTTCAGATTTCTTAGTAGGTTTAGATTTATACCTTTTATCCTTTCGACCGCCACTGTATTTCTTATGGCCGAATCGTCCTGCTCCTTTTCTGAGAAATCGCCTGAACTCTCTGGTCATCATGGCCATCTCAGAACGAGTCATATCTTATTCATCCGGGCTCTCCTCTGATGATGAAGAACTGCTGGATCTGGATTTGTTGGAATTGCTTGAACCAGCCTTCAGTGCTATCGGCTTCTTCTTCCTCTCAGCTTCTTCTGTTCTTGGCATATTAATCTCATATGCCATTAGCGAGCCAATCAGCTCATCAGCTCTTGTATTACGCAAGTCCCTTGACTCCTCCATCACTGTAGCTTTTGTGTGCCAAGCATGAGTCAAGGACCGCAGAATCTTCCTCACCACATCATATTCTGTCTGAGGTTTCCCTAGACCTCTAAGACCATTGGTAATGACAGTCAACTGAGCATACATTTCGCTGATGGCCTCGTTCTGCTTCATCTTGAAGGCTTCGTATTCGGATACAAGAAGATTGGCCTTCTGCTCTCTTACTTGGGATGTACCCTCATGAATGACTTCCAATGCATCCCACATCTCCTTGGCTGATTTGCAGGCTGACACGCGGGAGAATTCGGTAGGGTGCAAAGAGCACTGGATGGCGTTTAAGGCACTCCAATTCAGCGTGGACCTTCTGATCTTCTCCTTGGTCCAGACATCTTCATTCGGGGACAGCTCATAAGGTCCCTTGCTGATAACCTTCCAGATCTCGTAATCCTTATAGGGTGTTTGGGAGCACTTTTTTTTCAAGACTATTTCTCCCTAAAAAATTATGGTAAGGTGATTTTTAATCTAACTTTTAAAATTGATGAAAATCACTCTAGACTGTTTGTCAAAAATATCACAATTTTTTAATTTTAGATAGCCCTGTTTGGAAGCCGGCCGCAGGGGGGAGCCGGCGCCGGGGAAGGGGGGGGGGAACCGGAGAGAGGGGGGGTGGAGACGGCGCCGGGGAAGGGGGGGCCGCAGGGGGCCTACGCGGGGGGGGGGGGGGGGGGAATCGGAGAGAGGGGGGGGGCACCGCACGGGGGGGAAGAACCGGAGAGAGGGGGGGAGCCGACGCCAAGGAAGGGGGGCCGCAGGGGGGCCTGGGCACGGGGGGGGGGGGGGGGGGGGGGAACCGGAGAGAGGGGGGGCTGCGCACGGGGGGGGGGGGGGGGGGAACCGGAGAGAGGGAGGGGGAGCCAGCGCCGGGGAAGGGGGGGAGCTGCCGAGGGAGGGGAGGGGGCCGCAGGGGGCGCCAGGGAGGGAGGGGCCACCGTCGGGGGGGGCACCATCGGGGGGAGGGGAGGGGGCCGCAGGGGGCTTCTGCGCAGGGGGGGGAGCCGGTGCCGGAGGGGGGAGGGGGCTGCTACGTAGGGGGGAAGCCAGTGCCAGAGGGAGGGGGGGCTGCTGCGTAGGGGGGTTAGTCGGAGCCGGAGGGGGGAGGGGGAGGGGGCTGCGGAGGGGGGGAAGCCAGAGGGAAGGAGAGACGCGGGGGAGGGGAGAGGTCGCGAGTGGAAGAGAATTTTTAAAAAAAAAATTGGTCTGATGTTGTTTTTTTTTTGAGGAAGATTTACACGGAAGTAAAGTATCTCCCTAAAAGTTAGGAGAGGCATACCAAACAGGGTTATAAGACCTCTTCCTCTTTTTTTTAAAATTGAGAGAAAAAAGAGGTAAAAAAGAGCAACCAAACACCCTATTAGCCCTCAGAAACACTTGCATACGATTCTTCCAGTATGCGTAGTTAGATCCATCGATGAATGGGGGCTTAGTTGTTGAGTGACCTTTAGCTATGATCCCTCGAGCAACCATCTCTGCCTATCCTCTTCGAGCGATGAGTCCCTGTAGAAGAGTGTGGCTCTGATACCAAGTGTTGAGTTAGATGGACGCAGTCTATCTCCACGAAATGTGGATCTAGAGGGGGGTGAATAGATCTACTGCCTATTTAAAAACCAATGTAAGGTTCAAATGCGGAATATAGGAAAATCTGCTAAATCACTAACCTTGATACTAGATTTCAACAGAAGCGAATCAAGCTCTTAAAGTAAACAAGACAACCAGTCGCACACAATTCATAGACAATCACACAAACACAAGACACCCAAAATTTTTAGGTGGTTCGGTCAAGGACCTACGTCCACCCCACACTCAACCGAGTATGGCTTACTGCTGCGCAGTACAGCTTGCGTCTGCTGGGCACTACAGCTTGGCCAACAACCGCTGATAAACAGCTTCGTTGGGCACTATAGCTTGCCGACCAGAGGAACAGATCCTCTGCAACTGCTGGGGAAATACAGCTTAACCCATCCAGTGGAGACTTCCACTGCAAATCAGCTGACTCACAGCTTGAAGAAACAGGAATTCGGAAATGAAAGACAGAAGCAAAACGAAAATGAAAACCCAAATGGGAATGTAACTCGAATGAGCAATGCTCAGCTCTGGTTTCTGAACCAAGAGACTGAGATACAACCTCTCAAACAAAAACTCTCACAATCTCACTCTCTCGATCAAGCTCTCTCAACTCATCTCTCTTGATCTTCTCTTCTCTCTTTTTCTTCTTCTCTGTTTCTCTTCTCACAGTGGATCGATGGCACTCTGCTGCTTTCAGACTTGCTGTATAGACTTTGCTCTCTTCAGATTTCGATCAGCCTCCATCTGAACACCAAGGCTTCAATATATACTGGCAGCAGGTGGATAAGGGCGCGTGGTTTCCACGTTTTCCCTCCCAAGGAATTCACCAGATCTGAGGCAACTTTATCCACGTGTCATCATCTGATCACCTCATCCTCCTAGGATCACGAGCCATGTCAGTAATCCCTGTAGAGAATCCCTGTCAGACAGAGTATCGGATCATCAGCTGTAAGTATATTCATTGCAGTGTATGGACTTCGGTTTATAGCCGACGTACAGTCATCAATGTATGGACTTTACAAGACAAACACAATGTGTATACTTGCTCAGTGTATGGACTTGTTTGAACGAAAAAGCAATGTATATACTTGAGGCATGAAGGCCAATGTACAGACTTGGCCACAAGCTGAACAATCGGATGTATAGACTTTGAGATCATTCAATCAGCCAATGTGTAAGACATCACGATGTATAGACTTCAGTTTATATGAAGGGCTGTACATACTTGCTGAATTGTAAAGCAATGTGCAGACTATGAAGAACCTCACCCAATGTATGGACTTTAGATTAAGGCCGATGTATAGGCTTTGAAGCCCAAAGGCAATGTATAGGCTTCGCCTTAGAAGCGTAGGGAAAGACTCCAATGTATAGACTTGAGTGAAGTGAACAGATGTTCAGACTTTGAATATGAAGACCAATGTATGGACTTCGAATCTGAGGACCAATGTACAGACTATGAGAGCTAAGGCCAATGTATACACTTTGAGAACCTGACCCAGTGTATGGACTTAACATGATGCACGAAGACACAGTCCAATGTATAGACTTCATGAATAATGCATGAACGAGACGCTGTACAGACTTTGAATGAAGGTCTAATGTGCAGACTTGCCTTAGACTCTAAATGAGATGTACATGGCTGTACAGACTTTGACTGATGCATGAAGACAGATACTGTACAGACTTGGATAGCATAAGACGCTGGAAGAGACGGTGGAGTCTGTATAGACTTTGCCCAAAGCCTTAGACGCAACAGAGACAGACTTATGTACACACTTAGCCAATGCAATGCAATGTATGGACATGTACAGTGAAACGATGTATAGACTTCACCAAGACACTGCATGAACAATATGATGCGATGTACATACTTTGAAGAACAACATCCAATGTATAGACTTGATGAAACACTCACGCGTGTATAGACTTTGAGTGAAGCATGCAATGTATAGACTTTACGAAATGCATGCTACAGTGCTGATGTGTAGACTTGAATATCATTCAATAGCTAATGTGAAGACTCCCCGATGTATAGACTTTCAAAATGAATGGCTGTATAGGCTTGAACAAAGAAGCAAGGAATGTATGGACTTCCAAATGGAAACGACGGTAAAGCGATAAGTGTATAGACTCCAAGGGAAACGACATTAAAATTACCGATGTATAGACTTGAAGGAAAACGTAGGTAAAACTTCCAATGTACAGACTTCAAAGATGAACAGTTAGATGTACATACTTGGAAGATCACTGATGGCTGTATAGACTTTGGTTCAACGTATAAACTTTGAAGTTCAACGAAGGATGCATAGTGCACTGTATGGACTTCCAATGAGACGCAAATTGAGACGATGGATGTATATACTTTCCACCGACAAATGTATAGACTTTGCAAGCCTAAGATGCTGAATGAGACAGTGTAGCTACAGTGGTGTACAGACTTCATGAGACGCTCACTGTATATACTTACCATCGACAAATGTATAGACTTTGCGAAGCACAGTCCATTGTACAGACTTTCAAGCCTGAAGGCCAAAGTGTGGACTTGCACAGTAGCTCAATGTATAGACTTGATATGTGTGCTTCGGTTGTATAGACTTCACTCTAGCAGGTAATGCAGCAATGTATATAGTTTGAACTTGAACATGCAGTGTATAGACTATGCAATGCACTGTGGATGTATGGACTTTGCAACGACGAGCAATGTATAGACTATGCACAGTCCAATGAATGGACTTTAACTAAGGTGGACAATGTACACACTTAGCCGATGTGCAGTCTTTAACGATGTGATGCCATGTACACACTTGTAAAGATGACGCAATGTGTTGACGCTGCAATGTATGCCAATGTATAGAGTTTCATGCTGCAAAGCACTGTGAAGACTTGTGAGTGTGTGCAGAACACAGTATAGACTCTGACTGCATTATGTACACAGACAACCTGATAAAAGCAATTTCATCAATATAGGAGCTGTTGCCAATCAATCAAAACAAACAATCAATTAAGATAAGGTGTTGCCAAAGAAATGAAACAAATGTCAACATCATCAACACAGAGGAGTCACAACAATGACCTTCACAAACTACTCACAGTAAAAACCTGATCTGAACCGAACTAGAATGCAAATGACCAGTTAATGTCACACCCCGAGATATGCAGCTGAATTAAGTTAGGAACGTAAATAGTCGGCAATACGTCTCAAGCTAGCAAGACAATTAGAGTGCTAAACATTCACACATAAAAGATGAATGCACAAGGTCATATACTCAAAATTCTAACTTTATTAAATAATAATAATCAAGTTTACAAAAGACACTTAACTCCTTGACATAATAATTCACTAGACTCAATAAAAAGAATATTACATAACATGATCAACTTCACCACCTAATTATAGTGAAGGAACTTAGCTATAATAAGACTCATGACAGACTAGCTTTGGCTTCTCTCGTCCATCAATCGCTCTCGCCCTCGGATCCATCGTTGGAGTAATCCGAATCCGATCCACTAGCGTTTCCTGAAAAGATTAGAAAAGTAGAGAATGAGCGCACTCGCCCAGTAGGTATCTTCGTATCAACGTGGTGGGATAATTTAAGTAATTAACATTTTAGCTCTAGAAGGTAAGATAAAAGAAAATGCGATAAAACCATAGTGACAACAAGTATCAAGATATAAACAAGATAGAAGATATGGGAGTATGATCAAATAAGATTATAATGTGGCCTTTCATGAATGAGAATGTACTATCATGTAACGAGAATGTACTTTTCATCACCATAAAGGCTATGTACTAGAAAGTCATGTAATAAGAATGTAATAATTTCATGAGATTGCCTCATGGATTTCACCCATTTATAAAAAAAGTACTCTGGCGCAATGCGACGCCAGTGTTCATCATACCCCAAGGTTTACAGTATGTTTCCGGCCATCCACCGAGGGGCTAGCGTGGAACCCTTGGACACCGTCCGTGCCCGCTCTTGCATCTTCAAGTTATAAATCAAGCTACTTCCACGAGAAATATAAATATGGCCAATAATATCAAGTTAAACAATAATTTCATGATAACAACAACTAAGGTGAGAACGTACCAAAATGGAATCATGAGATCAAGGATGATTTAATTGGATATTATGCTATGGAGGAATTCTGGTAGCATAACGGTACATTCATAGATTTCTATAGCTTATTAATGACTTATTGAATAAGGTTTGGGTTCCAGAGAATCAGATGATCATCTAAGAACAAAGTTTAACCAACCCTTGGGTCAAACCACGGGTTGGGGCACAAGATAGAAGAAGATGGTCATCAGGAGACCGCCTTTATGAGAAGATGGTCCTGTGAAGACTGTAGTCGGGCTGCATCGACTCCAAAAGATGAGCGGGGTCGACTCAAGCAAGCTGAAACTCGAAGGCGGTCGTGGTGATGTGGGACGGACACGTGACCTGGGACTCTAGCTCGTGGGTGTCCCTAGCGAGGGATGCGTGGGACCGTGCGCGGTTTAGAAATCGGTAATGAGTCGAGTAGTCGGCTCTTCCGTGTTTCGAGTCACGGAAGAGTCGACTACCCGACTCATTGCCAGTTTCTCAACCGCACACGGTCCCACGCATCCCTCGCTAGGGACACCCGCGAGCTAGAGTCCCAGGTCGCGTGTCCATCCTGCATAAAATTGGTATCAGAGCGAGTTGAGTCTAGGGTAGTCTTTGTGTCTAAGTCTGAAACAAAAAAAATGTCTAAGTCTAGGTGTCACATCTACATACCAATATTCGGTATATAAAAAGGTGTCACCCGACTGTAAAGTTACGCCTATAGGGGAGGTGATTCACTCGCGTGAGAGGATCTTCGGATCCCCAGACTCCGCCAGGTACTGGATCTTGGTTTAAGTCTAGGGTCCTTAGTGTGCATTAGTTAGTGCATTCCAACCTTGCATAGTCGTGTCTAGTGTCTTGTCTAAGTGTCCTCATGTCCGTCTTATAGTTCCCCATTTCCAATGGACTCCCGGTCGCCTAGGTGATATGACCGTTGGCCCACCCATGGGCTTGGCAACAACTCTCTCCACTTCCGTAGGCCCGAAGCCCCGAACTTTTATGGCTCCAAAGTCTCGAGCGACTACCTACATTGGGAAGCCGCTATGGATAAATATTTTGATTGTTACCCCATATCCAAGGCTCGGCAATGCCCTTTAAGAAGTTAGGAGGCAATGGCCCATCGTGATACGGAGTTCTATCCATCTAACCCTTGGGACCCACCTTCTGATTTACACATTTGGCATGTGCACCGATGTAGGTCGGTCGAAGCCTGGGGCCAACAAGTGCGTAAACATCAACTACCGGTCTAACCCTTTAAGAAGGTCATCTAATGTATCCACACAGTGACTAGACCGGAAAGTGGTGTGAAATGAGTTGCTTGGCACTAGAGGTAGGGTGGGGTCCATGGATGGGAAGGGAGGTGGGACCAAGCCATTCTTGAGCCAGCTAAGTAGTGGCTCGGCGATGAAAAGCGTTCCCGTTAGAAACACGGGTGGCTCGGGCACATCATCTCGAGGGTATGGTGGGGTCATACTCCGGCTTCGGCCGGAGTATTGTTAACCGGCATGGGGTGTGAGATGAATTAACCGGCACTGTTATCAGGCCCGAAGGTGTGCAGGGAGAGCGGCCGGAGGTGGCTCGCGGCCGCAGACGGGGCTATCGCGTTAGCCGCGGTGGTCGGTGGCCGTTCCCGAAGGGGAGCAGGCGCAGGGGCGGCCGGGCACCGGCGGGTCGCGGGCTATGACCAGCGCTGGCGCGCTTGGATCGGCCCGATCGGACAATAGCAAGGCTTCGGCCTTGCCATCCCCATTATCAATTAATTTTTCTATCCAAACACGGTTGACCACGCAAATACCCATTTTGGGGGAGGGTATTTGCGTGGGTAACCTACCCTCAAAATTTGGGCTCCAGAAGATCACGGGGTTGGGGGCTAAAATTCGAGTAAGGGGGCTCTGTCCTGATTTGGACAGAACTCCGACGGCAAGGCAGTGGCGATGCAATGGCGGCACGAACGGCGGCAGAGCTGAGCGTCGCACTCAGAGAGGTGGTGGTGGAGATGCATCATACATCTGAAGGGAGAGCTCTCATAGCTCTAGAGGGGGAGAGAGGGGCGCCCTTGGGCCAAAATGAGCACAAATGAATTTTTTCTCACATTAATGCTAAGTAAATCATAAAATACAAGGTATATATAGAAAGTGTAAAAAGACCTAAACTAACCTCAGATCTAAATTAGGGGATGGGTAAAAAGGGGATTTCACATTTAATTCCCCATGTGTTTTGACTCAATTAAAATAAAAATACAAAATATATTAAACAAATATAAATGGGGATGGCATCTTGGACTTTAAGGGTTGGAATATTAGACTTTTTAATCCAATTATCCCCTTGAATGGTCAAGCCATCTAGAAGCCCACCTTGGACCTTTGACCAGCCCCACATGGGACCTATGGCTTAGGTGGACCAATGGGGAAGGAGATGAGGGGCCCCTGTTGGACCTACGGGACTTTTACACACAGACCCAAACATCCTTGGGGAATGACAAATTGGCTTATAAAGCCTTACAATTGCAAACCTACTTCCCATGGATATAAATGCAAACTAAAAGGACACAAATACAAAAATAAAAGTTAGTTCCCGGTGTAGATTCCCATCAATTCTCCCCGGGTGGGAAGAACTCGACCCCGTCGAGTAAGGGATGCGGCTGCTCAAGTAGCTCATGCGGATCTGTCACTGAACCTGGAAGCGCGGAGTACGCTCCACTCCAAGTAATCGACACCTGCTCATCCCGTATAGATTCGATATGCACTCGCTGCTGGGGAATGAGGCTAGAAGTGAATACTCCGAGGTGGGGTCACTCTCAAATGAGGGAGGCGGCTCAAAGACTCACTATGTATCACTGTTGGGTCCCTATATGTGACTAGATCTGAGATAGAGAATGGTCGAGCCAATCCCACATGCCGACAAGTCTCACACTCGAAAGGGACTGATAACACGAGCATACAAAAGATCGACTCGACTCGAAGCATGCAGACGTTGGGCCCCTATATGTGACTAGATCCGAGATAGAGAATGGTCGAGCCAATCCCACATGCCGACAAGTCTCACACTAGAAAGGGACTAACAACGCGAGAGTACAACAGACCGACTCGACTCGAAGCATGTAGACTCACTATGCACTCCTAATATGCTGAACACACACAAGACCCTAGATAAACCTATTGTTAGTCCGACCCGTACATGTGTGACGACGGACCAGGACACCCGAATGTGTGCCATGCATGCATTTGACATAACCGGAGGTTGACGTCATGGGGAACTCCTAGACATCCTACGATGCACCAATCATGGACATTGGGCTTAGATGTGGGAGGGCCAGGAGAATCGAATTCACCTTCTTCCTTACCCCGATGAACAGACTCCGTGCGAAGTATAGGTCGACTAGCCTGCGGGGTAGGGGTGTGATAGGCGGCTTCCCTAATGAGGTGGAATGGATAAGGTGGGTCACTAGGGAAGGGATCGAAGGGATCAAAGAAGGTATGACCCCTTGAATTGGGCTCCCATAAGTCATGGTCCCACATTTGGAAATCTTGAAGGTGTGGATGGTCACCTTCATCCATGAAGAGAGATGGGACGGTGATCTTATATATGAGGTATGGTTCCTCCTTCGGGCAAAAAGGTATTAAGGTTGGCTCGGCCGGCAAGGGAAGGAGTAGAAGGACCTACATAGTGATAAGACCCATGGTGTATACGGAGATAATGGACCCTAAGGATGGATGTGTGAAGCTACGACCTGTACGTCGGTCGAAGCCTGGGGCCAACAAGTGCATAAACATCAACTGCCGGTCTAACCCTTTAAGAAGGTCATCCAATGTATCCACATAGTGACTAGACCGAAAAGTGGTGTGAAATGAGTTGCTTGGCACTAGAGGTAGGGTGGGGTCCATGGATGGGAAGGGAGGTGGGACCAAGCCATTCTTGAGCTAGCTAAGTAGTGGCTCGGTGATGAAAAGCATTCCCGTTAGAAACACGGGTGGCTCGGGCTGAGGTGGCTCCAAATGAAATGGCTGGGCTCCCAGGCTGGGGTGGGGGAGGGCTGTCCACTAGGAGGGGAAGAGGCCCTTGGGACCCCGTAGGTGGGTCCGGGTTGGGACTACCGGCCATGACCTCCCTAGGCTCGAGTATGGCTACCTCCTGCCTCGGAAGTGGGCAAGGGGACACCAATGACTCAAAATAAGCACACCTCCTATCCACCCGATCTAAAATCATTTGCACAAGTTCGGCAATGGTGTGGGTTGGAGTAGGGGTATCACGGTGGACTCGCCAGTAATCAACCGGCCTAGGCTTGGGTCGGGGCTCATTTAAGTACGGGGCTCCTTGCCTCCGACTATGACCCACTTGATTAGAGGCGATTGGGTGGGGTCGGTTGGAGGTGACCGGGCCGGGTAGGTAGACCTTCCTAAGTTCGCCCTTCATCTCATGCCACGACTCGATGGGCCATTGCCTTTTAACTTCTCGCAAGCGTTTATTGTGGTCCAACTTTTCGGCGGCCTCTTGTAGAAGCCGCTCTTTGGCGAAAGAGCATTACCGAGCCTCAGACATGGGGTAACAATGCACGCGTACTCACGAATGTGGGGCCCACGTGCTGGTTGGCGGGTCCGAGTGGGCTCGAAGTGGTACCGCTATGACGTTGGCTACTGGAGAGACTCTCCTTGGGGCGGCCGCGCACTGGTTCACCTTGTGGAAGGCGAGTCGGCTCCGATCTTCACTTGTTGGAGTTGCTACCCACGGATCTGAAGTTCTATTTTTGCAGCGCGCGACCCGGGAGATCACATGCTGCGATCACTCCTAACGTCGGATCGACACGAGACTAGCGTCGTTGGAAAGCTGATCTGAAATACTTCGACCAAGGACAATGGTAGGAATTTTGATGGCTTTGGATTTTTCGTGGTGGATTTATGAACTGACTGACTGACAGACTCAGAAAACTCAGGATAAAAATAGATTTTCTTGAGAACAGACGTTTACCGTGGCTTAAACCTCAGATCTGGAAGTTGAACTATTCATGAAAGTTATAGAGAGATAAGTAAGGAAGATTGGAGTATTTTTTGTAGATTTTCTAGTGGAGGTTTAATAGGGGAAATATAATTTATGACACTGGTGGGTCGGATCTGGACTGCACAGGATAGAACTGAAATTTGACTGAGTTTTAATTTTTTGGGAGGGGAAAAGAACTTCTAAATTTGAGAAAAAATTTTGTGGAGACGTGTTTGGATGGGTAGAACACCCAGTCCAAATTTGGACTCAATCAGAAAAAGGGAAAGGGGTCAAACTATGGAAGAACTAGCTTGCTGGAACACTTGACAGAACATAGACAGATCGGGAAGGCTGAAGAACATGAAATTAGAAAAATAGAAAAAGAAGGTTAGAAAATGGAAAACATTTTTTGGGGGAGGGTATTTACGTGGGGAACCTACCCTCAAAATTTGGGCTCCAGAAGATCACGGGGTTGGGCGCTAAAATTTGAGCAAGGGGGCTCTGTCCTGATTTGGACAGAACTCCGGCGGCAAGGCGGTGGCGGTGCGATGGCGGCACGAACGGCGGCGGAGCTGAGTGTCGCACTCAGAGAGGTGGTGGTGGAGATGCGTCACACATCTGAAGGGAGAGCTCTCACAGCTCTAGATGGGGAGAGAGGGGCGCCCTTTGGCCAAAATGAGCACAAATGAATTTTTTCTCACATTAATGCTAAGTAAATCACAAAATACAAGGTATATATAGAAAGTGTAAAAAGACCTAAACTAACCTCAGATCTAAATTAGGGGAGGGGTAAAAGGGGGAGTTCACATTTAATTCCCCATGTGTTTTGACTCAATTAAAATAAAAATACAAACACTATTAAACAAATATAAATGGGGATGGCATCTTGAACTTTAAGGGTTGGAATATTAGACTTTTTAATCTAATTGTCCCCTTCAATGATCAAGCCATCTAGAAGCCCACCTTAGACCTTTGACCAGCCCCACATGGGACCTATGGCTTAGGTGGACCAATGGGGAAGGAGATTAGGGGCCCCACTGGACCTACGGGACTTTTACATAAGTAATGGGAAGGTATTTGCGTGGCATGAGATGGGGGCCCCTCCTAGTGGATAGCCCCCCCCCCCCCCCCCCCACCCCAGCCTTGGAGCCCTTCCCCTAGTGCTCCTTTGCCACCCATTTTCGATCCTCACTCGGAGCCATTTCATTTGGAGCCACCTCAGCCCGAGCCACCCGTGTTTCTAACGGGAACGCTTTTCATCACCGAGCCACTACTTAGCTGGCTCAAGAATGGCTTGGTCCCACCTCCCTTCCCATCCATGGACCCCAGGTGGGGTTGGTTGGAGGTGACCGGGCCGGGTAGGTAGACCTTCCTAAGTTCGCCCTTCATCTCATGCCACGACTCGATGGGCCATTGCCTCCTAACTTCTGTATACCTTCCCATAACTTATTGTTGGACCCCGTGATCACAGGTCAATGCACATCACTGTTCATGAAGAAGCAAGGTCCATGCACATTACTGTTCATGAAGAAGCAAGGTCGGTGCACATCTCGCTAGCACAAGAACGAAGGTCGATGCAATTTTGTACTTGCGCCCAGTAAGGTTAATGCACATCAGTCCAATGCAGACCAAGGTCTATGAACATACTGTTCACACAAAGACTAAGGTCGATGCACATGCTGAAGACTAAAGACTAATGTCGGTGCACTTTTGCTCGATAGCCTTACCAGGTCGGTGCACATTTGCATCTAAGCTATATAAGGTCGATGCACATGTTGAAGACTGAAGACTATGGTCGGTGCACATTTGCTCGATAGCTTACAAGGTCGATGCACATTTCACTTCTTGCTTTGCAAGGTCGGTGCACATGTGCATTTCTACTTACAAGGTCGGTGCTGTAGTGCCCCAGAATTTATGTAATAATTTCATGATTATTTATAGAATATTTTTGGAATTTATTAGGAATTTATAAAGGTTAAATAGATTTATACATGGATTATTGGATTAATAAGTCATTATAAAGTCCAATTATGTTAAATAATCAACCTAGCCTATTTAAATAAAATTCAAAAGGTCTAAGGACCAAGCCCATTAAGTTTGGCCCATATTCTAGATGGTTATTTAACCTATTTACGGATAAATACTATTTTTATTGATAATAAAATAGATAATTAACAAAAGAGTTTGAGTTATGTTGAATTTTGTGCACGTTGGATGTAGCGGTCTATCGTGCGACCGCCACAGCCATGTAACGCACCAGTCTGGATGCGTTACACCATGTCAGTTCCGTGAATGGAAGAACGAGTAGAAAGATTGGATCTCTGGGATCCTATCTACAAGAGACCTAATTGGGAGAACCTGTAAGGTTACTAGGGACTCTTAGAGATCAAGTTCTGGCAAATTAAGGACTCTAGAATCGATCTAATCTTCAAACCCTAGACAAAACCCTAGAAATAGGACCTAGTTCTGAACTGAGCGACCCTTACTTTTGGCTCGTGAAGAATCAAGGTAATGAGTCATAATTTCGGGTAAGTTCTTTAGAAGATTTTATTTAGTATACTTTAGACTAATAGTTCTCCAAATTTCGTGCTAGGAGATCAACCAACCAAGGAGATAGAAGCTTCCAAAGTCGCTGATTCAGTCATCGCAGCCCATAATTCAGAGCAAAAGACCCCTGAAGATCAAGAGATTAGGACGTCTAAACGAGGTAATTAGAGTTCAGCCCTTTAGAACTTTTTGTTCACCTTAGTTTCAGCTTCTTACCCACAAAATTTCACGTCCTTAGGTCAAGAGATTGGAGAGATAGAGCGACGTGAAGTTGCTAAAAAATCTCAGGAAGGGAAGAACTAGGGCGTGTCTTGTAGTCCCAAATTGGAAGATTAAAGCTCATTTAAGAGGTTGGTCATCTCATGATTGTCAAAAATATTTTGTTAGGGATAAAAGACCTCTGGTTTGGATTGATTTCATACATGATAGATCATAAATTTCATGTTTTAATAGTTCTATACATACATGCGTCTCTTAGCCCTAAATGGAAAATAAAAGATATTATCTTGTCTATTCACTAAAACCCATGCATGTAGTTGGCCTATACTTCGTTTATCATGTCTATAACAGTTGTAGTATTTTGATTTCCTGACATGTTATGTTTTCATAAACCTTTACTTTATTTTACTGCCAGCAGACGATCTGACGCATCAAGGTAAGACCGTCACAATGATCTAACGGCCTTACGATAAGCCGTCACAACCTCTGCTGTATCTTAATTACTTTGTGGTCTCTGACACATCTTAACAGGAGCGTTACACTACTGCAACGGCCCCTCGATAAACCGTCACAAGAACTGTAACGCGCCTATACTAGACCGTCAGACACCTGTGTTCTGTCAGCCCGAGGCAGAATGATAACCAGTTATGTTTACTTATAAATAAGGTTAGATAGCTAAGTTTGGACATATTATCATGACTTTAAGTTTAGTTACTGATTCATAATTGAAATTGCATGATTAAGGTGTCTTATGTTATTTTAAGTTATGTTAATTTCATGTGCCAAAATTCTATAGTTTTGTATCTAAATCATGGTTTTCAAAGATGTATTGACAGAGTTATCTTGGTTTCACGTTGCTACACATTCTCTCTCTATAAACTCATTTCTTTAAGTACATGGCACATATTCTGATATGTTATCCATTAGTTTACACTTTGCACTATAGGAACATTATTCTTGGACATGAGGACATTTCTATTGGATATTACTTCCAATGGACTAGGAAATCTTATTTCAAGGCCTCCGTAATTCTCCGCGAGCCTCAGATTCTCACTAGGACGCCGAGTTGGTTGTACCATTAAAGCCCATTTAGTAGATTACACTATCGATGTTTCTGGTTCTAGCAATGTAATGGGTCTATACTGGACCGTCAGGAGCATCTAACGGCCCAATATACGACCGTCACATTTCACTGAGTCTAATTTATTATTTCTGGATTCAGACTAATGTAACGGCCCAATACTGGTGCGTCACATGAGTGTAACGGCCCAGTACTTGACCATCACAATGCTTGAGCTAGTTAACCCAAGGTTTGACCCAAGGGTGGATATTCTAAAGTTCCAAAATTGCTTGATAATGGTCTAGGACTTGTCATATTGATCAAGAAACTTAATATAATGAATGGAAGTAAAGAAATGTACTGTTATGCTGCCCATTTATTTCCATAAGCATAACCTTATTTAAGTCATTCTTGACTCTCGCATTTTTAAAATTTGAAGCGTTCATTCATTGAATAATGTTACCATGAACTTATTGAATTGTACATTCTTGGCCATACTTTATTGTGACATGCGTGGAAGTAGCTTAATTTATACTTGAAGATGCGATCGAGTACTGATTGTGTTCAAGGGCTCTATGCTAGTCCCCTCGGTTGATTGCCGGAAACATACTATTATAAATCTTGGGGTATGATGCTACTGGCGTCGCATTGCGTTAGGAGTACTTTCTCTATAAATAAGTGAAAATCCACGATACATCATGATTGATACTTGTACATGACTTTCTTGCTTGATATTCTACAGAAATTCACAAAGTATTTGCTCATAAGCAAAAGATACTGGAGTGATGATTATGTGGCTTGCTAGTACATTCTCGATACATTCTTGTTCATGAAAGGCCAATAACATGTTATTGTTACATTCTTGCTAGTTCATTCTTGCACTCATTCTATCTTACATAATCATCTTGTTACTTTGGATATTCATGTGATTGATCGCATTTACATGATTTTACCTTATTTATTTAGAGCTAAAATATTAATTAATTTAATGATGTCTTCATGTTGATGCGAAGATACCTACTGGACAAGTGTGCTCATTACCTATTTCCATTCTTTTCAGGAGATGGAATTGATTCGAATTCGGATTCGGGTTATACAAGTAGCGGATCCGAGAGCGAATGAAAGTGTTGTCAAGATGAGAGTGAAGACTTAGCAAAGTCTATATTGTTTAGATCGAGTCTCTATAATTTTCCTATTTCTTGAGTCTGATAGGTTGAAAGAAGTTGAAAGTTATTGTATTTGAATATTGATTATCAATGAAATAAGTTGGAGTTTGATTAAAATAATGTGCAATTGCATTTATGTGTGTGATTGTCTTGCGCTCTGATCATTCTTGCTTGCAAGAGGCTTACCATGCCGGCTATTCACGTTTCTTGAGCGAGTCTTCCGCTGTCATAAAGGCTCAGGGCGTGACAGTTAAGTTGGTATCAGAGCCTAAGTCTCAGGACTTAGGGAGAAGAGTCATGTCGTAGGATAAGTCCAAGGTTAAGGACCCCTACCTATAAACTAAGGAAGAAATTTTCACACCTACGTGAGAATCGGGTAGAACCCGGGATAAGATAGTTAATTAGTTTTAAGATTGATTTTTCCACTCAACTTCACGAGAAATAATAAGTTGTTATATTTCTCTCAGGTACCTTATTATTACCATGGCTCATCATAAAGATTGGAATGGTATGCAACAAACTGTTACTGGCCTTACACAGGCATTACAAACCATGGCGCAAGCTGGCGCAGGAGCAAGGGCTGGTGATTTGCATCACAACTTTCGAAGCTTAAACCCTCCGCGTTTCTTCGGTTCTTCTAATCCTGATGAGGCAGAGAACTGGATAGATGAAATGAATCGTATCTTTGATGTTATCCAATGCACCGATCAAGAGAAGGTGTGTCTCACAACCTTTCAACTTAACAAAGATGCCCGTACATGGTGGAAGTCGGTTCCGGCACCTCCCACCGATGCACCTCATACATGGGACGATTTTCTTACCCTATTCCATGCCAAGTATTTTTCTGAGCACGTAAAAGAGAGAAAGGCTATGGAGTTCGCCGCTCTTCGGCAAGGAATGATGACAGTTGCCGAATATGAACTGCAATTCTCAAGACTTGCACCTTACGCACCGCATCTTATCAGCACCTATTTATTGAAGGCAAATCGATTCATAGACGGGTTACGGCCAGGTTTCATTCAGCAGCTCGGGACCCAAAACATCCGTACTTATGCGAAAATGGTTCAACGAGCATATTTGTGCGAAAGGACCTTAGAGAAGGTCGACAATTTAAAAGGGAAATGAGAAGAATCCAGCCGACGCTCAGATCGACGTTATAAGAAAGTAGAGTTTAGCATCACGGAGCCCTACAAAAGCCGTGATAGTAAGAAAAGATCCAGGAATGGGAATGGTGGAAGTTCCCATAAGTAAAAGAAAGTCAAGGAAGAGAAGGAGTAAGTTTCTACAGCTTGCATGTTTTACAAAAAATTTGGCCATTCGGCTGAGGAATGCTGGAAGAGCCTCGGCGCTTATTTACATTGTGGAAGTAGGGAGCATCGCATGCCAGATTGCCCCCTTATGAAAGTCCAATCGTCTGGTGGAGGACGTAGGAGGCAGGCTCGCCTCAATGCCGTCTTAGAAGAAGAGGAAGTGCCCAATGATGGTGGGCTTATGGAAGGTACTCTTCAAATTTGTTATCATCCTGGATCTGTGCTATTTGACACTGGTGCCTCTCATTCTTTTATCTCCACTACTTTTGCAAAAATATTATCAATTGCATCAATTCTCTTACCTTCAAATCTCGCTATTTCCACACCCTTAGGTTCTGGAACAAAGCTTACCGACTATTATCCTGATAGCGAAGTGATTGTAGAAGGTCATAATCTCCCCGTAAACTTAGTATGTCTTGACATGAAAGGTTATGATGCCATTTTAGGGGTAGATTGGCTTGTAGATCATGATGCTTATATCAATTGCCGAAATAGGATTATATCCTTCCGAAAACCCGATCTTCCAAGATTCTCTTTTCTTGGCATCAAGTACAAGAAGCATCCTACTATCATATCCTCTCTTCACGCTTGCAAACTTATCTCGCAAGGATGTGAAGCTTTTCTTGCTTCTGTTATTGTTACCGAATCTAGGGAGATCATCCTAGCATACATCCCTATTGTAAATGAGTTCCCCGATGTGTTTCCATCCGAATTACCCAGTTTACCACCTGAGAGGGAAGTGAACTTCACTATTGAACTCATTCCAGGAGCAGCACCTATTTCTGTAGCCCCTTACAGGATGTCCCCCACAGAACTCAAGGAATTGAAGAATCAGTTTCAGGAACTACTGGATAAGGGCTTCATCAGACCTAGCACATCCCCTTGGGGTGCGCCTATTCTATTTGTCAAAAAGAAGGATGGTTCTCTCAGATTATGCAGAGATTACCGGTGACTGAATCAACTCACGATTAAAAACAAGTATTTGTTGCCGCGTATCGATGAACTCTTCGATCAACTTTCAGGAGCAGAATATTTCTCTAAGATAGACCTCAGATCAGGTTATCATCAGCTTAGAATTAAAGAAGAAGACATCTTTAAATCATCTTTTCGGAGTCGTTATGGCCACTATGAATTCGTAGTAATGCCATTCGGGTTAACCAATACCCCAGTAGCGTTTATGCAACTTATGAACAGTGTTTTTCAACCATATCTGGACCAATTCATCGTCGTCTTCATCGATGACATCTTGATATATTCCAAGACAAAGAAAGAACATGAAGACCATCTGAGGATAGCTTTGCAAATACTTAGAGAACATAAACTTTATACCAAACTTAATAAGTGTGAGTTCTGGCTCAAGGAAGTTTCATTCCAAGGCCATTTTATTTCAAAGGAAGGTATCGCTGTAGATCCTTCTAAGGTAGAAGTTGTCAGAAATTGGAGTCAGCCAACAACCGTATTGGAAGTACGAAGCTTTCTGGGTCTAGCTGGTTATTATAGAAGATTCATTAAGGACTTCTCAAAGATAGCAGTTCCTTTAACTAGACTCACGAGAAAAGAAAATCCTTTTGTCTGGTCAGAGGAATGTGAAAAGAGTTTCCAAACTCTTAAAAATCATCTTACTACAGCTACTATTCTAACACTACCGATGGATGGTGGTGGATTCGAAGTATATACGGATGCATCAGGTATTGGCTTAGGGTGTGTCCTCATGCAAAATGGAAAAGTAATATGTTATTCTTTAAGACAATTGAAACATCACGAGGAAAATTATCCCGTGCATGATTTAGAATTAGCAGCTGTCATTTTCGCATTGAAAATTTGACGTCATTATCTCTATGGAGAAAAGTTTACGGTATACTCAGACCACAAAAGCCTGAAGTATTTATTTTCTCAAAAAGAGCTAAATATGAGGCAGAGGAGGTGGTTAGAATATCTCAAAGACTTTGATTTTGCTATTCAATATCATCTTGGCAATGCTAATGCTGTAGCTGATGCACTCAGCAGAAAAGCAATGGGTATGCTATCAAGTCTTATGATTAGTATGACTAATCTTATTCCTCAATTTGCTCAGTTGAACTTAGATGTTGACAATAAGGAGGATTGTGTCACGCCCCGAGCGCGGAAGATACTCGGATATGCGCGACGAGTTTATATCAATCATGTCAATCAGAGTAGTAGTGTATTCGACACCAAAACAGAGATGCGCAAAATAGAAAGATAACCCAATCCTTTATTTCATAATGGATAGACTATTACAAATCCAATACTCTATTCAATTAAAAAGGAAAAGTACAGAGTTGACTCAAGAAAATAGGAAAAAGACTAGATGACACTTGGAAAAGCTCTAGCTCTTTCACTCTTGACTTTCCCCATCAGATTGACTTTCTTCATCGGACTTACCTGAAAAGTAAGGGACAAACACGGAGTGAGCGAACGCTCAGTAGGAAATTATATCTCAAGCGCTAGCAAGGGGTTTAAATAATTACATCTTTCATGCATGTACTGTAGCTATGCATGCTCGTATAAAACGACAAGATAGAGAGAGAATTTATCAATAAGACAGCAAGATGAACTAGTCATGAGCTTTCAAGAAAAGATAACAAGATATTCAAGCAAGTATTTTTTAGCAAGTCATGTCAAGAACTTTGGCTATCATGTATCAAGCAAGCAAGTGATTACCCTTTTTCGGGTCACGCAATTCATGTCATGTCAAGTACGAGTCAATTACAAGATTTGTGTGGAATGTCCAATCAAGCTAGTCATGTACTCGGTATAATGCCAGATACCTTATCATTCAACTCCCATGGGCACAAGTACTTTCGGGTGCTCCTCCCAGGACCAGATCGGGC
Organism: Amorphophallus konjac; assembly: GCA_022559845.1. Classification (NCBI taxonomy): domain Eukaryota; kingdom Viridiplantae; phylum Streptophyta; class Magnoliopsida; order Alismatales; family Araceae; genus Amorphophallus; species Amorphophallus konjac. The sequence continues at coordinate 367,815,028 of CM040120.1, read as the reverse complement.
CCTATATGCGCAGGCATTTATCATGTATATTTGACATCCACTCTTGTATATATATATAGTCAATATGGAATTTTCAACAATTTAAGCTTGTAGACACGTAGGATAACTTTGAGAGAATGGAGTCTAAAAATACGACATTGGACATAGATAGGCGATAACAACGGTACAATCACGATGAACGATGAAACTAGGTGGAATTAGGTTCCCTTAACTCGGGTACCATGACAAACAAGTATGGACATTCTTTATATAGAATTGAGGTCCACATGAACAGTATATCAAAGGCAAGATACCCTCATTCTTATTATAGAATTGAGGTCCACAAGAACATCAACAAATGGCATGATATCATCATCCCATTAAGAATTCTTATGATATACTCTTTGCATATCATAAGGGCCGGTATACCATGTTTCTTTAGAGTGACATGGCATTCAATAGTGTAATGGGTTTTTAGGGTACAACCAGCTCAGTCGGCCTTGAGGGAATCCAAGGCTCGAGGAGTCTTACGGAGGTCTCTATGACTAACTCGCTAGTCCAAAGGAACGGAATGTCCAATGGAGAGCTTGTATGTCAATGAGAGTTGAGGGTGATCGATAAAACATCATGAAACGTGAGACTATACTCACGGAGTGGAGATATAGTGCCGATATACATATATATAGATATACTGAACCCATCGGTTATCAGAAACAGGGAAAAACATTTTTACAGGAAAATAACGACTTAAGTAAAGTCACTACTCAAGTAATTAACGCCTTAGATAAGGGCGTTTATCTATTTTTCCTATTTTGCAGGAATTTCAATAATTCAGTATTTTACCAAAAACGCGCCTTGGTGAAGGGCGTTTATTTACAATGTGACGACGTAATCAGTGGTCGTCCATTCTTTCCTTCTATTTTTACAGAGTATATATTTTCAGAACTTTCTCAAAACACGCCCTGGACAGGGGCGTTACTTTTCAATTCACGTCCTGAACAGGGGCGTTAGTCAAGTGAGAGACGACCTATACAGGGTCGTGAATTCAAGAATTTACAATATTTCGGGAAATAAAATTCCAAGAGACAAGAGACATGATCATGACAGAAAATTAGCAGGAATTCACAGGTCGAGTCATGCAATATATATTAGATTGGATATTTCATATCTATTGAATTTTTAACGTGGATCAATTATTAATTACATGTGATTTTCATGAGATTAACGCCTACAGGGCAGGGCGTCAAATCTGAAATTGACGACCTAGTGCAGTCGTTTCTTTAAAGTAGCGCCCTGGACACGGGCGTCTCTTGCAAAAATATAACAGAAACGTGTAGAAACCATCAGGAAACTTATATACATGACATGCATGATGTGTTACTATGAATTTAATTTGTTTGGGCTACGTTGCTTGAGAAAACCTACCTTGACAAAGATTTGAACGGATGCAGGTTCTGTGAAGAAAGAACGATACTCTGTTTTATAAACAGTGTCTTTTGAATCTTTCGAACAATAGCAGCAGCAAGGGTAGTAATAGGTTGCAGATGAAGAACCCTCAATTCTTCAGTAGGTTATGATGACTTCCCTACAGAGAAATAAGATGAAGAAACATTAGTTTTTCTTCATAATACTTACTGAAGGTAGAGGAAAGAAGAACTTACCCTTTTGTTCTTCACAACGTTAATCTTCTTAACCTGTAAGAAGAGAAGAAGACGAAGAACCTGTTAATGTTCTTCATACCATCGTAAACAGAAAAGAAGAAGAAAGAACCTTGGTTCTTCACATACCGTAGAATAGTCCGAACGCCAAATAGCATTCTCGGTTCAAGCAGTAGGTTATTTATAGGATTTAGGTGAACCTAATAGAGTTAGTGTTCGATTGGAAGTAATACTTCCATATTAGAGTTATTACTACATTCGAACTCTTTCTCATAGTTATCAACTTACCCTGGATAGACTCCTGGGTCGAACGAAACTCAAACTAAATTAGCGTCCTAAGTAAGGGCGTCGAATTTAAATTGACGCCTTGTCAAGCGTCGTTACTTGTTGAAACGTGTCCACTCAAAGGACGTTATGCAAACTTGCCCTTTTTATTTATTTTGGTCGTTTGAAATTTGATGCCTTGACATGTGGGCGTCCTTTCTTCAAAACACGCCTTAGGTAAGGGCGTTTTATTGTAAAGTAGCGCCTATATCTGAGGCGTTATTTTCATCAGGGTTTAATTATTTTTCTTCCAAGCTCTTTCGTTTATTTATTAAATCTTTTAATCTATTTTGATTTATTTTATTTATCAGGGTTGCTACACCCTCCCCCACTTAAAAAGAATTTGGTCCCCAAATTCTATATCATACATTTACATATGGAGAGTGTAGAGTATGTACCTTCTAAAATAAGTCTGGAAATCACTTCATCATAGATTTCTCGGTCTCCCATGTAGCTTCTTGTTCTGAATTCTTATTCCATTGTACCTTTAGCATGGGAATAACCTTATTCCTTAGGGTACGTACTTCTCGATCTAAGATCTTCATAGGCTTCTGTTCATACGTGAGATCCTTCTGGATTACTAGGTCTCCATGTTCGATAATATGTGATGGATCATGCACATACTTCTTCAACATAGATATGTGGAACACACTATGTACTTCGGACAATTGAGGTGGCAATGCGATGCGATAAGCAACCTCGCCAACTCTTTCTAGTATCTCAAAAGGTCCGATAAATCTTGGTGTAAGCTTGCCCTTAACACCAAATCTTCGTATTCCACGTCCAGGTGATATCTTGAGAAATACATGATCTCCAACTTGGAATTCAAGATCTCTTCTTCTTGTGTCAGCATAAGCCTTTTGTCTAGACTGAGCAACTTACAGTCTTCCTCTGATTACTTGTATCTTCTCAGTTGTATCCCTTACCATGTCTGGACCTAACAGTTGTTTCTCTCCAACTTCGTCCCAGCATAAGGGTGATCGACAACTCCTTCCGTATAAGGCTTCAAAAGGTGCCAGTTGTATACTTGCCTGGTAGCTATTATTGTATGCAAATTCGACCAGAGGCAAGTGATCATGCCAGTTTCCACCAAGATCAATGATGCAAGCTCTTAGCATATCTTCGACTACCTGATTAGTTCTCTCGGTCTGACCATCCGTTTGTGGATGAAAAGCGGTGCTAAAGTTAAGTCTCGTTCCCAACGAACGTTGTAGTCCTTTCCAAAAATGAGAAGTAAAATGGGGATCTCTGTCAGACACGATTGAAACAGGAATACCATGTAATCTGACTATTTCCTTGATGTATAGTGCAGCTAAGACATCAACTGACCATCGACTCTTGATTGGCAAGAAATGCGCTGATTTAGTCAATCGGTCAATGATAACCCATATTCCATCATGTCCTCTTTTTGATTTAGATAAACTCATGATGAAATCCATACCAATATCCTCCCACTTCCATTTAGGGATATCTAGAGGATGTAGCTTTCCAGCAGGCTTTTGGTGTTCCGCCTTGACTTGTTGGCATGTGAGACAGCGTGATACGTAGTCCGCTATTTCTCTTTTCATGTTGGGCCACCAAAATTTTCTTTTCACATCTTGGTACATCTTGGTAGATCCAGGATGAATCGTATACCTTGACCTATGAGCTTCATCTAAGACCTTCTTCTTCAATTCTGGGCAGTCCGGTATACAAGTTCTATTCTTGAACATTAATCTTCCATCAGAAGCTAATTGGAAATCCGATTGTCCTTCTAATCTGCCCTTGATTTCTACTAATGTAGGATCATCATTCTGAAGTGCTTGTATTTCAGACAATAAATCTGACTGTATGCTTACATGAGATAATGTGACACATCTAGGGTCCGTGTCCATGCTTATATTGAGTTCAGAGAATTGTTCCAGCAATTTCCATTCTTGTATCAGACAATTGGCTAACAGTGCTCTCGGTTTTTGACTAAGGGCATCCGTAACATAATTACCCTTTCCGGGATGATATTGTATATTGAAGTCGAAGTCCTTGAGATATTCTAGCCAACATTTTTGTCTCATATTCAACTCCTTCTGTGAGAAGAGATATTTGAGACTCTTGTGATCGGAGTATACAGTAAACTGTACTCCATAAAGATAATGTCTCCATATTTTGAGTGCAAATACTACCGCGGCTAATTCTAAGTCATGGACGGGGTAGTTCTCTTCATGCTTCTTTAATTGACGAGAAGAGTAGGCTATAACCTTCCCTTGTTGCATTAGAACACACCCGAGGCCAATGCCAGAAGCATCAGTGTATACCTCGAATTTTTCTCCTTCAATTGGCAATGCTAAGATAGGAGCTGTAGTAAGATGATCCTTGAGAGTTTGGAAGCTTCTTTCACATTCCTCATCCCATTCATAACGGATCTCCTTACGAGTTAACCTCGTAAGTGGCACGTCGATTTTAGAAAAATCCTTGATGAATCGCCTGTAATAGCCGGCAAGACCTAAGAAACTTCGGATCTCGCTAGCATTGGTCGGTCTTTCCCAGTTCCTTACAGCTTCAACCTTTGATGGGTCTACAGACAAGCCATCCTTTGATATAACATGTCCGAGAAAAGTCACTTCTTCAAGCCAGAATTCACACTTGCTAAGTTTTGCATATAATTGGTTTGTCCTTAATATTTGTAATGCAATCCTCAAATGTTCCTCATGCTCTTCCTTGGTCTTGGAATAAATCAATATATCATCAATAAAGACCACCACGAATTGATCCAAATAAGGCCTGAATATACTATTCATTAACTGCATAAAGGCAGCAGGGGCATTCGTTAGTCCGAAAGGCATAACAACAAATTCATAATGGCCATACCTGCTTCTGAATGCGGTTTTATGAATATCCTCGTCCTTGATTCTTAGTTGGTGATATCCGGACCAAAGATCAATTTTGGAAAAGTACATGGATCCTGAAATTTGATCAAACAATTCATCGATTCTCGGCAGTGGATACTTGTTCTTGATAGTGAGGTGATTCAATTGTCGATAGTCGACGCATAACCTCATGGATCCGTCTTTCTTCTTTACAAATAATACAGGCGCTCCCCACGGGGAAGTACTTGGTCTAATGAATCCTTTCTTAATGAGTTCCATCAATTGCTCCTTTAACTCCTTGAGTTCAGCAGGTGACATCCTATAAGGTGCCTTTGAAATCGGACCAGCACCAGGGACTAAGTCAATGGTGAAGGCCACTTCTCTTTGCGGGGGTAATCCCGGCAAATCTTTCGGAAACACGTCCGGAAATTCTTGTACCACTGGAATGTCTTCTAGCTTAATCTCCTTAGCTTCTTTAACTGTGACAAATGCGAGGAAAGATGAACATCCTTTCCTGATGAGCTTGCTAGCTCGGAGAGCTGAAATAATAGGGGATTTGCTCCGACTCTTGGGGCTAGTAAATATTAGTTCTGGAAATTCCTTGAAAGTAACCTTGCTGTTGCGGCAATCAACCATTGCCTGATACTTGGATAACCAATCTGCCCCTAGTATAACATCATACTCTTTCAGATCTAAACATATGAGATCAATAGGGAGATTTCTACCCTGAACCAATACTTCGCAGTTTTGGTAATGATGTGTAATATCAGTCTCATCATCCAGAGGAGTAGACAAAACTAACTTTATCCATTCCGGTTCTAGGGGTAATGGGTCAGCAAACTTCTTAGAAACAATAGAATGCGATGCACCAGTATCAATTAAGACATATGCATTCCTGGAACAAACTTTCAATGTACCTTCCACTAAGCCGCCTTCTTCTTCTTGCTCGGTCTCCTTGATTGCATGAAGACGAGCATTCTTAGTTACTGGGCGTTTTCCGTCATTGGCTTGATTATTTAGTAGTGGGCAATCGGGAATCCGATGCTCACGACTCCCACAACGGAGACATGCTCCTAGTTTCCTCCAGCATTCTTCTGCTCTATGACCTGCTTTATCACAATGTTTGCACACTGTATTTGGAGAGGTAGTGGTGATAGAGAAGGGCTTGGTCTTCTTGAACTTTTGCTCTTGCGAGGGAGTACCTCCATTACTAGGCCTCTTCTTGAAGTTGGGTTTAAAGGAACCCGAACCTGTAACTTGTTCCTTCTTATCCTTACCATGAATCCTATCAGGCAGTTCCGTGGCATCTTCTAATAGTTGAGCTCGGCGTACTATCTCCGAGTAGACTTGAATGTCCATCGGCGCCAGTTGAGTAATATCTTGGGGCCTGAGCCTATTAAGAAACCTCCTAGCTTTCATTTTCTCGGTGCTAACTAGATGCTTAGCATACCGAGACAATCTAGAGAATTAGGCCTCATACTCGGCCACTGACAAAGATCGTTGCTTTAATGCAACAAATTCTGCAGCCTTCTTTTCCTGAACTCGGTCCGAGAAATATTTTGCGTTGAAGTGTTCAACGAATTCTTCCCACGAAACCTGATCTTGATTTATAGTAGCCTCTATTGATTCCCACCAGCATCTAGCATCCCTTTCTAACTGAAAAGTAGCTAATAAAACTTTATCCTGATCCGTGCATTGCATAACACGGAATATACGTTCTATCTCCCTAATCCAGTGTTCAGCGTCATCTGGATCAGTAGAACCCGTGAACTTGGGTGGGTTCATGTTCTTGAAAGTCTGGTGGAGACTTCCTGCTCGTTGTCCACCTCCTTGTGCTACTTGTTGCAGCACTTGAGTCATGCCTTGAAGGGTACGCTGCATGTTGCGCCATTGAGCACGTTCGGCAGCCATTATCCTACAATTACAATAACTAGATTAGTATATACTCGCGTTAAGGGCTTTTAAGTTTTTTATATTAACTCAACCCTTGGTTCTACCCAGTCTCACTGGTTAAAGGTTTAAAACTTATCCTTGGACTTGGGTTTTCCTAGGAATTGAATACCCTAGGCTCTGATACCACAAAAATTGTCACGCCCCGAGCGCGGAAGATACTCGGATATGCGCGACGAGTTTATATCAATCATGTTAATCAGAGTAGTAGTGTATTCGACACCAAAATAGAGATGCGTAAAATAGAAAGATAACCCAATCCTTTATTTCATAATGGATAGACTATTACAAATCCAATACTCTATTCAATTAAAAAGGAAAAGTACAGAGTTGACTCAAGAAAATAGGAAAAAGACTAGATGACACTTGGAAAAGCTCTAGCTCTTTCACTCTTGACTTTCCCCATCAGATTGACCTTCTTCATCGGACTTACCTGAAAAGTAAGGGACAAACACGGAGTGAGCGAACGCTCAGTAGGAAATTATATCTCAAGTGCTAGCAAGGGGTTTAAATAATTACATCTTTCATGTATGTACTGTAGCTATGCATGCTCGTATAAAACGACAAGATAGAGAGAGAATTTATCAATAAGACAGCAAGATGAACTAGTCATGAGCTTTCAAGAAAAGATAACAAGATATTCAATCAAGTACTTTTTAGCAAGTCATGTCAAGAACTTTGGCTATCATGTATCAAGCAAGCAAGTAATTACCCTTTTTCGGGTCACGCAATTCATGTCATGTCAAGTACGAGTCAAGTACAAGATTTGTGTGGAATGTCCAATCAAGCTAGTCATGCACTCGGTATAATGCCAGATATCTTATCATTCAACTCCCATGGGCACAAGTACTTTCGGGTGCTCCTCCCAGGACCAGATCGGGCCCTATATGCGCAGGTATTTATCATGTATATTTGACATCCACTCTTGTATATATATATATAGCCAATATGGAATTTTCAACAATTTAAGCTTGTAGACACGTAGGATAACTTTGAGAGAATGGAGTCTAAAAATATGACATTGGACATAGATAGGCGATAAGAACGGTACAATCACGATGAACGATGAAACTAGGTGGAATTAGGTTCCCTTAACTCGGGTAACATGACAAACAAGTATGGACATTCTTTATATAGAATTGAGGTCCACATGAACAGTATATCAAAGGCAAGATACCCTCATTCTTATTATAGAATTGAGGTCCACAAGAACATCAACAAATGGCATGATATCATCATCCCATTAAGAATTCTTATGATATACTCTTTGCATATCATAAGGGCCGGTATACCATGTTTCTTTAGAGTGACATGGCATTCAATAGTGTAATGGGTTTTTAGGGTACAACCAGCTCAGTCGGCCTTGAGGGAATCCAAGGCTCGAGGAGTCTTACGGAGGTCTCTATGACTAACTCGCTAGTCCAAAGGAACGGAATGTCCAATGGAGAGCTTGTATGTCAATGAGAGTTGAGGGTGATCGATAAAACATCATGAAACGTGGGACTATACTCACGGAGTGGAGATATAGTGCCGATATACATATATATAGATATACTGAACCCATCGGTTATCAGAAACAGGGAAAAATATTTTTACAGGAAAATAACGACTTAAGTAAAGTCACTACTCAAGTAGTTAACGCCTTAGATAAGGGCGTTTATCTATTTTTCCTATTTTGCAGGAATTTCAATAATTCAGTATTTTACCAAAAACGCGCCTTGGTGAAGGGCGTTTATTTACAATGTGATGACGTAATCAGTGGTCGTCCATTCTTTCCTTCTATTTTTACAGAGTATATATTTTCAGAACTTTCTCAAAACACGCCCTAGACAGGGGCGTTACTTTTCAATTCACGTTCTGAACAGGGGCGTTAGTCAAGTGAGAGACGACCTATACAGGGTCGTGAATTCAAGAATTTACAATATTTCAGGAAATAAAATTCCAAGAGACAAGAGACATGATCATGACAGAAATTTAGCAGGAATTCACAGGTCGAGTCATGCAATATATATTAGATTGGATATTTCATATCTATTGAGTTTTTAACGTGGATCAATTATTAATTACATGTGATTTTCATGAGATTAACGCCTACAGGGCAGGGCGTCAAATCTGAAATTGACGACCTAGTGCAGGTCGTTTCTTTAAAGTAGCGCCCTGGACACGGGCGTCTCTTGCAAAAATATAACAGAAACGTGTAGAAACCATCAGGAAACTTATATACATGACATGCATGATGTGTTACTATGAATTTAATTTGTTTGGGCTATGTTGCTTGAGAAAACCTACCTTGACAAAGATTTGAACGGATGCAGGTTCTGTGAAGAAAGAACGATACTTTGTTTTATAAACAGAGTCTTTTGAATCTTTCGAACAATAGCAGCAGCAAGGGTAGTAATAGGTTGCAGATGAAGAACCCTCAATTCTTCAGTAGGTTATGATGACTTCCCTACAGAGAAATAAGATGAAGAAACATTAGTTTTTCTTCATAATACTTACTGAAGGTAGAGGAAAGAAGAACTTACCCTTTTGTTCTTCACAACGTTAATCTTCTTAACCTGTAAGAAGAGAAGAAGACGAAGAACCTGTTAATGTTCTTCATACCATCGTAAACAGAAAAGAAGAAGAAAGAACCTTGGTTCTTCACATACTGTAGAATAGTCCGAACGCCAAATAGCGTTCTCGGTTCAAGCAGTAGGTTATTTATAGGATTTAGGTGAACCTAATAGAGTTAGTGTTCGATTGGAAGTAATACTTCCATATTAGAGTTATTACTACATTTGAACTCTTTCTCATAGTTATCAACTTACCCTGGATAGACTCTTGGGTCGAACGAAACTCAAACTAAATTAGCGTCCTAAGTAAGGGCGTCGAATTTAAATTGACGCCTTGTCAAGCGTCGTTACTTGTTGAAACGCGTCCACTCAAAGGACGTTATGCAAACTTGCCCTTTTTATTTATTTTGGTCGTTTGAAATTTGACGTCTTGACATGTGGGCGTCCTTTCTTCAAAACACGCCTTAGGTAAGGGCGTTTTATTGTAAAGTAGCGCCTATATCTGAGGCGTTATTTTCATCAGGGTTTAATTATTTTTCTTCCAAGCTCTTTCGTTTATTTATTAAATCTTTTAATCTATTTTGATTTATTTTATTTATCAGGGTTGCTACAGATTGTTTCCTAGCTAATATTCAAGCTCAACCTACATTGATAGAAGATCTGGTCAAGCTACAAAATGATGATCCTATATTATTGGAGATCAAGGCCAATGTTGAACAAAGATCGGATTTTTCTATTAAGGATGGAAGATTGCTATTTAAAGACCGAGTATGTGTACCGGATAATAAGGATACGAAGAAATAGATTATAAAAGAAGCACATAAATCCAGGTATACCGTTCACCCAGGTAGTACAAAAATGTATCATGATCTCAAAAGGAATTTCTGGTGGCCCAACATGAAGAGAGAAATAGCTGATTTCGTGTCTCGTTGTCTCACTTGTCAACAAGTAAAGGCAGAGCGTTTTAGAACCGTAGGTAAACTGCGTCCCTTGAATATTCCCGAATGGAAGTGAGAGAGTATAGGGATGGATTTCATTATGGGGTTACCTAAGACAAGAGGTGGACACGATGGTATATGGGTAATCATAGACCGATTAAATAAATCTTCACATTTCATACCAATCAAAAGTCGATGGTCTGTGGATATCCTGGCAGCATTATACATAAGGGAAATTGTTAAATTACACGGTGTCCCAGTCACTATTATATCTGATAGAGATCCTCGATTCACATCACAGTTTTGGAAAGGTCTACAATAGTCACTAGGGACTAGATTGAATTTCAGCATAGCCTTTCATCCACAAACTGATGGTCAGACAGAAAGAACGAATCAAGTGGTAGAAGACATACTCAGGGCTTGTGTTATTGATTTTGGAGGTAGTTGGCATGATCACTTGCCTCTAGTAGAATTTGTATATAACAAAATTTATCAAGCCAGCATACAAATGGCACCTTTTGAAGCTCTATATGGAAAAAGTTGTCGATCACCAATATGTTAGAGTGAAATAGGGGAAAGATAATTCTTAGGCCCCGATATTATCAGAGATTCTACAGAAAAGATCTAGCTTATTCAAGAGAGAATAAAGATGGCACAAGATAGGCAGAAATCTTATGTTGATAATCGAAGATGTGACTTAGAATTTCAAGTAGGAGACCATGTGTATCTCAAGGTTTCTCCAGGTAGTGGTATTCGGAGATTTGGCATTAAGGGCAAACTAACTCCAAGGTTCATTGGCCCGTTTGAAATTCTTGAAAAGGTCGGTGAAGTGGCTTATAGACTGACTTTACCTCCATAATTAGCAGGAGTTCATGACGTATTTCACATCTCTATGCTGAAGAAATATGTATATGATCCTGACCATATTATCACTTATGACAATCTGGAACGAGAAGTGCGTCAACTAAGAAATAAAGTTATTCCTATCGTCAAGATTCAATGGAAGAAAATATGGCCATATGAAGCAACATGGGAAACCGAAGCAGCCATGCGAAAAAAATTTCTAGAATTACTCAACTGTAAGTACACTCTCCATAATCCATGTATTGAAATTGGGGACCAAATTCTTTTAAGTGGGAGAGGGTGAGGTGCCCCAGAATTTATGCAATAATTTCTAGATTATTTATAGAATTTTCTAGAATTTATTAGGAATTTATAATGGCTAAATAGATTTATAAATGAATTATTGGATTAATAAGTCATTATAAGGCCCAATTGTGTTAAATAATCAACCTAGCCTATTTAAATAAAATCTAAAAGGTCTAAGGACCAAGTCCATTAAGTTTGGCCCATATTCTAGAAGGTTATTTAGCCTATTTATGGATAAATACTATTTTTATAGATAATAAAATGGATAATTAACAAAAGAGTTTGAATTATGTTGAATTCTGTGCACGTTGGATGTAGCGGTCTATCGTGCGACCGCCACAGCCATGTAACGCACCAGTCTGGATGCGTTACACCCTATCAGTTTCGTGAATGGAAGAACGAGTAGAAAGATTGAATCTCTGGGATCCTATCTACAAGAGACATAATTGGGAGAACCTGTAAGGTTACTAGGGACTCTTAGGGATCAGGTTCTGGCAAATTAAGGACTCTAGAATCGATCTAATCTTCAAATCCTAGCCAAAACCCTATAAATAGGACCTAATTCTGAACTGAGCGACCCTTACTTTTGGCTCGTGAAGAATCAAGGTAATGAGTCATAATTTCAGGTAAGTTCTTTAGAAGATTTTGTTTAGTATACTTTAAACTAATAGTTCTCCAAATTTCGTGCTAGGAGATCAACCAACCAAGGAGATATAAGCTTCCAAAGTTGCTGATTCAGTCATAGCAGCCCAGAATTCAGAGCAAAAGACCCCTGAAGATCAAGAGATTAGGACGTCTAAACGAGGTAATTAAAGTTCAGCCCTTTAGAACTTTTTGTTCACCTTAGTTTCAGCTTCTTACCCTCAAAATTTCACATCCTTAGGTCAAGAGATTGGAGAGATAGGGCGACGTGAAGTTGCTGAAAAATCTTAGGAAGGGAAGAACTAGGACGTGTCTTGCAGTCCCAAATTGGAAGATTAAAGCTCATTTAAGAGGTAGGTCATCTCATGATTGGCAAAAATATTTTGTTAGGGATAAAAGCCTTCTAGTTTGGATTGATTTCATGCATGATAGATCATAAATTTCATGTGTTAATATTTCTATACATGCATGCGTCTCTTAGCCCTAAATGAAAAATAAAAGATATTATCTTGTCTATTCACTAAAACCCATGCATGTAGTTGGCCTATACTTCATTTATCACGTCTAGAACAGTTGTAGTATTTTGATTTCCAGGCATGTTATGTTTTCATAAATCTTTACTTTATTTTACTGCCAGCAGACGATCTGACGCATCAAGGTAAGACCGTCACAATGATCTAACGACCTTACGATAAGCCATCACAACCTCTGCTGTATCTTAATTACTTTGTGATCTCTAACGCATCTTAACAGGAGCGTTACACTACTGTAACGGCCCCTCGATAAACCGTCACAAGAACTGCAACGCGCCTATACTAGACCGTCAGACACCTGTGTTCTGTCAGCCCGAGGCAGAATGATAACCAGTTATGTTTACTTATAAATAAGCTTAGATAGCTATGTTTGGACCTGTTATCATGACTTTAAGTTTAGTTACTGATTCATAATTGAAATTGCATGATTAAGATGTCTTAAGTTATTTTAAGTTATGTTAATTTCATGTGCCAAAATTCTATAGTTTTGTATCTAAATCATGGTTTTCAAAGATGTATTGACAGAGTTATCTTGGTTTCACGTTGCTACACATTCTCTCTCAATAGAGTCATTTCTTTAAGTACATGGCACATATTCCGGTATGTTATCCATTAGTTTACACTTTGCACTATAGGAACATTATTCTTGGACATGAGGACCTCTCTATTGGATATTCCTTCCAATGGACTAGAAAATCTTGTTTCAAGGCCTCCATAATTCTCCGCGAGCCTAGGATTCCCACTAGGACGCCGAGTTGGTTGTACCATAAAAGCCCATTTAGTAGATTACATTATCGATGTTTCTGGTTCTAGTAATGTAACGGATCTATACTGGACCGTCAGGAGCATCTAACGGCCCAATATACGACCGTCACATTTCACTGAGTCTATTTTATTATTTCTGGATTCAGACTAATGTAACGGCCCAATACTGGTACGCCACATGAGTGTAACGGCCCAGTACTTGACCGTCACAATGCCTGAGCTAGTTAACCCGAGGTTTGACCGAAGGGTGGATATTCTAAAGTTTTTAGATGGCTTGGTAATGGTCTGGGACTTGTCATATTGATCAAGAAACTTAATATAATGAATGGAAGTAAAGAAATGTACTGTTATGCTTCCGATTTATTTCCATAAGCATAACCTTGTTTAAGTCATTCTTGACTCTCGCATTCTTAAAATTTGAAGCATTCATTCATTGAATAATGTTACCATGAACTTATTGAATTGTACATTCTTGGCCATACTTTATTGTGACATGCGTGGAAGTAGCTTGATTTATACTTGAAGATGCGATCGAGCACTGATTGTGTTCAAGGGCTCTATGCTAGTCCCCTCGGCTGATTACCGGAAACATACTATTATACACCATTGGGTATGATGCTACTGGCATCGCATTGCACTGGGAGTATTTTCTCTATAAATAAGTGAAAATCCACGATACATCATGATTGATACTTGTACATGACTTTCTTGCTTGATATTCCACAGAATTTCACGAAGTACTTGCTCATAAGCAAAAGATACTGGAGTGATAATTATGTGGCTTGCTAGTACATTCTCGATACATTCTTGTTCATGAAAGGCCAATAACATGTTCTTGTTACATTCTTGCTAGTTCATTCTTGCTCTCATTCTATCTTACATAATCATCTTGTTACTTTGGGTATTCGCGTGATTGATCGCATTTGCATGATTTTACCTTATTTCTTTAGAGCTAAAATGTTAATTACTTTAATGATGTCTTTATGTTGATGCGAAGATACCTACTGGGCAAGTTTGCTCATTATCTATTTCCATTCTTTTCAGGAGATGGAAGTGATTCGAATTCGGATTCGGGTTATACAAGTAGCGGGTCTGAGAGCGAATGAAAGTGTTGTCAAGATGAGAGTGAAGACTTAGCAAAGTCTATATTATTTAGATCGAGTCTCTGTAATTTTTCTATTTCTTGAGTCTGATAGGTTGAAAGAAGTTGAAAGTTGTTGTATTTGAATATTGATTATCAATGAAATAAGTTGGAGTTTGATTAAAATAATGTGCAATTACATTTATGTGTGTGATTGTCTTGCGCTCTGATCATTCTTGCTTGCAAGAGGCTTACCATGCCGGCTATTCACATTTCTCGAGCGAGTCTTCCACTGTCATAAAGGCTCGGGATGGGGCAGGTGCACATTATGTTAGACATCACATGCAGGTCGGTGCACATATGCATCTTAGCCATAAAAGGTCTGCGCATTTTTTGTCTTCAACGCATATAGATCTGTCCATGTTTGCCTTCAACACATCTGGGTCTATGCATGTGTCACATATCCAAGTCTGTACACATTCACATTTGCATAACCACGTCTGTGCACATATCCAAGTCTGTGCACATTCACTTTTGCTTAACCAGGTCTATGCACATATCCAAGTCTGTGCACATAAAGGGATAAGCTTGTCTAGGGTCTGTGCACATTTGGAATTCAAGTCTACGCACATGAGTAAGTCCATGCACATTGAAGTCCAAGCTTGTCCAGGGTATGTGCACATGTATAGAGCAAAGTCTATGCATATACATACTGTTTGATGAAATGCCTCAGTGAGCGGCTCCCAAGGCCTCTTTTAACAAACCTATTGTCTGTTCAAAAAGAATCCAGAGAGCAAAAATAGGAATCACAAATGCCCAAAAACACATCTTTTGAGGTCTGGAAGGTGTCCTTGGTCAGTCAACCATCCTTGTCATCATTGGCTTGCTAAATCAGTCCTTTTGGTCATTGGAAAAGCAGGTTACCATGATTGGGAGTAGTCACCTTTCTTGGTACCCAACTTTTTGCTCCACCCAATCAGAGTTCTCTATCGCTAAGATCACCAGGACAAAAGGATGTCCTTGACTGTCCTACCAGCTAAAGAAAAAGAAGATGATGTAGATCTTACTTGGGAAGCTCTACTCACATTCTCTCAGATCAACCTAGGTTCAAGAAAGCTAAAACCTTTTTCTGCTACCCCTGTGGCCAAATAGAGGCTACCAAGACCCAAGCTCCCTGAATATTTGGAGAGTGTCCAAAGACCTTCTTGGCGGGAAAGGTTCCCTGGGCTCTTCTATTTATATGAAGCTTCCTCAAGAGAAGAAGCGCTGCTGGAGTTAAAAGGTCAAACCTGAGAGAGCTGTTGAAGAGAGAGAAAGAGCCACACCATTGAGCATTAAAAGAAGAATATCTGAGAAGGGAGAAAAGAAAGAGTGTAGCCCAGCCCTGGTTCTAGCTAAACCTATGGTGAAGAAGGAAGACGAAGTTAATGAGAGTGTAGCCATTCTTTACAGCCAGCCCCCAAGCTTAGTTTAGCTTCATCACGAAGCCACATTGCCTTCTTCCTGCCCTATAGTTAGACTTTCATTTTGCTTTTCTGAATCAATGTTTCAAGTGTGTGTCAGGTGCTTTGTTTAGAGATCAGAAGTGAGTCCTTGGCTATGTTCAACCTTGTGTGTTCTTGGGAGACTGTCCCAAGTGTCATTACTGCACTTGCAGCTTGTGTTTGTTTCTTTTTATATGTGTGTGTGTGTGGAGGACCTCGTCCTCGTGTGTGTGTGTGGGGGGGGGGGTGTCGTCCCCGTGTGGTGCTGCACTCGCAGCGTGTGGGGAAAACCATCCCTACCGGTTTGTGTGTAAGAAGTGGAGTTGTGTTCACAGCGTGTGGTAAAGCCTCACAGATTTGGTGACGGGTGTACGTAGGTCTGCAGGTCTGCAGACTGAACAACCTTAAAAATGCACTGTGCAGTGGGTTGTTCTTTGTGAGATTTATCCATCTTCTCAATCCCCATTCACAAGTTGGTGGGCGTGTTTCAATGCATGTATTCTTGGTTATCTCCATCGCACACTCAAGCTTGTAGGACCGTGCTTTGTCATGTTCACTTGAGCCATATACTTATTCCATTATGCTTTATGTCTAAGTGCCTCATGTGCACTCTAGTTGTTGTTTATGATTTAATTAGCTAAAGTTTTTAATTGGTCATAGTCTTTCAGTAGGATCTATTCAACCCCCATTCTAGATCCGGTTGCACCTATCGGACCCAACAATTGGTATCAGAGCTGAAGAGGGGGCGATCTCGCACTACTCCTGAGCGGGGAAGGGAATGACCACGTACCCTTGAAGTATGAACTGCAAGAAGGGAAACCAGTCAGAGGTGCCCAGGGATATATCCCCAGGGAAGACCCTCTGATGCTTAAGTCAGCACAAGTAGTAGAGCACTGATAGGAAGAGAAGAGTAGGGAGGAAAGTGGGAGCGCGAGATCCCTCTCCACCAAAACGTGAAGTGGTTCCTACTCAGGCTTACTTGGCTTGCTTAAGCTTACTTAAGCTCTCTTGTCGCAGTAGGGCATGTCTTGTTTAAATAGTAGCATGTTGTGCGAATTGATCCTTACGGTGCACGGACTCTTGGTCTCCCCTATCCTGTTGAGCTTCCTGCCATTAAGGGATTTGCAACGGCTGTATCAATAAGCTTCCATCAGCGAGCCCGAGCGAACGACACTTGTTTAGGAGTGGACTCCCGAGTGATAAGTGCTGGGTCGGGGCGAGGAATAGGGGGCTCCGAGGGAGCTTTCCTGATCGACTGATGCTCAGACTTCCCAACCTAAAGGCCGCCTAGGAAGCGCTTTTTCCGAGTGTGTTTTTGGGCTTTATAGTAAGTCGGCCCGGGGGCTACCACTTGGAGGAGTTGGGCCTCATTCGGTCAGGGTTGGACCTCATTTGGCCTCTCCGTACGGACAGTGAGATCTCCCCTCTCCACTTGTCCCCCTCCTACTCCCAAGCCAAAATTAGGCTCGGACGAGTAGCGTTTGGGCTGGACTATTTGTGGCACTGGCTGGGTAAAAGATATCTCTTCGGTAGGGGCCACATAATGCGGCTCGCCTTGAAAATACGCCCGTTATGATGAGTAAGAGGAGGCCCCTCCTTGGGAGATCGGACGCCGCGCCACCTCGCATCAGGGTTTTTAGGCATTGCGCATTTTGCATCCTTTTATCTCTAGGGTTTTAGGGTTTTGCCTCTCTTTGTAGTTACATGTAGGAGGGCTCCCGCGCTGTGAGAGTAGTTTCGTGAGAGCAGAGAATCGTCGCGGCCATTGGAGCTAGAAGAGCTTCCGGAGGCGGTGATTCGTAGGCTCCCTTTCTTCTCCGAAGTTCTCTGGCTTAAGGCTTTCCCCCATCTTCTTCTCTCTATCTCATGGTGGACCATCATTCTGAGGCTGAGGGGCGGCAGAGAGAACGGACCCCCAGGGTTTTCTTGACACCGCCGGAACCACTCTGCAGCGAGCTAGGGGAGGCGGAGGTGAAGCGGCTGGAGAGTTGCTACGGGCTGCCTTGGCGATTTCAGTTCCTGGCGCCTGAGCCTCATGAGTCTAGCCTGTCCACACGCTCCGGCCTCTTTTGTTCCTTCCTCCTGGCTTGGAAATGCGGCTTTCGCCTACCCCTTCATCCCTTTGTTGCCGAGTTACTTCGGTTCTACCGGCTGGCTCCTGTCCAGCTGGTCTCCAACTCTTATACCTTCATCTTCTCTTTCATTTTTCTTTGCGATCAGTGCGGGGTGCGTGCCTCGCTGGATCTTTTCCATTATTTCTTAGAGTTGAAGGATAATATCCACGCGGGGAAGGGCTTGTTCTTCATTCAGGCGAGGCGAGGAGGGAGTTGTGTGTCCCTCTCTGGGAAGGATTCTTCTCATAAAGGGTGGAAGACCCAATATTTTTGGGTTGGCCCGTCGACAGTTGGTGAAGTCCGGGATTTCCCGACGGCGATCAATTTTCATCGGAACATTCCTCCGAAGCAGACCATGTTATCTCCGAGGTGGAAAAGGAGGCTGCTATCCTTCAACAGAATCACCGGGAGACTGCTAATCTGGTAACTTCTTCTAACATTGAGGGCTACCTTTCTCGTGTGCTATCGCCGATAGGTGAGAACATCGGGAACTTGGTCTTTCTCTTTGCGGAGTAAGAATCTTCCTTCTCTTAGTCTGCTCTCTATGGTACAGACACGAGGCGAGCGGTCGAGGAGGAGGCACCTCTGTCCGAGTTGGAGATCATCGACATGGATGAGACGTCGGCTCCGGATGACCTTCAGGCTTCAGAGGGCTCATCCCACGCCTGGGATAAGGGCAAGCGGGTGGCCCAGGACGACGCCTCCGAGCGCCGGGGGGTCAAGCGCAAGGACCCCGTGGCCAAGCTGCTGCGGTCTTCGATGCAGGCTCAGTCTGCTGAGAAGAAGCGGGCGAAGAAGGAGGATGTTGGGTCCCACAGTGTAGTGACACGGATCTAGAGGGGGGTGAATAGATCCCTCTCTAAAAATTAAGACCAATTAAAATGTCTTGAAAGCTTCTCAATCAAACCTCACCAAACGTGTAGGTGACAAGATCACACACGGAGAAGTAGCAAATTGAACTAGGCGTATACATTGACAAATTTAGCATTGATGTGCAACATATTTGACAATCCATCATGTGAATGGTGGTAGAGGATAAGGAGCATACACACAACCAATCACACATGCACAAATATTTTTTAGGTGGTTCGGGACCACGACGGGTACCTTACGTCCACCCCTCACCACCTCGGTGAGGCTTCACTAAAACGCTACTCGAGGTAGCACATGGGGACGAGCCCCAATACACCACACGCTGCACAACGGTAACAAACCACACACACGAGCACGAAGCTCAACACGTTGCAATGCAGCACACTCACGAGGGTGAACCCTCAACACGGTGCTCATCACCACACACACACACCAAGACGGGGGATGCACCCCTACAATGATTCCACACTCGGAGACACCGCTCCGAACACACACACAATTAATCTTAGTTTAAAAGATGAACACATATATATATATTTGCAAGCTCAATAGGCATAAACAAGAATGAATAACTCTAATCAGGGATGAATATTGAGTTGAGCAAACTCCTGATCATTAATGATGGAACTTGGTTCTTTGATGACTTCAGGGGATGAACGGATTGGAGGAGATGTCCTCACGAAGCTCCTCTGGTTCAGATCGGAAGACTGGACACAAATGATTCAAGCCCCTTTCGCTTCTCTTGACTCACGATCAAGACCATGGATGAAGTGGAGATGGTAGAACCGTCGTTCTTCAACATGATGGCTTCTGGAAGGTGGAAGACGATCGTCTTCAACCTTGAATCGAGCTCAGCACGACATGGGAATAAGCTTCAACACCGCTCCGGCCACTCTCCCTACAAAACCCCAAAACGTATATATCATTCAATGCTTTTTTTCTCCTCATCAATAAACCCTATCTCATTCGATTTATACCCAAGAGGAATGGGCGGCCACGTGGAGGATATTATCCCCCAAGGACCAATCACAATAGGGCACAAAAAGAGGGGATCGAGCTAGGGCTCCGACCGCCGCGCAAACCGACGTTTTTCCCGGTCGCCGAAAAGTGTCGACCCCATGGGTCGACACTCGCGTTCGGGAAAGATAGAACAAAGCCCAAACAGAACCTTGCGTAGAAAGTGTTGACCCATTGGGTCGACACTTTCTACCTGTGGCATTGATATGAAGCCACGGTAGAAAGACCTGGAATAAGTGTCGACCTTGTGGGTCGACACTTATGTCCAGAGTTCTGAAAAAAGAACCCAGACAGAACCTCGCGATAAAAAGGTCGACCCTTTGGGTCGACTTTTCATCCCTACGTTCAAAGACATAAGAGGGCCGGCTTAAAACTCCTGACCCCTGGACAAAGTGTCAACCTATGGGGTCGACACTTTTCCTTACATAAGCAAACTATAACAAAGCAGATAATGGGGTTATTCAAAAGACATGAGACATCAAGGATGAATACATGTAAGAAATAAATGGGTAATAAGTACCCCAAATCATAGATATACCAATTAGAGATTGTTAGGGAATTACCTTGAGAGTTGTCCATCTGTTTTTTACAATAAAACTCCTCCTACCATTCAACCAAGACAACTTACCATTTTATTGTTTTAGTTGAATAACAGCCACTTGATCTTGACATTTGGTCTCCATTGAAATTCCCTGTCAAAGGTACACACCTAAGGTCAGTCTTCAGTTGTCATTTTCTTTCTTGAAATTAATCTCTAGCTCTCATCAATCACTCAATATTTAGACTAAGTCTCTTCAAATCACATGATAGCGATCACAATATCTTGAATCCCATCTGAATCAATTACAAAAGAGTTAGAAGAATTTCACCCAATTTGTTCAGAGATTTTTCTTTCTCACTAACTCCTGTAAGCATATCAAATCACACATCAGTTAATTTCATCAAATCAGTCGGCCGTGACTTACACTAGTCATTCAATCAAATGGAGTTGCTCAGTTCATTTCAAATCCACAAACAACATGTGCAAATTGTTTACATGGAGAACAATCACATGGTATTTAGTTCATCATCAAAATTCCTTAGTACACGGTTGCGCACGGGGTTCAACAATCTCCCCCTTTTTGATGATGACAAATACTATGTGCAATTTGACAAAATAGTGTTGACAGATTAAAAGTGTTTCAAGGAACTTCAACTAACATCTAGCATTTTAGACATGAAACCATGCTTATCAATCCAATCACACTCAATCTCAAAATGCAATTCACATTCTTTGAACACATTGGGCATTCCAAACACAATCAAGAATATAATGCATTCTAACCATGAATTAAGATACCATTCAACATCAATGATGAATCATGCATCAAACATAACATCCATCAACAAGACATGTTCTTTAAGCATTAGTGATCATCCCACAAAATAAACACAAGTCCACAAAATTTTCCATTCACAAAACAACTCATAACTCCAACATTGTTTATAAGACAACGACAACTACTGTCCACTTCTGGACAACCATGTCCACAAAATAAATACAAGGTCAATAAACAGGTCCACAAAATAACATTCAAAAGCTTAGACATAACATCCACATCCACAAAAGACATAACATCCACAAAAGACATATTTCAACACATTTCATCTCCCCCTTTGTCATCAACAAAAAGGAGTGGGAAAGGGGGAAGGAGTCAATCAGCTTGGTCATTTGAAGTAGGGTGCTAACGATCAAAGCCTCAAGGAGAGGCAGGTGGTGTCCGTGGACGCCGGAGAAAATCAGAGAGATCATCAAACTTGGAGTTTTGAATGCCAATAGCAGAGTGGAGAGAATCAATGGAGTCGGCCATGGTAGCAAACTTCTGAAGATAGGTGTCATGATGAAGCTTCAGTTCCTTGACTTCCTGTGTGAGGGCATCCACAGATTCTTTGACATTGGAAACTTCATCACTCAATTGATCAAATTTGGTGTTCAGTGATGTATTCGTTGAAGATGTAGCCTGTGACACTCCGGTTCTGGATGTTCTACTGATGGGTTCTACATGATCTTCCCCTTCACTATGGTTAGACACTTCTGCTGGGGCTTTGCCTTTCTTTGCCCGAAGAGTACGAACAAGAACACCATTTTTCAGTTCATAACCCATGTTGCTACAGATTGACGGAATGGTATAGATGTCAGCATTCCTAATTGGATGACTGACATGTTTGCTCATATCAATATGCAAGGACTGAAAAATTGGTGTTAAAGCAGCTCTATAAGGTAAATTATGGTTCTTGAACTTCCTGCAACTTGTTATATACTCCATCATCACTTCAGGGAAGTTGATTGGTTCCCCACTCATAATTTGAACAAATAAGAATTTGTGCCTGTCAGTTACTTGTTCCCTAGACCCTGATCTAGGTAGTAGTATAGTGGTCATCATGTGATGTAGAATCTTATGAAGAGGCGGGAATTCGTTTGCATTGAGCGTCGGTACACACCCTGGTGTTGCTACCTTATCCGTCATGAGTTCATATGCAAGTTCTTCAGAATAAATGGCTTCTTCATAAATCATCCCACTATCCCAAGGCAAATTTAGAGCTTTTCTAATCAATTGAGCGGTTAATGGAATAGAGTGCCCATCTAACTTGGTGTATAGTTCATCATTTTTCACAACAATATTTCCATAGAACTGATGAACTAGGGAATGATAGACTCTTCTGTGTTCAGTCATGAATGGAATCAAATTTGGCTGCTTCCTCAACAATTCTACTAACCTTGGCAGAGCAGTTTCGATGCTTCTAAAATCAACTGCACGAGGTCGCAACACTTTTCTCTCAACCAGCATTTTTGTTTCAGCTACTCTTTTCCTTTTCTCAGCTTGGGATTCTTTGTGCTTGCGCCGTAGCTCTGTTAGGATGTGGGCTTCCTCCCTTTCTAACACAGATCTTTTCTTTGGTGCCATTTGTGCAGCTTTGATGGCTTCAAATAGATGCTGACACTGTTCGGTCTTCACTGAATCAGGTGGACGAACTCTTGAGCAGGTTGAAGGAGACCAGTAGTGATACCCTCGAGCAGATGAAGGGCTTCCTCTGACTAGCTGGAGTTTACACCACAAGCGGCACCTTCTCCAACCGGATGTGCTTCGAAGGATGGCGCCGCGATAGTTTCAAGAGGAAGAAGAAGGGCCGAACGCCGCCGCTCGCTGGAGGATGCTCTTGGAAGAGATGGCGTGGACGGAGAGAAACGAGGGCTGGAGGATGAATAGAGAGGAAGAGCTGCGGAGGCTATGGAAGTGGAGGATCGTCCGCTGGAGGTTGCAGATGGTATCCCGTGGGAGGTTGCGGAGGAATGTTAGGGCAGGAGAGGATGGGTGGTGAATGGGTTAAAGAGGTAGAGAAGGGGGTTTGGTTCGATTAGGTTCTACTAGAAGAGAGCCAAGCCAATTAGGGTTCGAGCCATATGAGAAAATGGCATGAGAAGTGAACCCGGTGGTCCGATTCACAAACAGACTCCCGAACACAAAGTGCCGACTCAGTGAGTCGACACATTTTTGAGGCGTTTCTATCCCGTGAGAAGAAGAAGAAACACGGGCAAAAGGTCGACCTTAGGGGTTGACATTTTTTTTGCACTTTGAAAAATCAAGTGAAATGAGGTGAATTGAAGGCTAAATGAACCAAACTTGATATCCACTAAATGATAAACACAAATTGGACAATATGTGGGTTGTTCAACTTAGAAAAATTGATCTTGGACAAGGGAGATCAATTAGCCACACTTGGATGATCAATTCAATTAAACACTCTAGCATTCATTTCTAATATCCATCACAGTTCATTGAAACTAAATTGTAGCTAATAATAACACCAGATTTGGGTCAAGCACATTTCATCCTCATGAATAGCATTAAAGCCAAGATTACTTACCTTATCTCCTTCATTTTGTGCACTTCGATGAACTCAAGATTAAAGCATGCTAGAGTCATCAAATGCAATCTATTAACTCTATGCATCAAAACTCATGGTCAGTGAAATATGAGACAAAGTCCAAGGAATGGACACAATGTCAGAGCAGTAACTCAACGTATAAAATAGTTCAACCAGAATTTATATTCCTTTCAGCCAACACAATTTTTTGTTAGTCACTTGAGAGTGATTCTAACCAACTAGGTTTTGTGGATTATAAAATTAGAACACCCCCAAATTAAATGATTTGCATAAAAGATGATTTGACAAGATATAGAACTAAAAGTGATGATAAAAGGGGGGTTACATGTAATAATCAAAATCCGTGATCGCCACTGAGGCCAACAACATGCCAAATAATATAAAGATCAAGATAGGGCATGTTACATACCTCAGAAATTCAAGAGGGCCAAGAGCTGGCCTGGGGATGAACGCTCTATATCGTCCTAGCGCCTTCTCAGGATCGCGCTATGTTCCTATAGCGCGATATCAGACAGGAAGCGGGATGAGTTGGATTTGTTTCTTCCTTGCTCCAAGGCCGGCCAAGGTGCAAGGGCTCCACGTATCAATCTTCTAGTGCCTACAAACAATCATAAACAACAAACAGAAGGCCCATTAGATCGAGATTTTAGTAGAATCTTCCCCTATTCTTAATCAAAAGCATGTAAAAGAAGGGCTCGATTACCTGGGGGTTTGGTGGTTTTTAAACCCCTATGGAAGGGCCAAAAATAGGTTTGGTGTGTGTGTGAATGCGTGTATTTTGTAAAAAGAGGTATTTTTTTGAGATCAATATGAAATGCTATGCAAAGATTGGGATGAACGAATTGGGGAGAAAAACTAAGAACTAGAAAGAACACAATATGCCCCTAAATACTCCCTTGGATATCTGAGGAGCGAGGAGTTGTTGATTTGGAACGAAACGCAGCCTCTCCCTCATCAAGATCTCGAGTTGCATCCCCCTCAAAACGACGGCCAAGGGTCCAATTTATAGGCGAAGGATCAAGAAGGAACCCTAGGTCGGAGTTCGATCTCAAACTAATGACTTGGCGGCTCAAATCAAGGCAATCTTGCCGATTAATGAGGGGGAAAGACTCCTATTAGAGTTAGGAACCTTCCTTTTGATGAAATATGATTGGAAACTTACCAAAATAAGGACTTAGATCGAAAAAGGGGAGTCCGGGTCGGACTGGGTTTCTGACTGAGAACGCGCTATAAGAGTATAGCGCGTTCTTCATTATCACGCTATGAGGATATAACGCGACAATAATTGGCTCACCAAATGATCAGAAAAAGAATAAATACCCATTGGGTAGTCATTCAATCAAATATTAAATAAGAATAACATCCATAGTGGATGCTATAAAGATCAAATATCAAGGAATATCGACTGTTCAAATGATCAACCAATTAGGTTTATAATTCGCTATGAACAAGAAAGTGATGTGAGTGAATAACGCAAGAATGTCGAATTCGAGATAAGATCCAAGGTATGGAAATTGAATTGTGGGGCCAAGAATAGGGAGAAATCCCAGAAAATCAACCAATTAGGGATCAATTGGGGCATTAACTAGGAGAACAAAGAAATTGCTCAACTTATCGGCCAAAATTAGGTGCCAACAGATGCCCCTCCTTGATATCCGCTTTGTAGGGAAGCGAGACGGAGGTGAAACGGAGACAAAATGGAGATGACACGGAGTGGTAGTGACGGAGAGATGAAGTGAAAACGTAGTGGAGCGGACTGATAAGTGGATATCAAGGAAAAGAGGCACCCATCACAGCCGACAAGTGATTGGAATAATCCAGAAAACTCCAAGCTAACCACAAGGTCAAGCTAGCACCAATGACTCCTGCCTAGAACGATAGGCACGGAACAAAGATAAGGGAGCTGATCAACCTCTTGCACAAAAGAGGCATCCGCGGTGCGTAGCAACTACGAATTTCACTCAGTTAGTGGAATGGACGCGAGCCCGGCGGATCCATCGACGCCATCGGGCAGTTCACAACTAATGAGTGGACCAAAAGAGATAAGTTGAATTGGATTGAAAGGAGATAGACAAATTCCAGGCAAAGGTCACATTGACCAACGAGATCCAGTGCTCGACCAGGAGCAATCTTTCAAATTCAGAATGGAATTGAATTTCTTTATTCAAAAACTTAAGCATTATTGATCCTTAATTGAGAAGAAAAATTGGACCTTTATGAATGCAAAAAGGGCATGATGCGTGCAGGGCTAAAATAAAAGAAATTGTTAAAACAAATGCAAAGAAAGAATAAAATATAAGATACTCAAGGATAATATTGTTAAGTTGCCTAGATTGGGTCAAGAAACCGATTTCGCGAGCTGATACTAAGCCGAAGCCCATTTATCCGCGCACCAACTCGTAAAAGGGAACCATCATCCCCAGTCTCGGACGGCTCAACGGCCTATCCGTATGACTAAGACTCCTCTGGAATCATCATTATTTTTGATGGAGGGGAACTCAAATTCCAGATTTACCAAATCCACAAGGTCCTTGATATAATCTAATAGCGTATGTAACGTATAGTAAGAATGCATACTGGAAGATGGTGATAGCAATGAGCATGAGGGAACTGGGAAATGAGATGCAAACACCGTGGGACTTGGATGATGATGCCCAGTCGATGGGACCAAGAGCTTCTTTCCTCCGCTCAAAACTTCATTAGCCAAAATATAAGGAAGATAACAAGCAATGAATATGTCATTTAAGCATAGCATGAAACATAGCATTAATAGCAATCATAACATAGTCATCAAAGCAACCAAAGCTTGGTGTGGATAGCATTCAAACATGTATTAGCAAGGCGAAGCATGTTTAGCATGAATAGCATGAGTTAAATCATAGCATTGCAAAGCATCATTGTTTGTTGTTTTGTCATGAGGATGACAGTCTTGGCATGTGAGATTGAGATTGGATTATCAGAATCAAGTAATGCCCAGTGGCAAAGTGATCAGCAGGAGTTTATTAAAAGATTTGGAGAAATGCCTAGTGATCATTGTGAATATGGGGAGAATCCAAAGGTAGATGACAATGAATGGAGAGGAC
This sequence comes from Amorphophallus konjac, assembly GCA_022559845.1. Lineage (NCBI taxonomy): Eukaryota > Viridiplantae > Streptophyta > Magnoliopsida > Alismatales > Araceae > Amorphophallus > Amorphophallus konjac. The sequence continues at coordinate 367,788,113 of CM040120.1, read as the reverse complement.
TCATCCCGTGTTATTGGTCCTTACAAAATTCTTGTTCCTGCAAAAGCACCATCAGAAAATACAATGCAAAATTTTTGGATTTTGGAATATGCAAGTTTTTGTGGGTTTTGAAAAAGATATTCAATTTTTATGTGGATTTTGGAAAATATGTGAATTTTTTATGAATTTTGAAAATATTCAATATTTTTGGATTTTGAGAAATATTCAATTTTTTTTGGATTTTGGTGTAGGAAATATTCATTTTTTTTTGGATTTTGAGAAATATTCAATTTTTTTTTTGTTTAGGCTTTGTTAATGCAGCATCAAAGGATGTTTTTAAACCACTGGCTAGGGGTCCTTGTTCCTTCCCCTTTCGCTAAAAACTGCCCAAAGTTGAGCGTGCATTGAAGGTGGCGCCCTACGACCGACTACCCTTGTATAACGATGCCCCTACCAAGGCCATACCCGAGAAACATTCGGTCTTGGAGGGAGGAGAGAAGAATAATTGGAGATAAGCTTTATGCAAGATGGGAGATGTCGGGACTTGAATTCCTTCCAAGGTATTAACCCTCAAAGAGGTGGTCTGTTGCGCCGGGGCTTTGTGCCTTTGATTTTTAGACCCTTGACATGCATACGACCAGGGCTTTCCCTGCGGGGACTTTGCCACTCTTGTCATGCCACAATTCATACTTTTGAATTTATCGAAATCTTGACTTGATTTTCATAATAGCCCTTCTTGGCTAGATGTATCATGAAATTTGACTTTATTTTTATTATTTTGGGTCAAGACTGCCCCTATTTGAGACTTCTCTCGTATTGGGGATTACCTAGGTTAGTCATCTTGTCCGCCAACCTCTTGCCCTTGTATTCGGCCGAGTAAAGAGGAGAAAAGACTTTCGGATATACTCATGGCATGGCCAAAGTAGCAACGGTGTTTAACTAAAGGAGCCGGCTAAGGATGCCGTGAAGTGTATGCGATGCCCAGCTAAGGGTTGCTCTTAACAAGCGGGGAGAAAACATTGAATTCCCAGCACGGGGTTTTTATTAACCAAATGTGCTGCAGAAGCAAGCCTAAAGACTTTTTTGAGAATTATTTAATTAAGATAAAGGTTTAAAACACCACTTTTGATCTTGTTAAGAAGCACTTTATTTTGAAAATCATGTGTGAAGCAATAAGGTAATGATATCATAAAATGCGTACTTACGCCAATATGTTACCTTGCGATCTTTGTGGAAGCAGCTGCTAGGGGCGAGGTTGATCAACATGGGATAGTCCTCTTTTGGTGAAGAAAAGGAATGGAAGCAAAGGATTTGAAAGTGGCTTAACAAGAAGGAGTGGTGTTTAGACCAGACTCAGACGAATAGGGAGAAGAGGAAGAGAGGCGAGGGCTAGAACTCCCTCACTAAGGCGCGGAGACCCTGATCACATGGAACAGTCTACAGAAGAAGCGGAGAATTAGAAGGAGGAGTGGGGACTAAAGCCTCGGAAGCAGTGGGAGAAAGGGCAGATGCCCAAGGCAGTGGATGTGGAAGAAGTTGGGTCGGACCCGAGATCAGGAGGAATTAGAAGAAGAAAATGATAGATGGAAAGAGGCGGATCCGGAGAAGAAGAATCCGGAGGTAGTGGAGTAGAATCCTGATAGGAGGAATCCAGAGGATCCGGAGAGGAAGAATCTCGAGGGACGTGATGCCCTGGGAAGAAATAGGGAAAAAGATGATGGAAAAGGAAGAAAAAAATGAAGGATGTGATATCCCGGAGGAGCAGAAAGATGAATCGGAAGAAAGATGGAGGGTCCGGAGGTTCTGGAGGGAGAAGATAGAAAGGGGCGCGATGCCCTGAAGGAAGATAGAGAGAATAAGATGGAGAATCCGGGGGTTCCGGAGGATGAAGATACCATGGGACGCGATGCCCAAGGAGAAGAGAAAGATCCGGGGGTTCCGGAGGAATAGAATTAGAAGGGTCGGGATGCCCCGAAAGAAGATAGAAAGAATAAGATGGAGAATCCGGAGGTTCCAGAGGGGGAAGATACCATGGGACGTGATGCCCGGGGAGAAGAGAAAGATCCGGAGGTTCCGGAAGAGTGGAATCAGAAGGGGCGTCATGCCCTAAGAGGAGGGATAAAACACCTGGAGGTTCCAGGGAAATAGCAGGAAAGGGGACGCGATGCCCCGGGGAGAGTGGATTAGAAGAGGATGAAGATGAATAAGATGGGAAATGCGGAAGATCCGGAGGTTCCGGAAATCGGGGAAGATACGGGTCCGGAAACCCGGGAAAGAAGAAGTGCAAATGTATGCGAATGCAATGCAACAAGTGCGATGAATGCATGGATGCAACAGAATGCATGAGATGCAAAGAATATGAAGAACATGAAGGGCGAGAGGATGAGATCCCCCTCCTTACCCTTGGAGTGGCCCATGAAGAAAATGTGATAGACAAGAATGTGGATGACATTGAATAGAAGGTGGATGAAATAGTGGAAGGCCCCTTAGCACCAAGATAACCGCCCCTCCATGGCAATGAAAGTATATAGCCAATTGGCCCAATGGATAAAGCAAGAGCCCATGACGAAGCTTCAATGGTAAATGACAACTCCCTTGAAGAGTGAAAAGTAATAGTGTGAGAGAGTTGGAAAGTCGGGATAAGAAGCATTGTGTTGCCCAGGGGTGGTGGCATATAAAGAATGTTGAATAGAATAGGCATTCGCCCCTTGTATGGAAGAAAAGGTTCGAGGTTTGAAAGTTGGAACAAGGGGTGCCCTGCCCGGCCCTTGGGCACAAACTTACACGGCATCAAAGTTTGACATTCTCTCTTAGTGAGCAGTGGCGGGAACTTGGCCTCTTCGACCATGCTTGGCACAACAACCCGGATCGGCATCCGGCATATAAACTCTTGCATCTTGAATAGCACGGCCATGGCCAAATCCTTCTTGCCCGGCTCTTGATTATCTTCGGCACAAGTACTTACAGAAGGACGCCCGTTCCGAGTAGTAAAGGGGGGTGAAGCGGAGGCGGAAGGCTCCATGGATGGTGGTGGTATAATGGAAAGTGTTGGAGAAAGGGTGAGTGGAAGTGGAGGTTCAAACACATCGAGCTTCTCCCTTTGCTCGGAAGCAGTCGGGGTTGGATCGAGTGCAAAAAGGGATAGATCCTGCTCAGGACTAGCCACGGGTAAGGGTGAAGGGTTAAGTAGTGGAATAGGGATTATGGACATAGTGAGTTTTGGGGTTAAAGGGATAATGGAGGGTTGAGGTGGCGAACAAAGAGGAGTAGTAATAGAAGGCTTGGCAGAGACTAGCGTAGTGGAGAGTGATGGAGGGTCGGCGGAGGCTGATGGAATGGAGGCTACTGGTGTGTGGTTACGGGAGGTACGAACGGAGAAGGTTTAGTGCGTTGAAAATGCCCGATGGGGCGAGAGGTGTCAAGTATAGGGGAAGGCGCATGATGCACCGGTGTGGGTGACTGGAGTGTCAACCAAGAGGTCTCATAAATGGGAGTTGGATCGGGGACTGAGGCATAGTCCTGAGCATAGGGGTCTTCTGGTAGTGGAGGAAGGGGATGACGAAGAAAACTCAGAAGAGGTGCTTGCAGAGCTTCGTCGTATGCCGCCTTAAATTCTTCAATTGCCGGTTCTTCATTAGCAGGTTCAAGTGGACACCGTAGTGAAGGCGTGTATGTGGGTGGTGGAATGTAATGGTATTGTGTATGTGGAGGTGGAGGTGGAGGGCCATATGCGTGAATTGGGTGAATGGGTGGAGGATGGACGGCGTCCACTTGAACGTTGAAACCCATCGGCTCTTGCTTGCTCGCATTGTCGATGCCGCAGTCGTCTCTCCTATCCTTCCAAGCTTGCTCCATCTTTGTAATGTCATTCAGAGCGGCGTGGAGGGGATTGACTAGAGTAGAAGGAGCGGGCCGTGGGCTCGTAACCCTCTTAAATTGTTCCTCCAACGAAGTGACTTTGTCGAGAAGCGTTTGTTGGAGGGGTGTGACTTGAGTAACAGAGGGTTGGCAGGGCCTTGAAGGAGGGGCCGAATAAAAAGGCCGTGAAAGGGGGTTAATGGGATGACCCGTAGAAGAACCCGGATGGGTCGGGTTGCAAGGAATAAATGGGCCTTGGGGCCGTGGTGGAGGAGGAATAGGAGGAGGCGGGTATTGGACCACCCGAGGAGAAGGGTGAATAGGAGGAGATGGGTGATGGGCTACCCGAGTAGGAATGTGAATAGAAGAGGGAAGTGGGTGATGGGCCACCCGCGTAGGATTGAAAAAAGGATGAGAGGAATGAGATGCACCCTCAATAACGGCCTTAAGGGCTTGGATTTGTTGAGGGGTGAGATGATCTAATGCATGCAAGATCTGGGAGACCTTCTCATTGTCGGGAGGAGACGGTCCCGTAGGAGTAGTGGCTCGCGATTGAATCGAGGGGCCATGAGATTGGACATTGCCCATGGGCCGGGCATGACCATAGGAATGAGTACGTGGTCCCTTGAAGATATGGTGAGGATTATGATGAACATGTTAAGATTGAGGAGTATAGGATGTGCTAGGTCGTGCATCCTCATTAACACAATTAAGATTAAACATGTTATTTTCTCTATCAAGGTAAACCATTATGCAATCAAAGTTCAAGCAAAACAATTTGTAAAGAAGCACACAATTTGGAATGGTTACCGTTGATTTTATTTATTTATTTGGACCTTGGTGAATTAATGACTTTATGAAAATTGATGTGATCACTCAAGGGAGGAACCTAGTTTCAAATGTGGTTTAACTCCGGTGCCAACTAGGAACACTCTCTCACCATGCATAGGCCAACTAAACCCGGGACTTCAAAGGTACAACCTGCCCAGCGTCTGTGAGGGAATCCACGGGTGCGAGGACTTACGGAGGCTTGGCTTAGGAATTTCCGATCCAATGGGACGGAATGCTCAATGGAGGGTCCTTCCTTCACCAAGGGGGTGTGAGATCTCCTAAAAGTGTGGGGAGAGGGGGTCTCCCAAACCGAATGCAAAGATGAATGCTATGTTATGCAAGAATATCTAAACTAGAACTAGCAAATAAAATGAAAAATATATTAAAAAAAGAATACACAACAGGAAATGTACAAGATGCAACCAGAGAAGATGACAATCAGAACCCCGCCAGAAGGTGTGGGTGAAATACCCTCTGGTGATTAACGCGCTATATGTCCATAGCGCGATCTGATAGAACGCGCTATGGATGTATAGCGCGACCAATGACAGGGTGGGGGAACCCCAAAAGATAAATAATCACACACACTTTGATGGATTAACAAGCAGGCAACCAAAAGAACGAACGTGGTGGCACAAAGTGTCCCACCGTGATCACCAATTTATGGATTATAAAATTAGAACACCCCCAAATTAAATGATTTGCATAAAAGATGATTTGACAAGATATAGAACTAAAATTGATGATAAAAGGGGGGTTACATGTAATAATCAAAATCCGTGATCGCCACTGAGGCCAACAACATGCCAAATAATATAAAGATCAAGATAGGGCATGTTACATACCTCAGAAATTCAAGAGGGCCAAGAGCTGGCCTGGGGATGAACGCGCTATATCGTCCTAGCACCTTCTCACGATCGCGCTATGTTCCTATAGCGCGATATCAGACAGGAAGCGGGATGAGTTGGATTCGTTTCTTCCTTGCTCCAAGGCCGGCCAAGGTGCAAGGGCTCCACGTATCAATCTTCTAGTGCCTGCAAACAATCATAAACAACAAACAGAAGGCCCATTAGATCGAGATTTTAGTAGAATCTGCCCCTATTCTTAATCAAAAGCATGTAAAAGAAGGGCTCTATTACCTGGGGGTTTGGTGGTTTTTAAACCCCTATGGAAGGGCCAAAAATAGGTTTGGTGTGTGTGTGAATGCGTGTATTTTGTAAAAAGAGGTATTTTTTTGAGATCAATATGCAATGCTATGCAAAGATTGGGATGAACGAATTGGGGAGAAAAACTAAGAACTAGAAAGAACACAATATGCCCCTAAATACTCCCTTGGATATGTGAGGAGCGAGGAGTTGTTGATTTGGAACGAAATGCAGCCTCTCCCTCGTCAAGATCTCGAGTTGCATCCCCCTCAAAACGACGGCCAAGGGTCCAATTTATAGGCGAAGGATCAAGAAGGAACCCTAGGTCGGAGTTTGATCCCAAACTAATGACTTGGCAGCTCAAATCAAGGCAATCTTGCCTATTAATGAGGGGGAAAGACTCCTATTAGAGTTAGGAACCTTCCTTTTGACGAAATATGATTGGAAACTTACCAAAATAAGGACTTAGATCGAAAAAGGGGAGTCCGGGTCAGACTGGGTTTCTGACTGAGAACGAACTACAAGAGTATAGCGCGTTCTTCATTATCGCGCTATGACGATATAGCGCGACAATAATTAGCTCACCAAATGATCAGAAAAAGAATAAATACACATTGGGTAGTCGTTCAATCAAATATTAAATAAGAATAACATCCATAGTGGATGCTATAAAGATCAAATATCAAGGAATATCGACTGTTCAAATGATCATCCAATTAGGTTTATAATGCGCTATGAACAAGAAAGTGATGTGAGTGAATAACGCGAGAATGTCAAATTCGAGATAAGATCCAAGGTATGGAAATTGAATTGTGGGGCCAAGAATAGGGAGAAATCCCAGAAAATCAACCAATTAGGGATCAATTGGGGCATTAACTAGGAGAACAAAGAAATTGCTCAACTTATCGGCCAAAATTGGGTGTCTACAGGTTTAGCAATCAAACAGTCATAGTTATGTTTTCAGCAAAATTCATTTTAGAGATTGTTCAAGGTGAGTTGCATGCTTCAATCAAAGGGGTTTAACAATCAAGTTCTTATTATGCAATCTAAGCATGCAGGCAGACAAGCAAGCATATTTAGGTATAAGATCAAGCATGAAGGTCCCTTAGGGACATGTATAAGAAGAATGCAATAGATTTGAGCAGTTATGTTCATGAACCATATTAACATGGTTGTGCTTACAAGTAGATGTACTACTTAACCATTGATGATCAACTAATTCAAGAAATATATTCAAACAATCAAGCTCATATTCAACATGAGAACAATGAAGAATGACTTTCAAAATAATATAGATATTCATATGTTCTAAGTAACACTAACAAGAGTCTCTCCTCCCTACATTTCAATACAAAGTGCTCAGCTTTTGGTAGCTTCGCACAGTCCCATACAATTTTGTATTTATTTTAAATAGCAACATGACTAACCTTTTGACACGAGACATGCCCTTTATCTCAGGGGCAGTTCCCGGTTACTCGGTATCATCATTTATGATAATGTGGATAAGACACTTTCCGATGCGAGTTTCCTCCTTTATTTCAAGGGGGATTCCAAATGGACTCGATGTCAAATCACACTTATTCAATTTTTGGTGGGACTGACAGCTTTTTCCTTACGAGTCACTAGGCTTTAATGTAGGGGTTTAAGAATCCTTAAAAGTGTTGAGTGGAATAGCAGAGATCCTTATTGAATGACGTCAGTTGTATCAAAGTTCCATATGAAGTGAGTGATTGAACCGATAGTAGTAAATGAATTAGCATGTTCAAGGTTTAGTCTCCCCCTAAGTGTATGCACGGATGAGAACCAAAATGACCTTGTTAAAATGTGTCATGAGACATTCATGCCTGAATCATTGCAAATTTATTTAACAAGGTTGTTCGGTCGTAGAAGAGTTCAAAAAGAAACGGATGTATATGATATACACTCAAGCCTGTCAAAATGGTGTATTCAAGCAAGTTGATTACCGGTACGTGGCGGAGGACGTAGGTCCGAAGACCACACTCATGTATAGCGAAAGCTTCTAGGTGGACTTAATCCACTTTTCCACTGACGTCATTTTATATACCGGTGAATCATGGCATTCATGCACACGAATATGAAATATATGCGAGTCTGTTCATCAAGGTGACAAATGTTTAAATTTTTATTTGAATTCACAAGTATGCAAAAAGATGTGATTTGTAAGGATGTAAGATGTGTGTGCTCTATGTGTAAAATTCAACTTTTATTCACAAAAAGAGACGATGTAGCTGGAGAAGACTATGTAAACAACTGCAAAACTATAGTTATTCACACAAGAAAATATAAGTGAAAGCCGACAAACTCTATGAACAATTGCAAAAGATTGTTATTCACATGTGAAGGTAAAGGTGGAATGTATTACCATATTGGCTCATCAATTTATTGCCTTGGAGGAGTTTTATACTATTGACAACTTCTTCCATCACAAGGCATTCCTGCAAAACAAGATCTTCACTTTGAGGTTTTGGGAACCCAAGTCATCTTGGGTCCCTGGGGGTTAGCTGCACCACGACTTGTAGCTTTCCATATTTTCCTTGCATTCAGATCGTCAAGATGCAATAACGAGCAATCATCCATGAGTTGACCCACATAACCATAGTAATGACAATACACACGCAGTTTCAATTTCTTTGGTTGAACATAAGCATTGGACTTTTGTGCATGTCTGTGGGGTCTACGATTTTGATTATGAAATTTTGGTTTCACATTTAACAACCAACAATTTTTCATAGTGTGGCCCATTCTTCTACAATGAAAGCATTCAACTTTCCTTTTCTGATCAGCTTGAAATCTATTGTCATGCATCTTACAAGCATTCAAGTCATCCTCTTTCATTAAACTACAATCATGCATTTGATGTCCAAGCTCACCACAATAGTGACATGATGCATGGTTTTGTTTTTGAGCATGGTGTTTCATATCAAATTTCTTTGCATGCATAAGGGACTTTTGTTTGACAGATGAAGAAGTGTTTGGTGTACTTGAGGAACTAGAAGCATGCACAAATGAAGTTTTTATTTTCAGATTAAATGCTTCCTTTTTACTAGGATTGTATCCTAGTCCTTCCCTTTGGAAGTTGACCTTAGTTCCCAAGAGTTTTTTTAGATTCTCCTCCCCACTCATGAATTTGCTCAATGACCTATTCAAGTCAGAAATCTCAGATTGAAGAGATGCTACCTGAAGTTCATATGAGATAATCTGATTTTCACAGGAACTGACCTTTTCATTTAGAGTGGCATTTATCGTCTTGTAGGATTCTATTTCCTGTTCTAGAATTCTTACATTCTCACTCTCTTGAGAGACCATGGACTTGCCTTTTTCAAATGTTAAGAGTCTTTCACACATGGTCCTATTCAATTGCTTTAGTTTTTCAAGTTCAGATTTCAGCAAATCCTTTTCTTTCTCAGATTTCTCATTTTTGTCCAGAAGGGAGTTGGCATCAATTTCAGAGTCAAGTAGTTTATCAAACATTTTTTCATCATCCGACAATGAATCTAACTTGTTCTTTAGCGTTCTTTCACTTTTCTCAAGCAAGGTAACTTTACATGCCAAGAGTTCATTTTCTTTTCCCAATTCTTCAATTTTTGAACTTAGATCAATGCATTTCACACAAGAGGAATTATCATGGATATTTTCATTAGACTTCTTCTTCAAAGCTTTGTTTTCACATTTTACCTTTTTATATTTTTCTGATAATTCTTCATAAGCATCTACCAAATCTTCAAAAGACAATTCATCTTCATCGGATTTAGAGCTTACCTCCTCAGCACTTTCATCACAAGTCAGATAAATATCATCAGCCATTAATCCCCTCAGTCCTTGCTTCTCTTGAGCTAGCATTAACTTGTCCATCAGTTCTTTGGCAGTTCTGCAAGAGGAGACGAACATGAATCTGTTAGTATTGACAGAATTTTTTAGCAATATCAAAATTGTAGCATTTTCATGACTCTTTAGTCTGTCTTGGTTGGACCACTTGGTCTCATCCCGAGGTAATTTATGAGGACCATCATTAACTAACATCCACAAGTTTGGATCAATTGAATTTATGGTCCTACACAGTTTTCCCAGCCAGGAGTTAAAGTCATCACCATTATAGACAGGTAATGAAGTCAAAGAAACAACATCTGAAGAAGCATTCATCATTCAAAAGTACACTAGGATCCCTCTGAAGATCGTTTGATCTAGAATAACAGAGCCAGGCTCTGATACCAATTGTTGGGTCCTACAGTGTAGTGACACAGATCTAGAGGGGGGTGAATAGATCCCTCTCTAAAAATTAAGACCAATTAAAATGTCTTGAAAGCTTCTCAATCAAACCTCACCAAACGTGTAGGTGACAAGATCACACACGGAGAATTAGCAAATTGAATTAGGCGTATACATTGACAAATTTGGCATTGATGTGCAACATATTTGACAATCCATCCTGTGAATGGTGGTAGAGGATAAGGAGCACACACACAACCAATAACACATGCACAAAGATTTTTTAGGTGGTTCGGGACCACGATGGGTACCCTACATCCACCCCTCACCACCTCGGTGAGGCTTCACTAAAATGCTACTCGAGGTAGCACACAGGGAAGAGCCCCAATACACCACACGCTGCACGATGGTAGCAAACCACACTCACGAGCACGAAGCTCAACACGCTGCAATGCAGCACACTCACGAGGGTGAACCCTCAACACGGTGCTCAGCACCACACACACACACACCAAGACGGGTGACGCACCCCTACAATGATTCCACACTCGGAGACACTGCTCCGAACACACACACAATTAATCTTAGTTTAAAAAATGAACACAGATATATATATTTGCAAGCTCAATAGGCATAAACAAGCATGAATAACTCTAATCAGGGATGAATATTGAGTTGAGCAAACTCTTGATCATTAATGATGGAACTTGGTTCTTTGACGACTTTAGGGGATGAACGGATTGGAGGAGATGTCCTCACGAAGCTCCTCTGGTTCAGATCGAAAGATTGGACGCAAATGATTCAAGCCCATTTCGCTTCTCTTGACTCATGATCAAGACCATGGATGAAGTGGAGATGGTACAACCATCGTTCTTCAACACGATGGCTTCTGGAAGGTGGAAGACGATCGTCTTCAACCTTGAATCGAGCTCAGCACGACATGGGAAGAAGCTTCAACACCGCTCCGGCCACTCTCCCTGCAAAACCCCAAAACGTATATATCATTCAAAGCTTTTTTGCTCCTCATCAATAAACCATATCTCATTCGATTTATACCCAAGAGGAATGGGTGGCCACGTGGAGGATATTATCCCCCAAGGACCAATCACAATAGGGCACAAAAAGAGGGGATCGAGCTAGGGCTCCGGCCGCCGCGCGAACCGACGTTTTTCCTGGTCGCCGGAAAGTGTCGACCCCATGGGTCGACACTCGCGTTCGAGCAAGACAGAACAAAGCCCAAACAGAACCCATCGTAGAAAGTGTCGACCCATGGGGTCGACACTTTCTACCTGTGGCATTGATAAGAAGCCACGGCAGAAAGACCGGGAATAAGTGTCGACCTTGTGGGTCGACACTTATGTCCAGAGTTCTGAAAAAAGAACCCAGACAGAACCTCACGATAAAAAGGTTGACCCTTTGGGTCGACTTTTTATCCCTACGTTCAAAGACATAAGAGGGCCGTCTTAAAACTCCTGACCCCTGGACAAAGTGTCGACCTATGGGGTCGACACTTTTCCTTACATAAGAAACTATAACAAAGCAGATAATGGGGTTATTCAAAAGACATGAGACATCAAGGATGAATACATGTAAGAAATAAATGGGTAATAAGTACCCCAAATCATAGATATACCAATTAGAGATTGTTAGGGAATTACCTTGAGAGATGTCCATCCATTTTTCACAATAAACCTCCTCCTACCATTCAACCAAGACAACTTACCATTTTATTGTTTTAGTTGAATAACAGCCACTTGATCTTGACATTTGGTCTCCATTGACATTCCCTGTCAAAGTTACACACCTAAGGTCAATCTTCAGTTGTCATTTTCTTTCTTGAAGATTAATCTATAGCTCTCATCAATCACTCAATATTTAGACTAAGTCTCTTCAAACAACATGATAGCTATCACAATAGCTTGAATCCCGTCTGAATCAATTAAGGAAGAGTTAGAATAATTTCACCCAATTTGTTCGGAGATTTTTCTTTCTCACTAACTCTTGTAAGCATATCAAATCACACATCAGTTAATTTCATCAAATCAGTCGGTCGTGACTTACACTAGTCATTCAATCAAATGAAGTTGCTCAATTCATTTCGAATCCACAAACAACATGTGCAAATTGTTTACATGGAGAAAAATCACATGGTATTTAGTTCATCATCAAAGTTCCTTAGTACACGGTTGTGCACGGGGTTCAACAGAGGAGGTCGCCCATCTGTCTGGAGAAGAGTCCTTGCCGACTCTCCCCTCTACTGAGCAAGAGGGGGCCGATGAAGGAGGGGTCACTATCGATGTTGAGGCTCTGAGGATAGCTGTGGGGCCATCAGATGAGGGGGTCCGCCCCCAGCAGGTCGAGGCTGGAGGGTCGCAGGAGGGGATGACTAAATCACAGCCGACTGAAACTGGGGAGGCACTCGGTGGGGCTGCTCACGCCAAGCCGACCGGTGGGGCCCCCGAGACAGGATTGCCCGAGGGAGGTGCCCCAATCCCGGCCGCTCCAGTGAGAGTATCCCCTCCCTCTACCAGCACCTTCAGCGTCCGGGCTCCTTTATATCGGATGTGCCACTCCTTAGCTTCGCGGGACTTACGGGACAAAATCTGGAAGGGTCCTCCCTCCGTGCTTTTGGAGCAGATTATGGAGGGAGGGCTGATCCTAGCCCAGCTAGGAGCTGAAGCAGTGGACGCGCATGCTCGAGTGGAGACGGAGCGGGAGGCTCTTTCGTGGGCCCGTGGCGTGCTCGATCGGAAAGTCGAGCGTCTGACCCTCGATCTTGGAGACCTTCATCGAGAAATCACTCTGCTCCGAGCGTTGGCGCAGTTGAGCCAAGCGGAGGCTCGATCTCTGGCAGAGCAGCTGGCCCAGGCTCGTCGTATGGTCGACTGGAAGAGTGAGCTCCTAGAATCAGAGCGTAGAAACCAGGTCGGACGAGATGACCAATGGAGGGCCGAGCGAGGGGGGCTCGAGGATCGATTCCGGGTGGCCGAGGATGGGCGGATCGAGGCTGAGAGGAAGTTGTCCAAGTCTGAGCAGCGGATAGCCAAACTCGAGAGGAAGGTAGAGCTGGCTGGGATAGAAGCGCTCGAGAAACATAAGTGCTCAGAGGCTTATCATGCAGCTCTTCTGCAGGCGGCCTTTCTTTATTACGAGTCGGGCTACCGACGGGGACTCCGAAAGGGCTTCTCCCAAGGCTACGATCGGGCCATCCTAGAGGCAGAGGCCCAGTCGTCTACGCTCATTTTTCATTCCAGTCAGCGCTATGATTCGGTTTGGGGCTCCACTGACTCTTCCCACTATACGTCGAGCGAAGAGGTAAGTTCGGTTCCGTCCGAGCTATTGGATCCCACGGAGTGCAATCAGATCTAAAAGGGGGGGTTGAATAGATCCTATTGATAACAATGGCCTATTTTTAAAACTTGACCCCTGAACACATAAATCACTCCTATAAACCAATAAAGCACTTAGACACACAGCGCAATGGAATAGATAGGAGTGGAGCAAGTAATAATGTTAAAGCTCGATGCCTAGTTCAGACAGGTCGACACACAGGGCAGCGAGGTCAACACATTTACCACGTGTCACAGCACAGGTTGACACTCCTGCCTGTAAGGTCGACACTTCTTCAGTAGGATCCAGCTATGTAGTGAGCTGGGGTCTACACTTCAGGGTAGTGAGGTCGACACCTCTGACAAGGCACAAAACACAGGTCGACACTTTTTCATGAGCAATTAAGATCCAAATGAGATGTAGTACAATGAATCACAGAGATCTTAGATTAGAGTAGCTAAGTGTTAAATGACTTGCTTAGTGTGTGAGAGCTATGGTGATCACTAAAGTGCATGAGTGTCAAACGAGGTGAATACCCTTGGCAAGGCTTTCACCTTGGTACCTAGGTGCAAGGGTGCAGTAGGCAACCCAAGGAGCTGATGCTGTTAAAGACACAGGAGAGAAAGCAGCTCACACAAATTATGATAATCCCTTTGCTTGGAAAATGCTCCAAAGTGCCTATAAGCGAGAGTGCTGCAGACACTTGAGGAGATACACGTTAGCAACGATAGTGAGGGAATCAAGATGAGACAATTTGTGCAAGCAGAACGCATGAGTGAGCAGAGAAATTAAATAGCGAAGTATCGCACGAACCTGTGAAATGGGGATAGAAGTAATAGAACAAGCTCACAAAGAATACAACCCACAACACAAAGATTTTAAGGTGGTTCGGTTGTTAGCCCACAACCTACGTCCACCCCACACCGAACTCGGTTTGGCTTTTCGGCTGACACACAGCTTGATCCGCTGAGCAGCACAGCTTGCTTACACAGCTGAGCAACACAGCTTACTTACACAACTGAGCAACACAGCTTGCTTTCTGCTGACTAACAGCTAAAATCACCCGGAGGATCTGATCCTCTCTTCCTCTTAAACCACAGAGGGAACCCGGTCCCTAAACAGGGGATCGAAAAAGCTAGATGTATTGGTGATCGACGAACCGTAATAAATAAAAGCTGAATACTGCAAGTGCAGTGGAGAAGGAATAGAGACAATGTATACACCAGCCAAAAGAGTGGATCAAGACAACGGAGCTGGTGATTGCAGTTACAAGATTAGATCTAAGGATCCTTTTCTTCAAGCACCGGTAGACTGCATGGTTTGTCTTCTCTCTCAAGGCTACTCTCTCTTCTTTTTCCAATCTCACAGCACTGGACTATGTCAACCAAGTGCTGGGGGCTGCTCTGTCACGCCCCGAACCGATAGCAGTGGAACGTGTAGTTCGGAACGTGGCAGTGATACGGTCGTGAATATTCAGAGCGAACATAAGACACGAAATTACAACCTGGACAATGTGGGCCAATTTAACATTTATTGATATTCCAATATTCGAATTACATACCTTGACTCAACTTACATAAGTGAAGAAAGGACTCATTACTACACTCTAATAAAGAGAAAGGACTCAAATAACAGGACGAGACTCAAAGAAAAATAAAAGACACCGACACGATTCTCCATTTCGCTCATCACTCTTGCCATTCGCCATCTGTTGGACTATCTTCAATGTCGCTACCGGAAAAATGTTAAAGATAGGCTGGTGAGCGAAATGCTCAGTAGGAATTACATCTCTCATCAAGCAGAATATAAGTGATTAGCCAATTAACATGTTCATGACGATGCAAGGCATGGAACTAGAAAATCATGATGGTCAATCTAACGGGAAAGACGAATATTAAAGTCAAAGGCAGTTACGAGCTCAAGAGAAATAGGGATGAATTCCCATGCAGAGTCAAGGATAAGCTATCAGAATATAACAAGGATAGTTACTCGGATGAACATAACTTCAGAATTGGCCAGAATATAATAGAGTTTCTATAAATATAAGCAGAATTAAACAATCTAGCAGAATATCTAAATTATCAGAATAACCGAACAACAAAATATCAGAATAATAAAACTTCTAGAATTAACAGAATTTGCAGAATGACAGATATAACAGAATAACAGAATATAACATATGTACAGACTTTGGTGCAATGCCACACCCAGAATTCCCATGGTTTACAGAATTGGACTTCCGTCCTACCTGGCACTGAAAAGTCACGGACCCACAGCTCTTAATGTTTCAGAATCAGATTTGGCCAAATACAAAGTCAAAGGGTTATGTTCTCGAATTGATGACAAGAAGATTCCAAAGGAGTAGAGTGTCAAGACTAACGGAAAACCAAAGTGACACGGATCAGATCCCGAGATTTTTAGGGTACAACCAGCTCGACTGCCTTGAGGGAATCCAAGGCTAGCGGAGACTTACGGATGTCTCAATGACTAACTTGCCAATCCGAAGGAGCGGAATGTCCAACGGAGGACTCGTATGTCACCGAGAGTTGAGGTGTATAATGTGAGCCAATCATGAAAAGGGGGCTCCATCTACGGACATGAGATGAGAGTGCCAAAAAACCCGAGGTATGGGTCAAAACCGGAAGAAAATAGTGAGAACATGAATGCGTTAATTATAGAATTCATGTCCATCTAATTCTATAATTAAGTATAATTAAATAAACTTATTTTAATTGACGTCCGTGAGTAGTGTCATTTATTAATTAGCGTCCACTTGGAGGGACGTTAATTCTATGATTTTTAACTTAATTTATTTAACAAGAATTCACCTCAATATCTATTTAATTGAATAATTTCAAATATATACATTCAAAGACACATTTATTTATTTATAATAATTTAGAGAAATAAAATATATGATAATTAGGAGAAAAATGTAAGGATTTCAAATATATAATTTTTTATAATTTTCTGTTACATATTTTAATAGATATGAATTTTTAAAGATATAATTACAATATATATATATATATATAATTTGACGACTCTGTATTATGTCGTCAAAAGGATTTGACGATAATAGACGTGTCGTCATTTCTTTAACAAATTGCGTCAACTCTTTAGTCCTCTCGTTTCTCGACGTAACCACGTCGGAATCGAGCCTATGATATACCGAAATGACGGGCTCGAAAAACTTTGCCTAACCGGACGTTCAAAATAATATTTCGTCAAGAGATGGGGGATCTTGAGATAGGAAGCACGAAAAATGGTGCAACCACTCTCACTATCTCGGTCTCCACCCCAATAACACGCCCATAAAATTTCATGACCAAAGGTCACTCCGACGTGCATGAACAGATCGACAAAGTAAAAATCCATAACTATCACACTATAGTAACTACCATGATTTCATCCGAGTATATTGATAAAACATATTAAATTGTTTAACTAGTTAATGTTACTAGTTATTACACCACATAAAGGCATGAAAACATTACAAAATTCATACATGAAAATTATTCTTACATAGAAACCATGTTAACTGCATGCAATATTAACAGGTTTAGGCTTGAGAGAGATCACCTACATGTTAATTGATGGACTATGAACTCGAACACGAAATATAAGCATGCTGTTATGATCATAGGCGCATCTATTATCTTTGTTAATTAAGTTTAGCCGTCAGAGAGAACACCTACCTCTTAGTTCTGCTTAGTACGATGATCACGCGAGATAGATAGATGACCAGAACGACTATAGCAGAGGCAGGAGCCTTGGAAGAAAACAGCAGAGCTGCAATAGCAACTTCGACGGAATAAGAAATATCAAGGAAGGAGCAGTGGCTCCTCCACAGCACGGCCACGGGCAGAAGTAGAAGAAGAGATAACAAGAGCATCAGCTCACGGCAACGCAGTAGCAGCACCTTCAACGGGAAAAGAAGGAGAGGGAAAATAGAGCCACCGCAGCCTTCGAACAGGGCTGGAAGAAGATGAGGTAGCAGAAGTATACGATGTGGCAGCAGCAGGACCTGCGGCTTCTCCTCAATACGGCAACGGCAGTCTATGAAGAAGAAAGGAGCAAAGCTTCTTAATGCACGGCAGGGGAAGTAATAGGTAGGAAGCAAAGCTTCTTTACGCTTCAGCAACAGCAACGGCAGCACTGCTACAGGACCACTGTAGCAGACGGACGACGTAGGGTGAAATTGTAGGGCTGTAGCAACGGTGACCAAAGGCAGCAGAGGAGGCTACGAGGCTGGGGTTTTACGTTTGCTACATTAGCACTTTGGCTTGCCGATAGGGAGGTATTTATAGGGAGAAAGTCCCATGGAACTTTCGATTCCCACTGGGAAAAAAGCTCCCACGTAAACAATCCTAATAGGTATAAGCTTTCTCATGCAACTTCCTATTACTATATCTACAGCCACACTCCTGTTTAAAGTTTCAAAAACCCTAAATCAGGTATGTTCGAACGTGAGGGAATTTGGGTTTCACAGAATAACCTTTTATATATATATATGTGCATCCTTATATATATATATATATATATCTCTTATACCATTTTCCCTCGTAGGTGGCTATAAGCGCTTGAGGCATTTGGGCTTTGATTTTCTAAAGCCCATTTAAGCTCATGAATACGTGAGACTCCTTTATATGGTCTTTAAGGTTACCTAGAAGAGCATTAGAAAAAATGAAATTCTAAAGCCCATTTCCTAAGAGAAGCCCATATGTTAAGGTTATTAAGGCCCATTTAGAAGTTTAAGGCTTTTAATACCCATGCACCTTTGTTCTTAGGAAATGAGTTGTACTAAAGGCCCATGAAGGTTAAGGCTTTGATTTAACCACTTGGATTTTGATATTTGGGCCCTTAAAATTGAATGGTATTTAAAGGACCATGGCTATAAGTATTTCTTTTGACTTTATTGGATACTTATTCAAGGATTTTATTTGTTTAGAGAAGTTTTTCACTATAATTTAATCCGGGGTGCTACATCCTCCCCTACTTAAAAGAATTTGGTCCCCAAATTCACATGAAATTCATTTCCAAAATATCAATGGGATATCTAGTTCTATTCTTTAAACATTAGAGAAGATCACGTAGGTATGCTAAGAAAGTGAACTTCAATGTAAGGAAGGAAACTAGGTTAAGGGTAATAATAGGATTGAACCTATAACTTAACCCATGGTTCGTTCTATTCTTTTTTTTTCTTATAAATCAATTTTTAGCACTTACCCATGGTTCTACCCAATCTCACTGGGCAATAATGGGGTTGAACCTATAGCTTATGGCAACCTATAGTCAAGACCTAGGGTTTAATATACCTAGGCTCTGATACCACAAACTGTCACGCCCCGAACCGATAGCAGCGAAACGTGTAGTTCGGAACGTGGCGGTGATACGGTCGTGAATAATCAGAGCGAACATAAGACACGAAATTACAACCTGGACAATGTGGGCCAATTTAACATTTATTGATATTCCAATATTCGAATTACATACCTTGACTCAACTTACATAAGTGAAGAAAGGACTCATTACTACACTCTAATAAAGAGAAAGGACTCAAATAACAGGACGAGACTGAAAGAAAAATAAAAGACACCGACACGATTCTCCATTTCACTCATCACTCTTGCCCTTCCCCATCTGTTGGACCATCTTCAATGTCGTTACCTGAAAAACGTTAAAGATAGGCTGGTGAGCGAAACGCTCAGTAGGAATTACATCTCTCATCAAGCAGAATATAAGTGATTAGCCAATTAACATGTTCATGATGATGCAAGGCATGGAACTAGAAAATCAAGATGATCAATCTAACGGGAAAGATGAATATTAAAGTCAAAGGCAGTTACGAGCTCAAGAGAAATAGGGATGAATTCCCATGCAGAGTCAAGGACAAGCTATCAGAATATAACAAGGACAGTTACTCGGATGAACATAACATCAGAATTGGCCAGAATATAACAGAGTTTCAATAAATATAAGTAGAATTAAACAATCTAGCAGAATATCTAAATTATCCGAATAACCGAACAACAAAATATCAGAATAACAGAACTTATAGAATTAACAGAATTTGCAGAATGACAGATATAACAGAATAACAGAATATAACTGATGTGCAGACTTTGGTGCAATGCCACACCCAGAATTCCCATGGTTTACAGAATTGGACTTCCGTCCTACCTGGCACTGAAAAGTCATGGACCCACATCCCTTAATGTTTCAGAATCAGATTTGGCCAAATACAGAGTAAAAGGGTTATGTTCTCGAATTGATGACAAGAAGATTCCAAAGGAGTAGAGTGTCAAGATTAATGAAAAACCAAAGTGACACGGATCGGATCCCGAGGTTTTTAGGGTACAACTAGCTCGGTTGTCTTGAGGGAATCCTAGACTAGCGGAGACTTACGGAGGTCTCAATGACTAACTTGCCAGTCCGAAGGAACGGAATGTCCAACGGAGGACTCGTATGCCACCGAGAGTTGAGGTGTATAACGTGAACCAATCATGAAAATGGGGCTCCATCTACGGACGTTAGATGAGAGTGCCAAAAGACCCGAGATATGGGTCAAAACCGGAAGAAAATAGTGAGAACATGAATGCGTTAATTATAGAATTCACGTCCATCTAATTCTATAATTAACTATAATTAAATAAACTTATTTTAATTGACGTCCGTGAGTAGTGTCATTTATTAATTAGTGTCCACTTGGAGGGACATTAATTCTATGATTTTTAACTTCATTTATTTAACAAGAATTCACCTCAATATCTATTTAATTAAATAATTTCAAAAATATACATTCAAAGACACATTTATTTATTTAAAATAATTTAGAGAAATAAAATATATGATAATTAGGAGAAAAATGTAAGGATTCCAAATATATAATTTTTATAATTTTCTGTTACATATTTTGATAGATATGAATTTTTAAAGATATAATTACAATATATATATATATAGATAATTTGACGACTCTGTATTATGTCGTCAAAAGGATTTGACGACAATAGACGTGTCGTCATTTCCTTAACAAATTGTGTCAACTCTTTAGTCCTCTCGATTCCCGACGTAACCACGTCGGAATCAAGCCTATGATATACCGAAATGACGGGCTCGAAAAACTCTCCCTAACTAGACGTTCAAAATAATTTTTCGTCGAGAGATGGGGGATCTTGAGATAGGAGGCACGGAAAATGGTGCAACAACTCTCACTACCTCGATCTCCACCCCAATAACACGCCCATAAAATTTCATGACCAAAGGTGACTCCGACGTGCACGAACAGATCGACAAAGTAAAAATCCATAACTATCACACTATAGTAACTACCGTGATTTCGTCCGAGTATCTTGATAAAACATATTAAATTATTTAACTAGTTAATGTTACTAGTTATTACACCACATAAAGGCATGAAAATGTTACAAAATTCATACATGAAAATTATTCTTACATAGAAACCATGTTAACTGCATACAATATTAACAGGTTTAGGCTTGAGAGAGATCACCTACATGTTAATTGATGGACTATGAACTCGAACACGAAATATAAGCATGATGTTATGATCATAGGCGCATGTATTATCTTTGTTAATTGGGTTTAGCCGTCAGAGAGAACACCTACCTCTTAGTTCTGCTTAGGACGATGATCACGCGAGATAGATAGACGACCAGTACGACTATAGCAGAGGCAGGAGCCTTGGAAGAAAACAGGAGAGCTGCAACAGCAACTTCGATGGAATAAGAAATATCAAGGAAGGAGTAGTGGCTCCTCCACAGCACGACCACGGGCAGAAGTAGAAGAAGAGATAACAAGAGCATCAGCTCACGGCAACGCAGTAGCAGCACCTTCAACGGGAAAAGAAGGAGAGGGAAAACAGAGCCACCGCAACCTTCGAACAGGGCTGGAAGAAGATGAGGTAGCAGAAGTATACGATGTGGCAGCAGCAGGACCTGCGGCTTCTCCTCAATACGGCAACGGCAGTCTATGAAGAAGAAAGGAGCAAAGCTCCTTAATGCATGGCTGGGGAAGCAATAGGTAAGAAGCAAAGCTTCTTTACACTTCAGCAACAGCAACGGCAGCACTGCTACAGGACCACTGTAGCAGACGGACGACGTAGGGTGAAATTGCAGGGCTGCAGCAACGGTGACCAAAGGCAGGAGAGGAGGCTAAGAGGATAGGGTTTTACGTTTGCAGCATTAGCACTTTGGCTTGCCGATAGGGAGGTATTTATAGGGAGAAAGTCCCATGGGGCTTTCGATTCCCACTGGGAAAAAAGCTCCCATGTAAACAATCCTAATAGGTATAAGCTTTCTCATGCAACTTCCTATTACTATATCTACAGCCACACTCCTATTTAAAGTTTCAAAAACCCTAAATCAGGTATGTTCGAACGTGAGGGAATTTGGGTTTCACAGAATAACCTTATATATATATATATATATATGTGCATCCTTATATATATATATATATATCTTATACCATTTTCCCTCGTAGGTGGCTATAAGCGCTTGAGGCATTTGGGCTTTGATTTTCTAAAGCCCATTTAAGCTCATGAATACGTGAGAGTCCTTTATATGGTCTTTAAGGTTACCTAGAAGTGCATTAGAAAAAATTAAATTCTAAAGCCCATTTCCTAAGAGAAGCCCATATGTTAAGGTTATTAAGGCCCATTTAGAAGTTTAAGGCTTTTAATACCCAAGCACCTTTGTTCTTAGGAAATGAGTTGTACTAAAGGCCCATGAAGGTTAAGGCTTTGATTTAGCCACTTGGATTTTGATATTTGGGCCCTTAAAATTGAATGGTATTTAAAGGACCATGGCTATAAGTATTTCTTTTGACTTTATTGGATACTTATTCAAGGATTTTATTTGTTTAGAGAAGTTTTTCACTATAATTTAATCCGGGGTGCTACATGCTCTCACACTCTCTTAGGAGTATTTTTGGTGGATGGTCTAGAGCGTGGCACTGTGTAGACGGCCACAGTAGCTTCTTCTGTTGAAGAAGCTTGGTATAAATAGGTAAAAACTAGTTGTAATGCCAGGGAAAAATTGGCGCCAAGAAGTCTCTGATGGACCATTGCACCGGCTGTATTTTCCCTCCATAATTTCCCTTGAAGCATGCGCCAGGGTGAAGTGAGAGCTTGGAGTTTTCCAGGCAAGTTCCATGTTCGACGGTGGCAGCACCTGGAAGAAGTGACTGAGTCTTCTCATTTTGATGCTTGGACATCTTCTCATTAAATGCTCCTACAAGTCTGATGTCTTCCATTGGCTGAGCCCAACTTTCAGTACAAGGATAGGTACAATGGCAGACAATGTTAAGGAACAGATCAGATTTTCCTTTAGACAGCATCAGATATTCGCATTTAATCTCCCTCAGATAAGTAGTTTTCTCTTTCCGCATAGGTGTACTCTTCTGCGTACAATGGCTAGTTTAGACAGCCCATTGGTCGACAGTAAGATGGTGGCAGACTGTGGAGTGTCCTATTCCCAGCAGCAAACAGTCTGGATAGGCAGACAGATAAGACTGACAACGCGGCAGACTGAAGAGGCTCTTCCAGCTGGATTTCAGACAGAAATCATCTTCAAAAGGTAGACAAATGAGTGATAAGATGGTAGAGCAAGGGTCAGACCTTGGGACGTGGTCCAAACCCCAAAAATATTAATTTTAATGATTTACGGTTCTTTTTTCTCTCTCTGGATGGCCCACTGATCAGACAGTTTATTTACTTGAGGATCCTTGGATGAACAAGGGTGTCGACCTCCTGTAAGAAAAGAGTCGACAAATCTTAGTAGAATATTCAATAGAGCACTTCCTGGAAGTATAAGAGTGTCGACCTCCTTCGAGGTAAGTGTCGAGACATCCTTTGAAATCTTGAAGGCCCATGACCGATGTGTCGAGACTTCACACGATAGTGTCGGGACATGTATGCTTGGTTCCAAGATGTCATCAAGACTGTGTTGAGCCAGCATCAAGCAATGTCGAGACATGTGAGCCATGTGCAGGAATAATCACACGAGTGTGTCGACACTTTTCTATTAGTGTGTCGAGACATCCCTTGAATGGTTTTGAGAACAACTTCTGCTAGTTACATACACATTCTGGTTGAACCTAGATGTGTCGACACATTTTTTGTTAGTGTGTCGAGACATCCCTTGAACGGTCTTGAGGACGGCTTCTACTTTAACTGATTTCTTCTTGAGGTGTCGAGACATTTGTCAGATGTGTCGACGCAAGATTTATGTGCAGAGTTGTCATCCGAAGGTGTCGAGATATTTTCTTTCTGATTCAGCCCTTGATTAGAGTATGCTCAGACCTTGATGTCTGGTCCTTGAGCAACATGCACAGACCTGATATGTGTTGGCCAGGGGTTGCACGGACCTTGATCTACTTATGTGCTCGGACCTTAGTTCATTTTCCTTGGCCTTCTTGCATCGACCTTGGTCCTTCTTTCTTATGCAACCTAATGCCTCATCTGTGTGTCTTACTTGATTTCTTTCTATTCTTGCAGACACACTTTGTTGCCGGTGTGGGTTTGACCTGAAATGCATGAGTGTTTGTCACTATCAACTGCAGATCAACCTATATTAATGAATCATAGTTAGACATCATCGAAACAAAAGAATATTATACATAAGCCCAACATACATAGTCAACCATCATCAAAACACTGGAGTTACACATGTTATACACTTGTCCAACATTCTCCCCCATTTTGATGATGGCAACTATGAGCTATGAGTCATTATGAGTATATTGAAAGTAAGAGATTAAAAGAATGTAATCGTGAATAAAAGCTAAAGACCTTCAATGATTATCTCTCCAGATAATTTTCTCCCCACATATTCTTATGCAAGTATTCAAGACTCTCTCCCCTATGCTTTCCATAGTTAATGACACATACAATTCTCTCCCCCTTTGACATCATCAAAATATCATACTAGAGAGAATATATGGCATAATTAGGAAGGTAGGAGTAAAGGAAATTACAGCACATCAATTGTTGGAAATTATTAGCACATGACGTACAATGTAAAAGAGATTAGATACCTGGAGGCAGCAATGTAAGGTGCAACAACCTGAGATTCCTTTCCGAAGATGCCTGAATCTCTCCTCCTATCGAATGCCAATTGATGGAAAGATATATATTTCGTAGGCAAATTATGGGCAAGTATGATCACAAGCAGTGCAGTCAATATTCCAAAATTCTAGAAAAATGGTGTGGAAATACATGCCAATGATTGTACACTTATTAAAGTTGACAAGTTAACCGATGTGAACAACCAAATTTGGAAAGGTAGTTTTAGGACAATCACCGAAGAGTGATATGACCAATTGTTAGAATTAATGGTATTGTCCGTTGGCTTGCCAAAGATAGTTGAAATATGGAGGCATGGTTGCAGCAGCATGATGCAATTTTGCAATCAAAGAACACATTTTTGATTTCAGATTTTTCAAGATTTTTAGTGGTTTTCTATTTTTCAAACTTTTGGGGTTTTCTATGCAATGTATGGGACTTTTTGGATTTTCTATGCAATGCATGGGACTTTTTGGGTTTTCTATGCAAGGTATGTGTGTACACAGTTGAAGAGTGCAATCCACCCAATTGTATGAAAAACTGAAACCAGTTGAGTTGTAACCATAAAGCCAATGATGCTAGGACTTATGGCAGATGCGCATGTATGATAATTCCAATGGTTATGTCTAATGGATGATTGCAAAGTTATACACATGCAACACCGCTAGCAATGACTGATGCAAATATGTTTCATGCAAGGTAAACACCATGGAGCATCATGATGTGATAATTCAAGAAGGAATGGCATGCTCTGACCATAATTGATAGGAATGTAATGATTTCTAATGTTAGAAGTCATCAAAGAGCATTGATGCCATTTGACTAGAGAGGGCAAAGTTCAGGGGATATAGAAAGATAGCTTGTCTTTATAGAAGATGAAGGTTCTTTAACTTGAGACCAAGTTCATAAATCAGAGTTATGGAATTTTCAGAATTTTTAGTTATAGAACCCGAATGAACTAGCCCTTACACTTAGATTGGTTTAATGTTAAAGAATTCTAGCCTACTCAGTAGAATCACATGAAAAAATTTGTATTCAAGTTTGATGGAGATGAACCAAAAATTCATATCAACGTCAGATTAATCTCCTCTTATCTTACTCATTCAATTCCATTGGCTCCTTTGAGAGAAACTCTTTTAAAAAATATTGAAATTAAACAAGCATGAAGACTAAATGGTATTTTTAGACTATTGATGGATGTGCATTTAGCTTTTGTAATCTCAACCATAATATTCATTGAGAACAAGAGAAGATTTTTCGAGCAATTAAGTCTAGTGCAAGTCTCATATCCGTAAGGACACACATTGTTTAGATGCAAGTATCCCTAGATAATTGGTAAGACTGACTGTCATGTTTCAAATGGAACAGAGATAGTATTGTCACCTCATGACATATTGATCCACATATTCTTGATGAGGGGACATGTTTCTCAGTAACAAGTCATTGCTCTACCTCATGAAATACCTTAGAACATAGCAGAGTTAACAAGGGCACTTCATGACATGTCTCATCTCAATTCATTCATGAGGAGACATATTTCTCAGTGAGCCAATGTCATTGCTCTGACAATTTTTGCCATTAGAGAACCCACAAAAATAGATTGTTTAAAAACAATACTTGGACAGAAGTTTCTCAAACATAATTGCCTTTGTACTTAAAATAAACTTTCAGATTTCAGAAGGTATAACTGGACAACAACATGAGAAGATGGTTTAAGTCTATTAAGCCCGATCACAAACATTTTCAAGACAGTTAGACTTCAAGACACACGAAATCATCAATATTAAACCAAATTCATTCATGTTCGAGGCAGTCACAAATCTCTATAAAAGAAGATTCCTCTTAAAGATTTACTCTGATAAACAGCCTTGATAGCAGATAGAGAGTCCTCCGAGAATTTCAAGATAATCTGAGTCCTAGTTGAACCATAACAGAGATAGGCATTATGATGTGGTGGATTGGTTCACGAGCATGAATTGAAAGTAGGAATTGGTGATGAGCACTACCCCTGAGGATGATGCACTGAGCTCAGACTGAAATAAAAATGATATGATCAACATATGCAAGGAAGTGTCGACTCATGCATAGGAACATGTCGACACTTGAGCTCAGACAGAGTGTAGTTTTCAGTCAGGCTGAACTGAGGGTTTGACCTGACAGGTTGTGAGGTCGACCTTTCTGACAATAGGGCAGAGTTTTAACTGATTTGACCTAAAAGATAAACTCCCGCTGAAACAATGCAATCTATGCAAGGACATCAGCAAAATGTAGAATGAAGCATGTAGAATTATGATGTTGACTCCCCCTGGTTCCATGCATGGGTTGCAATGAAATGTGCATCATATGACTTGAATGAATGTAATAAAAATGCTACAAGATGATTATGCATTTGTATTTCTCAAACATGATATGCAATGGAGTGTATGAAACCACAATATTATGCAATCATGGATTTTCTGAAATGCATTCTAAATAGACATGCGAGTTGGTAAACCATGAAATGCAAGAACTCCCTCCGACTATGTGCATAGAGTGTCTGAGTACTGAGTGCATCACATGCAATGGAGTCAATCTAGGGAATTTGATGAATTATTCATATGAACATCCAGACTGATCGAATGATAGGTTGACCTTTGGTACCTGGCGGAAAATTGAAGTCATAAGACCACCTTACGCATGATGTGGGTTTCCAGACAGAAGTGATTTTTCCTTCTCCCAGCTTACCATTTTATATACCAAAAGGTCATGTAGAGTTGGGTCCCTTGATTATAAAATGCATGATGTGGCATGAAGTTTCAGTTGATGCTCAAGGACAACAACACATCCATATGCAATGACTACGATGCAAGCCTATCATGCAAAGGTAAAAAAAATTTTACATACCTGTGCCTTGAGCATTTATTCGTTAGACCATCCATTGTTCAGCTCCAAGGCACCCTACACTCAAAATTCTCATTCGAAATTTTTAGGTACCCAACCTTTCTTGTGTCTTGTTGGTTAACAGCATTTCTACCAATTGATCTTCTTTTCTTTGTTCCCTTCTGGTCACTCACTCTCATCCAGGGACAATAATTGGATGTATGTCCATATTTTCCACAATAGAAGCAACGCACAGGGTATTTACCATTTCTTCTGTGCACATATGCATGGTTCCATTGGGAGTGAGCATCTATACTGTCATGTTGATTGTGAGAGTAGCTCCTACCTCTCAGTTGCTAGCATTCCTGGATTGTGTGGCCAGTCTTTCCACAGTGGTAACAACAAGGATGGTGATTTTTGTTGAACGCCATGGGAAGTGTCGACCTGTCCGAATAGAGGTGTCGACTCTTCTGATTCCCCATGCTGTTCTGTGCAGAGTTCTGCTGCATACGTCCTCTGCCAGAGTTGACTTGTCCTTTGCCCTTGATTTCAGCAGCAATTCTTGAATCCTTTCCTGCTCTTAGTTCAACATTATTTAAGGTGAGACAGTCATGTACAGTGTGATCAAGCATGCCACAATGAAAGCAATAAACATTCACTTTATGAGAGGCATGGTAGTCATCATGGCTTTTTCTGTTGTGCATGTCAAGACTAGCAGACTTAGAGTTTTGTTGTTGCATGAGAGGCTTATCTTTCTGCTTACGAATGCATTTTTGGTTTTTATGATCAGCATGCGGTATTGGGATGCGTTAAGAAGTGCTGGCTTCATTCTTACCTTTGATAGAAGTGATGTAGGCCTTGCTTCCAAAGGATCGTTGGTTTTCGGTTTTGTAACCCGAATCTCCCTCATGATGACTTACTCTTGTTTCCAAGAGTCTGTTCATGCTTTCCTTATCCTACATACACTTAGACAAAGAATCATTTAAATCTTTGATTTCATTCTCCAATGAGGAGATGTGCAGCTCGGTTTCAATGAGGTCCTCCTAACACACAGCCAGTTGCTCATTGAGCATGGCATTAACCCCTTTGTAATTTTCAATCTCCATTTGAAGTTCAATCAGTTTTTCAGAACTGTCATGGGCAGTACCCTTGCCCTTCTCATGAATGGACAGTCTTTGAAGCAACATATCATTTTGTTCTTTTACCATTTTTATTTCTTCAATCAACCTTTTATCAGGGATTAGCTTGTCCGACATGGTTTGTTCATTAGAGATTGATTTAGGTTGGTTATGAAGTTGTCTTATGATTACTTCCAACCTAGTGATTTCAGCTTGAAGGATTCTATTTTCATCTGTTAGGCATGTAACAGTTTGCTTATTCACATCCAAGTCAGAGTTGAGAGTGTCATTTAGCTCTTTAATAGCTGAACAATTGTTATAGAAGGAACTTTCATTGTGACAGATTGGTTGGATTTTAAGTTTTCGAACAGTCTCTTCCAACCTTATGAGTTCATCCTGAAGGATTTTGATTTCATCATTTAGACAAGCAATGCTTTGTTTGTGCAAATCCAAGTCAATGGTAAGAGTATTGTTTAGTTCTTCAAATTTGGAACAATTTTCACATGCATGACTCTTACCTACTAATCTTCTTCAAGTCCTTTTTCATTCTCTTGTTTTTAGATTTCATCTTCTTGTAATGTTCAATCAACTGATCATATGCTTCCATAAGTTCTTCAAAAGTAAAGTCTTCAGAATCAGAGCTTACTTGCGATGAGGATGGATTGCTTGACTGCTCCGATCGATCAGCCACAAGGCATTGATACTCTTGATCTTCTTTTTCATGGAAGTCCATCAACACCTCCAGAGCTTGCTTAGCTGTGCTGCAGTTAGACACAAGATCAAGTAATTTGTCAACAACCGCAGCTTTGATTAAATTGAGTGCAGCAAGGTTGTTGTTGTGTTTGGTCTTATGTTCAGCTGACTATTCATTTGAATCTGATGGTAGCTCATTTAGACCAATGTGTATAAGGTTCCATAATTGTGGATGTGTGAATTTGACATAGTCGTACATTCCTCTCAGCCATATTGAAAAATCTGAACCATCAAACATCGGAGGAGAAGCCTTCGAGATATCTTTAGCAGATGAAGCCATTTACCCAAAATGCACTGAGATCGTTCCCTATAGATCGTATGATCTAGAAATAGCAGAGCTAGGCTCTTATACCAATTGTTGGATCTCACAGAGTGCAATCGGATCTAAAAGGGGGGGGGGTTGAATAGATCCTATTGATAACAATGGCCTATTTTTAAAACTTGACCCCTGAACACATAAATCACTCCTATAAACCAATAAAACACTTAGACATACAGCGCAGTGGAATAGATAGGAGTAGAGCAAGTAATAATGTTAAAGCTCGATGCCTAGTTCAGACAGGTCGACACACAGGGCAGTGAGGTCAACACATTTACCACGGGTCACAACACAGGTCGACACTCCTACCTGTAAGGTCGACACTTCTTCAGTAGGATCCAGCTATGTAGTAAGCTGGGGTCTACACTTCAGGGCAGTGAGGTCGACACCTCTAACAAGGCACAAAACACAGGTCGACACTTTTTCATGAGCAATTAAGATCCAAATGAGATGTAATACAATGAACCACAGAGATCTTAGATCAGAGTAGCTAAGTGTTAAATGACTTGCTTAGTGTTTGAGAGCTGTGGTGATTACTAAAGTGCATGAGTGTCAAACGAGGTGAATACCCTTGGCAAGGCTTTCACCTAGGTACCTAGGTGCAAGGGTGCAGTAGGAAACCCAAGGAGCTGATGAGGTTAAAGACACAGGAGAGAAAGCAGCTCACACAAATTATGATAATCCCTTTGCGTGGAAAATGATCCAAAGTGCCTATAAGCGAGAGTGTTGCAGACACTTGAGGAGATACACGTTAGCAATGATAGTGAGGGAATCAAGATGAGACAATTTGTACAAGCAGAATGCATGAGTGAGCAGAGAAATTAAATAGCGAAGTATCGCACGAACCTGTGAAATGGGGATAGAAGTAATAGAACAAGCTCACAAAGAATACAACCTACAACAAAAGGATTTTAAGGTGGTTCGGTTGTTAGCCCACAACCTACGTCCACCCCACACCGAACTCGGTGTGGCTTTCCGGCTGACACACAGCTTGATCTGCTGAGCAGCACAGCTTGCTTACACAGCTGAGCAATACAGCTTGCTTACATAGCTGAGCAACACAGCTTACTTTCTGCTGACTAACAGCTGAAATCACCCGAAGGATCTGATCCTCTCTTCCTCTAAAACCACAGAGGGAACTCGGTCCCTAAACATGGGATCGGAAAAGCTAGATGTATTGGTGATCGACGAACCGTAACAAATAGAAGCTGAATACTGCAAGTGCAGTGGAGAAGGAATAGAGACAATGTATACACCAGCCAAAAGAATGGATCAAGACAACGGAGCTTGTCACGCCCCGAACAAGGCGGAAATATCGGGACGTACAGTTAGAGACACGCTAGCAAGAGAGAGAAACTAATCTAAAATAATACACAAGTGCTACAAGATGGAAATACTAAATGATCATTAACAAACCACAACTGATACAATAACCTCAAGTTCAACTTAATACAACTGGAATAATCAATCACTAAAGCTCAATAACATGACTGAGACTACATGTTCTCCAAAACACAACTAAAAGTAAGATAACACACTACTAACACACTAGAACTGATACACTCAAGACATCACTCCTGCCCTTCCCCATCGGTAAGTGCGTCACCTGAACAGCCTGGAAAAAGGGGAAAACACAACTATGAGCTGACGCTCAGTAGGAAATAACAGACAGGTATAAGTGATTAACAGTTTAATTACATTTTAAAATGTCATGCTACAAATGATAAAACAATAAAAAGATAACGATGATATCACGAAACAAAATTCAAAGATCTTGCAAGGTCAAGAAATATAATGAATAGAATGGTAAGACAAGAATTTACTACAGGAGATAACGATAAAAAGTTGGCCATATCAAGATAATTCAAGTCATGTCAAGCACGTATGTAATTTCATTTCCACGTCCAAGTAATCAGCAAGTAAAGTAACAACAAGTAGAGTATAGAACAGTGAAGAGTGGAAAGTGAAAAGTAGTAGAAAGTAATGTAGAGAGTAGTGGACAGTCCTAGATTTAACACATGTCAAGTACTGGTGCCAAATGCCACACCTAGTCATTCACCTCCCCGGGGGTACACGTAGTGTTCGGGCGCTCTTCCCAGGACTAGACCGAGCCCTTAATTGTTTGCCAGGCATTGATTTCTTTGGATCAAAGATCCCACGAATCTAGACTTCCACAGTTTATGGCCAGAATTCCAAGGTTTAAACTAAGTAGCAATAACAACTTCAAGTAGGAAAGAGATTCATTTCCAGAATTTCAAGGTAAGTATAATCATCAAGGAGATCGAAACCAAGTCACAACAAGAGTTAATCGTGCTGCGCTACTGTAAAACAGCAGCAATCAAACAAGCTAATCAACATATTAATCCTAATCACCAAGTTAAGATATCATGATTAACCATTATCATTTGTATTAGCCAAGTGCCAACAAGCTAGAACAAGTTGTCGAGGTAAAGAACAAGCTCTCACAGCGGTGAAATAGAATGCATTATCAGGGGTTTTAGTTACACCATTAATCATTAATTATGTGAGTTTCTATTTAACCAATGTAAGTGTTGTAATGGAGATGGTAAACATCGTGTTTTGTACTATGTTTGCAAGAAAGGACCAATGCAAATTTGAAATCAAGGGGGGTACATGAATAGGTCAATTGTTCTTCAAAAATATAATTTCAGTGGGTCTAAGTTAAATGGGTTGATTCCCCACTGATTCGGATCCATCTTCGGGTCGAAAAATGATGAAAATCGGGTTTCTGGTGTACGGGTCGACCCCTGGGGTCGACCCCTGAAAAACTGGGGTCTGGAAGCTGAATGGGTCGACCCCTGGGGTCGACCCCAGCAATTTCTGAAGATGGGTCGACCCCTGGGGTCGACCCCCACCATTTCCTTCAGATGGGTCGACCCCTGGGGTCGACCCCTACATTCCTGTGCAATGGGTCGACCCCTGGGGTCGACCCCCATGCAGGGAGCTGGATGGGTCGACCCTTGGGGTCGACCCCCATGCAGGAACAGGAGGGGACGACCCCTGGGGTCGACCCTCGGGCCTGCAGGGTTGCCCAGAAAACGGGTCGACCCCTGGGGTCGACCCCTGCAAGAACAGCAACGAGAGTTGCCTCCGAAACCACATGAACTCATCCAAATGGGGTCCAATTGAGTTGAAATCAAAACCACATGATCTAGGAATATTAATGGACATTCTAGGGTCATAAAACTACAATTTTGAAACACGAATTGTTACAGAAATTGATTGAATCTCAACTTATATAAGATAAATACATGAAAACCCTAGTTCTGACCTACTTCTACTAAATCATGCAATTCTCTTAACATACACAACGGAATTTAGGGCTTTTGGTGTCAAAAGAAAGCTAACTCGATTATGAATCCAACCATGTATGGTATGCTACATGAAGATCAAGTTACAGGGCTCAAAATTAGCCCGAAATCAAGCTCTGACTTAAAGGAACACTATATGAAACATGTTCTAGATATGCTCTTACAAAAATTCGAAATTCACGAGGCATGCTCAATGGAATTTGGGGCTTTCTACGTTAAATGAAAGATAATAACATGCTGATTACTTCATGTAAGTTAATTAGAGTTTGGTTGTTAGATCCTACCTCAAATCGGAGAGAGAAAACTCAAACCCTAGGATGAAGAACACTTGGACAGCACCTTAGAAAACCCGTGATAACTCACTCCACACCTGATGAAAATTGGGGCTTTCAGTCCCAATGGATAGATCTCGACGAGATGAACAACTTGCTATACTCATGATCAAAATTTGGTTGAGAATTCCTACCTCAATCGATGGATCAAAGAAGGATGAAGGGAAGCCAACGGCCTGCTGACCCACCTCCACAAATCGAGCTAGATCTCCCCAGATCTGAAACTTCAGCGAACCCCACAGCAGCCAAATGAAAGAAGACTCGTAGGGCTTCATTTTGATAGCTCATAGAGCTTCTGGAGCCTTCGGAGTTGGGAGTATTCGCTGCTGCAAGCTACGTGTTTAGAAACGGCGCCGAAATCCTTGACTTGACCAAACTATGTCGGCAGCACGTTTTGGGGCTAGGTTTACCTCAAATTGATTGAGGGTAAATGTTCCTTACATTGTGGCCTTCCATTTGCCACTGATTTCAGATCATTTGGTTGAGTATTCAGGTCGAATTTCGTGTTTTAATCTAAGGGTTAGGTATGGGTCAAAAGTGTGCACTTTTGGGTTTAAACTCTAAATAGATCTTACCACGGATTTACAATGGCCTAATGCCAGAAGGAAAAGTTGTTATCTACCTCGACCTTAACATATTTACTATTTTTACAGATTTTTCTAAGGTAGTCGAATTTCACTCATACTATTTCTAACGAATTAAATATTAATAAATCTGAAATTCAATTATTAATTCAATAAAATTCTATTCTCAATTAATAAAAGCTTAATAAAAAATATTGGGCTCAATTAAATAATTTGGGGTCTTACACCCTCCCCTACTTAAAGGAATTTGGTCCTCCAAATTCACTGCACTAAAACTGAGAGTAGAAAAAGATCGCTCACCTAGAATAGATCGGGATACCGCTTTCGCATAGTCTCTTCAGACTCCCATGTAGCTTCTTCGGTCCCACGCCGACTCCACTGAATCTTGACCATCGGTATCGAACGATTCCGGAGTTGCTGTTGCTTCCGGTCCAGAATCTTGACAGGTCTTTCCTCATAGGTCAAATCTTCCTTCAGTTCAAAATCCACCTGCTGAATGATATGAGTGGGATCGTACACATATTTCGCAACATAGACACATGGAAAACGTTGTGTACGCCAGACAAATGCGGTGGTAAAGCCAGTCTATATGCCACCTCTCCCACTCTATCTAGAATCTCGAATGGACCAATGTACCTCGGACTCAGCTTGCCATGAATGCCAAATCTTCGGATCCCTCTCGTCGGAGAGACCTTTAAGAACACATGCTCGCCAACCTGAAATTCCAATGCTCTTCTCCTGTTGTCGGCATAACTCTTCTGTCTTGACTGGGCTACTTGTAACCGGTCTCGGATAACACGGATGTTCTGTGATGATTCCGAAACAAGATCTGGTCCAAGCCACTGTTTCTCACCTACCTCGTCCCAACACAACGGGGAACGACAACTTCTACCATATAGTGCTTCAAAAGGAGCCATCTGAATACTAGACTGATAGCTGTTATTGTAGGCGAATTCAATTAATGCCAAATGCTCACTCCAATTACCACCGAAATCAATCATGCAAGCTCGCAGCATATCTTCCACTATCTGATTGGTTCTTTCAGTCTGTCCATCTGTCTGTGGATGAAAAGCAGTACTAAAATTCAGACGAGTACCCAAAGACTCTTGCAGTCCCTTCTAGAAATGTGAAGTAAATCTGGGGTCTCGATCAGATACTATATTCACTGGGATACCATGCAATCTCACCACTTCCTTTATATACAAAGCAGCCAATACATCAATCGTCCACTTGGACTTAATTGGTAAGAAATGAGCCGACTTTGTCAATCGATCGACAATCACCCATATCGCATCAAATCCACCACGAGTCCTAGGTAGACCCATAATGAAATCCATGCCAATGCTTTCCCACTTCCATTGGGGTATGTCGAGTGGTTTCAATTTCCCTGCTGGTCTGAAATGTTCGGCCTTAACTTGCTGACATACCAAGCATCTACTCACAAAATCTGCAACTTCTCTTTTCATATTCGGCCACCAAAAGGACCTTTTCAAATCTCGGTACATCTTAGTGCCTCCAGGATGAATGGTATATCTGGATCTATGAGCTTCCTCAAGAATTTTGTTCTTTATTGTAGCCTCATCCGGAACACAAGTTCTGCCTTTAAATAATAATCTACCATCATCGGCCAACATAAAGTCAGGTCTGCTGCTCAAGCTTCCCTTGATCTCTACCAACTCGGGATCATTATCTTGCAAGGACTTGATCTCTATCAATAATTCAGGCTTAAGTTGATCTGAGCAATCAAGACCCGATCATTGTCAATATTAAGATCCAGACTAGATAATTGTTCCAACAACCTCCATTCTTGTAACATGAGACTTGACAATCTAGCTACCGGCTTCCGGCTTAATGCATCTGCCACAACATTACCTTTGCCAGGATGATACTCAATCGAGAAGTCGAAGTCTTTCAAGTACTCCAACCATCTCCGCTGCCTCATGTTGAGTTCCTTCTGAGAAAATAAATACTTCAAACTCTTATGATCTGAAAACACTGTAAAGGTTTCTCCATATAAGTAATGCCTCCATATCTTCAAAGCAAACACGACTGCAGCAAGTTCCAAATCATGAACAGGATAATTATCTTCGTGCTTCCTCAACTGCCTAGAGGAATAGGCAATCACCTTCCCATGCTGCATGAGTACACAGCCTAAGCCAATACCTGAAGCATCAGTATAAACAACAAATCCTCCTTCACCAGAAGGTAAAGCCAAAACAGGTGCAGTAGTCAAACACTCCTTCAGAGTCTGAAAGCTTCGTTGACAATCATCTGACCAATCAAACTTATTTTCCTTGCGGGTTAATCTTGTCATAGGTACTGCAATCTTAGAGAAATCTTGAATAAATCTTCGGTAATAGCCTGCCAGGCCTAGAAAACTTCTAACTTCTGTCACACTGGTAGGTTGTTCCCAATTCTTCACTGCCTCGACCTTCGAAGGATCAACAGAAATACCGTTCTTCGTAATGATATGTCCTAGAAAGGACACCTCTTGCAACCAGAATTCACACTTACTGAACTTAGCATATAGTTGATGATCTCTCAACAGTTGCAATGCCATTCTCAGATGCTCAGCATGCTCCTCCTCATTCTTAGAATAAATCAGGATGTCATCAATAAAGACCACGACCCATTGATCAAGATAGGGTCGAAATGCATTGTTCATCAACTGCATGAAAGCTGCTGGAGCATTCGTTAGACCAAAAGGCATAACGACAAATTCAAAATGACCATACCTGCTGCGGAAAGCTGATTTATAGATATCCTCCTCCTTAATCCGCAACTGGTGATATCCAGATCGAAGATCGATCTTAGAGAAATATTGAGCTCCCGCTATCTGGTCAAATAACTCGTCAATCCTCGGCAAGGGATATTTATTCTTGACAGTCTGCTGGTTTAATTGCCGATAATCAATGCACAACCTCATCGAACCATCTTTCTTCCTGACGAATAACACAGGGGCTCCCCACGGAGAAGTACTAGGACGAATAAAACCCTTCTCAAGCAATTCCATCAGTTGCTGCTTCAGTTCCCTCAGTTCCGCAGGAGACATACGATAAGGAGCCTTAGAAATAGGAGATGTGCCAGGAATAAGATCAATAGAAAAGATAACTTCCCGCTCAGGCGGAAGTCCTGGTAGTTCCTCCGAAAGACATCAGGAAAATCTCGGACAACAGGAATGTCCTTGATCTCAATCTGCTGCTCAGGGGTTGCACAAACAAAGGCTAGAAAAGCCTCACATCCACGTCTCATCAGCTTATCAGCTCGGAGAGCCGAAATAAGTGACACCGAGTTGTGATGCTTAACACCCACAAAAGAAAGTCTCGGGTGCCTAGTAAAAGACACGGAGCTAGAACTGCAGTGAACGCTAACCTCATATCGAGCCAACCAATCTGCTCCTAGGATTACATCATAATCCTTCATGTCCATGCAGACCAAATCTGCTGGTAAGTTCTGCTCACCAATCATCACCTTACTAGAAGGATAGAAATACTGGATTGTTGATCTAGTGCCAATAGGGGTTGAAATCTCTAACGGAGTATTCATCAAAACAGGTTCCACAGCTAATGACTTAGCAAATCTCCGTGAAATAAAAGAATGTGTTGCACCAGTATCAAAGAGAGCAAATGCGGGCTTATCGATTATAGTAAGGGTACCTTCGACGAGTCCGCCATCATCAGAAATCCCAGTTTCATCTGCATGTAAAGCTTGAAGCTTGCCTTGTGGTTTCTTGAAGACTAGAGGTTTTGCCGGTGTAGCTTGCTCCGATATGAGAGGACAATTGGGGATACGGTGCTCCTTGCTTCCACATCGCAAACAGGCGCCTAGCTTGCGCCAGCACTCCTCTATCTTGTGACCCGGACGATCACAATAGTTGCACACGCCCTTGAATGGAACAATAGGGCCAGGCTTCTTGTCTTCATGCCTCGGCGTCTTGCCCTTCCACGATCCGGACCCGCTCCACGAACCAGGTCCACTAACAGGCCTCTTCTTGGTATACCCGGGTTTGACACTCCCGGAACCCGTAGGTAATTCTTTCTTGGTGCCTTTCCCACGGATTCTCTCCGTCATTTCAAGAGTATCCTCCAGAACTTGCGCTTTCCTTACCACCTCAGAATACGTGGAAATCTCCATCGGTGCCAATTGGTTGATATAATGAAGCTTCAATCCATTGAGAAAGCGCTTCGCCTTCATCTTCTCGGTGGAAATGAGATGTGTAGCATATCGAGAAAGCCGTGCAAATTGAGCCTCATACTCTGCCACGGACAAACCTCGCTGTTTCAGGGCCGCGAACTCTGCCGCTTTCTTCTCTTGCACTCTATCAGAAAAATACTTGCTGTTGAAGAATTCTTCGAACTCTTCCCACATAACTTGCCGATCACCGAGAGTTGCCTTGATAGAATCCCACCAAGTACGTGCATCATGTTCCAGTTGAAATGTGGACAAAAGGACACGCTCCTGGTTGGTGCATTGCATAACTTCAAAGATCCTCCCCATCTCATCTAGCCAGTGCTCGGCTTGGTCAGGGTCGGTCGAACCCGCAAACCTTGGCGGATTCATCCCTCGGAAGTTCCGGTATAGATCACCGGTGCCATGCTGTGCCGCTCCTGCCTGAGCTACTTGCTGAAGGGCCTGAGTAAGGCCTTGAACCGTACGCTGCAGGTTCCTCCATTCAGCACGATCAGCTGCCATCTACACGAGAAATAGGTTACTTAGGTCCAATAAGATAGATAAAGCACGATTAAGGAACGAACTTAACCCAAGTTCTACCCAATCTCACAGGTCAGGTCTTAAACTTTCACAAGGTTAGGGATCTAGTGCACCTAGACACGACCAAAACTCGGTACCTGGCGGAGGTAATCGGTCCGAAGACCACTCGCGCAAGTGTGCGACCTTCCCGATAGGCGTAGCCTAACGTTCGGACAACACCTTTTGATATACCGGTTATTGGGATGCAATGCAAGAAAACCTAAAACTTAGGGAACCTAGGAATGTGAAACCTAGGGCTCTGATACCAACTAAACTGTCACGCCCCGAACAAGGCGGAAATATCAGGACGTACAGTTAGAGACACGCTGGCAAGAGAGAGAACTAATCTAAAATAATACACAAGTGCTACAAGATGGAAATACTAAATGATCATTAACAAACCACAACTGATACAATAACCTCATGTTCAACTTAATACAACTGGAATAATCAATCACTAAAGCTCAATAACATGACTGAGACTAAATGCTCTCCAAAACACAACTAAAAGTAAGATAACACACTACTAACACACTAGAACTGATACACTCAAGACATCACTCCTGCCCTTCCCCATCGGTAAGTGCGTCACCTGAACAGCCTGGAAAAGGGGGAAACACAACTATGAGCTGACGCTCAGTAGGAAATAACAGACAGGTATAAGTGATTAACAGTTTAATTACATTTTAAAATGTCATGCTACAAATGATAAAACAATAAAAAGATAACGATGATATCACGAAACAAAATTCAAAGATCTTGCAAGGTCAAGAAATATAATGAATAGAATGGTAAGACAAGAATTTACTACAGGAGATAACGATAAAAAGTTGGCCATATCAAGATAATTCAAGTCATGTCAAGCACGTATGTAATTTCATTTCCACGTCCAAGTAATCAGCAAGTAAAGTAACAACAAGTAGAGTATAGAACAGTGAAGAGTGGAAAGTGAAAAGTAGTAGAAAGTAATGTAGAGAGTAGTGGACAGTCCTAGATTTAACACATGTCAAGTACTGGTGCCAAATGCCACACCTAGTCATTCACCTCCCCGGGGGTACACGTAGTGTTCGGGCGCTCTTCCCAGGACTAGACCGAGCCCTTAATTGTTTGCCAGGCATTGATTTCTTTGGATCAAAGATCCCACGAATCTAGACTTCCACAGTTTATGGCCAGAATTCTAAGGTTTAAACTAAGTAGCAATAACAACTTCAAGTAGGAAAGAGATTCATTTCCAGAATTTCAAGGTAAGTATAATCATCAAGGAGATCGAAACCAAGTCACAACAAGAGTTAATCGTGCTGCGCTACTATAAAACAGCAGCAATCAAACAAGCTAATCAACATATTAATCCTAATCACCAAGTTAAGATATCATGATTAACCATTATCATTTGTATTAGCCAAGGTGCCAACAAGCTAGAACAAGTTGTCGAGGTAAAGAACAAGCTCTCACAGCGGTGAAATAGAATGCATTATCAGGGGTTTTAGTTACACCATTAATCATTAATTATGTGAGTTTCTATTTAACCAATGTAAGTGTTGTAATGGAGATGGTAAACATCGTGTTTTGTACTATGTTTGCAAGAAAGGACCAATGCAAATTTGAAATCAAGGGGGGTACATGAATAGGTCAATTGTTCTTCAAAAATATAATTTCAGTGGGTCTAAGTTAAATGGGTTGATTCCCCACTGATTCGGATCCATCTTCGGGTCGAAAAATGATGAAAATCGGGTTTCTGGTGTACGGGTCGACCCCTGGGGTCGACCCCTGAAAAACTGGGGTCTGGAAGCTGAATGGGTCGACCCCTGGGGTCGACCCCAGCAATTTCTGAAGATGGGTCGACCCCTGGGGTCGACCCCTGGGGTCGACCCCAGCAATTTCTGAAGATGGGTCGACCCCTGGGTCGACCCCTACATTCCTGTGCGATGGGTCGACCCCTGGGGTCGACCCCCATGCAGGGAGCTGGATGAGTCGACCCTTGGGGTCGACCCCCATGCAGGAATAGGAGGGGACGACCCCTGGGGTCGACCCTCGGGCCTGCAGGGTTGCCCAGAAAATGGGTCGACCCCTGGGGTCGACCCCTGCAAGAACAGCAACGAATGTTGCTTCCGGAAACCACATAAACTCATCCAAATGGGGTCCAATTGAGTTGAAATCAAAACCACATGATCTAGGAATATTAATAGACATTCTAGGGTCATAAAACTACATTTTTGAAACATGAATTGTTACAGAAATTGATTGAATCTCAACTTATATATGGTAATTTCATGAAAACCCTAGTTCCTGACCCACTTCTACTAAATCATGCAATTCTCTTAACATACACAACGGAATTTAGGGCTTTTGGTGTCAAAAGAAAGCTGACTCGATTATGAATCCAACCATGTATGGTATGCTACATGAAGATCAAGTTACAGGGCTCAAAATTAGCCCGAAATCAAGCTCTGACTTAAAGGAACACTATATGAAACATGTTCTAGATATGCTCTTACAAAAATTCGAAATTCACGAGGCATGCTCAATGGAATTTGGGGCTTTCTACGTTAAATGAAAGATAATAACATGCTGATTACTTCATGTAAGTTAATTAGAGTTTGGTTGTTAGATCCTACCTCAAATCGGAGAGAGAAAACTCAAACCCTAGGATGAAGAACACTTGGACAGCACCTTAGAAAACCCGTGATAACTCACTCCACACCTGATGAAAATTGGGGCTTTCAGTCCCAATGGATAGATCTCGACGAGATGAACAACTTGCTATACTCATGATCAAAATTTGGTTGAGAATTCCTACCTCAATCGATGGATCAAAGAAGGATGAAGGGAAGCCAACGGCCTGCTGACCCACCTCCACAAATCGAGCTAGATCTCCCCAGATCTGAAACTTCAGCGAACCCCACAGCAGCCAAATGAAAGAAGACTCGTAGGGCTTCATTTTGATAGCTCATAGAGCTTCTGGAGCCTTCGGAGTTGGGAGTATTCGCTGCTGCAAGCTACGTGTTTAGAAACGGCGCCGAAATCTTTGACTTGACCAAACTATGTCGGCAGCACGTTTTGGGGCTAGGTTTATCTCAAATTGATTGAGGGTAAATGTTCCTTACATTGTGGCCTTCCATTTGCCACTGATTTCAGATCATTTGGTTGAGTATTCAGGTCGAATTTCGTGTTTTAATCTAAGGGTTAGGTATGGGTCAAAAGTGTGCACTTTTGGGTTTAAACTCTAAATAGATCTTACCACAGATTTACAATGGCTTAATGCCAGAAGGAAAAGTTGTTATCTACCTCGACCTTAACATATTTACTATTTTTACATATTTTTCTAAGGTAGGCGAATTTCACTCATACTATTTCTAACGAATTAAATATTAATAAATCTGAAATTCAATTATTAATTCAATAAAATTCTATTCTCAATTAATAAAAGCTTAATAAAAAATATTGGGCTCAATTAAATAATTTGGGGTCTTACACCCTCCCCTACTTAAAGGAATTTGGTCCTCCAAATTCACTGCACTAAAACTGAGAGTAGAAAAAGATCGCTCACCTAGAATAGATCGGGATATCGCTTTCGCATAGTCTCTTCAGACTCCCATGTAGCTTCTTCGGTCCCACGCCGACTCCACTGAATCTTGACCATCGGTATCGAACGATTCCGGAGTTGCTGTTGCTTCCGGTCCAGAATCTTGACAGGTCTTTCCTCATAGGTCAAATCTCCCTTCAGTTCAAAATCCACCTGCTGAATGATATGAGTGGGATCGTACACATATTTCTGCAACATAGACACATGGAAAACGTTGTGTACGCCAGACAAATGCGGTGGTAAAGCCAGTCTATATGCCACCTCTCCCACTCTATCTAGAATCTCGAATGGACCAATGTACCTCGGACTCAGCTTGCCATGAATGCCAAATCTTCGGATCCCTCTCGTCAGAGAGACCTTTAAGAACACATGCTCGCCAACCTGAAATTCCAATGCTCTTCTCCTGTTGTCGGCATAACTCTTCTGTCTTGACTGGGCTACTTGTAACCGGTCTCGGATAACACGGATGTTCTGTGATGATTCCGAAACAAGATCTGGTCCAAGCCACTGTTTCTCACCTACCTCGTCCCAACACAACGGGGAACGACAACTTTTACCATATAGTGCTTCAAAAGGAGCCATCTGAATACTAGACTGATAGCTATTATTGTAGGCGAATTCAATTAATGCCAAATGCTCACTCCAATTACCACCGAAATCAATCATGCAAGCTCGCAGCATATCTTCCACTATCTGATTGGTTCTTTCAGTCTGTCCATCTGTCTATGGATGAAAAGCAGTACTGAAATTCAGACGAGTACCCAAAGACTCTTGCAGTCCCTTCCAGAAATGTGAAGTAAATCTGGGGTCTCGATCAGATACTATATTCACTGGGATACCATGCAATCTCACCACTTCCTTTATATACAAAGCAGCCAATACATCAATCGTCCACTTGGACTTAATTGGTAAGAAATGAGCCGACTTTGTCAATCGATCGACAATCACCCATATCGCATCAAATCCACCACGAGTCCTAGGTAGACCCATAATGAAATCCATGCCAATGCTTTCCCACTTCCATTGGGGTATGTCGAGTGGTTTCAATTTCCCTGCTGGTCTGAAATGTTCGGCCTTAACTTGCTGACATACCAAGCATCTACTCACAAAATCTGCAACTTCTCTTTTCATATTCGGCCACCAAAAGGACCTTTTCAAATCTCGGTACATCTTAGTGCCTCCAGGATGAATGGTATATCTGGATCTATGAGCTTCCTCAAGAATTTTGTTCTTTATTGTAGCCTCATCCGGAACACAAGTTCTGCCTTTAAATAATAATCTACCATCATCGGCCAACATAAAGTCAGGTCTGCTGCTCAAGCTTCCCTTGATCTCTACCAGCTCAGGATCATTATCTTGCAAGGACTTGATCTCTATCAATAATTCAGGTTTAAGTTGAATCTGAGCAATCAAGACCCGATCATTGTCGATATTAAGATCCAGACTAGATAATTGTTCCAACAATCTCCATTCTTGTAACATGAGACTTGACAATCTAGCTACCGGCTTCCGGCTTAATGCATCTACCACAACATTACCTTTGCCAGGATGATACTCAATCGAGAAGTCGAAGTCTTTCAAGTACTCCAACCATCTCCGCTGCCTCATGTTGAGTTCCTTCTGAGAAAATAAATACTTCAAACTCTTATGATCTGAAAACACTATAAAGGTTTCTCCATATAAGTAATGCCTCCATATCTTCAAGGCAAACACGACTGCAGCAAGTTCCAAATCATGAACAGGATAATTATCTTCGTGCTTCCTCAACTGCCTAGAGGAATAGGCAATCACCTTCCCATGCTGCATGAGTACACAGCCTAAGTCAATACCTGAAGCATCAGTATAAACAACAAATCCTCCTTCACCAGAAGGTAAAGCCAAAACAGGTGCAGTAGTCAAACACTCCTTCAGAGTCTGAAAGCTTCGCTGACAATCATCTGACCAATCAAACTTATTTTCCTTGCGGGTTAATATTGTCATAGGTACTGCAATCTTAGAGAAATCTTGAATAAATCTTCGGTAATAGCCTGCCAGGCCTAGAAAACTTCTAACTTCTGTCACACTGGTAGGTTGTTCCCAATTCTTCACTGCCTCGACCTTCGAAGGATCAACAGAAATACCGTTCTTCGTAATGATATGTCCTAGAAAGGACACCTCTTGCAACCAGAATTCACACTTACTGAACTTAGCATATAGTTGATGATCTCTCAA
The DNA here is from genome assembly GCA_022559845.1 of Amorphophallus konjac. NCBI lineage: Eukaryota > Viridiplantae > Streptophyta > Magnoliopsida > Alismatales > Araceae > Amorphophallus > Amorphophallus konjac. The sequence goes on along the minus strand of CM040120.1, from coordinate 367,743,817 downwards.
CAGTTGCAATGCCATTCTCAGATGCTCAGCATGCTCCTCCTCATTCTTAGAATAAATCAGGATGTCATCAATAAAGACCACGACCCATTGATCAAGATAGGGTCGAAATGCATTGTTCATCAACTGCATGAAAGCTGCTGGTGCATTCGTTAGACCAAAAGGCATAACGACAAACTCAAAATGACCATACCTACTGCGGAAAGCCGTTTTATAAATATCCTCTTCCTTAATCCGCAACTGGTGATATCCAGATCGAAGATCGATCTTAGAGAAATATTGAGCTCCCGCTATCTGGTCAAATAACTCGTCAATCCTTGGCAAGGGATATTTATTCTTGACAGTCTGCTGGTTCAATTGTCAATAATCAATGCACAGCCTCATCGAACCATATTTCTTCCTGATGAATAACACAGGGGCTCCCCACGGAGAAGTACTAGGACGAATAAAACCTTCTCAAGCAATTCCATCAGTTGCTGCTTCAGTTCCCTCAGTTTCGCAGGAGACATACGATAAGGAGCCTTAGAAATAGGAGATGCGCCAGGAATAAGATCAATAGAAAAGATAACTTCCCGCTCAGGCGGAAGTCCTGGTAGTTCCTCCGGAAAGACATCAGGAAAATCTCGGACAATAGGAATGTCCTTGATCTCAATCTGTTGCTCAGGGGTTGCACAGACAAAGGCTAGAAAAGCCTCACATCCACGTCTCATCAGTTTATCAGCTCGAAGAGCCGAAATAAGTGACACCGAGTTGTGATGCTTAACACCCACAAAAGAAAGTCTCGGGTGCCTAGTAAAAGACACGGAGCTAGAACTGCAGTGAACGTTAACCTCATATCGAGCCAACCAATCTGCTCCTAGGATTACATCATAATCCTTCATGTCCATGCAGACCAAATCTGCTGGTAAGTTCTGCTCACCAATCATCACCTTACTAGAAGGATAGAAATACTGGATTGATGATCTAGTGCCAATAGGGGTTGATATCTCTAACGGAGAATTCATCAAAACAGGTTCCACAGCTAATGACTTAGCAAATCTCCGTGAAATAAAAGAATGTGTTGCACCAGTATCAAAGAGAGCAAATGCGGGCTTATCGATTATAGTAAGGGTACCTTCGACGAGTCCGCCATCATTAGAAATCCCAGTTTCATCTGCATGTAAAGCTTGAAGCTTGCCTTGTGGTTTCTTGAAGACTAGAGGTTTTGCCGGTGTAGCTTGCTCCCATATGAGAGGACAATTGGGGATATGGTGCTCCTTGCTTCCACATCGTAAACAGGCACCTAGCTTGCGCCAGCACTCCTCTATCTTGTGACCCGGACGATCACAATAGTTGCACACGCCCTTGAATGGAACAATAGGGCCAGGCTTCTTGTCTTCATGCCTCGGCATCTTGCCCTTCCACGATTCGGACCCGCTCCACGAACCAGGTCCACTAACAGGCCTCTTCTTGGTATACCCGGGTTTGACACTCCCGGAACCCATAGGTAATTCTTTCTTGGTGCCTTTCCCACGGATTCTCTCCGTCATTTCAAGAGTATCCTCCAGAACTTGCGCTTTCCTTACCACCTCAGAATACGTGGAAATCTCCATCGGTGCCAATTGGTTGATATAATGAAGCTTCAATCCATTGAGAAAGCGCTTCGCCTTCATCTTCTCGGTGGAAATGAGATGTGTAGCATATTGAGAAAGCCGTGCAAATTGAGCCTCATACTCTGCCACGGACAAACCTCGCTGTTTCAGGGCCGTGAACTCTGCCGCTTTCTTCTCTTGCACTCTATCAGAAAAATACTTGCTGTTGAAGAATTCTTCGAACTCTTCCCACATAACTTGCCGATCACCGAGAGTTGCCTTGATAGAATCCCACCAAGTACGTGCATCATGTTCCAGTTGAAATGTGGACAAAAGGACACGCTCCTGGTTGGTGCATTGCATAACTTCAAAGATCCTCCCCATCTCATCTAGCCAGTGCTCGGCTTGGTCAGGGTCGGTCGAACCCGCAAACCTTGGCGGATTCATCCCTCGGAAGTTTCGGTATAGATCACCGGTGCCATGCTGTGCCGCTCCTGCCTGAGCTACTTGCTGAAGGGCCTGAGTAAGGCCTTGAACCGTACGCTGTAGGTTCCTCCATTCAGCACGATCAGCTGCCATCTACATGAGAAATAGGTTACTTAGGTCCAATAAGATAGATAAAGCACGATTAAGGAACGAACTTAACCCAAGTTCTACCCAATCTCACAGGTCAGGTCTTAAACTTTCACAAGGTTAGGGATCTAGTGCACCTAGACACGACCAAAACTCGGTATCCGGCGGAGGTAATCGGTCCAAAGACCACTCGCGCAAGTATGCGACCTTCCCGATAGGCGTAGCCTAACGTTTGGACAACACCTTTTGATATACCGATTATTAGGATGCAATGCAAGAAAACCTAAAACTTAGGGAACCTAGGAATGTGAAACCTAGGGCTCTGATACCAACTAAACTGTCACGCCCCGAACAAGGCGGAAATATCGGGACGTACAGTTAGAGACACGCTGGCAAGAGAGAGAAACTAATCTAAAATAATACACAAGTGCTACAAGATGGAAATACTAAATGATCATTAACAAACCACAACTGATACAATAACCTCAAGTTCAACTTAATACAACTGGAATAATCAATCACTAAAGCTCAATAACATGACTGAGACTAAATGCTCTCCAAAACACAACTAAAAGTAAGATAACACACTACTAACACACTAGAACTGATACACTCAAGACATCACTCCTGCCCTTCCCCATCGGTAAGTGTGTCACCTGAATAGCCTGGAAAAGAGGGGAAAACACAACTATGAGCTGACGCTCAGTAGGAAATAACAGACAGGTATAAGTGATTAACAGTTTAATTACATTTTAAAATGTCATGCTACAAATGATAAAACAATAAAAAGATAACGATGATATCACGAAACAAAATTCAAAGATCTTGCAAGGTCAAGAAATATAATGAATAGAATGGTAAGACAAGAATTTACTACAGGAGATAACGATAAAAAGTTGGCCATATCAAGATAATTCAAGTCATGTCAAGCACGTATGTAATTTCATTTCCACGTCCAAGTAATCAGCAAGTAAAGTAACAACAAGTAGAGTATAGAACAGTGAAGAGTGGAAAGTGAAAAGTAGTAGAAAGTAATGTAGAGAGTAGTGGACAGTCCTAGATTTAACACATGTCAAGTACTGGTGCCAAATGTCACACCTAGTCATTCACCTCCCCGGGGGTACACGTAGTGTTCGGGCGCTCTTCCCAGGACTAGACCGAGCCCTTAATTGTTTGCCAGGCATTGATTTCTTTGGATCAAAGATCCCACGAATCTAGACTTCCACAGTTTATGGCCAGAATTCCAAGGTTTAAACTAAGTAGCAATAACAACTTCAAGTAGGAAAGTTCCAAAATTTCAAGGTAAGTATAATCATCAAGGAGATCGAAACCAAGTCACAACAAGAGTTAATCGTGCTGCGCTACTGTAAAACAGCAGCAATCAAACAAGCTAATCAACATATTAATCCTAATCACCAAGTTAAGATATCATGATTAACCATTATCATTTGTATTAGCCAAGGTGCCAACAAGCTAGAACAAGTTGTCGAGGTAAAGAACAAGCTCTCACAGCGGTGAAATAGAATGCATTATCAGGGGTTTTAGTTACACCATTAATCATTAATTATGTGAGTTTCTATTTAACCAATGTAAGTGTTGTAATGGAGATGGTAAACATCGTGTTTTGTACTATGTTTGCATGAAAGGACCAATGCAAATTTGAAATCAAGGGGGGTACATGAATAGGTCAATTGTTCTTCTAAAATATAATTTCAGTGGGTCTAAGTTAAATGGGTTGATTCCCCACTGATTCGGATCCATCTTCGGGTCGAAAAATGATGAAAATCGGGTTTCTGGTGTACGGGTCGACCCCTGGGGTCGACCCCGGAAAAACTGGGGTCTGGAAGCTGAATGGGTCGACCCCTGGGGTCGACCCCAGCAATTTCTGAAGATGGGTCGACCCCTGGGGTCGACCCCCACCATTTCCTTCAGATGGGTCGACCCCTACATTCCTGTGCGATGGGTCGACCCCTGGGGCGACCCCCATGCAGGGAGCTGGATGGGTCGACCCTTGGGGTCGACCCCCATGCAGGAACAGGAGGGGACGACCCCTGGGGTCGACCCTCGGGCCTGCAGGGTTGCCCAGAAAACGGGTCGACCCCTGGGGTCGACCCCTGCAAGAACAGCAACGAATGTTGCTTCTGGAAACCACATAAACTCATCCAAATGGGGTCCAATTGAGTTGAAATCAAAACCACATGATCTAGGAATATTAATAGACATTCTAGGGTCATAAAACTACAATTTTGAAACACGAATTGTTACAGAAATTGATTGAATCTCAACTTATATATGGTAATTTCATGAAAACCCTAGTTCCTGACCCACTTCTACTAAATCATGCAATTCTCTTAACATACACAACGGAATTTAGGGCTTTTGGTGTCAAAAGAAAGCTAACTCGATTATGAATCCAACCATGTATGGTATGCTACATGAAGATCAAGTTACAGGGCTCAAAATTAGCCCGAAATCAAGCTCTAACTTAAAGGAACACTATATGAAACATGTTCTAGATATGCTCTTACAAAAATTCAAAATTCACGAGGCATGCTCAATGGAATTTGGGGCTTTCTACGTTAAATGAAAGATAATAACATGCCGATTACTTCATGTAAGTTAATTAGAGTTTGGTTGTTAGATCCTACCTCAAATCGGAGAGAGAAAACTCAAACCCTAGGATGAAGAACACTTGGACAGCACCTTAGAAAACCCATGATAACTCACTCCACACCTGATGAAAATTGGGGCTTTCAGTCCCAATGGATAGATCTCGACGAGATGAACAACTTGCTATACTCATGATCAAAATTTGAATTTGGTTGAGAATTCCTACCTCAATCGATGGATCAAAGAAGGATGAAGGGAAGCCAACGGCCTGCTGACCCACCTCCATAAATCGAGCTAGATCTCCCCAGATCTGAAACTTAAGCGAACCCCACAGCAGCCAAATGAAAGAAGACTCGTAGGGCTTCATTTTGATAGCTCATAGAGCTTCTGGAGCCTTCGGAGTTGGGAGTATTCGCTGCTGTAAGCTACGTGTTTAGAAACGGCGCCGAAATCTTTGACTTGACCAAACTATGTCGGCAGCACGTTTTGGGGCTAGGTTTACCTCAAATTGATTGAGGGTAAATGTTCCTTACATTGTGGCCTTCCATTTGTCACTGATTTCAGATCATTTGGTTGAGTATTCAGGTCGAATTTCGTGTTTTAATCTAAGGGTTAGGTATGGGTCAAAAGTGTGCACTTTTGGGTTTAAACTCTAAATAGATCTTACCACGGATTTACAATGGCTTAATGCCAGAAGGAAAAGTTGTTATCTACCTCGACCTTAACATATTTACTATTTTTACATATTTTTCTAAGGTAGTCGAATTTCACTCATACTATTTCTAATGAATTAAATATTAATAAATCCAAAATTCAATTATTAATTCAATAAAATTCTATTCTCAATTAATAAAAGCTTAATAAGAAATATTGGGCTCAATTAAATAATTTGGGGTCTTACAGAGCTGGTGATTGCAGTTATAAGATTGGATCTAAGAATCCTTTTCTTCAAACACCGGTAGACTACAGGGTTTGTCTTCTCTCTCAAGGTTGCTCTCTCTTCTTCTTCTACTCTCACAGCACTGGACTATGTCAACCAAGTGCTGGGGCTGCTCTCACACTCTCTTAGGAGTGTTTTTGGTGGATGGTCTAGAGCGTGGCACTGTGTAGACGGCCGCAGCAACTTCTTCAGTTGAGGAAGCTTGGTATAAATAGGTAAAAACTAGTTGTAATACCAGGGACAAATTGGCGCCAAGAAGTCTCTGATGGACCATTGCACCGGCTGTATTTTCCCTCCATAATTTCCCTTGAAGCATGCGCCAGGGTGAAGTGAGAGCTTGGAGTTTTCCAAGCGAGTTCTATGTTCAACGGTGGCAGCACCTGGAAGAAGTGACTGAGTCTTCTCATTTAGATGCTTGGAGATCTTCTCATTAAATGCTCCTACAAGTCGGATGTCTTCCATTGGCTGAGCCCAGCTTTCAATACACGGATAGGTACAATGGAAGATAGTGTTAAGGAACAGATCAGATTTTCCTTTAGACAACATCAGATATTCGCATTTAATCTCGCTCAGATAAGTAGTCTTCTCTTTCTGCACAGGTCTACTGTTCTGCGTACAATGGCTGGTTTGGACAGCCCATTGGTCGAGAGCAAGATGGTGGTAGACTGCGGAGTGTCCTATTCCCAGCAGCAGATAGTCTGGACAGGTAGACAGATAAGACTGACAACGCGGCAGACTTAAGAGGCTCTTCCAGCTAGATTTTAGACAGAAATCATCTTCAAAACGTAGACAAATGAGTGATAAGATGGTAGAGCAAGGGTCAGACCTTGGGACGTGGTCCAGACCCCAAAAACCTTAATTTTAATGATTTGCGGTTCCTTTTTCTTTTTTTGGATGGCCCACTGATCAGACAGTTTATTTGCTTAAGGATCCTTGGATGAACAAGGGTGTTGACCTCCTGTAAGAAAAGAGTCGACACATCTTAGTAGAATATTCAATAGAGCACTTCCTGGAAGTATAAGAGTGTCAACCTCCTTCGAGGTAAGTGTCGAGACATCCTTTGAAATCTTGAAGGCCCATGACCGATGTGTCGAGACTTCACACGACAGTGTCGGGACATGTATGCTTGGTTCCAAGATGTCATCAAGACTGTGTTGAGCCAGCATCAAGCAATGTCGAGACATGTGAGCCATGTGCAGGAATAATCACACGAGTGTGTCGACACTTTTCTATTAGTGTGTCAAGACATCCCTTGAAAGGTTTTGAGAACAGCTTCTGCCAGTTACATACACATTCTGGTTGAACCTAGATGTGTCGACACATTTTTGTTAGTGTGTCGAGACATCCCTTGAACGATCTTGAGGACGGCTTCTGCTTCAGCTGATTTCTTCTTGAGGTGTCGAGACATTTGTCAGATGTGTCGACATAAGCTTTATGTGCAGAGTTGTCATCCGAAGGTGTCAAGATATTTTCTTTCTGATTCAGCCCTTGATTGGAGTATGCTCAGACCTTGATGTCTGGTCCTTGAGCAACATGCACAGAACTGATATGTGTTGGCCAGGGGTTGCACGGACCTTAATCTACTTATGTGCTCGGACCTTAGTTCATTTTCCTTGGCCTTCTTGCATCGACCTTGGTCCTTCTTTCTTATGCAACCTAATGCCTCATCTGTGTGTCTTACTAGATTTCTTTCTATTCTTGCAGACACACTTTGTTGCCGGTGTGGGTTTGACCTAAAATGCATGAGTGTTTGTCGCTATCAACTGCAGGTCAACCTATATTAATGAATCATAGTTAGACATCATCGAAACAAAAGAATATTATACATAAGCCCAACATACATAGTCAGCAATCATCAAAACACTGGAGTTACACATGTTATACACTTGTCCAACATGAGCGACCGCCAACTCCAGCATCCTCGGGAGGGCACACGATCGAGACAGTTCCAACACAAGTGGGGTCAGTGTCTGGGCTGGCCGTCACCGAGAACACTAGGGGTAGATCGTCTGGTGCCAAGGATGCTCCGTCTGCCGAGCTTGGAGATGGGCCCGAGGCCTGATGTAATAGCTCTTCTCTTTTTTTCTTTCTTTTGCATATGTGTAGCTGGGTAAGTGTGGATGCACTTTTCGACACGCTCATTTGTTTGTTCTTTAAGTCGGTTTATTCGGTGGGTTTATTCGTTTATTAAGTGCGTGGGCGTGCCAGTCACAAAGTGACAATTTATTGTGCGCTCGATTTGACTAATCAGATAATTATGTAGTTCATGTTGGGACCAAAACCCACCGCGCCATGAAGGCCACGACGTTATTTACATCCCCTCGGAGAGGGGAACACCCTTGATTAATCTCCAGAAAAGGGGCCTCACGGTCAGAAAATTAACTGCATAAAAACCTATTAAGAAATACTGAAGTCCTCGTACGAGGGTGTGAAGAAAGTATCTAAGCTCATGTCGGTCATCTGTTGACCATTTAATGTTCAGACGAATCTCCGGCTTGAGAATAGCGTAATCATCGCGGGAAGACCGAAACATGTGTACATCGGGATACGACAAGTTTATTGTTCAAAGGAATGGGAAACGTTCAATTAAATCTCGGTTAGAGCAGTCGGAAACCGATAAGTTTGTCAGCCCAGTGCAAGATCAAGCTACGACCATACTGCGGTGGGCCCCTCGCGGTCAAAGTCGGGCTCGCGTGGGCATCGTCAATGTTTCCTGTGCTGAGGGGGCAACGGGAGGATGTCCCGGGATCAGATCCCATAACCAATATGCATTCAAAGGGAGTGGGCCATAGGCCGAGGATATGGGTCAGGCAATGACCATGATCGGGGCGGACCCGAGGTCTAAGCATGGCCCACGGAGGCCTTATTGATATTCCCATGCAAAGGGTCCGAGGATGACAAGAGCCTTATCGTTCCATTCAGATTTTATCGGTCACTCATGAACCACTTTATGTTCGGACAAAGGTATGTGTTTGTAGCATAAGAGATGGTGACAAACCATACAAATGTCTGCCGTGAGTACGGCAAGTTTAATGCAAGTGTGGGATTAGATCCCGGTATATATATTTCGGTCACTAATGGACCATTCATCATTCAGACGAGAGTCCGTATTTGAAGCATCAAAGACAACGACAAAGACATATGAATGTCTGCCATAGGTACGACAAGTTTCATGTGGGTGCGGGATTGGATCCCGGTATATATGTCGGTCACTAATGGACCATTCATTGTTGGGACGAGAGTCCACATTTGAAGCATCGAAGACGGCGATAAAGCCATACAAATATCTACCGTAGGTACGGCAAGTTTAATGCGGGTGCGAGATTGAATCCCGGTAGAAGCGGGTCGAGTTAACGAGCTATTGGCCCGAGATGTGTTCGGATCATGACCATGTCGGGGGTTCCGAGGTCCACGTCCGATACCACAAGGCATCATTGATTTTCTCTTTGCACCCAGTCCGGGGGAGTGAATTGTTAAGCGTAGAGCCCGAGCTCACCATCGTGCGCCCTCGTACGCGGATCGACCTTTTAATTGAAGCACGGGCAATAGAGTTCTGTTTATTCTTTTATTAGCATTGATCTTTTATTATTATTTTTGCTTTGGATCTTTCTTTGTTTTACTAGTTATCTTCCTTTTCTTTTGGTGGCGCGCCAGATGTATGGTTGCAAGTACATGGGTCGCGCCAGATTAGGATGCCAATGGAGGGCGCGCTGGATTTGGCAACGCCGTAATAGAAGTTGCAAAGGGGCGTGCTGGGGAAGGTAGTAAGGAGGAGCGCGTCGGATTTGGGTTCAATGAGGAGGGCGCGCCGGTTAAGGCCATGCCGGATTAGGATGTGCACAGGAGCAAATGGAAATGGGTGTGCCGGTTAAGGCCACGCCGGGTTAAGATGTTGAAGGTGCACGCCGATTTAAGGTTCAAAGAGGGAGATGGGATTCTTGAGAGGAGGGTTGAATCGGCGCGGTGGAACAGTAACCACGTCGGATTAGCCTCTCTCGAGAGTTTGTTTCAAAGCGTTTACTGTGTTTCTTGTTTTTTCTTTCACCCGAAGTCGATTTTATGATGTGTTTGTTCATTGTTCTTGGTGTTCTTGGCCCTGGCAAAAATCCGACAGCACCTCCCCCAGACCGGGACTTTCCAGAGGTAAAGAAAAGTCAACAATCGGATTACTCCAGGGTAGACTCTCAAAATTCGGAGTGGCCTCACGGCGGTCCGATAGCCCAAGTGTGAGTGTGGAGCGCTCGAGGGCCAGCCTACAAGAGCGACCACGACTCACGGGCGATGATTCTTCGAGTCGGGGAGAATGTTTGCCACCAGAGGGCCATGATTGTTCATCCATCGGAGGGCTTCTTTGAGGGTCATGCCACGGAGAGGCAGACCTCAAAGGCCTGGGATGATCAGAGAGTGAAGAAAGGAAGCGGAGGTTACACGAGGAAGATTAGGCTTGCAAAAAGAAAACTCTTCTCTTTTATTCATCCCCACAAACGGGGAAGGTTTAGACACAGGGAAGCCCATCCCGAAGGAAAGGGGAAATACATCGGAGGGGGATGAAGGAGATGCACCGGTGGGGGAGAGGGGATGGAGCACAAGCTCCTCCCCCCTCCGGACTCACCTTCCCTCTCTCACACACTCTCTCTTTCTCTTTCTTCACCTTACCGGCGTGGGTGGATAGAGCTCATTCTCTCTTTTTCTTCTTCTCTTCACTGCACACAGTCGAGCGCCCCCCTTTTTTTTCCTTGATCGCCAGCCGGGGGGGGGGGGGGGGAAGCCAGGGCGTTGCTCTGTCGAGCCTGTAGAGTATATATATAATGGGTTGCCTTTTCTTTGCTCGAACGGAAGAAACTCCCGCCACTTCATTCCTCTGCCAGATGAACAGGGTTGGCATGTCGCTGGCATCCGGTGATTCGTGCCGTACATTGTCGTTCGTCCGAGGATGGCACGGTTGCGGGTTTTCTGGGAGATCTTCATCCGAAGACATGCCTTCGCCGATGATGTTAATGCGATGTCGAGTGGAGACAGAGGCACAACTTCAGAACATTGAATGCTCTTTGCGCACCGCATTTAAACAAAACAAAGCATCGTGCCAGAGATGGGATGGAATGGGGTTAAACCGGTGCGGGGGAATAGTGACCGCGCCAGATTAATAACCTTCAAAGGGCCACGCCGTATAAGTGTTTGAAGAACAAAGCCTTAAAAATGGCATGACGGGCCCTTCGGTTAACACGGCGCGGTCGGGGGCGCACCGGATTAGAGCTTTGCAAGGGGCGCACCGGGTATGCCAAGCAAAGGTAGCGCACCGTATTAAGGCAACAGCAAGGGCAAATGGGAAATGGGGCACGCCGGTTTTAGGGGCACTGGATTAGGATGTTGAAGGGGCGCACCGGTTTAGAGCGCGCTGGTTTAAGGCCCTTTCCCATCGTTTTAAGCATCAAATGGATTCTTTTCGAAGTCGTAGCCATTTATTGGAATGTTGGCATTCCCGGACTGTTCTAGCTGCAATGTATGACCTCCATAATATTCCGTTCGCAGCCTTTGGGGCTCGGTCCCAGACTTTGCATGACTTTCGGTGCATGCCGAGACTGTGATGGAGTTCCCGACTTTTCTCTAATTATGCTCTCGGCATGGCCGGTCGGAGAGTTGTAGCCGTATTTTCCGCCTGGGGGGCTTCCTTAACAGGTAGCGGACCACCAAGCGAGATGCCTCGGCTCTTCTCAGGATGAAGTCTCCTGGCTGAAAATGCCTATCTCGGACTCTGGAGTTGTAGTATCGAGTGATGCGCCGTTGGTATTCTGTTGCTCGGATGCTGGCAATCTCTCAGATCTCCTCCGCCAAGTCGAGGTTCTCTCGTAATTTCTACTCGTTTACCTCGAGCTCGAAGTGGGCGACTCGGGGAGAGGGATTGCCGATCTCTAACGGAATTACGGCTTTCGTGCCATACACCAGTTGAAAAGGTGTTTCACAGTGGCCGTTCTCGGAGTAGTTCGATGCGACCATAGAACGCTCGGTAGTTCCTCGAGCCAGCTTCCCTTGGCCTTACCGAGCCTGGTTTTGATGCCTTTTAAGATAGTCTTATTGGCATTTTTGACCAGTCTGTTAGTCTGGGGTGGGCTACTAAAGTGAAGTGATTACGAATATTTAGGTCGACGCATCTGTCTCAGAAGTAATGGGAATCAAATTGCGGACCGTTGTCGCTCACGATCACTCGGGGGACACCATAGCGACAGATGATCAACTTCCAAACAAAACTCCATACGACTGACTCGGTGATCCTGGTGGTGGCTTCGGCCTCGATCCACTTGGTGAAATAGTCGATGGCGATAATGACGAATTTCTTCTGAGCCTGAGCCGTGGGGAATGGCCCCAAGATGTCGATTCCCCACCGAGCGAAGGGGTATGGCTCGACAAGGGCGACGAGATCTGCTGCGGGCTAATGAATCAGATGGTCAAAGTGCTGACATCGATCGCACTTTTACACGTAAGTCGAGCAGTCACGCTGGAGTGTGGGCCACCAGTAACCCTGCCGAAGCAAGATCCTGGCGAGCGATCTTCCTCCTTGGTGCGCTCCGTAGATGCCTTCGTGAACTTCTTGAATTGCTCGACTGGCTTCGTCGGCGCTGATGCACTTGAGGAGAGGATCAGAGAAAGATCTTCGGTATAAGGCATCGCCCAGCATGATGAAATGCCGAGCTTGGTATTTGAGTTTCCAAGCCTCCCGGGGGTCGGTGGGCTCGTAAGAATCCCGGAGCCAGGACATGTAGGGGGTTCGCCAGTCGCTTGAGGGTACCGGGTTAACGGTCATAAGCTCGGACTCGATGCTCGGTTGCCCGAGCTCTTCGAGGAGGACCGATCGTGTACTTGTGGGGTCGAGCGAGAAGGCCAGTCGAGAGAGGGCGTCCGCTCGGGAGTTTTCCTCTCGAGTTATTCGGACTACCTCAAAGCTCTCGAAGAGTTGGGGCCATCCTCTTGACCGCCTGGAGGTACTTGACCATTTGTCTTTCCCGAGCTTCATAATCACCGTTGATTTGGCTAGCGACCAGTTGAGAGTCGGTATGGATCCTGACTTGATCGGCCCCCAGTCGTCGAGCCATCCTGCTCCCGAGATAACAGCTTCATACTCGGAGACGTTGTTGGACGCCTGGAAGTTGAACTTTAGGGCGTACCGCAGCTCCGCTCCTTTGGGGGACTTGAGGAGAATATCGGCGCCACTTCCGGTTGAATTGGAGGATCCGTCGACGAACAGATCCTAGGTAGGCCCGGGCGTAGGTAGAAGTGCTTCTTCAATCGGGACCGTGCTTTCAGCGATGAAGTCGGCCAGAGCCTGTCCTTTGATGGCCGAGCGGGGTCAATACGAGATGTCATAGGCCCCTAGCATGATGGCCCATTTGACAAGGCGTCTCGAGGCTTCAGGGTGAAAAAGGATCTTCTTCAGGGGTTCGCCGGTCAATACGACGATGGAGTGCCCTTGGAAGTAGGGTCGGAGGTGCTTGGCCGAGGTAACCAACGCTAGCACGAGTTTCTCGGTTGCAGGGTACCTTCTTTCGGTCTCGTTAAGAACCTTACTGGTATAGTACACCGGTCTCTCGACTCCCGCGTCGTTCCTGACAAGGACCGAGCTTACTGTAGAAGGGGTCACCGAGAGATAAAGGTGTAGAGCTTTGGCTTGGACTGGCTTGGACAACACCGGGGGTGAGGCCAAGAATTCCTTGAGTTCGACGAATGCCTTTTCACATTCCTCATCCCAGGCGAACATAGCAGATGCCATTTTGTGTCTCCTCAACAATTTGAAAAAGGGTAGGCAACGTTCGGCCGCCCGAGACAGGAAACGGTTGAGTGCAACAATGTGCCCCGTAAGGCGCTGGACGTCCTTGATGCAGGTGGGTAGCCGCATGTTCAGGATGGCCTGAACCTTGTCAGGGTTGGCCTCAATTCCGCGCTGAGTTACCAGGAAACCAAGGAACTTCCCGGATCTGACTCCGAAGGCGCACTTGGCGGGATTGAGCTTCATGTTGTGCTTCAGAAGAGTGTCGAAGGTCTCGGCTAAGTCGGTGAGGTGGTCTTCGGCCTTGGGCATTTTGACGAGCATGTCATCAATATAGGCCTCGGTGTTCCGACTGAGCTGCCCCTCGAAAATGTGGTTGACCAGCCTCTGATAAGTTGCTCCGACGTTCTTTAACCCGAACGGCATCCAGGTGTAGCCATGTACACCAAAGTCTGTGATGAAGGCGGTCTTCTCGATGTCCTCGGGATCCATCCTGATCTGATGGTAGTTGGAGTAGGCGTCCAGGAAATTGAGAAGCTCGTTTCCAGAGGTTGAATCGACCAGTTGATCGATGCTCGGCAGCGGGTAGCAGTCCTTCGGGGTGGCCTGGTTGGGCTCAGTGAAGTCCATGCACATCCGCCATTTCCCGGAGGCTTTTGGTATCAGGACGACGTTGGCGAGCCACGTGGGGTATAGAACCGGATGAAAGAGGCCAGTCTTCTGTCCCTTGATGACTTGCTCCTTGATGGCTGCTTGCTTCTCTAGGATGGGCTTTCTCCTGCACTGTTGTACTGGTTTCGCTGTGGGGTCGAGGTTGAGCATGTGCGTCACCACATCTCTCGGTATCCCAGGAAGGTGCTCATCAGACCATGCAAAGACATGGATGTGCTACGTAAGGAAATCTTTATATTTTTCCTGTTCCTCAAGTGGTAGCTCGGCTCCAATCTTTACTCCTAGAGTCGGGTCACCGTTAAGGAAGGCCGTTAGCAACTCGCCACGAGGCTCAGATGTTGCGGGTCCCTCTTTAGTGCCCATTACTCCTTTATTTTTCCCTTCTGGCCTAGTGGCGTCAACCGAGACTATATAGCACCGTCTAGCCAATGTCTGGTTACCTCGAACTTCTCCCACGCCATATTTGGTTGGGAACTTCATCTTTTGGTGAAAGGTGGAGGGCACCGCTTTCATTCGACTGAGAATGCCTCGGCCGAAGATGGCATTGTATGCCGACATCCCCTTAATCACGATGAAGTCTACCATAACCGTAACGGTTTTTGGTGGGGTGCCAATAGTAACTGGCAGGCTTAGTGCTCCCTCGGGATAAGTAGCCTGGCCGTTGAACCCACAGAGGGGGGTTCGGATCGGGCGGAGTTTAAATGGATTCTCTCCCATCTTGAGGAAACATTCATAGGATAATACATCAGGGGCACTCCCATTGTCCACTAAGATCATGTCTATGTTACAATGGTTCGTTGTAGCCGATACAACGAGAGCGTCATCGTGCGGGGTGGTTAACCCTTCCAGGTCCTGGTCAGAGAATACGAGGGCCTGTGATTCGCTAGCCTGCGGGGTCGTGGGTGCCTCGGTCAACGCTCGGCTCGCCCGCTCGGCGTGACGCTTTCTTCCTCGGCTACTGTCTCCGCCTGATGTCGTGCCACCTGCGATGACGTTGATGTGGACTCTGCGGGGGGCATTGTTGATTTCTTCAGGGGCGCCTTGGTCTTCCTTCGGCCTGGACACGTATCGAGATAGGTGTCTGTGGCGGATGAGGTGCTTGATCTCATCTTGAAGTTGGTGGCAATCGCTGGTGTGATGCCCGTGGGCGCTATGGAACAGGCAATGCTTGCGGCAATTGCGGTTCTCGGTCTTTATAGGCTCAGGTTGGTTGAGGAGACCCAAGCCTTTGATGTCTTCATAGATTTCGTAGACGGGGGCGGTAAGTGGGGTGTACCGCTCGTACTTTCGGGACAGCTCTTTTCGGTCTCCGTCCTTGTTCCGTCTTTTTCCTTGACCCGTCCCTTGCTCGGACGGTCTCTTCTTGTCCCCCTCTTGACCCAAGCCAGTTTTGCCTCGGCAGGTGCTGAGGACTTCCTCGCATTCGGCGTGGCGCAGGGCCAAGGTCACTAGCTCGGCAAGGTAAGTTAGGGGATGAAGCACTAGCTCACACCGCAGGTTTTCATCACGAGTACCCCCGATCAATGCGGTGATGGCAGAGGTCACGTCCAGGCGGGGGATGCGCAGAGCTTCCGATTTAAATCGGTTAATATAAGCCCGTAATTTCTCCCCCTGTTCCTGCTTGAGGGCTAGTAGTCCTGCCACTGACCAGGGTGGACCGCTACCGGTGAAGCTTTCCTTGAATACTCACCCGAATTGCTTGAAGTTGTGGATGCTGCCAGGGGTGAGGGCTCTGAACCAAGCCTGAGCACCCTGAACTAGAGTGGTCATGAATGCTCGGCACTTGATCACGTCAGACACCCCATGCAAGATCATCAGGGCGTCGAAGCTATCATAATGGTGGGTCGAGTCTCACTGGTCGTCGTACGACTTGAAGGTCGGAAGTGAGATTCTGGGAGATGTCTTTTCCTTCAGGATGTAGTCGGAGAACGGGGATCGCTCCTCATCCTCCATAGGAGAGGTCTTTTGCAAGGCGCGGAGAGCCCGCTCTTCCTCCGTGAAACTCCTCTCGAAGTCTCGCAGCTGGAGAGAGAGTTCCGGTTGTCGCTGTCCCAAGGGGTTGGGGGGGCGCACTTGCATGCTACCCCGACGCTCCTCAGGGCCCTCGACTTCCAAAAACAATTGGCGTGCTCCGGTCTTCTCCCTCCTCGGGATTGAGGAGGCTTCTTGCTCCGGGGAGGGGCGTGCGATGGTCCTCCTAACGGATTGCGAATGAGCCGCTGCCCCCGGAGAGTGAAACGGCCTCCAGCAGTATGTTGGGAGGCATCTCCACGTGGGGGGCTCTTCCGGAGGAGCTGTGACTTCTCCTTCCTAGCCGCCTGGGCTCTTATGATATCCACAAGGACATCCAGTTTCGGGTTGAGGGTTTGGAGGGCGTTGGTGCTCCCGCCAGGAAGCTGATCCCCCGCCACTGATGGAGGTAGCTGATTGACTTGGCTGCCGAACAAGGAATGTTACGTGGGAAGGGAAGGTGCACCTTCCTCTATCACCAGGGCTTTTCCCAGGTCACCGGCAGTCCTCCTGCCAGAACTTCTTCGCACCATGATGGCTCCTTGTGCGTTTCCCACAGACGGCACCAGATGAAGAGGGGGCGATCTCGCGCTGCTCCTGAGGGGGGAAGAGAATGACCACGTACCCTTGAAGTATGAACTGTAAGAAGGAAAATCAGTCAGAGGTGCCTAGGTATAGATCCCCGGGGAAGACCCTCCAATGCTTAAGTCAGCACAGGTAGTAGAGCATTGATGCAAAGAGAAGAGTAGGGAGGAAAGTGGCAGCGCGAGATCCCTCTCTACCAAAAGGTGAAGTGGTTCCTGCTTAGGCTTACTTGACTTGCTTAAGCTTACTTAAGCTCTCTTGTCGCAGTAGGGCATGTCATGTTTAAATAGTAGCCTGTTGTGCGAATTGATCCCTGTGAGCGGAGGAGTTCCAGGGGGGGTTACGTTCTTCATGCGGGCTCCTTACGGTGTGCGGACTCTTGGTCTCCCCTATCCTGTTGAGCTTCCTGCCATTAAGGGATTCACAATGGCTGTATCAATAAGCTTCCATCAGCGAGCCCGAGCGAACGGCACTTGTTCAAGAGTGGACTCCCGAGCGATAAGTGATGGGTCGGGGTGAGGAATAGGGGGCTCCGAGGGAGCTTTCCCGATCGACTGATGCTCAGACTTCCCAACCCCAAGGCTGCCTTGGAAGCGCTTGTTCCGAGTGAGTTTTTGGGCTTTATAGTAAGTGGGCCCGGGGGCTACCACTTGGAGGAGTTGGGCCTCGTTCGGTCAGGGTTGGACCTCGTTTGGCCTCTCCGTACTGGCGGTGAGATTTCTCCTCTCCAAGAGCCTAGCTCTATCATTCTAAGATCCAACAATCTGCAGAGAGAATCCTAGTGCAACTCAATCATGTATTCCCTAGTTGATCAGTTTTTAGTACTTTCCCTTCTGATTTTTGATGCTTTTAATTTCAGTGACTGGCTAGGAAAAGTGTGCAGGTTTATAATCTCACGTGATCCTAACCTCTGGAGGATTATTACCAATGGTCCTTCCAACCTGCCAGCAAATAAAGCCAAATAGACAAACGAACACAAGTCCAGACATGCTGACAATCTCACTGCTTTGAACTTGATGAAAGAAGCAGTAGACACCAACGCAACTCCATTTGTTTTCAGTTGCTGTGGACGTCAAAAAAAGAGAAGAAAAAGAATGTTCCTGTGGCACGGACGTCTCGACATCTCAAGAGCAAGTCAAAGATGGGAAGGCCGAATAAACTCTATACCTCCCCCAAGTAAGATGAATATATACCCAGTGCTCTGCCACCCAACAAAGAAGCCCCTTGGGCAGAAGAGACAACCCCGACTCTCCAGTCGGCATGGCCGAAGGCCGAATCAGAAGAAGCGTGGAAACTCGGACGCGGGTTTGGCTTGTGCCGGAAATCACTCAAAGTCCTGAATCGGGATTCAAAACCTCCGAGCTAAACACCTCGGAGCAGGAGCATTACAGCTGAAGTTCTTCAGGAGCACAATTGATCACCTGAATGGTCGCGAAGCGGAGACGAGGTCTAAACCGGTGTGGCCAACACTTAAACCGACGCACCCTTATATGGGCCTTAAACCGGCGTGCCCTCCCATATGCTACCAAATCCGGCGCGCCCCCTTGCTTATGCTTAATCCGGCGCGCCCCTTTACATGATGCTAGTCCAGCGTGCCCCTTTACATGATGCTAGTCCGACACGCCCCTTTATATGTTGTTAATCCGGTGTGCACAACACCGCACCGGTTTAACTTAAATGCCATCCCATCCATACTTCGATACTCTGTTCCCCTGTCGGCTTCAGACACAGACTCGAAAGAGCGTAGAATTCAATGCTATCAAGCCGTGTCTCTGCCTCCGTTCGACAGTGCAGTGGCATCAACGGCGAAGGCATGGATCCACGGTGGAGAAGCAGCAGAAGACCTCCCGGTAAACCCGCGAACGTCCCATCCTCGGACGAATGCCAGCGTACTGTGCAAATCAACGGACGACACCGCGGCATGTCAATCCCATTCATCTGGCAAACAAGAGTAAGTGGCGGGAGTTTCTTCCGTTCGAACAAAGAAAGGGCAGTCGATTATATATATGCTCTGCCTATTCAACAAAAAAAAGAGAGAGAGAGGGAAGGAGAGGGGCTGGTCCATTCGTCAACAGAAAGGTAGGCCACCAGAGGAGAAGGAAAGCTTCGTCCCCGTGCCGGAGAGGTGAAAAAAGAGAGGAGAGTGAGAGTGAGAGGTGAGTCCGAGGGGGGGGGGAGCTTGTGCTCTGTTCCCCCTCTCCCATTGATGTATCTCCTCCTCTTGCCCCCTAAATGTATTTCTCCCTGCCCTAGGGTAGATCCCCCTTCTATATTTCGATCTTCCCCTTCTTGTGGATGAATAAAAGGAAGTATGTTGGCAAGCACGGTTCTTGGCTTTAGCTCATGTCCTCCCATTTTCTCCCTATCTTCCATTCATCCAGGGTCTTTGAAGCCTACCTCTCCGTGGCATGGCCTTCGAAGGAACCCACATGAGGGATGAACATTCATGGCCCTCTTGAGGCACACATTTGTCCCACTTTGAGGAATCACCGCCAGTAAGCTGTTGGAACTCTTGAAGGCTTGTCCTCGAGTCTCCACATGCACTTATGGGTTAACGGAGGCCTTAATCCGTGTTTTGAGGCTCACCCCGGAGCAATCCGTTTGGTGTTACCCATTTTTCTCTGGCAAGCTTCAGTCCGGGGGAGATGCTGCCCAATTTTTGCCAGGAACTTGAACAATAAAAAAACTAAGAACGAACGCACATAGAGGTAAACAAACTAAAGTTCTCCCTGTCAAAAATGCCCAGATAAGAAAACCCCTCTGAATAAATCACTTGAATCCTCGTGCTAATTCAGCTTAATAAACAATCAAAATACTTAAATCTCCTCTCCACAAAGCTAATCCCTCAATTGGACGAACAAACTAATCAACAAATCAACCCACGGGTGAAAGAAAGAAGAAACAGAACAAACAAGAATGAAATAAAACCCACAGAACTTATTCGGCGTGATCTTAATCCGGCGTGGCCTTATCCGGCAAGGTCCCCCCCCCCCCCCCCCCCGCGCCGGTTTAACTCTACACTCAAAACCACTCTCAAACCCTTGGAATGAATAGTGTGTGCTCCCATTACTTTATGAGCCTAAATCTAGTGCGCCCCCCTATCCTTGGCCTTAATCTGGCGCGCCCCCCTATGCTCCCTTAAATCGGTGTGCCCTCGCTTGTATCATGCTAAACCGGCGCGCCCCTAGTGTCCTACTAAACCGGCGCGCACGCCCCCCTCTCTTCCCTCATACCCATTTAACCAGCGTGCCCCTTGGCATTCCTTAATCCGGCATGCCACTCCTTTATTTGTTAATCCGGCGTGCTTCGTAAGAAGTCAATCAACCAAATAAAAGAAATAGTAGAAGGCTTTAAGCTAATGAATAAAACAAATGAAAGGAATATGAAGCCAATAATCAAAGATTACCCCTGCTATAACTAAAAATTTTGTTTCGGGGGCTCTGCCCCCCGGAAACCCCCGCAAGGGGCACTGCCCCCTTGACCCCCGCGACCTCACCGGGCAGGTCGAACCCCGTGACCTGACCGCGCAAGTCGATCCGCGTGCGAGGGCGCACGATGGCGAGTTCAGGCTCCACACTGAACAGTTTGCTCCCTCAGACTGTGTATGAAGAGAAAAGTGTTGATGCCCCATGGTATCAGATGTGGACCTTGGAATCCCCGACATGGCCAAAGTCTGAAACCGTCTCGGGTCAATAGTCCATCAACTTGACCACTTCTATCGAGATCCAATCCCGCAATCCCATTAAACTTGCCGTACTCACGGCAGACATTCGTAAGG
Organism: Amorphophallus konjac; assembly: GCA_022559845.1. Classification (NCBI taxonomy): domain Eukaryota; kingdom Viridiplantae; phylum Streptophyta; class Magnoliopsida; order Alismatales; family Araceae; genus Amorphophallus; species Amorphophallus konjac. The sequence continues at coordinate 367,723,322 of CM040120.1, read as the reverse complement.
TTTATCGTCGTCTTCGATGCTTCAAATGTGGACTCTCGTCCGAACAATGAATGATCCGTTAGTGACCGATATATATACCAGGATCTAATCCCGCACTTGCATTAAACTTACCGTACTCACGGTAGACATTTATGCGGATTCACTCCTGTCACCATCTTGTTTTCTATACGGACTTTTGTCCGAACGTAAAATGGTCCGTGTATGACTGACAAAATCCGAATGGAACGAGACGACTCTCGTCTTCCCCGAACCCTACGTGTGGGAATATCAATAATACCTTCGTGAGTCGCGTTTGGACCTCGGGTTCGCCCCAACCATGGTCATCGCCTGACCCACATCCTAGGCCTATAGCCAGCTATCTCTGTACACATCTTTGTTTTGGAATCTAGTCCCGGGACACTTTCCCGCTGCCCTTCGGCACCGAAAATATTAACGATGACCACGCAAGCCTCGTTTGGACCGCGGGTGGCGCCCCCGGAATGATCTGGACTCGATCTCGCACCGGGCCAATCAACTCGTTAATTTCTGATCACTCTAACCAGGATTCAACCGAATGTCTCCTATCCCTTTGAACAATAAACTTGCCATACCCCCGGCA